>OZ035873.1:91853150-93053150 GCA_964034865.1 Eristalis intricaria
TAGTGCAAATTGTTCCTGGACACTGTGGTGTCCATAAAAACATTGCGCCACTTATTGCAAATTGTTCCTGGACACTGTGGTATAAAAAATACATTATGTCCCGTAGTGCAAATTGTTTCTGGACACTGTGGTGTCCAGAAATACATTTTGTACCATAGTACAAATTGTTCCTGGACTCTGTTAAGCCCAGAAATACATTATGCCCAATAGTGCAAATTGTTCCTGGACATTGTGGTGTCCATAAAAACATTGCGCCACTTAGTGCAAATTGTTCCTGGACACTGCGGTGTCCAGAAATACATTGCGCCACATAGTGCAAATTGTTCCTGGACACTGTGGTATCCAGAAATACATTGCGCCACTTAGTGCAAATTGTTCCTGGACACTGTGGTGTCCATAAAAACATTGCGCCACTTATTGCAAATTGTTCCTGGACACTGTGGTATAAAAAATACATTATGTCCCGTAGTGCAAATTGTTTCTGGACACTGTGGTGTCCAGAAATACATTTTGTACCATAGTACAAATTGTTCCTGGACTCTGTTAAGCCCAGAAATACATTATGCCCAATAGCGCAAATTGTTCCTGGACATTGTGGTGTCCATAAAAACATTGCGCAACTTAGTGCAAATTGTTCCTGGACACTGTGGTATAAAAAAATACATTATGTCCAATAGTGCAAATTGTTCCTGGACACTGTGGTGTACAGAAATACATTATGTCCCGTAGTGCAAATTGTTCCTGGACTCTGTTATGCCCAGAAATACATTGTGCCCAATAGTGCAAATTGTTCCTGGACACTGCGGTGTCCAGAAAATCATTGCGCCACATAGTGCAAATTGTTCCTGGACACTGTGGTATCCAGAAATACATTGCGCCACTTAGTGGAAATTGCTCCTGGAAACTGTGGTACAAAAAAATACAGTATGTCCAATAGTGCAAATTGTTCCTGGACACTGTAGTGTCCATAAAAACATTGCGCCACTTAGTGCAAATTGTTCCTGGACACTGTGGTACAAAAAAATACAGTATGTCCAATAGTGCAAATTGTTCCTGGACACTGTAGTGTCCATAAAAACATTGCGCCACTTAGTGCAAACTATTCCTTGACACTGTGGTGTCCAGAAATACATTGCGCCACATAGTGCAAATTGTTCCTGGACACTGGGGTATCCAGAAATACATTGCGCCACCTAGTGCAAATTGTTCCTGGACACTGTGGTGTCCATAAAAACATTGCGCCACTTATTGCAAATTGTTCCTGGACACTGTGGTATAAAAAATACATTATGTCCCGTAGTGCAAATTGTTTCTGGACACTGTGGTGTCCAGAAATACATTTTGTACCATAGTACAAATTGTTCCTGGACTCTGTTAAGCCCAGAAATACATTATGCCCAATAGTGCAAATTGTTCCTGGACATTGTGGTGTCCATAAAAACATTGCGCCACTTAGTGCAAATTGTTCCTGGACACTGCGGTGTCCAGAAATACATTGCGCCACATAGTGCAAATTGTTCCTGGACACTGTGGTATCCAGAAATACATTGCGCCACTTAGTGCAAATTGTTCCTGGACACTGTGGTGTCCATAAAAACATTGCGCCACTTATTGCAAATTGTTCCTGGACACTGTGGTATAAAAAATACATTATGTCCCGTAGTGCAAATTGTTTCTGGACACTGTGGTGTCCAGAAATACATTTTGTACCATAGTACAAATTGTTCCTGGACTCTGTTAAGCCCAGAAATACATTATGCCCAATAGCGCAAATTGTTCCTGGACATTGTGGTGTCCATAAAAACATTGCGCAACTTAGTGCAAATTGTTCCTGGACACTGTGGTGTCCATAAAAACATTGCGCCACTTATTGCAAATTGTTCCTGGACACTGTGGTATAAAAAATACATTATGTCCCGTAGTGCAAATTGTTTCTGGACACTGTGGTGTCCAGAAATACATTTTGTACCATAGTACAAATTGTTCCTGGACTCTGTTAAGCCCAGAAATACATTATGCCCAATAGTGCAAATTGTTCCTGGACATTGTGGTGTCCATAAAAACATTCCTGGACTCTGTTAAGCCCAGAAATACATTATGCCCAATAGTGCAAATTGTTCCTGGACATTGTGGTGTCCATAAAAACATTGCGCCACTTAGTGCAAATTGTTCCTGGACACTGCGGTGTCCAGAAATACATTGCGCCACATAGTGCAAATTGTTCCTGGACACTGTGGTATCCAGAAATACATTGCGCCACTTAGTGCAAATTGTTCCTGGACACTGTGGTGTCCATAAACACAATGCGCCACTTATTGCAAATTGTTCCTGGACACTGTGGTATAAAAAATACATTATGTCCCGTAGTGCAAATTGTTTCTGGACACTGTGGTGTCCAGAAATACATTTTGTACCATAGTACAAATTGTTCCTGGACTCTGTTAAGCCCAGAAATACATTATGCCCAATAGTGCAAATTGTTCCTGGACATTGTGGTGTCCATAAAAACATTGCGCCACTTAGTGCAAATTGTTCCTGGACACTGCGGTGTCCAGAAATACATTGCGCCACTTAGTGCAAATTGTTTCTGGACACTGTGGTGTCCAGAAATACATTATGTCCCGTAGTGCAAATTGTTCCTGGACACTGTGGTGTCCACAAATACATTGCACCACATAGTGCAAATTGTTCCTGGACACTGTACTGTCCAGAAATACATTTTGCCCAATAGTGCAAATTGTTCGCCGACACTGTGGTGTCCAGAAATACATTGCACCACATAGTGTAAATTGTTCCTCGACACCGTGGTGTCCAGAAATACATTATGCCCAGTAGTGCAAATTGTGCGTTGAGACTGTGGTATCCAGAAATACGTTGCGCCACTTAGTGCTAGTTTTTACTGGACACTGTTATGGCCAGAAATACAATCTGCCCAATAGTGCAAATTGTTCGCCGACACTGTGGTGTCCAGAAATACATTGCACCACATAGTGTAAATTGTTCCTCGACACCGTGGTGTCCAGAAATACATTATGCCCAGTAGTGCAAATTGTGCCTGGACACTGTGGTGTCCAGAAATACATTGCGCAACTTTGTGCAAATTGTTCCTAGACACTGTGGTGTCCAGAAATACATTGCACCACCTAGTGCAAATTGTTCCTATACACTATGGTGTACAGAAATACATTATGTCCCGTAGTGCAAATTGTTCCTGGACTCTGTTATGCCCAGAAATACATTATGCCCAATAGTGCAAATTGTTCCTGAACACTGTGGTATCCAGAAATACATTGCGCCACTTAGTGCGAATTGTTCCTGGACACTGTGGTGTCCATAAAAACATTGCGCCACTTAGTGCAAATTGTTCCTGGACACTGTGGTATAAAAAAATACATTATGTCCAATAGTGCAAATTGTTCCTGGACACTGTGGTGTACAGAAATACAATATGTCCCGTAGTGCAAATTGTTCCTGGACTCTGTTATGCCGAGAAATACATTGTGCCCAATAGTGCAAATTGTTCCTGGACACTGCGGTGTCCAGAAAATCATTGCGCCACATAGTGCAAATTGTTCCTGGACACTGTGGTATCCAGAAATACATTGCGCCACTTAGTGGAAATCGCTCCTGGAAACTGTGGTGTCCATAAAAACATTGCGCCACTTAGTGCAAATTGTTCCTGGACACTGTGGTACAAAAAAATACAGTATGTCCAATAGTGCAAATTGTTCCTGGACACTGTGGTGTCCATAAAAACATTGCGCCACTTAGTGCAAATTATTCCTTGACACTGTGGTGTCCAGAAATACATTGCGCCACATAGTGCAAATTGTTCCTGGACACTGTGGTATCCAGAAATACATTGCGCCACTTAGTGCAAATTGTTTCTGGACACTGTTGTGTCCATAAAAACATTGCGCCACTTAGTGCAAATTGTTCCTGGACACTGTGGTATAAAAAATACATTATGTCCCGAAGTGCAAATTGTTTCTGGACACTGTGGTGTCCAGAAATACATTTTGTACCATAGTACAAATTGTTCCTGGACCCTGTTAAGCCCAGAAATACATTATGCCCAATAGTGCAAATTGTTCCTGGACATTGTGGTGTCCATAAGAACATTGCGCCACTTAGTGCAAATTGTTCCTGGACACTGCGGTGTCCAGAAATACATTGCGCCACATAGTGCAAATTGTTCCTGGATACTGTGGTATCCAGAAATACATTGCGCCTCTTAGTGCAAATTGTTCCTGGACACTGTGGTGTCCAGAAATACATTGCGCCACATAGTGCAAATTGTTCCTGGACACTGTGGTATCCAGAAAAACATTGCGCCACTTAGTGCAAATTGTTCCTGGACACTGTGGTGTTCATAAAAACATTGCGCCACTTAGTGCAAATTGTTCCTGTACACTGTGGTACAAAAAAAATACATTATGTCCAATAGTGCAAATTGTTCCTGGACACTGTGGTGTCCATAAAAACATTGTGCCACTTAGTGCAAATTATTCCTGGTCACTGTGGTGTCCAGAAATACATTGCGCCACATAGTGCAAATTGTTCCTGGACACGGTGGTATCCAGAAATACATTGCGCCACTTAGTGCAAATTGTTCCTGGACACTGTGGTGTCTATAAAAACATTGCGCCACATAGTGCAAATTGTTCCTGGACACTGCGGTATCCAGAAATACATTGCGCCACATAGTGCAAATTGTTCCTGGACACTGTGGTATCCAGAAAAACATTGCGCCACTTAGGGCAAATTGTTCCTGGACACTGTGGTGTTCATAAAAACATTGCGCCACTTAGTGCAAATTGTTCCTGGACACTGTGGTACAAAAAAAATACATTATGTCCAATAGTGCAAATTGTTCCTGGACACTGTGGTGTCCATAAAAACATTGTGCCACTTAGTGCAAATTGTTCCTGGACACTGTGGTGTCCATAAAAACATTGCGCCACTTATTGCAAATTGTTCCTGGACACTGTGGTATAAAAAATACATTATGTCCCGAAGTGCAAATTGTTTCTGGACATTGTGGTGTCCAGAAATACATTTTGTACCATAGTACAAATTGTTCCTGGACTCTGTTAAGCCCAGAAATACATTATGCCCAATAGTGCAAATTGTTCCTGGACATTGTGGTGTCCATAAGAACATTGCGCCACTTAGTGCAAATTGTTCCTGGACACTGCGGTGTCCAGAAATACATTGCGCCACATAGTGCAAATTGTTCCTGGATACTGTGGTATCCAGAAATACATTGCGCCTCTTAGTGCAAATTGTTCCTGGACACTGTGGTGTCCAGAAAAACATTGCGCCACTTATTGCAAATTGTTCCTGGACACTGTGGTATAAAAAATACATTATGTCCCGAAGTGCAAATTGTTTCTGGACATTGTGGTGTCCAGAAATACATTTTGTACCATAGTACAAATTGTTCCTGGACTCTGTTAAGCCCAGAAATACATTATGCCCAATAGTGCAAATTGTTCCTGGACATTGTGGTGTCCATAAGAACATTGCGCCACTTAGTGCAAATTGTTCCTGGACACTGCGGTGTCCAGAAATACATTGCGCCACATAGTGCAAATTGTTCCTGGATACTGTGGTATCCAGAAATACATTGCGCCTCTTAGTGCAAATTGTTCCTGGACACTGTGGTGTCCAGAAATACATTGCGCCACATAGTGCAAATTGTTCCTGGACACTGTGGTATCCAGAAAAACATTGCGCCACTTAGTGCAAATTGTTCCTGGACACTGTGGTCTTCATAAAAACATTGCGCCACTTAGTGCAAATTGTTCCTGGACACTGTGGTACAAAAAAAATACATTATGTCCAATAGTGCAAATTGTTCCTGGACACTGTGGTGTCCATAAAAACATTGTGCCACTTAGTGCAAATTATTCCTGGACACTGTGGTGTCCAGAAATACATTGCGCCACATAGTGCAAATTGTTCCTGGACACGGTGGTATCCAGAAATACATTGCGCCACTTAGTGCAAATTGTTCCTGGACACTGTGGTGTCTATAAAAACATTGCGCCACTTAGTGCAAATTGTTCCTGGACACTGCGGTATCCAGAAATACATTGCGCCACATAGTGCAAATTGTTCCTGGACACTGTGGTATCCAGAAAAACATTGCGCCACTTAGTGCAAATTGTTCCTGGACACTGTGGTGTTCATAAAAACATTGCGCCACTTAGTGCAAATTGTTCCTGGACACTGTGGTACAAAAAAAATACATTATGTCCAATAGTGCAAATTGTTCCTGGACACTGTGGTGTCCATAAAAACATTGTGCCACTTAGTGCAAATTATTCCTGGACACTGTGGGGTCCAGAAATACATTGCGCCACATAGTGCAAATTGTTCCTGGACACGGTGGTATCCAGAAATACATTGCGCCACTTAGTGCAAATTGTTCCTGGACACTGTGGTATAAAAAAATACATTATGTCCCGTAGTTCAAATTGTTCCTGGAAACTGTTATGCCCAGAAATACATTATGCCCAATAGTGCAAATTGTTCCTGGACACTGTGGTGTCCAGAAATACATTGCGCCACTTAGTGCAAATTGTTCCTGGACACTCTGGTATCCATTAAAACATTGCGCCACTTAGTGCAAATTGTTCCTGGACACTGTGGTACAAAAAAATACAGTATGTCCAATAGTGCAAATTGTTCCTGGACACTGTGGTATCCAGAAATACATTGCGCCACTTAGTGCAAATTGTTCCTGGACACTGTGGTGTCCATAAAAACATTGCGCCACTTATTGCAAATTGTTCCTGGACACTGTGGTATAAAAAATACATTATGTCCCGTAGTGCAAATTGTTCCTGGACTCTGTTATGCCCAGAAATACATTGTGCAAAATAGTGCAAATTGTTCCTGAACACTGTGGTATCCAGAAATACATTGCGCCACTTAGTGCGAATTGTTCCTGGACACTGTGGTGTCCATAAAAACATTGCGCCACTTAGTGCAAATTGTTCCTGGACACTGTGGTATAAAAAAATACATTATGTCCAATAGTGCAAATTGTTCCTGGACACTGTGGTGTACAGAAATACATTATGTCCCGTAGTGCAAATTGTTCCTGGACTCTGTTATGCCCAGAAATACATTGTGCCCAATAGTGCAAATTGTTCCTGGACACTGCGGTGTCCAGAAAATCATTGCGCCACATAGTGCAAATTGTTCCTGGACACTGTGGTATCCAGAAATACATTGCGCCACTTAGTGGAAATTGCTCCTGGAAACTGTGGTGTCCATAAAAACATTGCGCCACTTAGTGCAAATTGTTCCTGGACACTGTGGTACAAAAAAATACAGTATGTCCAATAGTGCAAATTGTTCCTGGACACTGTGGTGTCCATAAAAACATTGCGCCACTTAGTGCAAATTATTCCTTGACACTGTGGTGTCCAGAAATACATTGCGCCACATAGTGCAAATTGTTCCTGGACACTGCGGTGTCCAGAAAATCATTGCGCCACATAGTGCAAATTGTTCCTGGACACTGTGGTATCCAGAAATACATTGCGCCACTTAGTGGAAATTGCTCCTGGAAACTGTGGTGTCCATAAAAACATTGCGCCACTTAGTGCAAATTGTTCCTGGACACTGTGGTACAAAAAAATACAGTATGTCCAATAGTGCAAATTGTTCCTGGACACTGTGGTATCCAGAAATACATTGCGCCACTTAGTGCAAATTGTTCCTGGACACTGTGGTGTCCATAAAAACATTGCGCCACTTATTGCAAATTGTTCCTGGACACTGTGGTATAAAAAATACATTATGTCCCGTAGTGCAAATTGTTCCTGGACTCTGTTATGCCCAGAAATACATTGTGCAAAATAGTGCAAATTGTTCCTGAACACTGTGGTATCCAGAAATACATTGCGCCACTTAGTGCGAATTGTTCCTGGACACTGTGGTGTCCATAAAAACATTGCGCCACTTAGTGCAAATTGTTCCTGGACACTGTGGTATAAAAAAATACATTATGTCCAATAGTGCAAATTGTTCCTGGACACTGTGGTGTACAGAAATACATTATGTCCCGTAGTGCAAATTGTTCCTGGACTCTGTTATGCCCAGAAATACATTGTGCCCAATAGTGCAAATTGTTCCTGGACACTGCGGTGTCCAGAAAATCATTGCGCCACATAGTGCAAATTGTTCCTGGACACTGTGGTATCCAGAAATACATTGCGCCACTTAGTGGAAATTGCTCCTGGAAACTGTGGTGTCCATAAAAACATTGCGCCACTTAGTGCAAATTGTTCCTGGACACTGTGGTACAAAAAAATACAGTATGTCCAATAGTGCAAATTGTTCCTGGACACTGTGGTGTCCATAAAAACATTGCGCCACTTAGTGCAAATTATTCCTTGACACTGTGGTGTCCAGAAATACATTGCGCCACATAGTGCAAATTGTTCCTGGACACTGTGGTATCCAGAAATACATTGCGCCACTTAGTGCAAATTGTTCCTGGACACTGTGGTATAAAAAATACATTATGTCCCGAAGTGCAAATTGTTTCTGGACACTGTGGTGTCCAGAAATACATTTTGTACCATAGTACAAATTGTTCCTGGACTCTGTTAAGCCCAGAAATACATTATGCCCAATAGTGCAAATTGTTCCTGGACATTGTGGTGTCCATAAGAACATTGCGCCACTTAGTGCAAATTGTTCCTGGACACTGCGGTGTCCAGAAATACATTGCGCCACATAGTGCAAATTGTTCCTGGATACTGTGGTATCCAGAAATACATTGCGCCACTTAGTGCAAATTGTTCCTGGACACTGTGGTGTTCATAAAAACATTGCGCCACTTAGTGCAAATTGTTCCTGTACACTGTGGTACAAAAAAAATACATTATGTCCAATAGTGCAAATTGTTCCTGGACACTGTGGTGTCCATAAAAACATTGTGCCACTTAGTGCAAATTATTCCTGGTCACTGTGGTGTCCAGAAATACATTGCGCCACATAGTGCAAATTGTTCCTGGACACGGTGGTATCCAGAAATACATTGCGCCACTTAGTGCAAATTGTTCCTGGACACTGTGGTGTCTATAAAAACATTGCGCCACATAGTGCAAATTGTTCCTGGACACTGCGGTATCCAGAAACACATTGCGCCACATAGTGCAAATTGTTCCTGGACACTGTGGTATCAAGAAAAACATTGCGCCACTTAGTGCAAATTGTTCCTGGACACTGTGGTGTTCATAAAAACATTGCGCCACTTAGTGCAAATTGTTCCTGGACACTGTGGTACAAAAAAAATACATTATGTCCAATAGTGCAAATTGTTCCTGGACACTGTGGTGTCCATAAAAACATTGTGCCACTTAGTGCAAATTGTTCCTGGACACTGTGGTGTCCATAAAAACATTGCGCCACTTATTGCAAATTGTTCCTGGACACTGTGGTATAAAAAATACATTATGTCCCGAAGTGCAAATTGTTTCTGGACATTGTGGTGTCCAGAAATACATTTTGTACCATAGTACAAATTGTTCCTGGACTCTGTTAAGCCCAGAAATACATTATGCCCAATAGTGCAAATTGTTCCTGGACATTGTGGTGTCCATAAGAACATTGCGCCACTTAGTGCAAATTGTTCCTGGACACTGCGGTGTCCAGAAATACATTGCGCCACATAGTGCAAATTGTTCCTGGATACTGTGGTATCCAGAAATACATTGCGCCTCTTAGTGCAAATTGTTCCTGGACACTGTGGTGTCCAGAAATACATTGCGCCACATAGTGCAAATTGTTCCTGGACACTGTGGTATCGAGAAAAACATTGCGCCACTTAGTGCAAATTGTTCCTGGACACTGTGGTGTTCATAAAAACATTGCGCCACTTAGTGCAAATTGTTCCTGGACACTGTGGTACAAAAAAAATACATTATGTCCAATAGTGCAAATTGTTCCTGGACACTGTGGTGTCCATAAAAACATTGTGCCACTTAGTGCAAATTATTCCTGGACACTGTGGTGTCCAGAAATACATTGCGCCACATAGTGCAAATTGTTCCTGGACACTGTGGTATCCAGAAATACATTGCGCCACTTAGTGCAAATTGTTCCTGGACACTGTGGTGTCTATAAAAACATTGCGCCACTTAGTGCAAATTGTTCCTGGACACTGCGGTATCCAGAAATACATTGCGCCACATAGTGCAAATTGTTCCTGGACACTGTGGTATCCAGAAAAACATTGCGCCACTTAGTGCAAATTGTTCCTGGACACTGTGGTGTTCATAAAAACATTGCGCCACTTAGTGCAAATTGTTCCTGGACACTGTGGTACAAAAAAAATACATTATGTCCAATAGTGCAAATTGTTCCTGGACACTGTGGTGTCCATAAAAACATTGTGCCACTTAGTGCAAATTATTCCTGGACACTGTGGTGTCCAGAAATACATTGCGCCACATAGTGCAAATTGTTCCTGGACACGGTGGTATCCAGAAATACATTGCGCCACTTAGTGCAAATTGTTCCTGGACACTGTGGTATAAAAAAATACATTATGTCCCGTAGTTCAAATTGTTCCTGGAAACTGTTATGCCCAGAAATACATTATGCCCAATAGTGCAAATTGTTCCTGGACACTGTGGTATCCAGAAATACATTGCGCCACTTAGTGCAAATTGTTCCTGGACACTGTGGTGTCCATAAAAACATTGCGCCACTTATTGCAAATTGTTCCTGGACACTGTGGTATAAAAAATACATTATGTCCCGTAGTGCAAATTGTTCCTGGACTCTGTTATGCCCAGAAATACATTGTGCAAAATAGTGCAAATTGTTCCTGGACACTGTGGTGTCCAGAAATACATTGCGCCACTTAGTGCAAATTGTTCCTGGACACTGTGGTATCCAGAAATACATTGCGCCACTTAGTGCAAATTGTTCCTGGACACTGTGGTGTCCATAAAAACATTGCGCCACTTATTGCAAATTGTTCCTGGACACTGTGGTATAAAAAATACATTATGTCCCGTAGTGCAAATTGTTTCTGGACACTGTGGTGTCCAGAAATACATTTTGTACCATAGTACAAATTGTTCCTGGACTCTGTTAAGCCCAGAAATACATTATGCCCAATAGTGCAAATTGTTCCTGGACATTGTGGTGTCCATAAAAACATTGCGCCACTTAGTGCAAATTGTTCCTGGACACTGCGGTGTCCAGAAATACATTGCGCCACATAGTGCAAATTGTTCCTGGATACTGTGGTATCCAGAAATACATTGCGCCACTTAGTGCAAATTGTTCCTGGACACTGTGGTGTCCAGAAATACATTGCGCCACAAAGTGCAAATTGTTCCTGGACACTGTGGTATAAAAAAATACATTATGTTCAATAGTGCAAATTGTTCCTGGACACTGTGGTGTCTATAAAAACATTGCGCCACTTAGTGCAAATTGTTCCTGAACACTGCGGTGTCCAGAAATACATTGCGCCACATAGTGCAAATTGTTCCTGGACACTGTGGTATCCATAAAAACATTGCGACACTTAGTGCAAATTGTTCCTGGACACTGTGGTACAAAAAAATACAGTATGTCCAATAGTGCAAATTGTTCCTGGACACTGCGGTGTCCAGAAATACATTGCGCCACATAGTGCAAATTGTTCCTGGATACTGTGGTATCCAGAAATACATTGCGCCTCTTAGTGCAAATTGTTCCTGGACACTGTGGTGTCCAGAAATACACTGCGCCACTTAGTGCAAATTGTTCCTGGACACTGTGGTATCCATAAAAACATTGCGCCACTTAGTGCAAATTGTTCCTGGACACTGTGGTACAAAAAAATACAGTATGTCCAATAGTGCAAATTGTTCCTGGACACTGCGGTGTCCAGAAATACATTGCGCCACATAGTGCAAATTGTTCCTGGATACTGTGGTATCCAGAAATACATTGCGCCTCTTAGTGCAAATTGTTCCTGGACACTGTGGTGTCCAGAAATACATTGCGCCACATAGTGCAAATTGTTCCTGGACACTGTGGTATCCAGAAAAACATTGCGCCACTTAGTGCAAATTGTTCCTGGACACTGTGGTGTTCATAAAAACATTGCGCCACTTAGTGCAAATTGTTCCTGGACACTGTGGTACAAAAAAAATACATTATGTCCAATAGTGCAAATTGTTCCTGGACACTGTGGTGTCCATAAAAACATTGTGCCACTTAGTGCAAATTATTCCTGGACACTGTGGTGTCCAGAAATACATTGCGCCACATAGTGCAAATTGTTCCTGGACACGGTGGTATCCAGAAATACATTGCGCCACTTAGTGCAAATTGTTCCTGGACACTGTGGTGTCTATAAAAACATTGCGCCACTTAGTGCAAATTGTTCCTGGACACTGCGGTATCCAGAAATACATTGCGCCACATAGTGCAAATTGTTCCTGGACACTGTGGTATCCAGAAAAACATTGCGCCACTTAGTGCAAATTGTTCCTGGACACTGTGGTGTTCATAAAAACATTGCGCCACTTAGTGCAAATTGTTCCTGGACACTGTGGTACAAAAAAAATACATTATGTCCAATAGTGCAAATTGTTCCTGGACACTGTGGTGTCCATAAAAACATTGTGCCACTTAGTGCAAATTGTTCCTGGACACTGTGGTGTCCATAAAAACATTGCGCCACTTATTGCAAATTGTTCCTGGACACTGTGGTATAAAAAATACATTATGTCCCGAAGTGCAAATTGTTTCTGGACACTGGTGTCCAGAAATACATTTTGTACCATAGTACAAATTGCTCCTGGACTCTGTTAAGCCCAGAAATACATTATGCCCAATAGTGCAAATTGTTCCTGGAGATTGTGGTGTCCATAAGAACATTGCGCCACTTAGTGCAAATTGTTCCTGGACACTGCGGTGTCCAGAAATACATTGCGCCACATAGTGCAAATTGTTCCTGGATACTGTGGTATCCAGAAATACATTGCGCCTCTTAGTGCAAATTGTTCCTGGACACTGTGGTGTCCAGAAATACATTGCGCCACATAGTGCAAATTGTTCCTGGACACTGTGGTATCCAGAAAAACATTGCGCCACTTAGTGCAAATTGTTCCTGGACACTGTGGTGTTCATAAAAACATTGCGCCACTTAGTGCAAATTGTTCCTGGACACTGTGGTACCAAAAAAATACATTATGTCCAATAGTGCAAATTGTTCCTGGACACTGTGGTGTCCATAAAAACATTGTGCCACTTAGTGCAAATTATTCCTGGACACTGTGGTGTCCAGAAATACATTGCGCCACATAGTGCAAATTGTTCCTGGACACGGTGGTATCCAGAAATACATTGCGCCACTTAGTGCAAATTGTTCCTGGACACTGTGGTGTCTATAAAAACATTGCGCCACTTAGTGCAAATTGTTCCTGGACACTGCGGTATCCAGAAATACATTGCGCCACATAGTGCAAATTGTTCCTGGACACTGTGGTATCCAGAAAAACATTGCGCCACTTAGTGCAAATTGTTCCTGGACACTGTGGTGTTCATAAAAACATTGCGCCACTTAGTGCAAATTGTTCCTGGACACTGTGGTACAAAAAAAATACATTATGTCCAATAGTGCAAATTGTTCCTGGACACTGTGGTGTCCATAAAAACATTGTGCCACTTAGTGCAAATTATTCCTGGACACTGTGGTGTCCAGAAATACATTGCGCTACATAGTGCAAATTGTTCCTGGACACGGTGGTATCCAGAAATACATTGCGCCACTTAGTGCAAATTGTTGCTGGACACTGTGGTATAAAAAAATACATTATGTCCCGTAGTTCAAATTGTTCCTGGAAACTGTTATGCCCAGAAATACATTATGCCCAATAGTGCAAATTGTTCCTGGACACTGTGGTGTCCAGAAATACACTGCGCCACTTAGTGCAAATTGTTCCTGGACACTGTGGTATCCATAAAAACATTGCGCCACTTAGTGCAAATTGTTCCTGGACACTGTGGTACAAAAAAATACAGTATGTCCAATAGTGCAAATTGTTCCTGGACACTGTGGTATCCAGAAATACATTGCGCCACTTAGTGCAAATTGTTCCTGGACACTGTGGTGTCCATAAAAACATTGCGCCACTTATTGCAAATTGTTCCTGGACACTGTGGTATAAAAAATACATTATGTCCCGTAGTGCAAATTGTTCCTGGACTCTGTTATGCCCAGAAATACATTGTGCCCAATAGTGCAAATTGTTCCTGGACGCTGTGGTGTCCAGAAATACATTGCGCCACTTAGTGCAAATTGTTCCTGGACACTGTGGTATCCAGAAATACATTGCGCCACTTAGTGCAAATTGTTCCTGGACACTGTGGTGTCCATAAAAACATTGCGCCACTTATTGCAAATTGTTCCTGGACACTGTGGTATAAAAAATACATTATGTCCCGTAGTGCAAATTGTTTCTGGACACTGTGGTGTCCAGAAATACATTTTGTACCATAGTACAAATTGTTCCTGGACTCTGTTAAGCCCAGAAATACATTATGCCCAATAGTGCAAATTGTTCCTGGACATTGTGGTGTCCATAAAAACATTGCGCCACTTAGTGCAAATTGTTCCTGGACACTGCGGTGTCCAGAAATACATTGCGCCACATAGTGCAAATTGTTCCTGGATACTGTGGTATCCAGAAATACATTGCGCCACTTAGTGCAAATTGTTCCTGGACACTGTGGTGTCCAGAAATACATTGCGCCACATAGTGCAAATTGTTCCTGGACACTGTGGTATAAAAAAATACATTATGCCCAATAGTGCAAATTGTTCCTGGACACTGTGGTGTCTATAAAAACATTGCGCCACTTAGTGCAAATTGTTCCTGGACACTGCGGTGTCCAGAAATACATTGCGCCACATAGTGCAAATTGTTCCTGGGCACTGTGGTATCCAGAAATACATTGCGCCACTTAGTGCAAATTGTTCCTGGACACTGTGGTGTCCATAAAAACATTGCGCCACTTAGTGCAAATTGTTCCTGGACACTGCGGTATCCAGAAATACATTGCGCCACATAGTGCAAATTGTTCCTGGACACTGTGGTATCAAGAACAACATTGCGCCACTTAGTGCAAATTGTTCCTGGACACTGTGGTGTCCATAAAAACATTGTGCCACTTAGTGCAAATTATTACTGGACACTGTGGTGTCCAGAAATACATTGCGCCACATAGTGCAAATTGTTCCTGGACACGGTGGTATCCAGAAATACATTGCGCCACTTAGTGCAAATTGTTCCTGGACACTGTGGTATAAAAAAATACATTATGTCCCGTAGTTCAAATTGTTCCTGGAAACTGTTATGCCCAGAAATACATTATGCCCAATAGTGCAAATTATTCCTGGACACTGTGGTGTCCAGAAATACACTGCGCCACTTAGTGCAAATTGTTCCTGGACTCTGTTATGCCCAGAAATACATTATGCCCAATAGTGCAAATTGTTCCTGGACACTGTGGTATAAAAAAATACATTATGTCCAATAGTGCAAATTGTTCCTGGACACTGTGGTGTCTATAAAAACATTGCGCCACTTAGTGCAAATTGTTCCTGGACACTGCGGTGTCCAGAAATACATTGCGCCACATAGTGCAAATTGTTCCTGGACACTGTGGTATCCAGAAATACATTGCGCCACTTAGTGCAAATTGTTCCTGGACACTGTGGTGTCCATAAAAACATTGCGCCACTTAGTGCAAATTGTTCCTGGACACTGCGGTATCCAGAAATACATTGCGCCACATAGTGCAAATTGTTCCTGGACACTGTGGTATCAAGAACAACATTGCGCCACTTAGTGCAAATTGTTCCTGGACACTGTGGTGTCCATAAAAACATTGTGCCACTTAGTGCAAATTATTACTGGACACTGTGGTGTCCAGAAATACATTGCGCCACATAGTGCAAATTGTTCCTGGACACGGTGGTATCCAGAAATACATTGCGCCACTTAGTGCAAATTGTTCCTGGACACTGTGGTATAAAAAAATACATTATGTCCCGTAGTTCAAATTGTTCCTGGAAACTGTTATGCCCAGAAATACATTATGCCCAATAGTGCAAATTGTTCCTGGACACTGTGGTGTCCAGAAATACACTGCGCCACTTAGTGCAAATTGTTCCTGGACTCTGTTATGCCCAGAAATACATTATGCCCAATAGTGCAAATTGTTCCTGGACACTGTGGTGTATATAAAAACATTGCGCCACTTAGTGCAAATTGTTCCTGGACACTGCGGTGTCCAGAAATACATTCCGCCACATAGTGCAAATTGTTCCTGGACACTGTGGTATCCAGAAATACATTGCGCCACTTAGTGCAAATTGTTCCTGGACACTGTGGTGTCCATAAAAACATTGCGCCACTTAGTGCAAATTGTTCCTGGACACTGTGGTACAAAAAAAATACATTATGTCCAATAGTGCAAATTGTTCCCGGACATTGTGGTGTCCATAAAAACATTGCGCCACTTAGTGCAAATTGTTCCTGGACACTGTGGTGTCTATAAAAACATTGCGCCACTTAGTGCAAATTGTTCCTGGACACTGCGGTATCCAGAAATACATTGCGCCACATAGTGCAAATTGTTTCTGGACACTGTGGTGTCCAGAAATACATTTTGTACCATAGTACAAATTGTTCCTGGACTCTGTTAAGCCCAGAAATACATTATGCCCAATAGTGCAAATTGTTCCTGGACATTGTGGTGTCCATAAAAACATTGCGCCACTTAGTGCAAATTGTTCCTGGACACTGCGGTGTCCAGAAATACATTGCGCCACATAGTGCAAATTGTTCCTGGATACTGTGGTATCCAGAAATACATTGCGCCACTTAGTGCAAATTGTTCCTGGACACTGTGGTGTCCAGAAATACATTGCGCCACATAGTGCAAATTGTTCCTGGACACTGTGGTGTCTATAAAAACATTGCGCCACTTAGTGCAAATTGTTCCTGGACACTGCGGTATCCAGAAATACATTGCGCCACATAGTGCAAATTGTTCCTGGACACTGTGGTATCAAGAAAAACATTGCGCCACTTAGTGCAAATTGTTCCTGGACACTGTGGTGTCCATAAAAACATTGTGCAACTTAGTGCAAATTGTTCCTGGACACTGTGGTGTCCAGAAATACATTGCGCCACATAGTGCAAATTGTTCCTGGACACTGTGGTGTCTATAAAAACATTGCGCCACTTAGTGCAAATTGTTCCTGGACACTGCGGTATCCAGAAATACATCGCGCCACATAGTGCAAATTGTTTCTGGACACGGTGGTATCCAGAAATACATTGCGCCACTTAGTGCAAATTGTTCCTGGACACTGTGGTATAAAAAAATACATTATGTCCCGTAGTTCAAATTGTTCCTGGAAACTGTTATGCCCAGAAATACATTATGCCCAATAGTGCAAATTGTTCCTGGACACCGTGGTATAAAAAAATACATTATGTCCAATAGTACAAATTGTTCCTGGACACTGTGGTGTCTATAAAAACATTGCGCCACATAGTGCAAATTGTTCCTGGACACTGCGGTATCCAGAAATACATTGCGCCACATAGTGCAAATTGTTCCTGGACACTGTGATATCAAGAAAAACATTGCGTCACTTAGTGCAAATTGTTCCTGGACACTGTGGTGTCCATAAAAACATTGTGCCATTTAGTGCAAATTATTCCTGGACACTGTGGTGTCCAGAAATACATTGCGCCACATAGTGCAAATTGTTCCTGGACACTGTGGTGTCTATAAAAACATTGCGCCACTTAGTGCAAATTGTTCCTGGACACTGCGGTATCCAGAAATACATCGCGCCACATAGTGCAAATTGTTTCTGGACACGGTGGTATCCAGAAATACATTGCGCCACTTAGTGCAAATTGTTCCTGGACACTGTGGTATAAAAAAATACATTATGTCCCGTAGTTCAAATTGTTCCTGGAAACTGTTATGCCCAGAAATACATTATGCCCAATAGTGCAAATTGTTCCTGGACACCGTGGTATAAAAAAATACATTATGTCCAATAGTACAAATTGTTCCTGGACACTGTGGTGTCCATAAAAACATTGTGCCACTTAGTGCAAATTATTCCTGGACACTGTGGTGTCCAGAAATACATTGCGCCACATAGTGCAAATTGTTCCTGGACACGGTGGTATCCAGAAATACATTATGCCCCATAGCACAAATTGTTCCTGGGTACTGTGGTGCCCAGATATAAATTATGCCCCATACTGCAAATTGTTCCTGGACACTGTGGTGACCAGAAATACATTATGCCCCCTAGTGCAAATTGTTCCCCGACACTGTATTATTCCTGGACACTGTGGTGTCCAGAAATACATTATGCCCCATAGCACAAATTGTTCCTGGGTACTGTGGTGCCCAGATATAAATTATGCCCCATACTGCAAATTGTTCCTGGACACTGTGGTGACCAGAAATACATTATGCCCCCTAGTGCAAATTGTTCCCCGACACTGTGGTGTCGAGGAATACATTGCACCACTTAGTGCAAATTATTCCTGGACACAGTGGTGTCCATAAATACATTTTGCCCCCTAGTGCAAATTGTTCCCCGACACTGTGGTGTACAGGAATACATTGACCACTTACTGCAAATTTTTCCTGGATACTACGGTGTCTCGAAATACATTGTGCCACTTATTGCAAATTATTCCTGGACACAGTGGTGACCAGAAATACATTATGCCCCATAATACAAATTGTTCCTGGACACTGTGGTGTCCATAAATACATTATGGCCAATAGTGCAAATTGTTTCTGGACGCTCTGATGTCCAGAAATACATTATGCCCCCTAGTGCAAATTGTTCCCCGACACTGTGGTGTCGAGGAATACATTGCACCACTTAGTGCATATTTTTCCTGGATACTACGGTGTCGCGAAATACATTGTGCCACTTATTGCAAATTATTCCTGGACACTGTGGTGTCCAGAAATACATTATGCCCCATAGTGCAAATTGTTCCTGGAAGCTCTGATGTCCAGAAATACATTATGCCCCCTAGTGCAAATTGTTCCCCGACACTGTATTATTCCTGGACACTGTGGTGTCCAGAAATACATTATGCCCCATAGCACAAATTGTTCCTGGGTACTGCGGTTCCCAGATATAAATTATGCCCCATACTGCAAATTGTTCCTGGACACTGTGGTGACCAGAAATACATTATGCCCAACAGTGCAAATTGTTTCTGGACACTGTGGTGACCACAAATACACTATGCCCCACAGTAAAAATTGTTCCTGGTTACTGTGGTGCCCAGATATAAATGATGCCCCATAGTGCAAATTGTTCCTGGAGACTGTGGTGACCAGAAATACATTATGCACCATAGTACAAATTGTTTCTGGACACTGTGGTGTCCAGAAATAAATAATGCCCCATAGTTCAAATTGTTCCTGGACACTGAGGTGAGCTGAAATACATTATGCCCAATAGTGCAAATTGTTCCTGGACATTGTGGTGTCCATAAGAACATTGCGCCACTTAGTGCAAATTGTTCCTGGACACTGCGGTGTCCAGAAATACATTGCGCCACATAGTGCAAATTGTTCCTGGATACTGTGGTATCCAGAAATACATTGCGCCACTTAGTGCAAATTGTTCCTGGACACTGTGGTGTCCAGAAATACATTACGCCACATAGTGCAAATTGTTCCTGGACACTGTGGTGTCTATAAAAACATTGCGCCACTTAGTGCAAATTGTTCCTGGACACTGCGGTATCCAGAAATACATTGCGCCACATAGTGCAAATTGTTCCTGGACACTGTGGTATCAAGAAAAACATTGCGCCACTTAGTGCAAATTGTTCCTGGACACTGTGGTGTCCATAAAAACATTGTGCCACTTAGTGCAAATTATTCCTGGACACTGTGGTGTCCAGAAATACATTGCGCCACATAGTGCAAATTGTTCCTGGACACGGTGGTATCCAGAAATACATTGCGCCACTTAGTGCCAATTGTTCCTGGACACTGTGGTATAAAAAAATACATTATGTCCCGTAGTTCAAATTGTTCCTGGAAACTGTTATGCCCAGAAATACATTATGCCCAATAGTGCAAATTGTTCCTGGACACTCTGGTGTCCAGAAATACACTGCGCCACTTAGTGCAAATTGTTCCTGGACTCTGTTATGCCCAGAAATACATTATGCCCAATAGTACAAATTGTTCCTGGACACTGTGGTATAAAAAAATACATTATGTCCAATAGTGCAAATTGTTCCTGGACACTGTGGTGTCTATAAAAACATTGCGCCACTTAGTGCAAATTGTTCCTGGACACTGCGGTGTCCAGAAATACATTGCGCCACATAGTGCAAATTGTTCCTGGACACTGTGGTATCCAGAAATACATTGCGCCACTTAGTGCAAATTGTTCCTGGACACTGTGGTATAAAAAAATACATTATGTCCCGTAGTTCAAATTGTTCCTGGAAACTGTTATGCCCAGAAATACATTATGCCCAATAGTGCAAATTGTTAGCTGTTATGGTGGTACAGCCGAAGTGAAGTTTCCTGGCACAAGTGGAGCACTTGACGCAGTCGCCATCGCTGACGATATCTTCCTCACAATTACCACACCTTACCATATTTTGCAGATGTGTTGTATATATTGATACTATTGTTAAGCATATACTTTTAAGGTAAAGTTATTACAAAACCTGTTGTTCCAGTTTGATTTGGTGGATATTAAAACAAACGTATTTTGGGAAGGCACTTGACTAATAAAAAAGCACGTCTATCACTTTCGAGAATTACTTTATATCTGTCCAGGAACAATTTGCACTAAGTGGCGCAATGTATTTCTGGACACCACAGTGTACAGGAACAATTTGCACTATGAGGCATAATGTATTTCTGGGCATAACAGAGTCCAGGAATAATTTGCACTAAGTGGCGCAATCTATTTCTGGACACCACAGTGTCCAGGAAAAATTTGCACTACGGGACATAATGTATTTCTGTACACCACAGTGTCTAGGAACAATTTGCACTATGAGGCATAATGTATTTCTGGTCTCGCAGTGTCCAGGAATAATTTGCACTTTGGGGTATAATATATTTCTGGACACCACAGTGTACAGGAACAATTTGCACTATGAGGCATAATGTATTTCTGGGCATAACAGAGTCCAGGAACAATTTGTACTATGGGATATAATGTATTTCTGGACACCACAGTGTCCAGCAACAATTTGCACTACGGGACATAATGTATTTTTTTCTACCACAGTGTCCAGGAACAATTTGCACTAAGTGGCGCAATGTTTTTATGGACACCACAGTGTCCAGGAACAATTTGCACTAAGTGGCGCAATGTATTTCTGGATACTACAGTGTCCAGGAACAATTTGCACTATGTGGCGCAATGTATTTCTGGACACCACAGTGTACAGGAACAATTTGCACTATGAGGCATAATTTATTTCTGGTCTCACAGTGTCCAGGAATAATTTGCACTATGGGATATAATGTATTTCTGGACACCACAGTGTACAGGAACAATTTGCACTACGGGACATAATGTATTTCTGGACACCACAGTGTCCAGGAACAATTTGCACTATTGGGCTTAATGTATTTCTGGGCATAACAGAGTCCAGGAATAATTTGCACTATGTGGCGCAATGTATTTCTGGACACCACAGTGTCCAGGAAAAATTTGCACTACGGGACATAATGTATTTCTGTAAACCACAGTGTCTAGGAACAATTTGCACTATGGGACTTAATGTAGTTTTTTATACCACAGTGTCCAGGAACAATTTGCACTAAGTGGCGCAATGTTTTTATGAACACCGCAGTGTCCAGGAACAATTTGCACTATTGGGCATAATGTATTTCTGGGCATAACAGTTTCCAGGAACAATTTGAACTACGGGACATAATGTATTTGTTTATACCACAGTGTCCAGGAAAGATTTGCACTAAGTGGCGCAATGTATTTCTGGATACCACAGTGTCCAGGAACAATTTGCACTATGTGGCGCAATCTATTTCTGGACACCACAGTGTCCAGGAATAATTTGCACTAAGTGGCGCAATGTTTTTATGGACACCACAGTGTCCAGGAACAATTTGCACTATTGGGCATAATGTATTTCTGGACACCACAGTGTCCAGCAACAATTTGCACTACGGGACATAATGTATTTTTTTATACCACAGTGTCTAGGAACAATTTGCACTAATTGGCGCAATGTATTTCTGGATACCACAGTGTCCAGGAACAATTTACACTAAGTGGTGCAATGTTTTTATTGACACCACAGTGTCCAGGAACAATTTGCACTAAGTGGCGCAATGTTTTTATGGACACCACAGTGTCCAGGAATAATTTGCACTAAGTGGCGCAATGTTTTTATGGACACCACAGTGTCCAGGAACAATTTGCACTATTGGGCATAATGTATTTCTGGACACCACAGTGTCCAGCAACAATTTGCACTACGGGACATAATGTATTTTTTTATACCACAGTGTCTAGGAACAATTTGCACTAATTGGCGCAATGTGTTTCTGGATACCACAGTGTCCAGGAACAATTTGGACTATGTGGCGCAGTTTATTTCTGGACCCCACAGTGTCCAGGAACAATTTGCACTAAGTGGTGCAATGTTTTTATTGACACCACAGTGTCCAGGAACAATTTGCACTAAGTGGCGCAATGTTTTTATGGACACCACAGTGTCCAGGAACAATTTGCACTATTGGGCATAATGTATTTCTGGGCATAACAGAGCCCAGGAACAATTTGCACTACGGGACATAATGTATTTCTGTACACCACAGTGTCCAGGAACAATTTGCACTATTGGACATAATGTATTTTTTTATACCACAGTGTCCAGGAACAATTTGCACTAAGTGGCGCAATGTATTTCTGGATACCACAGTGTCCAGGAACAATTTGCACTAAGTGGCGCAATGTATTTCTGGATACCACAGTGTCCAGGAACAATTTGGACTAAGTGGCGCAATGTTTTTATGGACACCACAGTGTCCAGGAACAATTTGCACTATTGGCCATAATGTATTTCTGGGCATTACAGAGTCCAGGAACAATTTGCAATACGGGACATAATGTATTTCTGTACACCACAGTGTCCAGGAACAATTTGCACTATTGGACATCATGTATTTTTTTATACCACAGTGTCCAGGAACAATTTGCACTAAGTGGCGCAATGTTTTTATGGACACCACAGTGTCCAGGAACAATTTGCACTAAGTGGCGCAATGTTTTTATGGACACCACAGTGTCCAGGAACAATTTGCACTATTGGGCATAATGTATTTCTGGGCATAACAGTGCCCAGGAACAATTTGCACTACGGGACATAATGTATTTCTGTACACCACAGTGTCCAGGAACAATTTGCACTATTGGACATAATGTATTTTTTTATACCACAGTGTCCAGGAACAATTTGCACTAAGTGGCGCGATGTATTTCTGGATACCACAGTGTCCAGGAACAATTTGCACTAAGTGGCGCAATGTATTTCTGGATACCACAGTGTCCAGGAACAATTTGGACTATGTGGCGCAGTTTATTTCTGGACCCCACAGTGTCCAGGAACAATTTGCACTAAGTGGTGCAATATTTTTATTGACACCACAGTGTCCAGGAACAATTTGCACTAAGTGGCGCAATGTTTTTATGGACACCACAGTGTCCAGGAACAATTTGCACTATTGGGCATAATGTATTTCTGGGCATAACAGAGTCCAGGAACAATTTGCACTACGGGACATAATGTATTTCTGTACACCACAGTGTCCAGGAACAATTTGCACTCTGGGACATAATGTATTTTTTTATACCACAGTGTCTAGGCACAATTTGCACTAAGTGACGCAATGTTTTTATGGACACCACAGTGTCCAGGAACAATTTGGACTAAGTGGCGCAATGTATTTCTGGATACCACAGTGTCCAGGAACAATTTGCACTAAGTGGTGCAATGTTTTTATTGACACCACAGTGTCCAGGAACAATTTGCACTATTGGGCATAATGTATTTCTGGGCATAACAGAGCCCAGGAACAATTTGCAATACGGGACATAATGTATTTCTGTACACCACAGTGTCCAGGAACAATTTGCACTATTGGACATCATGTATTTTTTTATACCACAGTGTCCAGGAACAATTTGCACTAAGTGGCGCAATGTTTTTATGGACACCACAGTGTCCAGGAACAATTTGCACTAAGTGGCGCAATGTTTTTATGGACACCACAGTGTCCAGGAACAATTTGCACTATTGGGCATAATGTATTTCTGGGCATAACAGAGCCCAGGAACAATTTGCACTACGGGACATAATGTATTTCTGTACACCACAGTGTCCAGGAACAATTTGCACTATTGGACATAATGTATTTTTTTATACCACAGTGTCCAGGAACAATTTGCACTAAGTGGCGCAATGTATTTCTGGATACCACAGTGTCCAGGAACAATTTGCACTAAGTGGCGCAATGTATTTCTGGATACCACAGTGTCCAGGAACAATTTGGACTATGTGGCGCAGTTTATTTCTGGACCCCACAGTGTCCAGGAACAATTTGCACTAAGTGGTGCAATATTTTTATTGACACCACAGTGTCCAGGAACAATTTGCACTAAGTGGCGCAATGTTTTTATGGACACCACAGTGTCCAGGAACAATTTGCACTATTGGGCATAATGTATTTCTGGGCATAACAGAGTCCAGGAACAATTTGCACTACGGGACATAATGTATTTCTGTACACCACAGTGTCCAGGAACAATTTGCACTCTGGGACATAATGTATTTTTTTATACCACAGTGTCTAGGCACAATTTCCACTAAGTGACGCAATGTTTTTATGGACACCACAGTGTCCAGGAACAATTTGGACTAAGTGGCGCAATGTATTTCTGGATACCACAGTGTCCAGGAACAATTTGCACTAAGTGGTGCAATGTTTTTATTGACACCACAGTGTCCAGGAACAATTTGCACTAAGTGGCGCAATGTTTTTATGGACACCACAGTGTCCAGGAACAATTTGCACTATTGGGCATAATGTATTTCTGGGCATAACAGAGTCCAGGAACAATTTGCACTACGGGACTTAATGTATTTCTGTACACCACAGTGTCCAGGAACAATTTGCACCATTGGACATAATGTATTTTTTTATACCACAGTGTCCAGGAACAATTTGCACTAAGTGGCGCAATGTTTTTATGGACACCACAGTGTCCAGGAACAATTTGCACTAAGTGGCGCAATGTATTTCTGGATACCACAGTGTCCAGGAACAATTTGGACTAAGTGGCGCAATGTTTTTATGGACACCACAGTGTCCAGGAACAATTTGCACTATTGGCCATAATGTATTTCTGGGCATTACAGAGTCCAGGAACAATTTGCAATACGGGACATAATGTATTTCTGTACACCACAGTGTCCAGGAACAATTTGCACTATTGGACATCATGTATTTTTTTATACCACAGTGTCCAGGAACAATTTGCACTAAGTGGCGCAATGTTTTTATGGACACCACAGTGTCCAGGAACAATTTGCACTAAGTGGCGCAATGTTTTTATGGACACCACAGTGTCCAGGAACAATTTGCACTATTGTGCATAATGTATTTCTGGGCATAACAGAGCCCAGGAACAATTTGCACTACGGGACATAATGTATTTCTGTACACCACAGTGTCCAGGAACTATTTGCACTATTGGACATAATGTATTTTTTTATACCACAGTGTCCAGGAACAATTTGCACTAAGTGGCGCAATGTATTTCTGGATACCACAGTGTCCAGGAACAATTTGCACTAAGTGGCGCAATGTATTTCTGGATACCACAGTGTCCAGGAACAATTTGGACTATGTGGCGCAGTTTATTTCTGGACCCCACAGTGTCCAGGAACAATTTGCACTAAGTGGTGCAATATTTTTATTGACACCACAGTGTCCAGGAACAATTTGCACTAAGTGGCGCAATGTTTTTATGGACACCACAGTGTCCAGGAACAATTTGCACTATTGGGCATAATGTATTTCTGGGCATAACAGAGTCCAGGAACAATTTGCACTACGGGACATAATGTATTTCTGTACACCACAGTGTCCAGGAACAATTTGCACTCTGGGACATAATGTATTTTTTTATACCACAGTGTCTAGGCACAATTTGCACTAAGTGACGCAATGTTTTTATGGACACCACAGTGTCCAGGAACAATTTGGACTAAGTGGCGCAATGTATTTCTGGATACCACAGTGTCCAGGAACAATTTGCACTAAGTGGTGCAATGTTTTTATTGACACCACAGTGTCCAGGAACAATTTGCACTATTGGGCATAATGTATTTCTGGGCATAACAGAGCCCAGGAACAATATGCAATACGGGACATAATGTATTTCTGTACACCACAGTGTCCAGGAACAATTTGCACTATTGGACATCATGTATTTTTTTATACCACAGTGTACAGGAACTATTTGCACTAAGTGGCGCAATGTTTTTATGGACACCACAGTGTCCAGGAACAATTTGCACTAAGTGGCGCAATGTTTTTATGGACACCACAGTGTCCAGGAACAATTTGCACTATTGGGCATAATGTATTTCTGGGCATAACAGAGCCCAGGAACAATTTGCACTACGGGACATAATGTATTTCTGTACACCACAGTGTCCAGGAACAATTTGCACTATTGGACATAATGTATTTTTTTATACCACAGTGTCCAGGAACAATTTGCACTGAGTGGCGCAATGTATTTCTGGATACCACAGTGTCCAGGAACAATTTGCACTAAGTGGCGCAATGTATTTCTGGATACCACAGTGTCCAGGAACAATTTGGACTATGTGGCGCAGTTTATTTCTGGACCCCACAGTGTCCAGGAACAATTTGCACTAAGTGGTGCAATATTTTTATTGACACCACAGTGTCCAGGAACAATTTGCACTAAGTGGCGCAATGTTTTTATGGACACCACAGTGTCCAGGAACAATTTTCACTATTGGGCATAATGTATTTCTGGGCATAACAGAGTCCAGGAACAATTTGCACTACGGGACATAATGTATTTCTGTACACCACAGTGTCCAGGAACAATTTGCACTCTGGGACATAATGTATTTTTTTATACCACAGTGTCTAGGCACAATTTGCACTAAGTGACGCAATGTTTTTATGGACACCACAGTGTCCAGGAACAATTTGGACTAAGTGGCGCAATGTATTTCTGGATACCACAGTGTCCAGGAACAATTTGCACTAAGTGGTGCAATGTTTTTTTTGACACCACAGTGTCCAGGAACAATTTGCACTAAGTGGCGCAATGTTTTTATGGACACCACAGTGTCCAGGAACAATTTGCACTATTGGGCATAATGTATTTCTGGGCATAACAGAGTCCAGGAACAATTTGCACTACGGGACTTAATGTATTTCTGTACACCACAGTGTCCAGGAACAATTTGCACCATTGGACATAATGTATTTTTTTATACCACAGTGTCCAGGAACAATTTGCACTATTGGGCATAATGTATTTCTGGGCATAACAGAGTCCAGGAACAATTTGCACTAAGTGGCGCAGTGTATTTCTGGACACCACAGTTCCTGGACACTGAGGTGTCCATATACCACAGTGTCCAGGAACAATTTGCACTATTGGGCATAATGTATTTCTGGGCATAACAGAGTCCAGGAACAATTTGCACTAAGTGGCGCAGTGTATTTCTGGACACCACAGTTCCTGGACACTGAGGTGTCCAGAAATACACTGCGCCACTTAGTGCAAATTGTTTCTGGACTCTGTTATGCCCAGAAATACATTATGCCCAATAGTGCAAATTGTTCCTGGACACTGTGGTATAAAAAAATACATTATTTCCAATAGTGCAAATTGTTCCTGGACACTGTGGTGTCTATAAAAACATTGCGCCACTTAGTGCAAATTGTTCCTGGACACTGCGGTGTCCAGAAATACATTGCGCCACATAGTGCAAATTGTTCCTGGACACTGTGGTATCCAGAAATACATTGCGCCACTTAGTGCGAATTGTTCCTGGACACTGTGGTGTCCATAAAAACATTGCGCCACTTAGTGCAAATTGTTCCTGGACACTGTGGTACAAAAAAAATACATTATGTCCAATAGTGCAAATTGTTCCTGGACACTGTGGTGTCCATAAAAACATTGCTCCACTTAGTGCAAATTATTCCTGGACACTGTGGTGTCCAGAAATACATTGCGCCACATAGTGCATATTGTTCCTGGACACGGTGGTATCCAGAAATACATTGCGCCACTTAGTGCAAATTGTTCCTGGACACTGTGGTATAAAAAAATACATTATGTCCCGTAGTTCAAATTGTTCCTGGAAACTGTTATGCCCAGAAATACATTATGCCCAATAGTGCAAATTGTTCCTGGACACTGAGGTGTCCAGAAATACACTGCGCCACTTAGTGCAAATTGTTCCTGGACTCTGTTATGCCCAGAAATACATTATGCCCAATAGTGCAAATTGTTCCTGGACACTGTGGTATAAAAAAATACATTATGTCCAATGGTGCAAATTGTTCCTGGACACTGTGGTGTACAGAAATACATTATGTCCCGTAGTGCAAATTGTTCCTGGACTCTGTTATACCCAGAAATACATTATGCCCAATAGTGCAAATTGTTCCTTTACACTGTGGTGTCCATAAAAACATTGCGCCACTTAGTGCAAATTGTTCCTGGACACTGTGGTGTCAATAAAAACATTGCACCACTTAGTGCAAATTGTTCCTGGACACTGTGGGGTCCAGAAATAAACTGCGCCACATAGTCCAAATTGTTCCTGGACACTGTCGTATCCAGAAATACATTGCGCCACTTAGTGCAAATTGTTCCTGGACACTGTGGTATAAAAAAATACATTATGTCCAATAGTGCAAATTGTTCCTGGACACTGTGGTGTACAGAAATACATTATGTCCCGTAGTGCAAATTGTTCCTGGACTCTGTTATGCCCAGAAATACATTATGCACAATAGTGCAAATTGTTCCTGGACACTGTGGTGTCCATAAAAACATTGCGCCACTTAGTGCAAATTGTTCCTGGACACTGTGGTATAAAAAAATACATTATGTCCCATAGTGCGAATTGTTCCTGGACACTGTGGTGTACAGAAATACATTATGTCCCGTAGTGCAAATTTTTCCTGGACTCTGTTATGCCCAGAAATACATTATGCCCAATAGTGCAAATTGTTCCTGGACACTGTGGTGTCAATAAAAACATTGCACCACTTAGTGCAAATTGTTCCTGGACACTGTGGGGTCCAGAAATAAACTGCGCCACATAGTCCAAATTGTTCCTGGACACTGTGGTATCCAGAAATACATTGCGCCACTTAGTGCAAATTGTTCCTGGACACTGTGGTATCCAGAAATACATTGCGCCACTTAGTAAAAATTGTTCCTGGACACTGTGGTATAAAAAAATACATTATGTCCAATAGTGCAAATTGTTCCTGGACACTTTGGTGTACAGAAATACATTATGTCCCGTAGTGCAAATTGTTCCTGGGCTCTGTTATGCGCAGAAATACATTATGCCCAATAGTGCAAATTGTTCCTGGACACTGTGGTGTCCATAAAAACATTGCGCCACTTAGTGCAAATTGTTCCTGGACACTGTGGTGTCAATAAAAACATTGCACCACTTAGTGCAAATTGTTCCTGGACACTGTGGGGTCCAGAAATAAACTGCGCCACATAGTCCAAATTGTTCCTGGACACTGTGGTATCCAGAAATACATTGCGCCACTTAGTGCAAATTGTTCCTGGACACTGTGGTATCCAGAAATACATTGCGCCACTTAGTGCAAATTGTTCCTGGACACTGTGGTATAAAAAAATACATGATGTCCAATAGTGCAAATTGTTCCTGGACACTGTGGTGTACAGAAATATATTATGTCCCGTAGTGCAAATTGTTCCTGGACTCTATTATGCCCAGAAAAACATTATGCCCAATAGTGCAAATTGTTCCTGGACACTGTGGTGTCCATAAAAACAATGCGCCACATAGTGCAAATTGTTCCTGGACACTGTAGTATCCAGAAATACATTGCGCCACTTAGTGCAAATTGTTCCTGGACACTGTGGTAGAAAAAAATACATTATGTCCCGTAGTGCAAATTGTTGCTGGACACTGTGGTGTCCAGAAATACATTATATCCCATAGTACAAATTGTTCCTGGACTCTGTTATGCCCAGAAATACATTATGCCTCATAGTGCAAATTGTTCCTGTACACTGTGGTGTCCAGAAATACACTGCGCCACATAGTGCAAATTGTTCCTGGACACTGTGGTATCCAGAAATACATTATGTCCCGTAGTGCAAATTGTTCCTGTACACTGTGGTGTCCAGAAATACATTATACCCCAAAGTGCAAATTATTCCTGGACACTGCGAGACCAGAAATACATTATGCCTCATAGTGCAAATTGTTCCTAGACACTGTGGTGTACAGAAATACATTATGTCCCGTAGTGCAAATTTTTCCTGGACACTGTGGTGTCCAGAAATAGATTGCGCCACTTAGTGCAAATTATTCCTGGACTCTGTTATGCCCAGAAATACATTATGCCTCATAGTGCAAATTGTTCCTGTACACTGTGGTGTCCAGAAATACATTGCGCCACTTACTGCAAATTGTTCCTGGACATTGTGGTATAAAAAAATACATTATGTCCAATAGTGCAAATTGTTCCTGGACACTGTGGTGTACAGAAATACACTATGTCCCGTAGTGCAAATTGTTCCTGGACTCTGTTATGCCCAGAAATACATTATGCCCAATAGTGCAAATTGTTCCTGGACACTGTGGTGTCCATAAAAACATTGCGCCACTTAGTGCAAATTGTTCCTGGACACTGTGGTGTCAATAAAAACATTGCACCACTTAGTGCAAATTGTTCCTGGACACTGTGGTATCCAGAAATACATTGCGCCACTTAGTGCAAATTGTTCCTGGACACTGTGGTATCCAGAAATACATTGCGCCACTTAGTGCAAATTGTTCCTGGACACTGTGGTATCCAGAAATACATTGCGCCGCTTAGTGCAAATTGTTCCTGGACACTGTGGTATCCAGAAATACATTGCGCCACTTAGTGCAAATTGTTCCTGGACACTGTGGTATAAAAAAATACATTATGTCCAATAGTGCAAATTGTGCCTGGACACTGTGGTGTCCATAAAAACAATGCGCCACTTAGTGCAAATTGTTCCTGGACACTGTGGTACAAAAAAATACATTATGTCCCGTAGTGCAAATTGTTGCTGGACACTGTGGTGTCCAGAAATACATTATGTCCCAGAGTACAAATTGTTCCTGGACACTGTGGTGTCCAGAAATACATTATGCCCAATAGTGCAAATTGTTCCTGCACACTGTATTGTCCATAAAAACATTGCGCCACTTAGTGCAAATTATTCCTGGACACTGTGGTGTCCAGAAATAGATTGCGCCACATAGTGCAAATTGTTCCTGTACACTGTGGTATCCAGAAATACATTGCGCTACTTAGTGCAAATTGTTCCTGGACACTGTGGTATAAAAAAATACATTATGTCCCGTAGTTCAAATTGTTCCTGGAAACTGTTATGCCCAGAAATACATTATGCAAAATAGTGCAAATTTTTCCTGGACACTGTGGTGTTCATAAAAACATTGCGCCACTTAGTGCAAATTGTTCCTGGACACTGTGGTATAAAAAACTACATTAAGTCCCATAGTGCAAATTGTTCCTAGATACTGTGGTTTACAGAAATACATTATGTCCCATAGTGCTAATTTTTCCTGGACACTGTGGTGTCCAGAAATACATTGCGCCACATAGTGCAAATTATTCCTGGACTCTGTTATGCCCAGAAATATATTAAGCCCAATAGTGCAAATTGTTCCTGGACACTGTAGTGTCCAGAAATACATTATGTCCCGTAGTGCAAATTGTTCCTGTGCACTGTGGTATCCAGAAATACATTATACCCCATAGTGCAAATTATCACTGGACACTGTGAGACCAGAAATACATTATGCCTCATAGTGCAAATTGTTCCTGTACACTGTGGTGTCCAGAAATACATTGCGCCACATAGTGCAAATTGTTCCTGGACGCTGTAGTATCCAGAAATACATTGCGCCACTTAGTGCAAATTGTTCCTGGACACTGTGGTGTCCATAAAAACATTGCGCCACTTAGTGCAAAGTGTTCCTGGACACTGTGGTATAAAAAAATACATTATGTCCCGTAGTGCAAATTGTTGCTGGACACTGTGGTGTCCAGAAATACATTATGTCCCATAGTACAAATTGTTCTTGGACTCTGTTATGCCCAGAAATACATTATGCCTCATAGTGCAAATTGTTCCTGTACACTGTGGTGTCCAAAAATACACTGCGCCACATAGTGCAAATTGTTCCTGGACTCTGTGGTATCTAGAAATACATTATGTCCCGTAGTGCAAATTGTTCCTGTACACTGTGGTGTCCAGAAATACATTATACCCCAAAGTGCAAATTATTCCTGGACACTGCGAGACCAGAAATACATTATGCCTCATAGTGCAAATTGTTCCTAGACACTGTGGTGTACAGAAATACATTATGTCCCGTAGTGCAAATTTTTCCTGGACACTGTGGTGTCCAGAAATACATTGCGCCACTTAGTGCAAATTATTCCTGGACTCTGTTATGCCCAGAAACACACTATGCCTCATAGTGCAAATTGTTCCTGTACACTGTGGTGTCCAGAAATACATTGCGCCACTTAGTGCAAATTGTTCCTGGACACTGTGGTATAAAAAATACATTATGTCCAATAGTGAAAATTGTTCCTGGACACTGTGGTGTACAGAAATACATTATATCCCGTAGTGCAAATTGTTCCTGGACTCTGTTACGCCCAGAAATACATTTTGCCCAATAGTGCAAATTGTTCCTGGACACTGTGGTGTCCATAAAAACATTGCGCCACTTAGTGCAAATTGTTCCTGGACACTGTGGTGTACAGAAATACACTTTGTCCCGTATTGCACATTGTGCCTGGACTCTGTTATGCTCAGAAATACATTATGGCCAATAGTGCAAATTGTTCCTGGACACTGTGGTGTCCATAAAAACATTGCGCCACTTAGTGCAAATTGTTCCTGGACACTGTGGTATAAAAAAATACATTATGTCCAATAGTGCAAATTGTTCCTGGACACTGTGGTATAAAAAAATACATTATGTCCCCTAGTGCAAATTGTTGCTGGACACTGTGGTGTCCAGAAATACATTATGTCCCATAGTACAAATTGTTCCTGGACTCTGTTATACCCAGATATACATTATGCCCAATGGTGCAAATTGTTCCTGGACACTGTGGTGTCCAGAAATACATTATGTCCCATAGTACAAATAGTTCCTGGACTCTGTTATACAAAGAAATACATTATGCCCAATTTTGCAAATTGTTCCTGGACACTGTGGTGTCCTTAAAAACATTGCGCCACTTAGTGCAAATTGTTCCTGGACACTGTGGTGTCCATAAAAACATTGAACCACTTAGTGCAAATTGTTCCTGGACACTGTGGTGTCCAGAAATACACTGTGCCACATAGAGCAAATTGTTCCTGGACACTGTGGTGTCCATAAAAACATTGCACCACTTAGTGCAAATTGTTCCTGGACACTGTGGTGTCCAGAAATACGCTGCGCCACATAGTGCAAATTGTTCCTGGACACTGTGGTATCCAGAAATACATTGCGCCACTTAGTGCAAATTGTTCCTGGACACTGTGGTATAAAAAAATACATTATGTCCAATAGTGCAAATTGTTCCTGGACACTGTGGTGTACAGAAATACATTATGTCCCGTAGTGCAAATTGTTCCTGGACTCTGTTATGCCCAGAAATACATTATGCCCAATAGTGCAAATTGTTCATGCACACTGTGGTGTCCATAAAAACAATGCGCCACTAAGTGCAAATTGTTCCTAGACACTGTGGTATAAAAAAATACATTATGTCCCGTAGTGCAAATTGTTGCTGGACACTGTGGTGTCCAGAAATACATTATGTCCCAAAGTGAAACTGTGGTGTCCAGAAATACATTTTGTACCATAGTACAAATTGTTCCTGGACACTGTGAGACCAGAAATACATTATGCCTCATAGTGCAAATTGTTCATGGACACTGTGGTGGCCAGAAATACAAATTGTTCCTGGACACTGTGGTATAAAAAAATACATTAAGTCCCATAGTGCAAATTGTTCCTGGACACTGGTGTACAGAAATACAATATATCCCGTAGTGCAAATTTTTCCTGGACACTGTGGTGTCCAGAAATACATTGCGCCACTTAGTGCAAATTGTTCCTGGACTCTGTTATGCCCAGAAATACATTATGCCTCATAGTGCAAATTGTACCGGGACACTGTGGTGTCCAGAAATACATTATGTCCCGTAGTGCGAATTGTTCCTGTACACTGTGGTGTCCAGAAATACATTATACCCCATAGTGCAAATTATTCCTGGACACTGTGAGACCAGAAATACATTATGCCTCATAGTGCAAATTGTTCCTGTACACTGTGGTGTCCAGAAATACATTGCGCCACATAGCGCAAATTGTTCCTGGACACTGTGGTATCCAGAAATACATTGCGCCACTTAGTGCAAATTGTTCCTGGACACTGTGGTGTCCATAAAAACATTGCGCCACTTAGTGCAAATTGTTCCTGGACACTGTGGTATAAAAAAATACATGATGTCCAATAGTGCAAATTGTTCCTGGACACTGTGGTGTACAGAAATACATTATGTCCCGTATTGCAAATTGTTCCTGGACTCTGTAATGCCCAGAAATACATTATGGCCAATAGTGCAAATTGTTCCTGGACACTGTGGTGTCCATAAAAACATTGCGCCACTTAGTGCAAATTGTTCCTGGACACTGGTATAAAAAAATACATTATGTCCCGTAGTGCAAATTGTTGCTGGACACTGTGGTGTCCAGAAATACATTATGTCCCATAGTACAAATTGTTCCTGGACTCTGTTATGCCCAGAAATACATTATGCCCAATAGTGCAAATTGTTCCTGGACACTGTGGTGTCCATAAAAACATTGCGCCACTTAGTGGAAATTGTTCCTGGACACTGTGGTGTCCATAAAAACAATGCGCCGCTTAGTGCAAATTGTTCCTGGACACTGTGGTGTCCAGAAATACACTGCGCCACTTAGTGCAAATTGTTCCTGGACACTGTGGTATAAAAAAATACATTATGTCCAGTAGTGCAAATTGTTCCTGGACACTGTGGTGTACAGAAATATATTATGTCCCGTAGTGCAAATTGTTGCTGGACACTGTGGTGTCCAGAAATACATTATGTCCCAAAGTGAAACTGTGGTGTCCAGAAATACATTTTGTACCATAGTACAAATTGTTCCTGGACACTGTGAGACCAGAAATACATTATGCCTCATAGTGCAAATTGTTCCTGTACACTGTGGTGTCCAGAAATACATTGCGCCACATAGCGCAAATTGTTCCTGGACACTGTGGTATCCAGAAATACATTGCGCCACTTAGTGCAAATTGTTCCTGGACACTGTGGTGTCCCTAAAAACATTGCGCCACTTAGTGCAAATTGTTCCTGGACACTGTGGTATAAAAAAATACATGATGTCCAATAGTGCAAATTGTTCCTGGACACTGTGGTGTACAGAAATACATTATGTCCCGTATTGCAAATTGTTCCTGGACTCTGTAATGCCCAGAAATACATTATGGCCAATAGTGCAAATTGTTCCTGGACACTGTGGTGTCCATAAAAACATTGCGCCACTTAGTGCAAATTGTTCCTGGACACTGGTATAAAAAAATACATTATGTCCCGTAGTGCAAATTGTTGCTGGACACTGTGGTGTCCAGAAATACATTATGTCCCATAGTACAAATTGTTCCTGGACTCTGTTATGCCCAGAAATACATTATACCCAATAGTGCAAATTGTTCCTGGACACTGTGGTGTCCATAAAAACATTGCGCCACTTAGTGCAAATTGTTCCTGGACACTGTGGTATAAAAAAATACATGATGTCCAATAGTGCAAATTGTTCCTGGACACTGTGGTGTACAGAAATACATTATGTCCCGTAGTGCAAATTTTTCCTGGACACTGTGTTGTCCAGAAATAGATTGCGCCACTTAGTGCAAATTGTTCCTGGACACTGTGGTGTCCATAAAAACATTGCACCACTTAGTGCAAATTGTTCCTGGACACTGTGGTGTCCATAAAAACAATGCGCCACTTAGTGCAAATTGTTCCTGGACACTGTGGTACAAAAAATACATTATGTCCCGTAGTGCAAATTGTTGCTGGACACTGTGGTGTCCAGAAATACATTATGTCCCAGAGTACAAATTGTTCCTGGACACTGTGGTGTCCAGAAATACATTGCGCCACTTAGTGCAAATTGTTCCTGGACACTGTGGTATAAAAAAATACATTATGTCCAATAGTGCAAATTGTTCCTGGACACTGTGGTGTACAGAAATACATTGCGCCACTTAGTGCAAATTGTTCCTGGACATTGTGGTATAAAAAAATACATTATGTCCAATAGTGCAAATTGTTCCTGGACACTGTGGTGTACAGAAATACACTATGTCCCGTAGTGCAAATTGTTCCTGGACTCTGTTATGCCCAGAAATACATTATGCCCAATAGTGCAAATTGTTCCTGGACACTGTGGTGTCCATAAAAACATTGCGCCACTTAGTGCAAATTGTTCCTGGACACTGTGGTGTCAATAAAAACATTGCACCACTTAGTGCAAATTATTCCTGGACACTGTGGTATAAAAAAATACATTATGTCCAATAGTGCAAATTGTTCCTGGACACTGTGGTGTACAGAAATACACTATGTCCCGTAGTGCAAATTGTTCCTGGACTCTGTTATGCCCAGAAATACATTATGCCCAATAGTGCAAATTGTTCCTGGACACTGTGGTGTCCATAAAAACATTGCGCCACTTAGTGCAAATTATTCCTGGACACTGTGGTGTCCAGAAATAGATTGCGCCACCTAGTACAAATTGTTCCTGTACACTGTGGTATCCAGAAATACATTGCGCTACTTAGTGCAAATTGTTCCTGGACACTGTGGTATAAAAAAATACATTATGTCCCGTAGTTCAAATTGTTCCTGGAAACTGTTATGCCCAGAAATACATTATGCCCAATAGTGCAAATTTTTCCTGGACACTGTGGTGTTCATAAAAACATTGCGCCACTTAGTGCAAAATGTTCCTGGACACTTTGGTATAAAAAACTACATTAAGTCCCATAGTGCAAATTGTTCATAGATACTGTGGTTTACAGAAATACATTATGTCCCGTAGTGCAAATTTTTCCTGGACACTGTGGTGTCCAGAAATACATTGCGCCACATAGTGCAAATTATTCCTGGACTCTGTTATGCCCAGAAATACATTAAGCCCAATAGTGCAAATTGTTCCTGGACACTGTAGTGTCCAGAAATACATTATGGCCCGTAGTGCAAATTGTTCCTGTGTACTGTGGTATCCAGAAATACATTATACCCCATAGTGCAAATTATCACTGGACACTGTGAGACCAGAAATACATTATGCCTCATAGTGCAAATTGTTCCTGTACACTGTGGTGTCCAGAAATACATTGCGCCACATAGTGCAAATTGTTCCTGGACGCTGTAGTATCCAGAAATACATTGCGCCACTTAGTGCAAATTGTTCCTGGACACTGGACTCTGTTATGCCCAGAAATACATTATGCCTCATAGTGCAAATTGTTCCTGTACACTGTGGTGTCCAAAAATACACTGCGCCACATAGTGCAAATTGTTCCTGGACACTGTGGTATCCAGAAATACATTATGTCCCGTAGTGCAAATTGTTCCTGTACACTGTGGTGTCCAGAAATACATTATGCCCCAAAGTGCAAATTATTCCTGGACACAGCGAGACCAGAAATACATTATGCCTCATAGTGCAAATTGTTCCTAGACACTGTGGTGTACAGAAATACATTATGTCCCGTAGTGCAAATTTTTCCTGGACACTGTGGTGTCCAGAAATACATTGCGCCACTAAGTGCAAATTATTCCTGGACTCTGTTATGCCCAGAAACACACTATGCCTCATAGTGCAAATTGTTCCTGTACACTGTGGTGTCCAGAAATACATTGCGCCACTTAGTGCAAATTTTTCCTGGACACTGTGGTGTCCAGAAATACATTGCGCCACTAAGTGCAAATTATTCCTGGACTCTGTTATGCCCAGAAACACACTATGCCTCATAGTGCAAATTGTTCCTGTACACTGTGGTGTCCAGAAATACATTGCGCCACTAAGTGCAAATTATTCCTGGACTCTGTTATGCCCAGAAACACACTATGCCTCATAGTGCAAATTGTTCCTGTACACTGTGGTGTCCAGAAATACATTATGCCCCAAAGTGCAAATTATTCCTGGACACAGCGAGACCAGAAATACATTATGCCTCATAGTGCAAATTGTTCCTAGACACTGTGGTGTACAGAAATACATTATGTCCCGTAGTGCAAATTGTTCCTGGACACTGTGGTGTCCAGAAATACATTGCGCCACTAAGTGCAAATTATTCCTGGACTCTGTTATGCCCAGAAACACACTATGCCTCATAGTGCAAATTGTTCCTGTACACTGTGGTGTCCAGAAATACATTGCGCCACTAAGTGCAAATTATTCCTGGACTCTGTTATGCCCAGAAACACACTATGCCACATAGTGCAAATTGTTCCTGGACACTGTGGTATCCAGAAATACATTATGTCCCGTAGTGCAAATTGTTCCTGTACACTGTGGTGTACAGAAATACATTATATCCCGTAGTGCAAATTGTTCCTGGACTCTGTTATGCCCAGAAATACATTATGCCTCATAGTGCAAATTGTTCCGGGACACTGTGGTGTCCAGAAATACATTATGTCCCGTAGTGCGAATTGTTCCTATACACTGTGGTGTGCAGAAATACATTATACCCCATAGTGCAAATTATACCTGGACACTGTGAGACCAGAAATACATTATGCCTCATAGTGCAAATTGTTCCTGTACACTGTGGTGTCCAGAAATACATTGCGCCACATAGCGCAAATTGTTCCTGGACACTGTGGTATCCAGAAATACATTGCGCCACTTAGTGCAAATTGTTCCTGGACACTGTGGTGTCCATAAAAACATTGCGCCACTTAGTGCAAATTGTTCCTGGACACTGTGGTATAAAAAAATACATGATGTCCAATAGTGCAAATTGTTCCTGGACACTGTGGTGCGCCACTTAGTGCAAATTGTTCCTGGACACTGTGGTGTCCATAAAAACATTGCACCACTTAGTGCAAATTGTTCCTGGACACTGTGGTGTAGAGAAATACACTGCGCCACTTAGTGCACATTGTTCCTGGACACTGTGGTATCCAGAAATACATTGCGCCACTTAGTGGAAATTGTTCCTGGACACTGTGGTGTCCATAAAAACAATGCGCCGCTTAGTGCAAATTGTTCCTGGACACTGTGGTGTCCAGAAATACACTGCGCCACTTAGTGCAAATTGTTCCTGGACACTGTGGTATAAAAAAATACATTATGTCCAATAGTGCAAATTGTTCCTGGACACTGTGGTGTACAGAAATATATTATGTCCCGTAGTGCAAATTGTTCCTGGACTCTATTATGCCCAGAAATACACTATGCATAATAGTGCAAATTGTGCCTGGACACTGTGGTGTCCATAAAAACAATGCGCCACTTAGTGCAAATTGTTCCTGGACACTGTGGTACAAAAAAATACATTATGTCCCGTAGTGCAAATTATTGCTGGACACTGTAGTGTCCAGAAATACATTATGTCCCAGAGTACAAATTGTTCCTAGACACTGTGGTGTACAGAAATACATTATGTCCCGTAGTGCAAATTTTTCCTGGACACTGTGGTGTCCAGAAATAGATTGCGCCACTTAGTGCAAATTATTCCTGGACTCTGTTATGCCCAGAAATACATTATGCCTCATAGTGCAAATTGTTCCTGTACACTGTGGTGTCCAGAAATACATTGCGCCACTTAGTGCAAATTGTTCCTGGACATTGTGGTATAAAAAAATACATTATGTCCAATAGTGCAAATTGTTCCTGGACACTGTGGTGTACAGAAATACACTATGTCCCGTAGTGCAAATTTTTCCTGGACTCTGTTATGCCCAGAAATACATTATGCCCAATAGTGCAAATTGTTCCTGGACACTGAAACACAGAAATACATTATACCCCAAAGTGCAAATTATTCCTGGACACTGCGAGACCAGAAATACATTATGCCTCATAGTGCAAATTGTTCCTAGACACTGTGGTGTACAGAAATACATTATGTCCCGTAGTGCAAATTTTTCCTGGACACTGTGGTGTCCAGAAATACATTGCGCCACTTAGTGCAAATTATTCCTGGACTCTGTTATGCCCAGAAACACACTATGCCTCATAGTGCAAATTGTTCCTGTACACTGTGGTGTCCAGAAATACATTGCGCCACTTAGTGCAAATTGTTCCTGGACACTGTGGTATAAAAAATACATTATGTCCAATAGTGAAAATTGTTCCTGGACACTGTGGTGTACAGAAATACATTATATCCCGTAGTGCAAATTGTTCCTGGACTCTGTTACGCCCAGAAATACATTATGCCCAATAGTGCAAATTGTTCCTGGACACTGTGGTGTCCATAAAAACAATGCGCCACTTAGTGCAAACTGTTCCTGGACACTGTGGTACAAAAAAATACATTATGTCCCGTAGTGCAAATTGTTGCTGGACACTGTGGTGTCCAGAAATACATTATGTCCCAGAGTACAAATTGTTCCTAGACACTGTGGTGTACAGAAATACATTATGTCCCGTAGTGCAAATTTTTCCTGGACACTGTGGTGTCCAGAAATAGATTGCGCCACTTAGTGCAAATTATTCCTGGACTCTGTTATGCCCAGAAATACATTATGCCTCATAGTGCAAATTGTTCCTGTACACTGTGGTGTCCAGAAATACATTGCGCCACTTAGTGCAAATTGTTCCTGGACATTGTGGTATAAAAAAATACATTATGTCCAATAGTGCAAATTGTTCCTGGACACTGTGGTGTACAGAAATACACTATGTCCCGTAGTGCAAATTGTTCCTGGACACTGTGGTGTCAATAAAAACATTGCACCACTTAGTGCAAATTGTTCCTGGACACTGTGGGGTCCAGAAATAAACTGCGCCACAAAGTCCAAATTGTTCCTGGACACTGTGCTATCCAGAAATACATTGCGCCGCTTAGTGCAAATTGTTCCTGGACACTGTGGTATCCAGAAATACATTGCACCACATAGTGCAAATTATTCCTGGACTCTGTTATGCCCAGAAATACATTAAGCCCAATAGTGCAAATTGTTCCTGGACACTGTAGTGTCCAGAAATACATTATGTCCCGTAGTGCAAATTGTTCCTGTGCATTGTGGTATCCAGAAATACATTATACCCCATAGTGCAAATTATCACTGGACACTGTGAGACCAGAAATACATTATGCCTCATAGTGCAAATTGTTCCTGTACACTGTGGTGTCCAGAAATACATTGCGCCACATAGTGCAAATTGTTCCTGGACGCTGTAGTATCCAGAAATACATTGCGCCACTTAGTGCAAATTGTTCCTGGACACTGTGGTGTCCATAAAAACATTGCGCCACTTAGTGCAAATTGTTCCTGGACACTGTGGTATAAAAAAATACATTATGTCCCGTAGTGCAAATTGTTGCTGGACACTGTGGTGTCCAGAAATACATTATGTCCCATAGTACAAATTGTTCTTGGACTCTGTTATGCCCAGAAATACATTATGCCTCATAGTGCAAATTGTTCCTGTACACTGTGGTGTCCAAAAATACACTGCGCCACATAGTGCAAATTGTTCCTGGACACTGTGGTATCCAGAAATACATTATGTCCCGTAGTGCAAATTGTTCCTGTAAACTGTGGTGTCCAGAAATACATTATACCCCAAAGTGCAAATTATTCCTGGACACTGCGAGACCAGAAATACATTATGCCTCATAGTGCAAATTGTTCCTAGACACTGTGGTGTACAGAAATACATTATGTCCCGTAGTGCAAATTTTTCCTGGACACTGTGGTGTCCAGAAATACATTGCGCCACTTAGTGCAAATTATTCCTGGACTCTGTTATGCCCAGAAACACACTATGCCTCATAGTGCAAATTGTTCCTGTACACTGTGGTGTCCAGAAATACATTGCGCCACTTAGTGCAAATTGTTCCTGGACACTGTGGTATAAAAAATACATTATGTCCAATAGTGAAAATTGTTCCTGGACACTGTGGTGTACAGAAATACATTATATCCCGTAGTGCAAATTGTTCCTGGACTCTGTTACGCCCAGAAATACATTATGCCCAATAGTGCAAATTGTTCCTGGACACTGTGGTGTCCATAAAAACATTGCGCCACTTAGTGCAAATTGTTCCTGGACACTGTGGTGTACAGAAATACACTTTGTCCCGTATTGCACATTGTGCCTGGACTCTGTTATGCTCAGAAATACATTATGGCCAATAGTGCAAATTGTTCCTGGACACTGTGGTGTCCATAAAAACATTGCGCCACTTAGTGCAAATTGTTCCTGGACACTGTGGTATAAAAAAATACATTATGTCCAATAGTGCAAATTGTTCCTGGGCACTGTGGTATAAAAAAATACATTATGTCCCCTAGTGCAAATTGTTCCTGGACACTGTGGTGTACAGAAATACACTATGTCCCGTATTGCTAATTGTTCCTGGACTCTGTTATGCTCAGAAATACATTATGGCCAATAGTGCAAATTGTTGCTGGACACTGTGGTGTCCAGAAATACATTATGTCCCATAGTACAAATTGTTCCTGGACTCTGTTATACCCAGAAATACATTATGCCCAATGGTGCAAATTGTTCCTGGACACTGTGGTGTCCAGAAATACATTATGTCCCATAGTACAAATAGTTCCTGGACTCTGTTATACCCAGAAATACATTGTGCCCAATGGTGCAAATTGTTCCTGGACACTGTGGTGTCCATAAAAACATTGCACCACTTAGTGCAAATTGTTCCTGGACACTGTGGTGTCCAGAAATACACTGCGCCACATAGTGCAAATTGTTCCTGGACACTGTGGTATCCAGAAATACATTGCGCCACTTAGTGCAAATTGTTCCTGGACACTGTGGTATAAAAAAATACATTATGTCCAATAGTGCAAATTGTTCCTGGACACTGTGGTGTACAGAAATACATTATGTCCCGTAGTGCAAATTGTTCCTGGACTCTGTTATGCCCAGAAATACATTATGCCCAATAGTGCAAATTGTTCCTGCACACTGTGGTGTCCATAAAAACAATGCGCCACTAAGTGCAAATTGTTCCTAGACACTGTGGTATAAAAAAATACATTATGTCCCGTAGTGCAAATTGTTGCTGGACACTGTGGTGTCCAGAAATACATTATGTCCCAAAGTGACACTGTGGTGTCCAGAAATACATTTTGTACCATAGTACAAATTGTTCCTGGACACTGTGAGACCAGAAATACATTATGCCTCATAGTGCAAATTGTTCCTGTACACTGTGGTGTCCAGAAATACATTGCGCCACATAGTGCAAATTGTTCCTGGACGCTGTAGTATCCAGAAATACATTGCGCCACTTAGTGCAAATTGTTCCTGGACACTGTGGTGTCCATAAAAACATTGCGCCACTTAGTGCAAATTGTTCCTGGACACTGTGGTATAAAAAAATACATTATGTCCCGTAGTGCAAATTGTTGCTGGACACTGTGGTGTCCAGAAATACATTATGTCCCATAGTACAAATTGTTCTTGGACTCTGTTATGCCCAGAAATACATTATGCCTCATAGTGCAAATTGTTCCTGTACACTGTGGTGTCCAAAAATACACTGCGCCACATAGTGCAAATTGTTCCTGGACACTGTGGTATCCAGAAATACATTATGTCCCGTAGTGCAAATTGTTCCTGTACACTGTGGTGTCCAGAAATACATTATACCCCAAAGTGCAAATTATTCCTGGACACTGCGAGACCAGAAATACATTATGCCTCATAGTGCAAATTGTTCCTAGACACTGTGGTGTACAGAAATACATTATGTCCCGTAGTGCAAATTTTTCCTGGACACTGTGGTGTCCAGAAATACATTGCGCCACTTAGTGCAAATTATTCCTGGACTCTGGTATGCCCAGAAACACACTATGCCTCATAGTGCAAATTGTTCATGTACACTGTGGTGTCCAGAAATACATTGCGCCACTTAGTGCAAATTGTTCCTGGACACTGTGGTATAAAAAATACATTATGTCCAATAGTGAAAATTGTTCCTGGACACTGTGGTGTACAGAAATACATTATATCCCGTAGTGCAAATTGTTCCTGGACTCTGTTACGCCCAGAAATACATTATGCCCAATAGTGCAAATTGTTCCTGGACACTGTGGTGTCCATAAAAACAATGCGCCACTTAGTGCAAATTGTTCCTGGACACTGTGGTACAAAAAAATACATTATGTCCCGTAGTGCAAATTGTTGCTGGACACTGTGGTGTCCAGAAATACATTATGTCCCAGAGTACAAATTGTTCCTAGACACTGTGGTGTACAGAAATACATTATGTCCCGTAGTGCAAATTTTTCCTGGACACTGTGGTGTCCAGAAATAGATTGCGCCACTTAGTGCAAATTATTCCTGGACTCTGTTATGCCCAGAAATACATTATGCCTCATAGTGCAAATTGTTCCTGTACACTGTGGTGTCCAGAAATACATTGCGCCACTTAGTGCAAATTGTTCCTGGACTCTGTTATGCCCAGAAACACACTATGCCTCATAGTGCAAATTGTTCCTGTACACTGTGGTGTCCAGAAATACATTGCGCCACTTAGTGCAAATTGTTCCTGGACACTGTGGTATAAAAAATACATTATGTCCAATAGTGAAAATTGTTCCTGGACACTGTGGTGTACAGAAATACATTATATCCCGTAGTGCAAATTGTTCCTGGACTCTGTTACGCCCAGAAATACATTATGCCCAATAGTGCAAATTGTTCCTGGACACTGTGGTGTCCATAAAAACATTGCGCCACTTAGTGCAAATTGTTCCTGGACACTGTGGTGTACAGAAATACACTTTGGCCCGTATTGCACATTGTGCCTGGACTCTGTTATGCTCAGAAATACATTATGGCCAATAGTGCAAATTGTTCCTGGACACTGTGGTGTCCATAAAAACATTGCGCCACTTAGTGCAAATTGTTCCTGGACACTGTGGTATAAAAAAATACATTATGTCCAATAGTGGAAATTGTTCCTGGGCACTGTGGTATAAAAAAATACATTATGTCCCCAAGTGCAAATTGTTCCTGGACACTGTGGTGTACAGAAATACACTATGTCCCATAGTACAAATAGTTCCTGGACTCTGTTATACCCAGAAATACATTATGCCCAATGGTGCAAATTGTTCCTGGACACTGTGGTGTCCAGAAATACATTATGTCCCATAGTACAAATTGTTCCTGGACTCTGTTATACCCAGAAATACATTATGCCCAATGGTGCAAATTGTTCCTGGACACTGTGGTGTCCAGAAATACATTATATCCCATAGTACAAATAGTTCCTGGACTCTGTTATACCCAGAAATACATTATGCCCAATGGTGCAAATTGTTCCTGGACACTGTGGTGTCCATAAAAACATTGAACCACTTAGTGCAAATTGTTCCTGGACACTGTGGTGTCCAGAAATACACTGTGCCACATAGAGCAAATTGTTCCTGGACACTGTGGTGTCCATAAAAACATTGCACCACTTAGTGCAAATTGTTCCTGGACACTGTGGTGTCCAGAAATACACTGCGCCACATAGTGCAAATTGTTCCTGGACACTGTGGTATCCAGAAATACATTGCGCCACTTAGTGCAAATTGTTCCTGGACACTGTGGTATAAAAAAATACATTATGTCCAATAGTGCAAATTGTTCCTGGACACTGTGGTGTACAGAAATACATTATGTCCCGTAGTGCAAATTGTTCCTGGACTCTGTTATGCCCAGAAATACATTATGCCCAATAGTGCAAATTGTTCCTGCACACTGTGGTGTCCATAAAAACAATGCGCCACTTAGTGCAAATTGTTCCTGGACACTGTGGTATAAAAAAATACATTATGTCCAATAGTGCAAATTGTTCCTGGACACTGTGGTGTACAGAAATACATTATGTCCCGTAGTGCAAATTGTTCCTGGACTCTGTTATACCCAGAAATACATTATGCCCAATGGTGCAAATTGTTCCTAGACACTGTGGTATAAAAAAATACATTATGTCCCGTAGTGCAAATTGTTGCTGGACACTGTGGTGTCCAGAAATACATTATGTCCCAAAGTGACACTGTGGTGTCCAGAAATACATTTTGTACCATAGTACAAATTGTTCCTGGACACTGTGAGACCAGAAATACATTATGCCTCATAGTGCAAATTGTTCATGGACACTGTGATGGCCAGAAATACAAATTGTTCCTGGACACTGTGGTATAAGTAAATACATTAAGTCCCATAGTGCAAATTGTTCCTGGACACTGTGGTGTCCATAAAAACATTGCGCCACTTAGTGCAAATTGTTCCTGGACACTGTGGTGTACAGAAATACACTTTGTCCCGTATTGCACATTGTGCCTGGACTCTGTTATGCTCAGAAATACATTATGGCCAATAGTGCAAATTGTTCCTGGACACTGTGGTGTCCATAAAAACATTGCGCCACTTAGTGCAAATTGTTCCTGGACACTGTGGTATAAAAAAATACATTATGTCCAATAGTGGAAATTGTTCCTGGGCACTGTGGTATAAAAAAATACATTATGTCCCCTAGTGCAAATTGTTCCTGGACACTGTGGTGTACAGAAATACACTATGTCCCATAGTACAAATAGTTCCTGGACTCTGTTATACCCAGAAATACATTATGCCCAATGGTGCAAATTGTTCCTGGACACTGTGGTGTCCAGAAATACATTATGTCCCATAGTACAAATTGTTCCTGGACTCTGTTATACCCAGAAATACATTATGCCCAATGGTGCAAATTGTTCCTGGACACTGTGGTGTCCAGAAATACATTATATCCCATAGTACAAATAGTTCCTGGACTCTGTTATACCCAGAAATACATTATGCCCAATGGTGCAAATTGTTCCTGGACACTGTGGTGTCCATAAAAACATTGAACCACTTAGTGCAAATTGTTCCTGGACACTGTGGTGTCCAGAAATACACTGTGCCACATAGAGCAAATTGTTCCTGGACACTGTGGTGTCCATAAAAACATTGCACCACTTAGTGCAAATTGTTCCTGGACACTGTGGTGTCCAGAAATACACTGCGCCACATAGTGCAAATTGTTCCTGGACACTGTGGTATCCAGAAATACATTGCGCCACTTAGTGCAAATTGTTCCTGGACACTGTGGTATAAAAAAATACATTATGTCCAATAGTGCAAATTGTTCCTGGACACTGTGGTGTACAGAAATACATTATGTCCCGTAGTGCAAATTGTTCCTGGACTCTGTTATGCCCAGAAATACATTATGCCCAATAGTGCAAATTGTTCCTGCACACTGTGGTGTCCATAAAAACAATGCGCCACTTAGTGCAAATTGTTCCTGGACACTGTGGTATAAAAAAATACATTATGTCCAATAGTGCAAATTGTTCCTGGACACTGTGGTGTACAGAAATACATTATGTCCCGTAGTGCAAATTGTTCCTGGACTCTGTTATACCCAGAAATACATTATGCCCAATGGTGCAAATTGTTCCTAGACACTGTGGTATAAAAAAATACATTATGTCCCGTAGTGCAAATTGTTGCTGGACACTGTGGTGTCCAGAAATACATTATGTCCCAAAGTGACACTGTGGTGTCCAGAAATACATTTTGTACCATAGTACAAATTGTTCCTGGACACTGTGAGACCAGAAATACATTATGCCTCATAGTGCAAATTGTTCATGGACACTGTGATGGCCAGAAATACAAATTGTTCCTGGACACTGTGGTATAAGTAAATACATTAAGTCCCATAGTGCAAATTGTTCCTGGACACTGGTGTACAGAAATACAATATATCCCGTAGTGCAAATTTTTCCTGGACACTGTGGTGTCCAGAAATACATTGCGACACTTAGTGCAAATTGTTCCTAGACACTGTGGTATAAAAAAATACATTATGTCCCGTAGTGCAAATTGTTGCTGGACACTGTGGTGTCCAGAAATACATTATGTCCCAAAGTGACACTGTGGTGTCCAGAAATACATTTTGTACCATAGTACAAATTGTTCCTGGACACTGTGAGACCAGAAAAACATTATGCCTCATAGTGCAAATTGTTCCGGGACACTGTGGTGTCCAGAAGTACATTATGTCCCGTAGTGCGAATTGTTCCTGTACACTGTGGTGTCCAGAAATACATTATACCCCATAGTGCAAATTATTCCTGGACACTGTGAGACCAGAAATACATTATGCCTCATAGTGCAAATTGTTCCTGTACACTGTGGTGTCCAGAAATACATTGCGCCACATAGCGCAAATTGTTCCTGGACACTGTGGTATCCAGAAATACATTGCGCCACTTAGTGCAAATTGTTCCTGGACACTGTGGTGTCCATAAAAACATTGCGCCACTTAGTGCAAATTGTTCCTGGACACTGTGGTATAAAAAAATACATGATGTCCAATAGTGCAAATTGTTCCTGGACACTGTGGTGTACAGAAATACATTATGTCCCGTATTGCAAATTGTGCCTGGACTCTGTAATGCCCAGAAATACATTATGGCCAATAGTGCAAATTGTTCCTGGACACTGTGGTGTCCATAAAAACATTGCGCCACTTAGTGCAAATTGTTCCTGGACACTGTGGTGTCCATAAAAACATTGCGCCACTTAGTGCAAATTGTTGCTGGACACTGTGGTGTCCAGAAATACATTATGTCCCGTAGTGCGAATTGTTCCTGTACACTGTGGTGTCCAGAAATACAATATACCCCATAGTGCAAATTATTCCTGGACACTGTGAGACCAGAAATACATTATGCCTCATAGTGCAAATTGTTCCTGTACACTGTGGTGTCCAGAAATACATTGCGCCACTTAGTGCAAATTGCTCCTGGACACTGTGGTGTCCAGAAATACACTGCGCCACTTAGTGCACATTGTTCCTGGACACTGTAGTGTCCAGAAATACATTATGTCCCGTAGTGCAAATTGTTCCTGTGCACTGTGGTATCCAGAAATACATTATACCCCATAGTGCAAATTATCACTGGACACTGTGAGACCAGAAATACATTATGCCTCATAGTGCAAATTGTTTCTGTACACTGTGGTGTCCAGAAATACATTGCGCCACATAGTGCAAATTGTTCCTGGACGCTGTAGTATCCAGAAACACATTGCGCCACTTAGTGCAAATTGTTCCTGGACACTGTGGTGTCCATAAAAACATTGCGCCACTTAGTGCAAATTGTTCCTGGACACTGTGGTGTCCATAAAAACATTGCGCCACTTAGTGCAAATTGTTCCTGGACACTGTGGTATAAAAAAATACATGATGTCCAATAGTGCAAATTGTTCCTGGACACTGTGGTGTACAGAAATACATTATGTCCCGTATTGCAAATTGTTCCTGGACTCTGTAATGCCCAGAAATACATTATGGCCAATAGTGCAAATTGTTCCTGGACACTGTGGTGTCCATAAAAACATTGCGCCACTTAGTGCAAATTGTTGCTGGACACTGTGGTGTCCAGAAATACATTATGTCCCATAGTACAAATTGTTCCCGGACTCTGTTATGCCCAGAAATACGTTATGCCCAATAGTGCAAATTGTTCCTGGACACTGTGGTGTCCATAAAAACATTGCGCCACTTAGTGCAAATTGTTCCTGGACACTGTGGTATAAAAAAATACATGATGTCCAATAGTGCAAATTGTTCCTGGACACTGTGGTGTCCATAAAAACATTGCACCACTTAGTGTAAATTGTTCCTGGACACTGTGGTGTCCAGAAATACACTGCGCCACTTAGTGCACATTGTTCCTGGACACTGTAGTGTCCAGAAATACATTATGTCCCGTAGTGCAAATTGTTCCTGTGCACTGTGGTATCCAGAAATACATTATACCCCATAGTGCAAATTATCACTGGACACTGTGAGACCAGAAATACATTATGCCTCATAGTGCAAATTGTTCCTGTACACTGTGGTGTCCAGAAATACATTGCGCCACATAGTGCAAATTGTTCCTGGACGCTGTAGTATCCAGAAACACATTGCGCCACTTAGTGCAAATTGTTCCTGGACACTGTGGTGTCCATAAAAACATTGCGCCACTTAGTGCAAATTGTTCCTGGACACTGTGGTATAAAAAAATACATTATGTCCCGTAGTGCAAATTGTTGCTGGACACTGTGGTGTCCAGAAAAACATTATGTCCCATAGTACAAATTGTTCTTGGACTCTGTTATGCCCAGAAATACATTATGCCTCATAGTGCAAATTGTTCCTGTACATTGTGGTGTCAAAAAATACACTGCGCCACATAGTGCAAATTGTTCCTGGACACTGTGGTATCCAGAAATACATTATGTCCCGTAGTGCAAATTGTTCCTGTACACTGTGGTGTCCAGAAATACATTATACCCCAAAGTGCAAATTATTCCTGGACACTGCGAGACCAGAAATACATTATGCCTCATAGTGCAAATTGTTCCTAGACACTGTGGTGTACAGAAATACATTATGTCCCGTAGTGCAAATTTTTCCTGGACACTGTGATGTCCAGAAATACAATGCGCCACTTAGTGCAAATTATTCCTGGACTCTGTTATGCCCAGAAACACACTATGCCTCATAGTGCAAATTGTTCCTGTACACTGTGGTGTCCAGAAATACATTGCGCCACTTAGTGCAAATTGTTCCTGGACACTGTAGTATAAAAAATACATTATGTCCAACAGTGAAAAATGTTCCTGGACACTGTGGTGTACAGAAATACATTATATCCCGTAGTGCAAATTGTTCCTGGACTCTGTTACGCCCAGAAATACATTATGTCCAATAGTGCAAATTGTTCCTGGACACTGTGGTGTCCATAAAAACATTGCGCCACTTAGTGCAAATTGTTCCTGGACACTGTGGTGTACAGATATACACCTTGTCCCGTATTGCACATTGTGCCTGGACTCTGTTATGCTCAGAAATACATTATGGCCAATAGTGCAAATTGTTCCTGGACACTGTGGTGTCCATAAAAACATTGCGCCACTTAGTGCAAATTGTTCCTGGACACTGTGGTATAAAAAAATACATTATGTCCCCTAGTGCAAATTGTTCCTGGACACTGTGGTGTACAGAAATACACTATGTCCCGTATTGCTAATTGTTCCTGGACTCTGTTATGCTCAGAAATACATTATGGCCAATAGTGCAAATTGTTGCTGGACACTGTGGTGTCCAGAAATACATTATGTCCCATAGTACAAATTGTTCCTGGACTCTGTTATACCCAGAAATACATTATGCCCAATGGTGCAAATTGTTCCTGGACACTGTGGTGTCCAGAAATACATTATGTCCCATAGTACAAATAGTTCCTGGACTCTGTTATACCCAGAAATACATTATGCCCAATGGTGCAAATTGTTCCTGGACACTGTGGTGTCCTTAAAAACATTGCGCCACTTAGTGCAAACTGTTCCTGGACACTGTGGTGTCCATAAAAACATTGCACCACTTAGTGCAAATTGTTCCTGGACACTGTGGTGTCCAGAAATACACTGTGCCACATAGAGCAAATTGTTCCTGGACACTGTGGTGTCCATAAAAACATTGCACCACTTAGTGCAGAAATACATTATGCCTCATAGTGCAAATTGTTCCTGTACACTGTGGTGTCCAGAAATACATTGTGCCACTTAGTGCAAATTGTTCCTCGACACTGTGGTATAAAAAAATACATTATGTCCAATAGTGAAAATTGTTCCTGGACACTGTGGTGTACAGAAATATATTATGTCCCGTAGTGCAAATTGTTCCTGGACTCTATTATGCCCAGAAATACATTATGCCCAATAGTGCAAATTGTTCCTGGACACTGTGGTGTCCATAAAAACAATGCGCCACTTAGTGCAAATTGTTCCTGGACACTGTGGTATAAAAAAATACATTATGTCCCGTAGTGCAAATTGTTGCTGGACACTGTGGTGTCCAGAAATACATTGCGCAACTTTTTGCAAATTGTTCCTAGACACTGTGGTGTCCAGAAATACATTGCACCACCTAGTGCAAATTGTTCCTATACACTGTGGTGTACAGAAATACATTATGTCCCGTAGTGCAAATTGTTCCTGGACTCTGTTATGCCCAGAAATACATTATGCCCAATAGTGCAAATTGTTCCTGGACACTGTGGTATCCAGAAATACATTGCGCCACTTGGTGCAAATTGTTCCTGGACAATGTGGTGTCCACAAATACATTGCACCACATAGTGCAAATTGTTCCTGGACACTGTACTGTCCAGAAATACATTTTGCCCAAAAGTACAAATTGTTCCCTGACACTGTGGTGTGCATAAATACATTATGACAAATAGTGCAAATTGTGCGTTGAGACTGTGGTATCCAGAAATACGTTGCGCCACTTAGTGCTAGTTTTTACTGGACACTGTTATGGCCAGAAATACAATATGCCCAATAGTGCAAATTGTTCCTGGACACTATGGTCCATAAAAACATTGCGCCACTTAGTGCAAATTGTTCCTGGACACTGTGGTATAAAAAAATACATTATGTCCAATAGTGCAAATTGTTCCTGGACACTGTGGTGTACAGAAATATATTATGTCCCGTAGTGCAAATTGTTGCTGGACACTGTGGTGTCCAGAAATACATTATGTCCCAGAGTACAAATTGTTCCTGGACTCTGTTATGTCCAGAAATACATTATGCCCAATAGTGCAAATTGTTCCTGGACACTGTGGTGTCCATAAAAACATTGCGTCACTTAGTGCAAATTATTCCTGGACACTGTGGTGGCCAGAAATAGATTGCGCCACATAGTGCAAATTGTTCCTGGACACTGTGGTATCCAGAAATACATAGCGCCACTTAGTGCAAATTGTTCCTGGACACTGTGGTATCAAAAAATACATTATGTCCCGTAGTTCAAATTGTTCCTGGAAACTGTTATGCCCAGAAATACATTATGCCCAATAGTGCAAATTTTTCCTGGACACTGTGGTGTTCATTAAAACATTTCGCCACTTAGTGCAAATTGTTCCTGGACACTGTGGTATAAAAAACTACATTAAGTCCCATAGTGCAAATTGTTCCTAGACACTGTGGTTTACAGAAATACATTATGTCCCGTAGTGCAAATTTTTCCTGGACACTGTGGTGTCCAGAAATACATTAAGCCCAATAGTGCAAATTGTTCCTGGATACTGTGGTGTCCAGAAATAAATTATGTCCCGTAGTGCAAATTATTCCTGTACACTGTGGTGTCCAGAAATACATTATACCCCATAGTGCAAATTATTCCTGGACACTGTGAGACCAGAAATACATTATGCCTCATAGTGCAAATTGTTCCTGTACACTGTGGTGTCCAGAAATACATTATGCCTCATAGTGCAAATTGTTCCTGTACACTGTGGTGTCCAGAAATACACTGCGCCACTTAGTGCAAATTGTTCCTGGACACTGTGGTATAAAAAAATACATTATGTCCAATAGTGCAAATTGTTCCTGGACACTGTGGTGTCCAGAAATACATTATGTCCCGTAGTGCAAATTGCTCCTGTACACTATGGTGTCCAGAAATACATTATACCCCAAAGTGCAAATTATTCCTGGACACTGCGAGACCAGAAATACATTATGCCTCATAGTGCAAATTGTTCCTAGACACTGTGGTGTACATAAATACATTATGCCAAATAGTGCAAATTGTGCGTTGAGACTGTAGTATCCAGAAATACGTTGCGCCACTTAGTGCTAGTTTTTACTGGACACTGTTATGGCCAGAAATACAATATGCCCAATAGTGCAAATTGTTCCTGGACACTGTGGTGTCCATAAAAACATTGCGCCACTTAGTGCAAATTGTTCCTGGACACTGTGGTGTCCATAAAAACATTGCGCCACTTAGTGCAAATTGTTCCTGGACACTGTGGTATAAAAAAATACATTATGTCCTGTAGTGCAAATTGTTGCTGGACACTGTGGGGTCCAGAAATACATTATGTCCCATAGTACAAATTGTTCCTGGACTCTGTTATGCCCAGAAATACATTATGCCCAATAGTGCAAATTGTTCCTGGACACTGTGGTGTCCATAAAAACATTGCGCCACTTAGTGCAAATTGTTCCTGGACACTGTGGTATAAAAAAATACATTATCTCCAATAGTGCAAATTGTTCCTGGACACTGTGGTGTACAGAAATATATTATGTCCCGTAGTGCAAATTGTTCCTGGACTCTATTATGCCCAGAAATACATTATGCCCAATAGTGCAAATTGTTCCTGGACACTGTGGTGTCCATAAAAACAATGCGCCACTTAGTGCAAATTGTTCCTGGACAAAAAAATACATTATGTCCCGTAGTGCAAATTGTTGCTGGACACTGTGGTGTCCAGAAATACATTATGTCCCAGAGTACAAATTGTTCCTGGACTCTGTTATGTCCAGAAATACATTATGCCCAATAGTGCAAATTGTTCCTGGACACTGTGGTGTCCATAAAAACATTGCGTCACTTAGTGCAAATTATTCCTGGACACTGTGGTGGCCAGAAATAGATTGCGCCACATAGTGCAAATTGTTCCTGGACACTGTGGTATCCAGAAATACATAGCGCCACTTAGTGCAAATTGTTCCTGGACACTGTGGTATCAAAAAATACATTATGTCCCGTAGTTCAAATTGTTCCTGGAAACTGTTATGCCCAGAAATACATTATGCCCAATAGTGCAAATTTTTCCTGGACACTGTGGTGTTCATTAAAACATTTCGCCACTTAGTGCAAATTGTTCCTGGACACTGTGGTATAAAAAACTACATTAAGTCCCATAGTGCAAATTGTTCCTAGACACTGTGGTTTACAGAAATACATTATGTCCCGTAGTGCAAATTTTTCCTGGACACTGTGGTGTCCAGAAATACATTGCGCCACATAGTGCAAATTATTCCTGGACTCTGTTATGCCCAGAAATACATTAAGCCCAATAGTGCAAATTGTTCCTGGATACTGTGGTGTCCAGAAATAAATTATGTCCCGTAGTGCAAATTATTCCTGTACACTGTGGTGTCCAGAAATATATTATACCCCATAGTGCAAATTATTCCTGGACACTGTGAGACCAGAAATACATTATGCCTCAGAGTGCAAATTGTTCCTGTACACTGTGGTGTCCAGAAATACATTATGCCTCATAGTGCAAATTGTTCCTGTACACTGTGGTGTCCAGAAATACACTGCGCCACTTAGTGCAAATTGTTCCTGGACACTGTGGTATCAAAAAATACATTATGTCCAATAGTGCAAAATGTTCCTGGACACTGTGGTGTCCAGAAATACATTATGTCCCGTAGCGCAAATTGTTCCTGTACACTGTGGTGTCCAGAAATACATTATACCCCAAAGTGCAAATTATTCCTGGACACTGCGAGACCAGAAATACATTATGCCTCATAGTGCAAATTGTTCCTAGACACTGTGGTGTACAGAATTACATTATGTCCCGTAGTGCAAATTTTTCCTGGACACTGTGGTGTCCAGAAATACATTGCGCCACTTAGTGCAATTTATTCCTGGACTCTGTTATGCCCAGAAATACATTATGCCTCATAGTGCAATAGTGCAATGTGGTGTCCACAAATACATTGCACCACATAGTGCAAATTGTTCCTGGACACTGTACTGTCCAGAAATACATTTTGCCCAAAAGTACAAATTGTTCCCTGACACTGTGGTGTGCATAAATACATTATGCCAAATAGTGCAAATTGTGCGTTGAGACTGTGGTATCCAGAAACACGTTGCGCCACTTAGTGCTAGTTTTTACTGGACACTGTTATGGCCAGAAATACAATATGCCCAATAGTGCAAATTGTTCCTGGACACTGTGGTGTCCATAAAAACATTGCGCCACTTAGTGCAAATTGTTCCTGGACACTGTGGTATAAAAAAATACATTATGTCCCGTAGTGCAAATTGTTGCTGGACACTGTGGGGTCCAGAAATACATTATGTCCCATAGTACAAATTGTTCCTGGACTCTGTTATGCCCAGAAATACATTATGCCCAATAGTGCAAATTGTTCCTGGACACTGTGGTGTCCATAAAAACATTGCGCCACTTAGTGCAAATTGTTCCTGGACACTGTGGTGTCAATAAAAACATTGCACCACTTAGTGCAAATTGTTCCTGGACACTGTGGTATCCAGAAATACATTGCGCCACTTAGTGGAAATTGTTCCTGGACACTGTGGTGTCCATAAAAACATTGCGCCACTTAGTGCAAATTGTTCCTGGACACTGTGGTATAAAAAAATACATTATGTCCAATAGTGCAAATTGTTCCTGGACACTGTGGTGTACAGAAATATATTATGTCCCGTAGTGCAAATTGTTCCTGGACTCTATTATGCGCAGAAATACATTATGCCCAATAGTGCAAATTGTTCCTGGACACTGTGGTGTCCATAAAAACAATGCGCCACTTAGTGCAAATTGTTCCTGGACACTGTAGTATAAAAAATACATTATGTCCCGTAGTGCAAATTGTTGCTGGACACTGTGGTGTCCAGAAATACATTATGTCCCAGAGTATAAATCGTTCCTGGACTCTGTTATGTCCAGAAATACATTATGCCCAATAGTGCAAATTGTTCCTGGACACTGTGGTGTCCATAAAAACATTGCGTCACTTAGTGCAAATTATTCCTGGACACTGTGGAGGCCAGAAATAGATTGCGCCACATAGTGCAAATTGTTCCTGGACACTGTGGTATCCAGAAATACATAGCGCCACTTAGTGCAAATTGTTCCTGGACACTGTGGTATCAAAAAATACATTATGTCCAATAGTGCAAAATGTTCCTGGACACTGTGGTGTCCAGAAATACATTATGTCCCGTAGCGCAAATTGTTCCTGTACACTGTGGTGTCCAGAAATACATTATACCCCAAAGTGCAAATTATTCCTGGACACTGCGAGACCAGAAATACATTATGCCTCATAGTGCAAATTGTTCCTAGACACTGTGGTGTACAGAATTACATTATGTCCCGTAGTGCAAATTTTTCCTGGACACTGTGGTGTCCAGAAATACATTGCGCCACTTAGTGCAATTTATTCCTGGACTCTGTTATGCCCAGAAATACATTATGCCTCATAGTGCAATAGTGCAATGTGGTGTCCACAAATACATTGCACCACATAGTGCAAATTGTTCCTGGACACTGTACTGTCCAGAAATACATTTTGCCCAAAAGTACAAATTGTTCCCTGACACTGTGGTGTGCATAAATACATTATGCCAAATAGTGCAAATTGTGCGTTGAGACTGTGGTATCCAGAAACACGTTGCGCCACTTAGTGCTAGTTTTTACTGGACACTGTTATGGCCAGAAATACAATATGCCCAATAGTGCAAATTGTTCCTGGACACTGTGGTGTCCATAAAAACATTGCGCCACTTAGTGCAAATTGTTCCTGGACACTGTGGTATAAAAAAATACATTATGTCCCGTAGTGCAAATTGTTGCTGGACACTGTGGGGTCCAGAAATACATTATGTCCCATAGTACAAATTGTTCCTGGACTCTGTTATGCCCAGAAATACATTATGCCCAATAGTGCAAATTGTTCCTGGACACTGTGGTGTCCATAAAAACATTGCGCCACTTAGTGCAAATTGTTCCTGGACACTGTGGTGTCAATAAAAACATTGCACCACTTAGTGCAAATTGTTCCTGGACACTGTGGTATCCAGAAATACATTGCGCCACTTAGTGGAAATTGTTCCTGGACACTGTGGTGTCCATAAAAACATTGCGCCACTTAGTGCAAATTGTTCCTGGACACTGTGGTATAAAAAAATACATTATGTCCAATAGTGCAAATTGTTCCTGGACACTGTGGTGTACAGAAATATATTATGTCCCGTAGTGCAAATTGTTCCTGGACTCTATTATGCGCAGAAATACATTATGCCCAATAGTGCAAATTGTTCCTGGACACTGTGGTGTCCATAAAAACAATGCGCCACTTAGTGCAAATTGTTCCTGGACACTGTGGTATAAAAAATACATTATGTCCCGTAGTGCAAATTGTTGCTGGACACTGTGGTGTCCAGAAATACATTATGTCCCAGAGTATAAATCGTTCCTGGACTCTGTTATGTCCAGAAATACATTATGCCCAATAGTGCAAATTGTTCCTGGACACTGTGGTGTCCATAAAAACATTGCGTCACTTAGTGCAAATTATTCCTGGACACTGTGGAGGCCAGAAATAGATTGCGCCACATAGTGCAAATTGTTCCTGGACACTGTGGTATCCAGAAATACATAGCGCCACTTAGTGCAAATTGTTCCTGGACACTGTGGTATCAAAAAATACATTATGTCCCGTAGTTCAAATTGTTCCTGGAAACTGTTATGCCCAGAAATACATTATGCCCAATAGTGCAAATTTTTCCTGGACACTGTGGTGTTCATTAAAACATTGCGCCACTTAGTGCAAATTGTTCCTGGACACTGTGGTATAAAAAACTACATTAAGTCCCATAGTGCAAATTGTTCCTAGACACTGTGGTTTACAGAAATACATTATGTCCCGTAGTGCAAATTTTTCCTGGACACTGTGGTGTCCAGAAATACATTGCGCCACATAGTGCAAATTATTCCTGGACTCTGTTATGCCCAGAAATACATTAAGCCCAATAGTGCAAATTGTTCCTGGATACTGTGGTGTCCAGAAATAAATTATGTCCCGTAGTGCAAATTATTCCTGTACACTGTGGTGTCCAGAAATACATTATACCCCATAGTGCAAATTATTCCTGGACACTGTGAGACCAGAAATACATTATGCCTCATAGTGCAAATTGTTCCTGTACACTGTGGTGTCCAGAAATACATTATGCCTCATAGTGCAAATTGTTCCTGTACACTGTGGTGTCCAGAAATACACTGCGCCACTTAGTGCAAATTGTTCCTGGACACTGTGGTATAAAAAAATATATTATGTCCAATAGTGCAAATTGTTCCTGGACACTGTGGTGTCCAGAAATACATTATGTCCCGTAGTGCAAATTGTTCCTGTACACTGTGGTGTCCAGAAATACATTATACCCCAAAGTGCAAATTATTCCTGGACACTGCGAGACCAGAAATACATTATGCCTCATAGTGCAAATTGTTCCTAGACACTGTGGTGTACAGAAATACATTATGTCCCGTAGTGCAAATTTTTCCTGGACACTGTGGTGTCCAGAAATACATTGCGCCACTTAGTGCAAATTATTCCTGGACTCCGTTATGCCCAGAAATACATTATGCCTCATAGTGCAAATTGTTCCTGTACACTGTGGTGTCCAGAAATACATTGCGCCACTTAGTGCAAATTGTTCCTGGACACTGTGGTATAAAAAAATACATTATGTCCAATAGTGCAAATTGTTCCTGGACACTGTGGTGTACAGAAATACATTATGTCCCGTAGTGCAAATTGTTCCTGGACTCTGTTACGCCCAGAAATACATCACGCCCAATAGTGCAAATTGTTCCTGGACACTGTGGTGTCCATAAAAACATTGCGCCACTTAGTGCAAATTGTTCCTGGACACTGTGGTATAAAAAAGTACATTATGTCCAATAGTGCAAATTGTTCCTGGACACTGTGGTGTACAGAAATACACTATGTCGCGTATTGCAAATTGTTCCTGGAGTCTGTTATGCTCAGAAATACATTATGGCCAATAGTGCAAATTGTTCCTGGACACTGTGGTATAAAAAAATACATTATGTCCCGTAGTGCAATTGTTCCTGGACACTGTGGTGTCCCTAAAAACATTGCGCCACTTAGTGCAAATTGTTCCTGGACACTGTGGTGTCCATAAAAACATTGCACCACTTAGTGCAAATTGTTCCTGGACACTGTGGTGTCCAGAAATACACTGTGCCACATAAAGCAAATTGTTCCTGGACACTGTGGTGTCCATAAAAACATTGCACCACTTAGTGCAAATTGTTCCTGGACACTGTGGTGACCAGAAATACAGTGCGCCACATAGTGCAAATTGTTCCTGGACACTGTGGTATCCAGAAATACATTGCGCCACTTAGTGCAAATTGTTCCTGGACACTATGGTGTCCATAAAAACATTACGCCACTTAGTGCAAATTGTTCCTGGACACCGTGGTATAAAAAAATACATTATGTCCAATAGTGCAAATTGTTCCTGGACACTGTGGTATCCAGAAATACATTGCGCCACTTAGTGGAAATTGTTCCTGGACACTGTGGTGTCCATAAAAACATTGCGCCACTTAGTGCAAATTGTTCCTGGACACTGTGGTATAAAAAAATACATTATGTCCAATAGTGCAAATTGTTCCTGGACACTGTGGTGTACAGAAATATATTATGTCCCGTAGTGCAAATTGTTCCTGGACTCTATTATGCCCAGAAATACATTATGCCCAATAGTGCAAATTGTTCCTGGACACTGTGGTGTCCATAAAAACAATGCGCCACTTAGTGCAAATTATTCCTGGACACTGTGGTGGCCAGAAATAGATTGCGCCACATAGTGCAAATTGTTCCTGGACACTGTGGTATCCAGAAATACATAGCGCCACTTAGTGCAAATTGTTCCTGGACACTGTGGTATCCAGAAATACATTGCGCCACTTAGTGGAAATTGTTCCTGGACACTGTGGTGTCCATAAAAACATTGCGTCACTTAGTGCAAATTATTCCTGGACACTGTGGTGGCCAGAAATAGATTGCGCCACATAGTGCAAATTGTTCCTGGACACTGTGGTATCCAGAAATACATAGCGCCACTTAGTGCAAATTGTTCCTGGACACTGTGGTATCAAAAAATACATTATGTCCCGTAGTTCAAATTGTTCCTGGAAACTGTTATGCCCAGAAATACATTATGCCCAATAGTGCAAATTTTTCCTGGACACTGTGGTGTTCATTAAAACATTGCGCCACTTAGTGCAAATTGTTCCTGGACACTGTGGTATAAAAAACTACATTAAGTCCCATAGTGCAAATTGTTCCTAGACACTGTGGTTTACAGAAATACATTATGTCCCGTAGTGCAAATTGTTCCTGGACACTGTGGTATCAAAAAATACATTATGTCCCGTAGTTCAAATTGTTCCTGGAAACTGTTATGCCCAGAAATACATTATGCCCAATAGTGCAAATTGTTCCTGGACACTGTGGTATAAAAAAATATATTATGTCCAATAGTGCAAATTGTTCCTGGACACTGTGGTGTCCAGAAATACATTATGTCCCGTAGTGCAAATTGTTCCTGTACACTGTGGTGTCCAGAAATACATTATACCCCAAAGTGCAAATTATTCCTGGACACTGCGAGACCAGAAATACATTATGCCTCATAAAGCAAATTGTTCCTAGACACTGTGGTGTACAGAAATACATTATGTCCCGTAGTGCAAATTTTTCCTGGACACTGTGGTGTCCAGAAATACATTGCGCCACTTAGTGCAAATTATTCCTGGACTCTGTTATGCCCAGAAATACATTATGCCTCATAGTGCAAATTGTTCCTGTACACTGTGGTGTCCAGAAATACATTGCGCCACTTAGTGCAAATTGTTCCTGGACACTGTGGTATAAAAAAATACATTATGTCCAATAGTGAAAATTGTTCCTGGACACTGTGGTGTACAGAAATACATTATGTCCCGTAGTGCAAATTGTTCCTGGACTCTGTTACGCCCAGAAATACATTATGCCCAATAGTGCAAATTGTTCCTGGACACTGTGGTGTCCATAAAAACATTGCGCCACTTAGTGCAAATTGTTCCTGGACACTGTGGTATAAAAAAGTACATTATGTCCAATAATGCAAATTGTTCCTGGACACTGTGGTGTACAGAAATACACTATGTCCCGTATTGCAAATTGTTCCTGGACTCTGTTATGCTCAGAAATACATTATGGCCAATAGTGCAAATTGTTCCTGGACACTGTGGTGTCCATAAAAACATTGCGCCACTTAGTGCAAATTGTTCCTGGACACTGTGGTATAAAAAAATACATTATGTCCCGTAGTGCAATTGTTCCTGGACACTGTGGTGTCCCTAAAAACATTGCGCCACTTAGTGCAAATTGTTCCTGGACACTGTGGTGTCCATAAAAACATTGCACCACTTAGTGCAAATTGTTCCTGGACACTGTGGTGTCCAGAAATACACTGTCCCACATAGAGCAAATTTTTCCTGGACACTGTGGTGTCCATAAAAACATTGCACCACTTAGTGCAAATTGTTCCTGGACACTGTGGTGACCAGAAATACAGTGCGCCACATAGTGCAAATTGTTCCTGGACACTGTGGTATCCAGAAATACATTGCGCCACTTAGTGCAAATTGTTCCTGGACACTATGGTGTCCATAAAAACATTACGCCACTTAGTGCAAATTGTTCCTGGACACCGTGGTATAAAAAAATACATTATGTCCAATAGTGCAAATTGTTCCTGGACACTGTGGTGTACAGAAATACATTATGTCCCGTAGTGAAAATTGTTCCTGGACTCTGTTATGCTCAGAAATACATTATGGCCAATAGTGCAAATTGTTCCTGGACACTGTGGTGTCCATAAAAACATTGCGCCACTTAGTGCAAATTGTTCCTGGATACTGTGGTATAAAAAAATACATTATGTCCCGTAGTGCAATTGTTCCTGGACACTGTGGTGTCCATAAAAACATTGCGCCACTTAGTGCAAATTGTTCCTGGACACTGTGGTGTCCATAACAACATTGCACCACTTAGTGCAAATTGTTCCTGGACACTGTGGTGACCAGAAATACAGGGCGCCACATAGTGCAAATTGTTCCTGGACACTGTGGTATCCAGAAATACATTGCGCCACTTAGTGCAAATTGTTCCTGGACACTGTGGTGTCCATAAAAACAATACGCCACTTAGTGCAAATTGTTCCTGGACACCGTGGTATAAAAGCATACATTATGTCCAATAGTGCAAATTGTTCCTGTACACTGTGGTGTCCAGAAATACATTATGCCTCATAGTGCAAATTGTTCCTGTACACTGTGGTGTCCAGAAATACACTGCGCCACTTAGTGCAAATTGTTCCTGGACACTGTGGTATAAAAAATACATTATGTCCAATAGTGCAAATTGTTCCTGGACACTGTGGTGTCCAGAAATACATTATGTCCCGTAGTGCAAATTGTTCCTGTACACTGCGGTGTCCAGAAATACATTATACCCCAAAGTGCAAATTATTCCTGGACACTGCGAGACCAGAAATACATTATGCCTCATAGTGCAAATTGTTCCTAGACACTGTGGTGTACAGAAATACATTATGTCCCGTAGTGCAAATTTTTCCTGGACACTGTGGTGTCCAGAAATACATTGCGCCACTTAGTGCAAATTATTCCTGGACTATGTTATGCCCAGAAATACATTATGCCTCATAGTGCAAATTGTTCCTGTACACTGTGGTGTCCAGAAATACATTGCGCCACTTAGTGCAAATTGTTCCTCGACACTGTGGTGTAAAAAAATACATTATGTCCAATAGTGAAAATTGTTCCTGGACACTGTCGTGTACAGAAATACATTATGTCCCGTAGTGCAAATTGTTCCTGGACTCTGTTACGCCCAGAAATACAATATGCCCAATAGTGCAAATTGTTCGCCGACACTGTGGTGTCCAGAAATACATTGCACCACTTAGTGTAAATTGTTCCTCGACACCGTGGTGTCCAGAAATACATTATGCCCAGTAGTGCAAATTGTGCCTGGACACTGTGGTGTCCAGAAATACATTGCGCAACTTTGTGCAAATTGTTCCTAGACACTGTGGTGTCCAGAAATACATTGCACCACCTAGTGCAAATTGTTCCTATACACTGTGGTGTACAGAAATACATTATGTCCCGTAGTGCAAATAGTTCCTGGACTCTGTTATGCCCAGAAATACATTATGCCCAATAGTGCAAATTGTTCCTGGACACTGTGGTGTCCATAAGAACATTGCGTCACTTAGTGCAAATTGTTCCTGGACACTGTGGTATAAAAAAATACATTATGTCCAATAGTGCAAATTGTTCCTGGACACTGTGGTGTGCAGAAATATATTATGGCCCGTACTGCAAATTGTTCCTGGACTCTATTATGCCCAGAAATACATTATGCCCAATAGTGCAAATTGTTCCAGGACACTGTGGTGTCCATAAAAACAATGCGCCACTCAGTGCAAATTGTTCCTGGACACTGTGGTATAAAAAAATACATTATGTCCCGTAGTGCAAATTGTTGCTGGACACTGTGGTGTCCAGAAATACATTATGCCTCATAGTGCAAATTGTTCCTGTACACTGTGGTGTCCAAAAATACACTGCGCCACTTGGTGCAAATTGTTCCTGGACACTGTGGTATAAAAAAATACATTATGTCCAATAGTGCAAATTGTTCCTGGACACTGTGGTGTCCAGAAATACATTATGTCCCGTAGTGCAAATTGTTCCTGTACACTGTTGTGTCCAGAAATACATTATACCCCAAAGTGCAAATTATTCCTGGACACTGCGAGACCAGAAATACATTATGCCTCATAGTGCAAATTGTTCCTAGACACTGTGGTGTACAGAAATACATTATGTCCCGTAGTGCAAATTTTTCCTGGAAACTGTGGTGTCCAGAAATACATTGCGCCACTTAGTGCAAATTGTTCCTGTACACTGTGGGACCAGAAATACATTATGCCTCATAGTGCAAATTGTTCCTGTACACTGTGGTGTCCAGAAATACATTGCGCCACTTAGTGCAAATTGTTCCTGGACACTGTGGTATAAAAAAATACATTATGTCCAATAGTGCAAATTGTTCCTGGACACTGTGGTGTACAGAAATATATTATGTCCCGTAGTGCAAATTGTTCCTGGACTCTATTATGCCCAGGTGGTGTCCATAAAAACAATGCGCCACTTAGTGCAAATTGTTCCTGGACACTGTGGTATAAAAAAATACATTATGTCCCGTAGTGCAAATTGTTGCTGGACACTGTGGTGTCCAGAAATACATTATGCCTCATAGTGCAAATTGTTCCTGTACACTGTGGTGTCCAGAAATACACTGCGCCACTTAGTGCAAATTGTTCCTGGACACTGTGGTATAATAAAATACATAATGTCCAATAGTGCAAATTGTTCCTGGACACTGTGGTGTCCAGAAATACATTATGTCCCGTAGTGCAAATTGTTCCTGTACACTGTGGTGTCCAGAAATACATTATGCCTCATAATGCAAATTGTTCCTGGACACTGTGGTGTCCAGAAATACATTGCGCCACTTAGTGCAAATTATTCCTGGACTCTGTTATGCCCAGAAATACATTATGCCTCATAGTGCAAATTGTTCCTGTACACTGTGGTGTCCAGAAATACATTGCGCCACTTAGTGCAAATTGTTCCTCGACACTGTGGTATAAAAAAATACATTATGTCCAATAGTGAAAATTGTTCCTGGACACTGTGGTGTACAGAAATACATTATGTCCCGTAGTGCAAATTGTTCCTGGACTCTGTTACGCCCAGAAATACAATATGCCCAATAGTGCAAATTGTTCGCCGACACTGTGGTGTCCAGCAATACATTGCACAACATAGTGTAAATTGTTCCTCGACACCGTGGTGTCCAGAAATACATTATGCCCAGTAGTGCAAATTGTGCCTGGACACTGTGGTGTCCAGAAATACATTGCGCAACTTTGTGCAAATTGTTCCTAGACACTGTGGTGTCCAGAAATACATTGCACCACCTAGTGCAAATTGTTCCTATACACTGTGGTACAGAAATACATTATGTCCCGTAGTGCAAATTGTTCCTGGACTCTGTTATGCCCAGAAATACATTATGCCCAATAGTGCAAATTGTTCCTGGACACTGTGGTATCCAGAAATACATTGCGCCACTTAGTGCAAATTGTTCCTGGACACTGTGGTGTCCACAAATACATTGCACCACTTAGTGCAAATTGTTCCCTGACACTGTGGTGTGCATAAATACATTATGCCAAATAGTGCAAATTGTGCGTTGAGACTGTGGTATCCAGAAATACGTTGCGCCACTTAGTGCTAGTTTTTACTGGACACTGTTATGGCCAGAAATACAATATGCCCAATAGTGAAAATTGTTCCTGGACACTGTGGTGTCCATAAAAACATTGCGCCACTTAGTGCAAATTGAAAATACAATATGCCCAACAGTGCAAATTGTTCCTGGACACTGTGGTGTCCATAAAAACATTGCGCCACTTAGTGCAAATTGTTCCTGGACACTGTGGTGTCCATAAAAACATTGCGCCACTTAGTGCAAATTGTTCCTGGACACTGTGGTGTCCATAAAAACATTGCGCCACTTAGTGCAAATTGTTCCTGGACACTGTGGTATAAAAAATACATTATGTCCCGTAGTGCAAATTGTTGCTGGACACTGTGGGGTCCAGAAATACATTATGTCCCATAGTACAAATTGTTCCTGGACTCTGTTATGCCCAGAAATACATTATGAAATACATTGCGCAACTTTGTGCAAATTGTTCCTAGACACTGTGGTGTCCAGAAATACATTGCACCACCTAGTGCAAATTGTTCCTATACACTGTGGTACAGAAATACATTATGTCCCGTAGTGCAAATTGTTCCTGGACTCTGTTATGCCCAGAAATACATTATGCCCAATAGTGCAAATTGTTCCTGGACACTGTGGTATCCAGAAATACATTGCGCCACTTAGTGCAAATTGTTCCTGGACACTGTGGTGTCCACAAATACATTGCACCACTTAGTGCAAATTGTTCCCTGACACTGTGGTGTGCATAAATACATTATGCCAAATAGTGCAAATTGTGCGTTGAGACTGTGGTATCCAGAAATACGTTGCGCCACTTAGTGCTAGTTTTTACTGGACACTGTTATGGCCAGAAATACAATATGCCCAATAGTGAAAATTGTTCCTGGACACTGTGGTGTCCATAAAAACATTGCGCCACTTAGTGCAAATTGAAAATACAATATGCCCAACAGTGCAAATTGTTCCTGGACACTGTGGTGTCCATAAAAACATTGCGCCACTTAGTGCAAATTGTTCCTGGACACTGTGGTGTCCATAAAAACATTGCGCCACTTAGTGCAAATTGTTCCTGGACACTGTGGTGTCCATAAAAACATTGCGCCACTTAGTGCAAATTGTTCCTGGACACTGTGGTATAAAAAATACATTATGTCCCGTAGTGCAAATTGTTGCTGGACACTGTGGGGTCCAGAAATACATTATGTCCCATAGTACAAATTGTTCCTGGACTCTGTTATGCCCAGAAATACATTATGCCCAATAGTGCAAATTGTTCCTGGACACTGTGGTGTCCATAAAAACATTGCGCCACTTAGTGCAAATTGTTCCTGGACACTGTGGTGTCAATAAAAACATTGCACCACTTAGTGCAAATTGTTCCTGGACACCGTGGTGTCCAGAAATACACTGCGCCACATAGTCCAAATTGTTCCTGGACACTGTGGTATCCAGGAATACATTGCGCCACTTAGTGGAAATTGTTCCTGGACACTGTGGTGTCCATAAAAACATTGCGCCACTTAGTGCAAATTGTTCCTGGACACTGTGGTATAAAAAAATACATTATGTCCAATAGTGCAAATTGTTCCTGGACACTGTGGTGTACAGAAATATATTATGTCCCGTAGTGCAAATTGTTCCTGGACTCTATTATGTCCAGAAATACATTATGCCCAATAGTGCAAATTGTTCCTGGACACTGTGGTGTCCATAAAAACAATGCGCCACTTAGTGCAAATTGTTCCTGGACACTGTGGTATAAAAAAATACATTATGTCCCGTAGTGCAAATTGTTGCTGGACACTGTGGTGTCCAGAAATACATTATGTCCCAGAGTACAAATTGTTCCTGGACTCTGTTATGTCCAGAAATACATTATGCCCAATAGTGCAAATTGTTCCTGGACACTGTGGTATAAAAAAATACATTATGTCCAATAGTGCAAATTATTCCTGGACACTGCGAGACCAGAAATACATTATGCCTCATAGTGCAAATTGTTCCTAGACACTGTGGTGTACAGAAATACATTATATCCCGTAGTGCAAATTTTTCCTGGACACTGTGGTGTCCAGAAATACATTGCGCCACTTAGTGCAAATTATTCCTGGACTCTGTTATGCCCAGAAATACATTATGCCTCATACTGCAAATTGTTCCTGTACACTGTGGTGTCCAGAAATACATTGCCCAAATTGTTCCTGGACACTGTGGTATAAAAAAAATACATTATGTCCAATAGTGATAATTGTTCCTGGACACTGTGGTGTACAGAAATTCATTATGTCCCGTAGTGCAAATTGTTCCTGGACTCTGTTACGCCCAGAAATACATTATGGCCAATAGTGCAAATTGTTCCTGAACACTGTGGTGTCCATAAAAACATTGCACCACTTAGTGCAAATTGTTCCTGGACACTGTGGTATAAAAAAATACATTATGTCCCGTAGTGCAATTGTTCCTGGACACTGTGGTGTCCATAAAAACATTGCGCCACTTAGTGCAAATTGTTCCTGGACACTGTGGTGTCCATAAAAACATTGGGCCACTTAGTGCAAATTGTTCCTGGACACTGTGGTGTCCAGAAATACATTGTGCCACATAGAGCAAATTGTTCCTGGACACTGTGGTGTCCATAAAAACATTGCACCACTTCCTGGACACTGTGGTATAAAAAAGTACATTATGTCCAATAGTGCAAATTGTTTCTGGACACTGTGGTGTACAGAAATACACTATGTCCCGTATTGCAAATTGTTCCTGGACTCTGTTATGCTCAGAAATACATTATGGCCAATAGTGCAAATTGTTCCTGGACACTGTGGTGTCCATAAAAACATTGCACCACTTAGTGCAAATTGTTCCTGGACACTGTGGTATAAAAAAATACATTATGTCCCGTAGTGCAATTGTTCCTGGACACTGTGGTGTCCATAAAAACATTGCGCCACTTAGTGCAAATTGTTCCTGGACACTGTGGTGTCCATAAAAACATTGGGCCACTTAGTGCAAATTGTTCCTGGACACTGTGGTGTCCAGAAATACATTGTGCCACATAGAGCAAATTGTTCCTGGACACTGTGGTGTCCATAAAAACATTGCACCACTTAGTGCAAATTGTTCCTGGACACCGTGGTGTCCAGAAATACACTGCGCCACATAGTCCAAATTGTTCCTGGACACTGTGGTATCCAGGAATACATTGCGCCACTTAGTGGAAATTGTTCCTGGACACTGTGGTGTCCATAAAAACATTGCGCCACTTAGTGCAAATTGTTCCTGGACACTGTGGTATAAAAAAATACATTATGTCCAATAGTGCAAATTGTTCCTGGACACTGTGGTGTACAGAAATATATTATGTCCCGTAGTGCAAATTGTTCCTGGACTCTATTATGTCCAGAAATACATTATGCCCAATAGTGCAAATTGTTCCTGGACACTGTGGTGTCCATAAAAACAATGCGCCACTTAGTGCAAATTGTTCCTGGACACTGTGGTATAAAAAAATACATTATGTCCCGTAGTGCAAATTGTTGCTGGACACTGTGGTGTCCAGAAATACATTATGTCCCAGAGTACAAATTGTTCCTGGACTCTGTTATGTCCAGAAATACATTATGCCCAATAGTGCAAATTGTTCCTGGACACTGTGGTATAAAAAAATACATTATGTCCAATAGTGCAAATTATTCCTGGACACTGCGAGACCAGAAATACATTATGCCTCATAGTGCAAATTGTTCCTAGACACTGTGGTGTACAGAAATACATTATATCCCGTAGTGCAAATTTTTCCTGGACACTGTGGTGTCCAGAAATACATTGCGCCACTTAGTGCAAATTATTCCTGGACTCTGTTATGCCCAGAAATACATTATGCCTCATACTGCAAATTGTTCCTGTACACTGTGGTGTCCAGAAATACATTGCCCAAATTGTTCCTGGACACTGTGGTATAAAAAAAATACATTATGTCCAATAGTGATAATTGTTCCTGGACACTGTGGTGTACAGAAATTCATTATGTCCCGTAGTGCAAATTGTTCCTGGACTCTGTTACGCCCAGAAATACATTATGGCCAATAGTGCAAATTGTTCCTGAACACTGTGGTGTCCATAAAAACATTGCACCACTTAGTGCAAATTGTTCCTGGACACTGTGGTATAAAAAAATACATTATGTCCCGTAGTGCAATTGTTCCTGGACACTGTGGTGTCCATAAAAACATTGCGCCACTTAGTGCAAATTGTTCCTGGACACTGTGGTGTCCATAAAAACATTGGGCCACTTAGTGCAAATTGTTCCTGGACACTGTGGTGTCCAGAAATACATTGTGCCACATAGAGCAAATTGTTCCTGGACACTGTGGTGTCCATAAAAACATTGCACCACTTCCTGGACACTGTGGTATAAAAAAGTACATTATGTCCAATAGTGCAAATTGTTTCTGGACACTGTGGTGTACAGAAATACACTATGTCCCGTATTGCAAATTGTTCCTGGACTCTGTTATGCTCAGAAATACATTATGGCCAATAGTGCAAATTGTTCCTGGACACTGTGGTGTCCATAAAAACATTGCACCACTTAGTGCAAATTGTTCCTGGACACTGTGGTATAAAAAAATACATTATGTCCCGTAGTGCAATTGTTCCTGGACACTGTGGTGTCCATAAAAACATTGCGCCACTTAGTGCAAATTGTTCCTGGACACTGTGGTGTCCATAAAAACATTGGGCCACTTAGTGCAAATTGTTCCTGGACACTGTGGTGTCCAGAAATACATTGTGCCACATAGAGCAAATTGTTCCTGGACACTGTGGTGTCCATAAAAACATTGCACCACTTAGTGCAAATTGTTCCTGGACACTGTGGTGACCAGAAATACAGTGCGCCACATAACGCAAATTGTTCCTGGACACTGTGGTATCCAGAAATACATTGCGCCACTTAGTGCAAATTGTTCCTGGACACTGTGGTGTCCATAAAAACATTACGCCACTTAGTGCAAGTTGTTCCTGGACACCGTGGTATAAAAAAATACATTATGTCCAATAGTGCAAATTGTTCCTGGACACTGTGGTGTACAGAAATACATTATGTCCCGTAGTGCAAATTGTTCCTGGACTCTGTTATGCTCAGAAATACATTATGGCCAATAGTGCAAATTGTTCCTGGACACTGTGGTGTCCATAAAAACATTGCGCCACTTAGTGCACATTGTTCCTGGACACTGTGGTATAAAAAAATACATTATGTCCCGTAGTGCAATTGTTCCTGGACACTGTGGTGTCCATAAAAACATTGCGCCACTTAGTGCAGATTGTTCCTGGACACTGTGGTGTCCATAAAAACATTGCACCACTTAGTGCAAATTGTGCCTGGACACTGTGGTGTCCAGAAATACACTGTGCCACATAGAGCAAATTGTTCCTGGACACTGTGGTGTCCATAAAAACATTGCACCACTTAGTGCAAATTGTTCCTGGACACTGTGGTGACCAGAAATACAGTGCGCCACATAGTGCAAATTGTTCCTGGACACTGTGGTATCCAGAAATACATTGCGCCACTTAGTGCAAATTGTTCCTGGACACTGTGGTGTCCATAAAAACATTACGCCACTTAGTGCAAATTGTTCCTGGACACCGTGGTATACAAAAATACATTATGTCCAATAGTGCAAATTGTTCCTGTACACTGTGGTGTCCAGAAATATATTATGCCTCATAGTGCAAATTGTTCCTGTACACTGTGGTGTCCAGAAATACACTGCGCCACTTAGTGCAAATTGTTCCTGGACACTGTGGTATAAAAAAATACATTATGTCCAATAGTGCAAATTGTTCCTGAACAAGGTGGTGTCCAGAAATACATTATGTCCCGTAGTGCAAATTGTTCCTGTACACTGTGGTGTCCAGAAATACATTATACCCCAAAGTGCAAATTATTCCTGGACACTGCGAGACCAGAAATACATTATGCCTCATAGTGCAAATTGTTCCTAGACACTGTGGTGTACAGAAATACATTATGTCCCGTATTGCAAATTTTTCCTGGACACTGTGGTGTCCATAAAAACATTGCGCCACTTAGTGCAAATTGTTCCTGGACACTGTGGTATAAAAAAATACATTATGTCCCGTAGTGCAATTGTTCCTGGACACTGTGGTGTCCATAAAAACATTGCGCCACTTAGTGCAAATTGTTCCTGGACACTGTGGTGTCCATAAAAACATTGCACCACTTAGTGCAAATTGTTCCTGGACACTGTGGTGTCCAGAAATACACTGTGCCACATAGAGCAAATTGTTCCTGGACACTGTGGTGTCCATAAAAACATTGCACCACTTAGTGCAAATTGTTCCTGGACACTGTGGTGTCCATAAAAACATTGCGCCACTTAGTGCAAATTGTTCCTGGACACTGTGGTATAAAAAAGTACATTATGTCCAATAGTGCAAATTGTTCCTGGACACTGTGGTGTACAGAAATACACTATGTCCCGTATTGCAAATTGTTCCTGGACTCTGTTATGCTCAGAAATACATTATGGCCAATAGTGCAAATTGTTCCTGGACACTGTGGTATAAAAAAATACATTATGTCCCGTAGTGCAATTGTTCCTGGACACTGTGGTGTCCATAAAAACATTGCGCCACTTAGTGCGACTTGTTCCTAGACACTGTGGTGTCCATAAAAACATTGCGCCACTTAGTGCAAATTGTTCCTGGACACTGTGGTATAAAAAAGTACATTATGTCCAATAGTGCAAATTGTTCCTGGACACTGTGGTGTACAGAAATACACTATGTCCCGTATTGCAAATTGTCCCTGGACTCTGTTATGCTCAGAAATACATTATGGCCAATAGTGCAAATTGTTCCTGGACACTGTGGTGTCCATAAAAACATTGCGCCACTTAGTGCAAATTGTTCCTGGACACTGTGGTATAAAAAAATACATTATGTCCCGTAGTGCAATTGTTCCTGGACACTGTGGTGTCCATAAAAACATTGCGCCACTTAGTGCAAATTGTTCCTGGACACTGTGGTATAAAAAAATACATTATGTCCAATAGTGCAAATTGTTCCTGAACACTGTGGTGTCCAGAAATACATTATGTCCCGTAGTGCAAATTGTTCCTGTACACTGTGGTGTCCAGAAATACATTATACCCCAAAGTGCAAATTATTCCTGGACACAGCGAGACCAGAAATACATTATGCCTCATAGTGCAAATTGTTCCTAGACACTGTGGTGTACAGAAATACATTATGTCCCGTATTGCAAATTTTTCCTGGACACTGTGGTGTCCATAAAAACATTGCGCCACTTAGTGCAAATTGTTCCTGGACACTGTGGTATAAAAAAATACATTATGTCCCATAGTGCAATTGTTCCTGGACACTGTGGTGTCCATAAAAACATTGCGCCACTTAGTGCAAATTCTTCCTGGACACTGTGGCGTCCATAAAAACATTGCACCACTTAGTGCAAATTGTTCCTGGACACTGTGGTGACCAGAAATACAGTGCGCCACATAACGCAAATTGTTCCTGGACACTGTGGTATCCAGAAATACATTGCGCCACTTAGTGCAAATTGTTCCTGGACACTGCTGTGTCCATAAAAACATTACGCCACTTAGTGCAAATTGTTCCTGGACACCGTGGTATAAAAAAATACATTATGTCCAATAGTGCAAATTGTTCCTGGACACTGTGGTGTACAGAAATACATTATGTCCCGTAGTGCAAATTGTTCCTGGACTCTGTTATGCTCAGAAATACATTATGGCCAATAGTGCAAATTGTTCCTGGACACTGTGGTGTCCATAAAAACATTGCGCCACTTAGTGCACATTGTTCCTGGACACTGTGGTATAAAAAAATACATTATGTCCCGTAGTGCAATTGTTCCTGGACACTGTGGTGTCCATAAAAACATTGCGCCACTTAGTGCAGATTGTTCCTGGACACTGTGGTGTCCATAAAAACATTGCACCACTTAGTGCAAATTGTGCCTGGACACTGTGGTGTCCAGAAATACACTGTGCCACATAGAGCAAATTGTTCCTGGACACTGTGGTGTCCATAAAAACATTGCACCACTTAGTGCAAATTGTTCCTGGACACTGTGGTGACCAGAAATACAGTGCGCCACATAGTGCAAATTGTTCCTGGACACTGTGGTATCCAGAAATACATTGCGCCACTTAGTGCAAATTGTTCCTGGACACTGTGGTGTCCATAAAAACATTACGCCACTTAGTGCAAATTGTTCCTGGACACCGTGGTATACAAAAATACATTATGTCCAATAGTGCAAATTGTTCCTGTACACTGTGGTGTCCAGAAATATATTATGCCTCATAGTGCAAATTGTTCCTGTACACTGTGGTGTCCAGAAATACACTGCGCCACTTAGTGCAAATTGTTCCTGGACACTGTGGTATAAAAAAATACATTATGTCCAATAGTGCAAATTGTTCCTGGACACTGTGGTGTCCATAAAAACATTGCGCCACTTAGTGCACATTGTTCCTGGACACCGTGGTATAAAAAAATACATTATGTCCAATAGTGCAAATTGTTCCTGGACACTGTGGTGTCCATAAAAACATTGCGCCACTTAGTGCACATTGTTCCTGGACACTGTGGTATAAAAAAATACATTATGTCCCGTAGTGCAATTGTTCCTGGACACTGTGGTGTCCATAAAAACATTGCGCCACTTAGTGCAAATTGTTCCTGGACACTGTGGTATAAAAAAATACATTATGTCCAATAGTGCAAATTGTTCCTGAACACTGTGGTGTCCAGAAATACATTATGTCCCGTAGTGCAAATTGTTCCTGTACACTGTGGTGTCCAGAAATACATTATACCCCAAAGTGCAAATTATTCCTGGACACAGCGAGACCAGAAATACATTATGCCTCATAGTGCAAATTGTTCCTAGACACTGTGGTGTACAGAAATACATTATGTCCCGTATTGCAAATTTTTCCTGGACACTGTGGTGTCCATAAAAACATTGCGCCACTTAGTGCAAATTGTTCCTGGACACTGTGGTATAAAAAAATACATTATGTCCCATAGTGCAATTGTTCCTGGACACTGTGGTGTCCATAAAAACATTGCGCCACTTAGTGCAAATTGTTCCTGGACACTGTGGTGTCCATAAAAACATTGCACCACTTAGTGAAAATTGTTCCTGGACACTGTGGTGTCCAGAAATACACTGTGCCACATAGAGCAAATTGTTCCTGGACACTGTGGTGTCCATAAAAACATTGCACCACTTAGCGCAAATTGTTCCTGGACACTGTGGTGACCAGAAATACAGTGCGCCACATAGTGCAAATTGTTCCTGGACACTGTGGTATCCAGAAATACATTGCGCCACTTAGTGCAAATTGTTCCTGCACACTGTGGTGTCCATAAAAACATTACGCCACTTAGTGCAAATTGTTCCTGGACACTGTGGTGTCCATAAAAACATTGCGCCACTTAGTGCAAATTGTTCCTGGACACTGTGGTATAAAAAAGTACATTATGTCCAATAGTGCAAATTGTTCCTGGACACTGTGGTGTACAGAAATACACTATGTCCCGTATTGCAAATTGTTCCTGGACTCTGTTATGCTCAGAAATACATTATGGCCAATAGTGCAAATTGTTCCTGGACACTGTGGTATAAAAAAATACATTATGTCCCGTAGTGCAATTGTTCCTGGACACTTTGGTGTCCATAAAAACATTGCGCCACTTAGTGCGAATTGTTCCTGGACACTGTGGTGTCCATAAAAACATTGCGCCACTTAGTGCAAATTGTTCCTGGACACTGTGGTATAAAAAAGTACATTATGTCCAATAGTGCAAATTGTTCCTGGACACTGTGGTGTACAGAAATACACTATGTCCCGTATTGCAAATTGTTCCTGGACTCTGTTATGCTCAGAAATACATTATGGCCAATAGTGCAAATTGTTCCTGGACACTGTGGTGTCCATAAAAACATTGCGCCACTTAGTGCAAATTGTTCCTGGACACTGTGGTATAAAAAAATACATTATGTCCCGTAGTGCAATTGTTCCTGGACACTGTGGTGTCCATAAAAACATTGCGCCACTTAGTGCAAATTGTTCCTGGACACTGTGGTGTCCATAAAAACATTGCACCACTTAGTGCAAATTGTTCCTGGACACTGTGGTGTACAGAAATACATTATGTCCCGTAGTGCAAATTGTTCCTGGACTCTGTTATGCCCAGAAATACATTATGCCCAATAGTGCAAATTGTTCCTGGACACTGTGGTATCCAGAAATACATTGCGCCACTTAGTGCAAATTGTTCCTGGACACTGTGGTGTCCACAAATACATTGCACCACATAGTGCAAATTGTTCCTGGACACTGTACTGTCCAGAAATACATTTTGCCCAAAAGTACAAATTGTTCCCTGACACTGTGGTGTGCATAAATACATTATGCCAAATAGTGCAAATTGTGCGTTGAGACTGTGGTATCCAGAAATACGTTGCGCCACTTAGTGTTAGTTTTTACTGGACACTGTTATGGCCAGAAATACAATATGCCCAATAGTGCAAATTGTTCCTGGACACTGTGGTGTCCATAAAAACATTGCGCCACTTAGTGCAAATTGTTCCTGGACACTGTGGTGTCCATAAAAACATTGCGCCACTTAGTGCAAATTGTTCCTGGACACTGTGGTATAAAAAAATACATTATGTCCCGTAGTGCAAATTGTTGCTGGACACTGTGGGGTCCAGAAATACATTATGTCCCATAGTACAAATTGTTCCTGGACTCTGTTATGCCCAGAAATACATTATGCCCAATAGTGCAAATTGTTCCTGGACACTGTGGTGTCCATAAAAACATTGCGCCACTTAGTGCAAATTGTTCCTGGACACTGTGGTGTTAATAAAAACATTGCACCACTTAGTGCAAATTGTTCCTGGACACTGTGGTGTCCAGAAATACACTGCGCCACATAGTTCAAATTGTTCCTGGACACTGTGGTATCCAGAAATACATTGCGCCACTTAGTGGAAATTGTTCCTGGACACTGTGGTGTCCATAAAAACATTGCGCCACTTAGTGCAAATTGTTCCTGGACACTGTGGTATAAAAAAATACATTATGTCCCGTAGTGCAAATTGTTGCTGGACACTGTGGTGTCCAGAAATACATTATGTCCCAGAGTACAAATTGTTCCTGGACTCTGTTATGTCCAGAAATACATTATGCCCAATAGTGCAAATTGTTCCTGGACACTGTGGTGTCCATAAAAACATTGCGCCACTTAGTGCAAATTGTTCCTGGACACCGTGGTATAAAAAAATACATTATGTCCAATAGTGCAAATTGTTAATGGACACTGTGGTGTACAGAAATACATTATGTCCCGTAGTGCAAATTGTTCCTGGACTCTGTTATGCCCAGAAATACATCAAATCAAATCATGTTTATTTCGTTCATAAGTTTACAAAGCGAGCCACCGCACAATTTACAATTCAGAGATTTGATATACAGTAATGTCATATTATATCTTTCTACTGTAATACATCTAAAAAACTAAACAAGTGTCATTTTACATAATTATTTTAAGCAAAGGGAAGGAACAACAAAAACCCTTTATTTAAGGAAGAAAAAAAAAAAAAAAAGAAAAAAGAAATAAATAAATAAATAAATAAATAAGTAAATAAATAAATAAATAAATAAATAAATAAGTAAATAAGTAAATAAATAAATAAATAAATAAATAAATAAATAAATAAATAAATAAATAAATAAATAAATAAATAAATAAATAAATAAATAAATAAATAAATAAATAAATAAATAAATAAATAAATAAATAAATAAATAAATAAATAAATAAATAAATAAATAAATAAATAAGTACTTAAGATGTTTATAAGAAAGAAACATCAGTCTTGTCGGTTATAGTTATTATTAAGCTCACTAACTAGTGGGTTATCAGATAATTCGCATCTGCCCATAAGTCTTTCGGTAAGTGCATGTATCCTAACAGAGATCAATTCAACACCAGCTTTAGAGTGTAAATCGCGGGTAGAGTGATGCCAAGGAAGGTTGAGCATAATTTTGAGTATCTTGTTTTGTTGTATTTGTAATCTTTTTATGTGACATTTAGCACAATCACCCCACACTTGACAGCCGTATAATAATATTGCCTGAAAAATAACCTTGTATAAGAGTATTTTATTTTCATTGGATAGTAAGGATTTTCTGTTTATTAATGGATACAACATTTTAATTGCAGTGCCCGTTTTATGGAGAGTCTTTGTTATGTGTTCATTAAAAGTAAGTCTTTTATCTAAATAAACGCCCAAGTACTTCACCGATGTCTGCCATGGTATGTGTTGCCCGTTTACTTTTAACTGGTCGGATGGAAGATAACAAGACTTTCTTTTTCTTGTGAAAAAGATAGCTTTTATCTTATCCTCATTAACTTTAATTTTCCATTTGTTGAGGTATGGAATAACTATACCCGCCGCATCTCTTAAATTTGTCTCAATATTGAGACCAAACTTATGCGACGAAAAAATCGCAGAGTCATCAGCGTACAGGGCGAAATCACATTCCGGTAAATGGGGAAAATCCGATAAGAACATGTTAAACAAGATCGGGGCAAGAACTGATCCTTGAGGAACACCTGCATCTATATTACACAAACATGAATGACTTTTATTGACATGAACCTTATATCTTCGATCTGACAAAAAACTCTGAACAACTTTACAAATATACATTGGGAAATGGAATCTTTTTGCTTCTTTTTGCTTCTTTCCAAGCAGTTGGAAAATATTGAATTTTTAAGCAAGCATTTATTATAAATGCTAAAAACCCAGTACAACCTTAGGTAGGTTCTTCAAGTAAATATTGCGAATTCTATCGAGGCCCCCAGTTTTCCTTACATTGAGGTTAGCTGTGATGTGTTCTATCTCAGTCTCAGTGATGAACGCATTTTCTGGTGTTGTGGCTATTGAGGCATTAAGTCTTGTAACGCGTTTTGTACACATGCATTCGTACTAGTGTCCCCAAGATGTAGGGAAACGCAATGGTTTTGAGCAAAACTCTGGCCGAAAATATTGGCTTTGTCTAGATCAGTGTGATATGTTTCACCCATGTTTGTAAGACTAGGAATATTTATATTTTTGTTTTTCGTGAATTTCACAATATTCCAGAAAGGCTTAGAAGATTTGTCCAGAGAACTGATCTTTCTATTCCACTCTTCGTGACGTTCTGTTTGGATATACTTCACTATAAGTTTGTTGATATATTTTACCATCCTTTGAGAGATAGGCTGTCTGTATCTTTGCCAGTTTCTTCGGTGCATGTTTCGCAATCGAATAAACTCTAAGACATGGGCTGGAAGTTTCATACAGGGTAACTTTTTTTCAACTTTTGGCACACTTCTATCAGCGGAACTAAGGATATGTTGGGAAAAAATTATCGACAATATTGTCAATATCAGTTTTGGTATTTATGTCGTCTAGGCTAGTAGGGCCGTTTCTAAGTCTGGATTTGAGTTCGGATCGAAAGATGTTCCAATTTGCGTGTTTCAGATACTGGAAATATTGCACGATTTTTTCACCTGACCAGGGAAGTCGACAGAGGACTGGATTATGATCTGAAGATAGGTCGTTTATAGCAACTGGCTGAGAAATATGACTAGATAAGTTAGTGATGAAAAAATCAATAACAGATGGACGACCACTAGAACCAGCTGGAGTATAAGTAGGACTGGACGGAAACAGACCACGAACAGGCAACATAGCAAATAGGTTAGACAGAACTTTACCCCAGGAGTTAGCACGGATACAACCCCAATCCCGGTGTCTACAGTTTAGATCACCTCCAATTAGAAAGTCACCAACAGTACTGAACAGTTTTCTCAAGTCGGTTTTAAACTGAAGTTGTTTTTCAACTCCAGTAGTACCACCAGGGAAATAAACACAAAAGATTTTCAGTGTGTTTCCGTTTCCCAAAATGAGTTCTATACCCAAATTTTCCACAAGATGTGTGCGAATACTTCCTAAAAGCTTATGTTGAATTGATCTCTTTATTAGGATCGCTACACCACCACCGCTTCTATTAGTTCTATCCAAACGATAACATTTAAAGACTGAAGTTTAGATTTGCATTGTGGAATCTAACCATGTTTCCGTTATTAATGCAATGTGAATATTATTATTGTTTAAGAAACTAATGAGTTCAACATGTTTGTTTTTAACACTTCTTGCATTCCATGTTATAATATTTAAATTATTATTTGTTATATTACTTGACATGTTTGTACAAAAACTTAGTAGCTAATTGTGCGATGGCATTAAACTGTTCTGCTTTTGTTTTACAAGAATCTAATTTATTTATCATCTCCATTACAAGGGAGTTCAATTCTTCCATGGTGAATAACTCACCATTATTAGTACTTAAATTATTGCTGCACGATGGCAACTCTGATGAGACATTTTTCTCCCACGCATTTGGTAAAGAGATGTTACTGCTCCCTATTACTCCAACACGCTTTGTAGTTGTAGTTGCTCGTTTTGGTAGAGTTGGAAAATCCGATAGTGAGTGAAGAGAAATGTTGGCATTGTTGTTGATGCTGTTAACATGGTTGTTGTTTTTGGGTGAGACAGATCGATTCGTCTTTGCTGTGAGCTTCTGCTTCAGATCAATAAAGTGACTCCTGCTTGCGCATGCGCTATCCGTCGATTTGTGTTCTCCTTTGCAGTTTGCACATTTGAGAATATTTGCATTGCACTGCTCAGTTTTGTGACAGCCAGCGCAATTAGCACAAAACGTCTTTATGTGGCAGATTCTCTCCCCGTGGCCAAACATCTGACAGTTTCGGCACTGTGTCAGTTTATTTTTTTGCTTTCGATAAAAGCTCCAGTTCACTTGTGTGTGAAAAGTTGCACGAACGTTCTTTTTTAGGTGGTTGAGTTTGACACTTCCATTTTCAAAAGAAACTATGTAGAACGTGTCAGTGTAGAATGCATATGTTTTGTTGATGCTTTTAATTTCTTTGCATTTTAAACCCAATTTAATTAGCTCATTTTTCAGAGAAATTATTTCGATTTGCCCTAAGCCATATAATACAGCTTTGAACACTTTATCACTTTTCATGTCATGAGTGAAGTATTGACAATTGTCTTCTTTTAGTTTATTGAGAACCGAGTTATACGCTTCTATCGAGTTGCACATAATTTTTATGCCAATAGACATCTTTTTGATGGCATAGTCTTTCATATTAAGTGAGTTCATTACACCGTGCACATAGACGCAGGATTTTTGTAACACTTTTATTGGGGGAGGAACTATTTTTCGTGGTTCATTACGCACAATTTCGTCCATTTGGTCCATTTCGTCGCCCTCACATAATTGTAGGGCGCTAAAGGGATTGTATCGGGGATCACTTTTATTGGTAACCATTTTTGGTCTTAGTCTTTTTTCAGAGGACAGCGAAAAGCCCTCTGAATCCGGGGATCGCGACCGCTTACCAATTTTGGTGATTGGCAAAACATACAAAAGGAAAAAAGAAAAAAAAAACAATGCGAGATGTAGTATATAATAACACGCCGGTAAAGGGTTCGATGCGGTGAGCTTTGAAGCTGCGGCTGAACTGACCCAGAAATACATTATGCCGAATAGTGCAAATTGTTCCTGCACACTGTGGTGTCCATAAAAACAATGCGCCACTAAGTGCAAATTGTTCCTAGACACTGTGGTATAAAAAAATACGTTATGTCCCGTAGTGCAAATTGTTGCTGGACACTGTGGTGTCCAGAAATACATTATGTCCCAAAGTACAAATTGTTCCTGGACTCTGTTATGCCCAGAAATACATTATGCCCAATAGTGCAAATTGTTCCTGGAAACTGTGGTGTCGATAAAAACATTGCGCCACTTAGTGCAAATTGTTCCTGTACACTGTGGTGTCCAGAAATACATTATGCCCCACAGTGCAAATTGTTCCTGGACACTGTGAGACCAGAAATACATTATGCCTCATAGTGCAAATTGTTCATGGACACTGTGGTGGCCAGAAATACAAATTGTTCTTGGACACTGTGGTATAAAAAAGTACATTATGTCCAATAGTGCAAATTGTTCCTGGACACTGTGGTATAAAAAAATACATTATGTCCAATAGTGCAAATTGTTCCTGGACACTGTGGTGTACAGAAATACATTATGTCCCGTATTGCAAATTGTTCCTGGACTCTGTTATGCCCAGAAATACATTATGGCCAATAGTGCAAATTGTTCCTGGACACTGTGGTGTCCATAAAAACAGTGCGCCACTTAGTGCAAATTGTTCCTGGACACTGGTATAAAAAAATACATTATGTCCCGTAGTGCAAATTGTTGCTGGACACTGTGGTGTCCAAAAATACATTATGTCCCATAGTACAAATTGTTCCTGGACTCTGTTATGCCCAGAAATACATTATGCCCAATAGTGCAAATTGTTCCTGGACACTGTGGTGTCCATAAAAACATTGCGCCACTTAGTGCAAATTGTTCCTGGACACTGTGGTGTCCATAAAAACATTGCACCACTTAGTGCAAATTGTTCCTGGACACTGTGGTGTCCAGAAATACACTGCGCCACATAGTGCAAATTGTGCCTGGACACTGTGGTATCCAGAAATACATTGCGCCACTTAGTGGAAATTGTTCCTGGACACTGTGGTGTCCATAAAAACATTGCGCCACTTAGTGCAAATTGTTCCTGGACACTGTGGTGTACAGAAATACATTATGTCCCGTAGTGCAAATTGTTCCTGGACTCTATTATGCCCAGAAATACATTATGCCCAATAGTGCAAATTTTTCCTGCACACTGTGGTGTCCATAAAAACACTGTGGTATAAAAAAATACATTAAGTCCCATAGTGCAAATTGTTCCTGGACACTGGTGTACAGAAATACAATATGTCCCGTAGTGCAAATTTTTCCTGGACACTGTGGTGTCCAGAAATACATTGCGCCACTTAGTGCAAATTATTCCTGGACTCTGTTATGCCCAGAAATACATTATGCCTCATAGTGCAAATTTTTCCTGGACACTGTGGTGTCCAGAAATACATTATGTCCCGTAGTGCAAATTGTTCCTGTACACTGTGGTGTCCAGAAATACATTATACCCCATAGTGCAAATTGTTCCTGGACACTGTGGTATAAAAAAGTACATTATGTCCAATAGTGCAAATTGTTCCTGGACACTGTGGTATAAAAAAATACATTATGTCCAATAGTGCAAATTGTTCCTGGACACTGTGGTGTACAGAAATACATTATGTCCCGTATTGCAAATTGTTCCTGGACTCTGTTATGCCCAGTAATACATTATGGCCAATAGTGCAAATTGTTCCTGGACACTGTGGTGTCCATAAAAACATTGCGCCACTTAGTGCAAATTGTTCCTGGACACTGGTATAAAAAAATACATTATGTCCCGTAGTGCAAATTGTTGCTGGACACTGTGGTGTCCAGAAATACATTATGTCCCATAGTACAAATTGTTCCTGGACTCTGTTATGCCCAGAAATACATTATGCCCAATAGTGCAAATTGTTCCTGGACACTGTGGTGGCCATAAAAACATTGCGCCACTTAGTGCAAATTGTTCCTGGACACTGTGGTGTCCATAAAAACATTGCACCACTTAGTGCAAATTGTTCCTGGACACTGTGGTGTCCAGAAATACACTGCGCCACATAGTGCAAATTGTTCCTGGACACTGTGGTATCCAGAAATACATTGCGCCACTTAGTGGAAATTGTTCCTGGACACTGCGGTGTCCATAAAAACATTGCGCCACTTAGTGCAAATTGTTCCAGGACACTGTGGTGTACAGAAATACATTATGTCCCGTAGTGCAAATTGTTCCTGGACTCTATTATGCCCAGAAATACATTATGCCCAATAGTGCAAATGTTTCCTGCACACTGTGGTGTCCATAAAAACAATGCGCCGCTTAGTGCAAATTGTTCCTGGACACTGTGGTATAAAAAAATACATTATGTCCCGTAGTGTAAATTGTTGCTGGACACTGTGGTGTCCAGAAATACATTATGTCCCATAGTACAAATAGTTCCTGGACACTGTGGTGTACAGAAATACATTATGTCCCGTATTGCAAATTGTTCCTGGACTCTGTTATGCCCAGAAATACATTATGGCCAATAGTGCAAATTGTTCCTGGACACTGTGGTGTCCATAAAAACATTGCGCCACTTAGTGCAAATTGTTCCTGGACACTGGTATAAAAAAATACATTATGTCCCGTAGTGCAAATTGTTGCTGGACACTGTGGTGTCCAGAAATACATTATGTCCCATAGTACAAATTGTTCCTGGACTCTGTTATGCCCAGAAATACATTATGCCCAATAGTGCAAATTGTTCCTGGACACTGTAGTGTCCATAAAAACATTGCGCCACTTAGTGCAAATTGTTCCTGGACACTGTGGTGTCCATAAAAACATTGCACCACTTAGTGCAAATTGTTCCTGGACACTGTGGTGTCCAGAAATACACTGCGCCACATAGTGCAAATTGTTCCTGGACACTGTGGTATCCAGAAATACATTGCGCCACTTAGTGGAAATTGTTCCTGGACACTGGTATAAAAAAATACATTATGTCCAATAGTGCAAATTGTTCCTGGACACTGTGGTGTACAGAAATACATTATGTCCCGTATTGCAAATTGTTCCTGGACTCTGTTATGCCCAAAAATACATTATGGCCAATAGTGCAAATTGTTCCTGGACACTGTGGTGTCCATAAAAACATTGCGCCACTTAGTGCAAATTGTTCCTGGACACTGGTGTGTCTGTGGTGACTGTGGTGTCCAGAAATACATTATGTCCCATAGTACAAATTGTTCCTGGACTCTGTTATGCCCAGAAATACATTATGCCCAATAGTGCAAATTGTTCCTGGACACTGTGGTGGCCATAAAAACATTGCGCCACTTAGTGCAAATTGTTCCTGGACACTGTGGTGTCCATAAAAACATTGCACCACTTAGTGCAAATTGTTCCTGGACACTGTGGTGTCCAGAAATACACTGCGCAACATAGTGCAAATTGTTCCTGGACACTGTGGTATCCAGAAATACATTGCGCCACTTAGTGGAAATTGTTCCTGGACACTGTGGTGTCCATAAAAACATTGCGCCACTTAGTGCAAATTGTTCCTGGACACTGTGGTGTACAGAAATACATTATGTCCCGTAGTGCAAATTGTTCCTGGACTCTATTATGCCCAGAAATACATTATGCCCAATAGTGCAAATCTTTCCTGCACACTGTGGTGTCCATAAAAACAATGCGCCGCTTAGTGCAAATTGTTCCTGGACACTGTGGTATAAAAAAATACATTATGTCCCGTAGTGTAAATTGTTGCTGGACACTGTGGTGTCCTATTTGTACTATGTCCCATAGTACAAATAGTTCCTGGACACTGTGGTGTCCAGAAATACATTTTGCCCTATAGTGCAAATTGTGCGTTGAGACTGTGGTATCCAGAAATACGTTGCGCCACTTAGTGCTAGTTTTTACTGGACAATGTTATGGCCAGAAATACAATATGCCCAATAGTGCAAATTGTTCGCCGACACTGTGGTGTCCAGAAATACATTGCACCACATAGTGTAAATTGTTCCTCGACACCGTGGTGTCCAGAAATACATTATGCCCAGTAGTGCAAATTGTGCCTGGACACTGTGGTGTCCAGAAATACATTGCGCAACTTTGTGCAAATTGTTCCTAGACACTGTGGTTTCCAGAAATACATTGCACCACCTAGTGCAAATTGTTCCTATACACTGTGGTGTACAGAAATACATTATGTCCCGTAGTGCAAATTGTTCCTGGACACTGTGGTATCCAGAAATACATTGCGCAACTTATTGCAAATTGTTCCTGGACATTGTGGTGTCCACAAATACATTGCACCACATAGTGCAAATTGTTCCTGGACACTGTACTGTCCAGAAATACATTTTGTCCAAAAGTACAAATTGTTCCTTGACACTGTGGTGTGCATAAATACATTATGCCAAATAGTGCAAATTGTGCGTTGAGACTGTGGTATCCAGAAATACGTTGCGCCACTTAGTGCTAGTTTTTACTGGACACTGTTATGGCCAGAAATACAACATGCCCAATAGTGCAAATTGTTCGACGACACTGTGGTGTCCAGAAATACATTGCGCAACTTTGTGCAAATTGTTCCTAGACACTGTTGTGTCCAGAAATACATTGCACCACCTAGTGCAAATTTTTCCTATACACTGTGGTGTACAGAAATACATTATGTCCCGTAGTCCAAATTGTTCCTGGACTCTGTTATGCCCAGAAATACATTATGCCCAATAGTGCAAATTGTTCCTGGACACTGTGGTATCCAGAAATACATTGCGCCACTTAGTGCAAATTGTTCCTGGACACTGTGGTGTCCATAAAAACATTGCGCCACTTAGTGCAAATTGTTCCTGGACACTGTACTGTCCAGAAATACATTTTGCCCAAAAGTACAAATTGTTCCCTGACACTGTGGTGTGCATAAATACATTATGCCAAATAGTGCAAATTGTGTGTTGAGACTGTAGTATCCAGAAATACGTTGCGCCACTTAGTGCTAGTTTTTACTGGACACTGTTATGGCCAGAAATACAATATGCCCAATAGTGCAAATTGTTCGACGACACTGTGGTGTCCAGAAATACATTGCACCACATAGTGTAAATTGTTCCTCGACACCGTGGTGTCCAGAAATACATTATGCAAAGTAGTTCAAATTGTGCCTGGACACTGTGGTGTCCAGAAATACATTGCGCAACTTTGTGCAAATTGTTCCTAGACACTGTGGTGTCCAGAAATACATTGCACCGCCTAGTGCAAATTGTTCCTATACACTGTGGTGTACAGAAATACATTATGTCCCGTAGTGCAAATTGTTCCTGGACTCTGTTATGCCCAGAAATACATTATGCCCAATAGTGCAAATTGTTCCTGGACACTGTGGTATCCAGAAATACATTGCGCCACTTAGTGCAAATTGTTCCTGGACACTGTGGTGTCCATAAAAACATTGCACCACTTAGTGCAAATTGTTCCTGGACACTGTGGTGTCCAGAAATACTGCGCCACATAGTGCAAATTGTGCCTGGACACTGTGGTGTCCAGAAATACATTGCGCAACTTTGTGCAAATTGTTCCTAGACACTGTGGTGTCCAGAAATACATTGCACCACCTAGTGCAAATTGTTCCTATACACTGTGGTGTACAGAAATACATTATGTCCCGTAGTGCAAATTGTTCCTGGACTCTGTTATGCCCAGAAATACATTATGCCCAATAGTGCAAATTGTTCCTGGACACTGTGGTGTCCATAAAAACATTGCGCCACTTAGTGCAAACTGTTCCTGGACACTGTGGTATAAAAAAATACATTATGTCCCGTAGTTCAAATTGTTTCTGGAAACTGTTATGCCCAGAAATACATTATGCCCAATAGTGCAAATTGTTCCTGGACACTGTGGTGTTCATAAAAACAGTGCGCCACTTAGTGCAAATTGTTCCTTGACACTGTGGTGTACAGAAATACATTATGTCCCGTAGTGCAAATTATAACATGGAAGGAAATGCGTTCCATGAAATTGGATGAAAGTGTGTTCCATACAAATGGAAGAAAATGCGTCCATAAACATGGAAAAAAATGAGTTCATTATATTGGAAGGAAGTGCGTTCCTTGGTAATGGATGAAAGTGCGTTCCATGAAATTGGAGGAAACATGGACAAAAATGCATCCATAAACATGGAAGATATTGCATTCCATAAACAAGGAAGAAAATGCGTTCCACTATATTGGAAGGAAGAAATTGCGTTCCATGAATTCATAACATGTAAGAAAATGCGTTCCATTATATTGTAGGTAAGTGCATTAAATGAAATTGGAAGAAAGTGCATTCCACAAGCATTGAAGAAAATGCGTCCATAAAAAATGCGTTCTATTATATTGGAAGAAACTGAGCTCCATGAAATTGGAAGAAAGTGTTTTCCATAAAAATGGAAGCAAATGCGGCCATAAACATGAAAAAAATGCGTTCTATTATATTGGAAGGAATTGCGTTCCTTGAAATTTGATGACAGTGCGTTCCATGAAATTTAAAGAAAGTGTGTTCTTTGAAATTGGAAGAAAGTGCGTTCCATGAAATTGGAAAAAAGTGCGTTCCATAAGCATTGAAGAAAATGCGTTCCTTGAAATTGGATGAAAGTGTGTTCCATAAAAATGGAAGAAAATGCGTCCATAAACATGGAAAAAAATGAGTTCATTATATTGGAAGGAAGTGCGTTCCTTGGCAATGGATGAAAGTGCGTTCCATGAAATTGGAGGAAACATGGACAAAAATGCGTCCATAAACATGGAAGAAATTGCGTCCATTAACATGGAAAAAAATGCGTTCTATTATATTGGAAGAAACTGTGCTCCATGAAATTGGAAGAAAGTGTTATCCATAAAACTGGAAGCAAATTCTCCCATAAACATGAAAAAAATGCGTTCTATTATATTGGAAAGAATTGCGTGCCTTGAAATTGGATGAAAGTGCGTTCCTTGAAATTGCGTTCCTTGAAATTGGATGACAGTGCGTTCCATGAAATTGGAAGAAGGTGTCTTCTTTGAAATTGGAAGAAAGTGCGTTCCATGGAATTGGAAAAAAGTGCGTTCCATAAGCATTGAAGAAAATGCGTCCATAAACATGGAAGAAATAGCGTCCATAAGCATGGAAGAAATTGCGTCCATTAACATGGAAAAAAATGCGTTCTATTATATTGGAAGAACCTGTGCTCCATGAAATTGGAAGAAAGTGTTTTCCATAAAACTGGAAGCAAATGCGCCCATAAACATGAAAAAAATGCGTTCTATTATATTGGAAGGAATTGCGTTCCTTGAAATTGGATGACAGTGCGTTTCATGAAATTGGAGGAAAGTGTGTTCTTTGAAATTGGAAGAAAGTGCATTGAAGAAAATGCGTCCATAAACATGGAAGAAATAGCGTCCATAAGCATGGAAGAAAATGCGTCCATTCACATGGAAGAAATTGCGTCCATAAACATAAAAGAAATTGCGTTCCATAAAGAGGGAAGAAAATGCGTCCTTAAACATGGAAGAAAATGCGTCCATAAAAATGGAAGAAAATGCATCCATAAACATGGAAGAAAATGCGTCCATAAACATGGAAGGAAATGCGTGCCATGAAATTGGATGAAAGTGCGTTCCATAAGCATTGAAGGAAATGCGTCCATAAACATTTAAGAAATTGCGTCCATAAACTTGGAAGAAAATGCGTTCCATTAAATTGCAAGAAAGTGCGTGAAATGAAATTGGAAGAAAGTGCGTTCCATAAGCATAGAAGAAAATGCGTCCATAAACATGGAAGCAATATCGTCCATAAACATGGAAGAAATTGCGTTCCACAAACATGGAAGTTAATGCGCTCCACTGTATTGTAAGAAACTTTGCTACATGAAATTGGAAGAAAGTGTGTAATATAAGAATGGAAGAAAATGCGTCCATAAACATGGAAAAAATGCGTACTATTATATTGGAAGAAACTGCGCTCCATGAAATTGGAAGAGAGTGCGTTCCATAAGCATAGAAGAAAATGCGTCCATTAACATGGAAGAAATTGCGTCCATAAACATGGAAAAAGTGCGTTCCATGAAACTGGAAGAAAGTGCGTTCCATAAACATAGAAGAAAATGCGTCCATTAACATGGAAGAAATTGCGTCCATAAGCATGAAATTGCGTCCATTAACATGGAAGGAAATGCGTGCCATGAAATTGGAAGAAAATGTGTGCCATAAGCATGGAAGAAAATGCGTTCCATGAAATTGGATGAAAGTGTGTTCCATAAAAATGGAAGAAAATGCGTCTATAAATATGGAAAAAAATGAGTTCATTATATTGGAAGGAAGTGCGTTCCTTGGCAATGGATGAAAGTGCGTTCCATGAAATTGGAGGAAACATGGACAGAAATGCATCCATAAACATGGAAGATATTGCATTCCATAAACAAGGAAGAAAATGCGTTCCACTATATTGGAAGGAAGAAATTGCGTTCCATGAATTCATAACATGTAAGAAAATGCGTTCCATAATATTGTAGGACAGTGCATTAAATGAAATTGGAAGAAAGTGCATTCCATAAGCATTGAAGAAAATGCGTCCATAAAAAATGCGTTCTATTATATTGGAAGAAACTGTGCTCCATGAAATTGGAAGAAAGTGTTTTCCATAAAAATGGAAGCAAATGCGCCCATAAACATGAAAAAAATGCGTTCTATTATATTGGAAGGAATTGCGTTCCTTGAAATTTGATGACAGTGCGTCCATAAACATGGAAGAAATTGTGTCCATTAACATGGAAAAAAATGCGTTCTATTATATTGGAAGAAACTGTGCTCCATGAAATTGGAAGAGAGTGCGTGCCATAAGCATAGAAGAAAATGCATCCATTCACATGGAAGAAATTGCGTCCATAAGCATAAATGAAATTGCGTTCCATAAAGAGGGAAAAAAATTCATCCTTAAACATGGAAGAAAATGCGTCCATAAAAATATCTTATTTATATTATATATTTTTATTCTTACTATACTGTAAGAAAGTGTGCTACATGAAATTGGAAGAAAGTGCGTTCCATGAAATTGGAAGAAATTGTATTCCATAAAAATGGAAGAAAAAATGAGTACTATTGTATTGGAAGGAAGTGCGTTCCTTGAAATTTTATGACAGTGCGTTCCATGAAATTGGAAGAAAGTTCGTTCTTTGAAATTGGAAGAAAGTGTGTTCCATGAAATTGGAAGAAAGTGCGTCCATAAACATGGAAGAAAATGCGTCCATTAACATGGAAGGAAATGCGTGCCATGAAATTGGAAGAAAGTATGTGCCATAAGCATGGAAGAAAATGCGTTCCTTGAAATTGAATGAAAGTGTGTTCCATAAAAATGGAAGAAAATGCGTCCATAAATATGGAAAAAAATGAGTTCATTATATTGGAAGGAAGTGCGTTCCTTGGCAATGGATGAAAGTGGGTTCCATTAAATTGGAGGAAACATGGACAAAAATGCGTCCATAAACATGGAAGAAATTGCGTTCCATAAACAAGGAAGAAAATGCGTTCCACTATATTGGAAGGAAGAAATTGCGTTCCATGAATTCATAACATGTAAGAAAATGCGTTCCATTATATTGTAGGAAAGTGCATTTAATGAAATTGGAAGAAAGTGCATTCCATAAGCATTGAAGAAAATGCGTCCATTAAAATGGAAAAAAATGCTTTCTATTATATTGGAAGAAACTGTGCTCCATGAAATTGGAAGAGAGTGCGTACCATAAGCATAGAAGAAAATGCGTCCATTCACATGGAAGAAATTGCGTCCATAAGCATACATGAAATTGCGTTCCATAAAGAGGGAAGAAAATGCGTCCTTAAACATGGAACGTCCATAAAGATATCTTATTTAAATTATATATTTTTATTCTTACTATACTGTAAGAAATTGTGCTACATGAAATTGGAAGAAAGTGCGTTCCATGAAATTGGAAGGAATTGTATTCTATAAAAATGGAAGCAAATGCGTCCATAAACATGAAAAAAATGCGTTCTATTATATTGGAAGGAATTGCGTTCCTTGAAATTGGATGAAAGTGCGTTCCATGAAATTGCGTTCCTTGAAATTGGATGGAAATGTGTGTTCATAAAAATGGAAGAAAATGCGTCCATAAACATGGAAAAAAATGAGTTCATTATATTGGAAGGAAGTGCGTTCCTTGACAATGGATGAAAGTACATAAACATGGAAGAAAATGCGTCCTTAAACATGGAAGTAAATGCGTCCATAAACATGAAAGAAGTAGCGTCCATAAGCATGGAAGAAAGTGCGTCCATTAACATGGAAAAAATGCGTTCTATTATATTGGAAGAAACTATGCTCCATGAAATTGGAAGACAGTGCGTTCCATAAGCATAGAAGAAAATGCGTCCATTCACATGGAAGAAATTGGGTCCATAAACATAAAAGAAATTGCGTTCCATAAAGAGGGAAGAAAATGCGTCCTTAAACATGGAAGAAAATGCGTCCATAAAAATGGAAGAAAATGCGTCCATAAACATGGAAGAAATTGCGTTCCACAAACATGGAAGTTAATGCGCTCACATGGAAGAAATTGGGTCCATAAACATAAAAGAAATTGCGTTCCATAAAGAGGGAAGAAAATGCGTCCTTAAACATGGAAGTAAATGCGTCCATAAACATGAAAGAAGTAGCGTCCATAAGCATTGAAGAAAATGCGTCCATAAACATTTAAGAAATTGTGTCCATAAACATGGAAGAAAATGCGTTCGATTATATTGTAAGAAAGTGCATGAAATGAAATTGGAAGAAAGTGCGTTCCATAAGCATAGAAGAAAATGCGTCCATAAACATGGAAGCAACAGCGTCCATAAACATGGAAGAAATTGCGTCCATAAACATGGAAGGAAATGCGTGTCATGAAATTGGATGAAAGTGCGTTCCATAAGCATTGAAGAAAATGCGTCCATAAACATTTAAGAAATTGCGTCCAATAACATGGAAGAAAATGCGTTCTATTATATTGGAAGAAACTATGCTCCATGAAATTGGAAGAAAGTGTTTTCCATAAAAATGGAAGCAAATGCGCCCATAAACATGAAAAAAATGCGTCCATAAACATGGAAGGAAATGCGTGCCATGAAATTGGATGAAAGTGCGTTCCATAACCATTGAAGCAAATGCGTCCATAAACATTTAAGAAATTGCGTCCATAAACTTGGAAGAAAATGCGTTCCATTATATTGTAAAAAAGTGCGTGAAATGAAATTGGAGGAAAGTGCGTTCCATAAGCATAGAAGAAAATGCGTCCATAAATATGGAAGCAATAGCGTCCATAAACATGGAAGAAATTGCGTTCCACAAACATGGAAGTTAATGCGCTTCACTATATTGTAAGAAACTTTGCTACATGAAATTGGAAGAAAGTGTGTAATATAAAAATGGAAGAAAATGCGTCCATAAACATGGAAAAAAATGCGTTCTATTATATTGGAAGAAACTGTGCTCCATGAAATTGGAAGAGAGTGCGTTCCATAAGCATATAAGAAAATGCGTCCATAAACATGGAAGAAATTGCGTCCATAAACATGGAAGAAAATGCGTGCCATGAAATTGGATGAAAGTGCGTTCCATGAAATTGGAAGAAAGTGCGTTCCATAAGCATAGAAGAAAATGCGTCCATTAACATGGAAGAAATTGCGTCCATTAACATGGAAGGAAATGCGTGCCATGAAATTGGAAGAAAGTGTGTGCCATAAGCATGGAAGAAAATGCGTTCCTTGAAATTGAATGAAAGTGTGTTCCATAATAAATATGGAAAAAAATGAGTTCATTATATTGGAAGGAAGTGCGTTCCTTCGCAATGGATGAAAGTGCGTTCCATTAAATTGGAAGAAACATGGACAAAAATGCGTCCATAAACATGGAAGAAATTGCGTTCCATAAACAAGGAAGAAAATGCGTTCCACTATATTGGAAGGAAGAAATTGCGTTCCATGAATTCATAACATGTAAGAAAATGCGTTCCATTATATTGTAGGAAAGTGCATTAAATGAAATTGGAAGAAAGTGCATTCCATAAGCATTGAAGAAAATGCGTCCATAAAAAATGCGTTCTATTATATTGGAAGAAACTGTGCTACATGAAATTGGAAGAAAGTGTTTTCCATAAAAATGGAAGCAAATGCGCCCATAAACATGAAAAAAATGCGTTCTATTATATTGGAAGGAATTGCGTTCCTTGAAATTTGATGACAGTGGGTTCCATGAAATTGGAAGAAAGTGTGTTTTTTGAAATTGGAAGAAAGTGCGTTCCATAAGCATTGAAGAAAATGCGTCCATAAACATGGAAGAAATTGCGTCCATTAAATTGGAAAAAATGCGTTCTATTATATTGGAAGAAACTGTGCTCCATGAAATTGGAAGAGAGTGCGTACCATAAGCATAGAAGAAAATGCGTGCATTCACATGGAAGAAATTGCGTCCATAAGCATAAATGAAATTGCGTTCCATAAAGAGGGAAGAAAATGCGTCCTTAAACATGGAAGAAAATACGTTCATAAAAATATCTTATTTATATTATATATTTTTATTCTTACTATACTGTAAGAAAGTGTGCTACATGAAATTGGAAGAAAGTGCGTTCCATGAAATTGGAAGAAATTGTATTTCATAAAAATGGAAGCAAATGCGTCCATAAACATGAAAAAAAAATGCGTACTATTATATTGGAAGGAAGTGCGTTCGTTGAAATTGGATGACAGTGCGTTCCATGAAATTGGAAGAAAGTTTGTTCTTTGAAATTGTAAGAAAGTGTGTTCCATGAAATTGGAAAAAAGTGCGTTCCATAAGCATAGAAGAAAATGCGTCCATTAACATGGAAGAAATTGCGTCCATAAGCATGGAGGAAATTGCGTCCATTAACATGGAAGGAAATGCGTGCCATGAAATTGGAAGAAAGTGTGTGCCATAAGCATGGAAGAAAATGCGTTCCTTGAAATTGGATGAAAGTGTGTTCCATAAAAATGGAAGAAAATGCGTCCATAAACTTGGAAAAAATGAGTTCATTATATTGGAAGGAAGTGCGTTCCTTGGCAATGGATGAAAGTGCGTTCCATGAAATTGGAGGAAACATGGACAAAAATGCGTCCATAGACATGGAAGAAATTGCGTTCCATAAACACTATATTGGAAGGAAGAAATTGCGTTCCATTAATATGCGTTCCATTATATTGTAGGAAAGTGCATTAAATGAAATTGGAAAAAAGTGCATTCCATAAGCATTGAAGAAAATGCGTCCATAAAAAATGCGTTCTATTATATTGGAAGAAACTGAGCTCCATGAAATTGGAAGAAAGTGTTTTCTATAAAAATGGAAGCAAACGCGCCCATAAACATGAAAAAAATGCGTTCTATTATATTGGAAGGAATTGCGTTCCTTGAAATTGGATGACAGTGCGTTCCATGAAATTGGAAGAAAGTGTGTTCTTTGAAATTGGAAGAAAGTGCGTTCCATGGAATTGGAAGAGAGTGCGTTCCATAAGCATTGAAGAAAATGCGTCCATAAACATTTAAGAAATTGCGTCCATAAACATGGAAGAAAATGCGTTCGATTATATTGTAAGAAAGTGCATGAAATGAAATTGGAAAAAAGTGCGTTCCATAAGCATAGAAGAAAATGCGTCCATAAATATGGAAGCAATAGCGTCCATAAAATGGAAGAAATTGCGTCCATAAACATGGAAGGAAATGCGTGTCATGAAATTGGATGAAAGTGCGTTCCATAAGCATTGAAGAAAATGCGTCCATAAACATTTAAGAAATTGCGTCCAATAACATGGAAGAAAATGTGTTCTATTATATTGGAAGAAACTATGCTCCATGAAATTGGAAGAAAGTGTTTTCCATAAAAATTGAAGCAAATGCGCCCATAAACATGAAAAAAATGCGTCCATAAACATGGAAGGAAATGCGTGTCATGAAATTGGATGAAAGTGCGTTCCATAACCATTGAAGAAAATGCGTCCATAAATATGGAAGCAATAGCGTCCATAAACATGGAAGAAATTGCGTTCCACAAACATGGAAGTTAATGCGCTCCACTATATATATAGAAAATGCGTTCCATTATATTGTAGGAAAGTGCATTAAATGAAATTGGAAGAAAGTGCATTCCATAAGCATTGAAGAAAATGCGTCCATAAAAAATGCGTTCTATTATATTGGAAGAAACTGTGCTCCATGAAATTGGAAGAAAGTGTTTTCCATAAAAATGGAAGCAAATGCGCCCATAAACATGAAAAAAATGCGTTCTATTATATTGGAAGGAATTGCGTTCCTTGAAATTTGATGACAGTGGGTTCCATGAAATTGGAAGAAAGTGTGTTCTTTGAAATTGGAAGAAAGTGCGTTCCATAAGCATTGAAGAAAATGCGTCCATAAACATGGAAGAAATTGCGTCCATTAAATTGGAAAAAATGCGTTCTATTATATTGGAAGAAACTGTGATCCAAGAAATTGGAAGAGGGTGCGTACCATAAGCATAGATGAAAATGCGTGCATTCACATGGAAGAAATTGCGTCCATAAACATAAAAGAAATTACGTTCCATAAAGAGGGAAGAAAATGCGTCCTTAAACATGGAAGAAAATTCGTCCATAAAAATGGAAGAAAATGCGTCCATAAACATGGAAGAAATTGCGTCCATAAACATGGAAGAAAATGCGTGCCATGAAATTGGATGAAAGTGCGTTCCATGAAATTGGAAGAAAGTGCGTTCCATAAGCATAGAAGAAAATGCGTCCATTAACATGGAAGAAATTGCGTCCATAAGCATGGAAGAAATTGCGTCCATTAACATGGAAGGAAATGCGTGCCATGAAATTGGAAGAAAGTGTGTGCCATAAGCATGGAAGAAAATGCGTTCCTTGAAATTGGATGAAAGTGTGTTCCATAAAAATGGAAGAAAATGCGTCCATAAACTTGGAAAAAAATGCGTTCCACTATATTGGAAGGAAGAAATTGCGTTCCATGAATTCATCACATGTAAGAAAATGCGTTCCATTATATTGTAGGAAAGTGCATTAAATGAAATTGGAAGAAAGTGCATTCCATAAGCATTGAAGAAAATGCGTCCATAAAAAATGCGTTCTATTATATTGGAAGAAACTGAGCTCCATGAAATTGGAAGAAAGTGTTTTCTATAAAAATGGAAGCAAATGCGCCCATAAACATGAAAAAAATGCGTTCTATTATATTGGAAGGAATTGCGTTCCTTGAAATTGGATGAGAGTGCGTTCCATGAAATTGGAAGAAAGTCTGTTCTTTGAAATTGGAAGAAAGTGCGTTCCATGGAATTGGAAGAGAGTGCGTTCCATAAGCATTGCAGAAAATGCGTCCATTAACATGGAAGAAATAGCGTCCATAAGCATGGAAGAAATTGCGTCCATTAACAAGGAAAAAAATGCGTTCTATTATATTGGAAGAACCTGTGCTCCATGAAATTGGAAGAGGGTGCGTACCATAAGCATAGAAGAAAATGCGTGCATTCACATGGAAGAAATTGCGTCCAAAAACATAAAAGAAATTGCGTTCCATAAAGAGGGAAGAAAATGTGTCCTTAAACATGGAAGAAAATTCGTCCATAAAAATGGAAGAAAATGCGTCCATAAACATGGAAGGAAATGCGTGCCATGAAATTGGAAGAAAGTGCCTTCCATAAGCATAGAAGAAAATGCGTCCATAAACATGGAAGCAATAGTGTCCATAAAAATGGAAGAAATTGCGTTTCACAAACATGGAAGTTAATGCGCTCCACTATATTGTAAGAAAGTTTGCTACATGAAATTGGAAGAAAGTGTGTACCATAAAAATGGAAGAAAATGCGTCCATATACATGGAAAAAAATGCGTTCTATTATATTGGAAGAAACTGTGCTCCACGAAATTGGAAGAGAGTGCGTTCCATAAGCATAGAAGAAAATGCGTCCATCAACATGGAAGAAATTGCGTCCATAAACATAAAAGAAATTGCGTTCCATAAACGTGGAAGAAAATGCGTCCTTAAACAATGCAGAAAATGCGTCCATAAACAAGGAAGAAAATGCGTGCCATGAAAATGGATAAAAGTGCGTCCCATGAAATTGGAAGAAAGTGCGTTCCATAAGCATAGAAGAAAATGCGTCCATAAACATGGAAGAAATAGCGTCCATAAGCATGGAAGAAATTGCGTCCATTAACAAGGAAAAAAATGCATTCTATTATATTGGAAGAAACTGTGCTCCATGAAATTGGAAGAGAGTGGGTTCCATAAGCATAGAAGCAAATGCGTCCATCAACATGGAAGAAATTACGTCCACAAACACAAAAGAAATTGCGTTCCATAAACGTGGAAGAAAATGCGTCCTTAAACAATGAAGAAAATGCGTCCATAAACATGGAAGAAAATGCGTGCCATGAAAATGGATGAAAGTGCGTCCCATGAAATTGGAAGAAAGTGCGTTCCATAAGCATAGAAGAAAATGCGTCCATTAACATGGAAGAAATTGCGTCCATAAGCATGGAAGAAATTGCGTCCATTAACATGGAAGGAAATGCGTGCCATGAAATTGGAAGAAAGTGTGTGCCATAAGCATGGAAGAAAATGCGTTCCTTGAAATTGGATGAAAGTGTGTTCCATAAAAATGGAAGAAAATGCGTCCATAAACTTGGAAAAAAATGCGTTCCACTATATTGGAAGGAAGAAATTGCGTTCCATGAATTCATCACATGTAAGAAAATGCGTTCCATTATATTGTAGGAAAGTGCATTAAATGAAATTGGAAGAAAGTGCATTCCATAAGCATTGAAGAAAATGCGTCCATAAAAAATGCGTTCTATTATATTGGAAGAAACTGTGCTCCATGAAATTGGAAGAAAGTGTTTTCCATAAAAATGGAAGCAAATGCGCCCATAAACATGAAAAAAATGCGTTCTATTATATTGGAAGAAACTGTGCTCCACGAAATTGGAAGAGAGTGCGTTCCATAAGCATAGAAGAAAATGCGTCCATCAACATGGAAGAAATTGCGTCCATAAACATAAAAGAAATTGCGTTTCACAAACATGGAAGTTAATGCGCTTCACTATATTGTGAGAAAGTTTGCTACATAAAATTGGAAGAAAGTGTGTACCATAAAAATGGAAGAAAATGCGTCCATAAACATGGAAAAAATGCGTTCTATTATATTGGAAGGAACTCTGCTCCATGAAATTGGAAGAGAGTGCGTCCATAAGCATGGAAGAAATTGCGTCCATTAACAAGGAAAAAAATGCGTTCTATTATATTGGAAGAACCTGTGCTCCATGAAATTGGAAGAGGGTGCGTACCATAAGCATAGAAGAAAATGCGTGCATTCACATGGAAGAAATTGCGTCATTAAGCATAAATGAAATTGCGTTCCATAAAGAGGGCAGAAAATGTGTCCTTAAACATGGAAGAAAATTCGTCCATAAAAATGGAAGAAAATGCGTCCATAAACATGGAAGAAAATGCGTCCATAAACATGGAAGGAAATGCGTGCCATGAAATTGGATGAAAGTGCTTTCCATAAGCATTGAAGAAAATGCGTCCATAAACATTTAAGAAATTGCGTCAATAAACATGGAAGAAAATGCGTTCCATTATATTGTAAGAAAGTGCGTGAAATGAAATTGGAAGAAAGTGCGTTCCATAAGCATAGAAGTAAATGCGTCCATAAACATGGAAGCAATAGTGTCCATAAACATGGAAGAAATTGCGTTCCACAAACATGGAAGTTAATGCGCTCCACTATATTGTAAGAAAGTTTGCTACATGAAATTGGAACAAAGTGTGTACCATAAAAATGGAAGAAAATGCGTCCATAGACATGGAAAAAAATGCGTTCTATTATATTGGAAGAAATTCTGCTCCATGAAATTGGAAGAGAGTGCGTTCCATAAGCATTGAAGAAAATGCTTCCATTAACATGGAAGAAATAGCGTCCATAAGCATGGAAGAAATTGCGTCCATTAACAAGGAAAAAAATGCGTTCTATTATATTGGAAGAAACTGTGCTCCATGAAATTGGAAGAGAGTGCGTTCCATAAGCATAGAAGAAAATGCGTCCATCAACATGGAAGAAATTGCGTCCATAAACATAAAAGAAATTGCGTTCCATAAACGTGGAAGAAAATGCGTCCTTAAACAATGCAGAAAATGCGTCCATAAACAAGGAAGAAAATGCGTGCCATGAAAATGGATAAAAGTGCGTCCCATGAAATTGGAAGAAAGTGCGTTCCATAAGCATAGAAGAAAATGCGTCCATAAACATGGAAGAAATAGCGTCCATAAGCATGGAAGAAATTGCGTCCATTAACAAGGAAAAAAATGCATTCTATTATATTGGAAGAAACTGTGCTCCATGAAATTGGAAGAGAGTGGGTTCCATAAGCATAGAAGCAAATGCGTCCATCAACATGGAAGAAATTACGTCCACAAACACAAAAGAAATTGCGTTCCATAAACGTGGAAGAAAATGCGTCCTTAAACAATGAAGAAAATGCGTCCATAAACATGGAAGAAAATGCGTGCCATGAAAATGGATGAAAGTGCGTCCCATGAAATTGGAAGAAAGTGCGTTCCATAAGCATAGAAGAAAATGCGTCCATTAACATGGAAGAAATTGCGTCCATAAGCATGGAAGAAATTGCGTCCATTAACATGGAAGGAAATGCGTGCCATGAAATTGGAAGAAAGTGTGTGCCATAAGCATGGAAGAAAATGCGTTCCTTGAAATTGGATGAAAGTGTGTTCCATAAAAATGGAAGAAAATGCGTCCATAAACTTGGAAAAAAATGCGTTCCACTATATTGGAAGGAAGAAATTGCGTTCCATGAATTCATCACATGTAAGAAAATGCGTTCCATTATATTGTAGGAAAGTGCATTAAATGAAATTGGAAGAAAGTGCATTCCATAAGCATTGAAGAAAATGCGTCCATAAAAAATGCGTTCTATTATATTGGAAGAAACTGTGCTCCATGAAATTGGAAGAAAGTGTTTTCCATAAAAATGGAAGCAAATGCGCCCATAAACATGAAAAAAATGCGTTCTATTATATTGGAAGAAACTGTGCTCCACGAAATTGGAAGAGAGTGCGTTCCATAAGCATAGAAGAAAATGCGTCCATCAACATGGAAGAAATTGCGTCCATAAACATAAAAGAAATTGCGTTTCACAAACATGGAAGTTAATGCGTTTCACTATATTGTGAGAAAGTTTGCTACATAAAATTGGAAGAAAGTGTGTACCATAAAAATGGAAGAAAATGCGTCCATAAACATGGAAAAAATGCGTTCTATTATATTGGAAGGAACTCTGCTCCATGAAATTGGAAGAGAGTGCGTCCATAAGCATGGAAGAAATTGCGTCCATTAACAAGGAAAAAAATGCGTTCTATTATATCGGAAGAACCTGTGCTCCATGAAATTGGAAGAGGGTGCGTACCATAAGCATAGAAGAAAATGCGTGCATTCACATGGAAGAAATTGCGTCATTAAGCATAAATGAAATTGCGTTCCATAAAGAGGGCAGAAAATGTGTCCTTAAACATGGAAGAAAATTCGTCCATAAAAATGGAAGAAAATGCGTCCATAAACATGGAAGAAAATGCGTCCATAAACATGGAAGGAAATGCGTGCCATGAAATTGGATGAAAGTGCTTTCCATAAGCATTGAAGAAAATGCGTCCATAAACATTTAAGAAATTGCGTCAATAAACATGGAAGAAAATGCGTTCCATTATATTGTAAGAAAGTGCGTGAAATGAAATTGGAAGAAAGTGCGTTCCATAAGCATAGAAGTAAATGCGTCCATAAACATGGAAGCAATAGTGTCCATAAACATGGAAGAAATTGCGTTCCACAAACATGGAAGTTAATGCGCTCCACTATATTGTAAGAAAGTTTGCTACATGAAATTGGAACAAAGTGTGTACCATAAAAATGGAAGAAAATGCGTCCATAGACATGGAAAAAAATGCGTTCTATTATATTGGAAGAAATTCTGCTCCATGAAATTGGAAGAGAGTGCGTTCCATAAGCATTGAAGAAAATGCTTCCATTAACATGGAAGAAATAGCGTCCATAAGCATGGAAGAAATTGCGTCCATTAACAAGGAAAAAAATGCGTTCTATTATATTGGAAGAAACTGTGCTCCATGAAATTGGAAGAGAGTGCGTTCCATAAGCATAGAAGAAAATGCGTCCATCAACATGGAAGAAATTGCGTCCATAAACATAAAAGAAATTGCGTTCCATAAACGTGGAAGAAAATGCGTTCCACAAACATGGAAGTAAATGCGCTCCAGTATATTGTAAGAAAGTTTGCTACATGAAATTGGAAGAAAGTGTGTACGATTAAAATGGAAGAAAATGCGTCCATAAACATGGAAGAAAATGCGTGCCATGAAAATGGATGAAAGTGCGATCCATGAAATTGGAAGAAAGTGCGTTCCATAAGCATAGAAATAAATGCGTCCGTAAACATGGAAGCAATACCGTCCATAAACATGGACGAAATTGCGTTCCACAAACATGGAAGTAAATGCGCTCCACTATATTGTAAGAAAGTTTGCTACATGAAATTGGAAGAAAGTGTGTAATATAAAAATGGAAGAAAATGCGTCCATAAACATGGAAGAAAATGCGTGCCATGAAAATGGATGAAAGTGCGATCCATGAAATTGGAAGAAAGTGCGTTCCATAAGCATAGAAATAAATGCGTCCGTAAACATGGAAGCAATACCGTCCATAAACATGGACGAAATTGCGTTCCACAAACATGGAAGTAAATGCGCTCCACTATATTGTAAGAAAGTTTGCTACATGAAATTGGAAGAAAGTGTGTAATATAAAAATGGAAGAAAATGCGTCCATAAACATGGAAGAAAATGCGTGCCATGAAAATGGATGAAAGTGCGTTCCATGAAATTGGAAGAAAGTGCGTTCCATAAGCATAGAAATAAATGCGTCCATAAACATGGAAGCAATACCATCCATAAACATGGAAGAAATTGCGTTCCACAAACATGGAAGTAAATGCGCTCCAGTATATTGTAAGAAAGTTTGCTACATGAAATTGGAAGAAAGTGTGTACGATTAAAATGGAAGAAAATGCGTCCATAAACATGGAAGCAATAATGTCCATACACATGGAAGAAATTGCGTTTCACAAACATGGAAGTTAATGCGCTCCACTATATTGTAAGAAAGTTTGCTACTTGAAATTGGAAGAAAGTGTGTACCATAAAAATGGAAGAAAATGCGTCCATATACATGGAAAAAAATGCGTTCTATTATATTGGAAAAAACTGTGCTCTATGAAATTGGAAGAGAGTGCGTTCCATAAGCATAGAAGAAAATGCGTCCATCAACATGGAAGAAATTGCGTCCATAAACATGAAAGAAATTGCGTTCCATAAAGAGGGAAGAAAATGTGTCCTTAAACATGGAAGAAAATTCGTCCACAAAAATGGAAGAAAATGCGTCCATAAACAAGGAAAAAAATGCGTTCTATTATATTGGAAGGAATTGCGTTCCTTGAAATTGGATGACAGTGCGTTCCATGAAATTGGAAGAAAGTGTGTTCTTTGAAATTGGAAGAAAGTGCGTTCCATGGAATTGGAAAAAAGTGCGTTCCATAAGCATTGAAGAAAATGCGTCCATTAACATGGAAGAAATAGCGTCCATAAGCATGGAAGAAATTGCGTCCATTAACAAGGAAAAAAATGCGTTCTTTTATATTGGAAGAACCTGTGCTCCATGAAATTGGAAGAGGGTGCGTACCATAAGCATAGAAGAAAATGCGTGCATTCACATGGAAGAAATTGCGTCCATAAACATAAAAGAAATTGCGTCCATAAACATGGAAGGAAATGCGTGCCATGAAATTGGATGAAAGTGCTTTCCATAAGCATTGAAGAAAATGCGTCCATAAACATTTAAGAAATTGCGTCAATAAACATGGAAGAAAATGCGTTCCATTATATTGTAAGAAAGTGCGTGAAATGAAATTGGAAGAAAGTGCGTTCCATAAGCATAGAAGAAAATGCGTCCATAAACATGGAAGCAAAAGTGTCCATAAACATGGAAGAAATTGCGTTCCACAAACATGGAAGTGAATGCGCTCCACTATATTGTAAGAAAGTTTGCTACATGAAATTGGAAGAAAGTGTGTACCATAAAAATGGAAGAAAATGCGTCCATATACATGGAAAAAAATGCGTTCTATTATATTGGAAGAAACTGTGCTCCATGAAATTGGAAGAGAGTGCGTTCCATAAGCATAGAAGAAAATGCGTCCATCAACATGGAAGAAATTGCGTCCATAAACATAAAAGAAATTGCGTTCCATAAACGTGGAAGAAAATGCGTCCTTAAACAATGAAGAAAATGCGTCCATAAACATGGAAGAAAATGCGTCCATAAACATGGAAGGAAATGCGTGCCATGAAAATGGAGGAAACTGCGTTCCATAGGCATAGAACAAAATGCGTCCATTAACATGGAAGAAATTGCGTCCATAAACATAAAAGAAATTGCGTTTCATGAAATTGGAAGAAAGTGCGTTCCATGGAATTGGAAAAAAGTGCTTTCCATAAGCATTGAAGCAAATGCGTCCATAAACATTTAAGAAATTGCGTCAATAAACATGGAAGAAAATGCGTTCCATTATATTGTAAGAAAGTGCGTGAAATGAAATTGGAAGAAAGTGCGTTCCATAAGCATAGAAGAAAATGCGTCCATAAACATGGAAGCAATAGTGTCCATAAACATGGAAGAAATGGCGTTCCACAAACATGGAAGTTAATGCGCTCCACTATATTGTAAGAAAGTTTGCTACATGAAATTGGAAGAAAGTGTGTACCATAAAAATGGAAGAAAATGCGTCCATATACATGGAAAAAAATGCGTTCTATTATATTGGAAGAAACTGTGCTCCATGAAATTGGAAGAGAGTGCGTTCCATAAGCATAGAAGAAAATGCGTGCATTCACATGGAAGAAATTGCGTCCATAAGCATGGAAGAAATTGCGTCCATTAACAAGGACAAAAATGCGTTCTATTATATTGGAAGAACCTGTGCTCCATGAAATTGGAAGAGGGTGCGTACCATAAGCATAGAAGAAAATGCGTGCATTCACATGGAAGAAATTGCGTCCATAAACATAAAAGAAATTGCGTCCATAAACATGGAAGGAAATGCGTTCTATTATATTGGAAGGAATTGCGTTCCTTGAAATTGGATGACAGTGCGTTCAATGAAATTGGAAGAATGTGTTTTCCATAAAACTGGAAGCAAATGCGCCCATAAACAAGGAAAAAAATGCGTTCTATTATATTGGAATGAATTGCGTTCCTTGAAATTGGATGACAGTGCGTTCCATGAAATTGGAAGAAAGTGTGTTCTTTGAAATTGGAAGAAAGTGCGTTCCATGGAATTGGAAAAAAGTGCGTTCCATAAGCATTGAAGAAAATGCGTCCATTAACATGGAAGAAATAGCGTCCATAAGCATGGAAGAAATTGCGTCCATTAACAAGGAAAAAAATGCGTTCTATTATATTGGAAGAACCTGTGCTCCATGAAATTGGAAGAGGGTGCGTACCATAAGCATAGAAGAAAATGCGTGCATTCACATGGAAGAAATTGCGTCCATAAACATAAAAGAAATTGCGTCCATAAACATGGAAGGAAATGCGTGCCATGAAATTGGATGAAAGTGCTTTCCATAAGCATTGAAGAAAATGCGTCCATAAACATTTAAGAAATTGCGTCAATAAACATGGAAGAAAATGCGTTCCATTATATTGTAAGAAAGTGCGTGAAATGAAATTGGAAGAAAGTGCGTTCCATAAGCATAGAAGAAAATGCGTCCATAAACATGGAAGAAATTGCGTTCCACAAACATGGAAGTTAATGCGCTCCACTATATTGTAAGAAAGTTTGCTACATGAAATTGGAAGAAAGTGTGTACCATAAAAATGGAAGAAAATGCGTCCATATACATGGAAAAAAATGCGTTCTATTATATTGGAAGAAACTGTGCTCCATGAAATTGGAAGAGAGTGCGTTCCATAAGCATAGAAGAAAATGCGTCCATCAACATGGAAGAAATTGCGTCCATAAACATAAAAGAAATTGCGTTCCATAAACGTGGAAGAAAATGCGTCCTTAAACAATGAAGAAAATGCGTCCATACACAAGGAAGAAAATGCGTGCCATGAAATTGGAACAAAGTGCGTTCCATAAGCATAGAACAAAATGCGTCCATTAACATGGAAGAAATTGCGTCCATAAACATAAAAGAAATTGCGTTTCACGAAATTGGAAGAAAGTACGTTCCATAAACGTGGAAGAAAATGCGTGCCATGAAAATGGATGAAATTGCGTTCCATGAAATTGGAAGAAAGTGCGTTCCATAAACACGGAAGAAAATGCGTCCATTAACATGGAAGAGGGAAGAAAATGCGTCCATAAACATGGAAGAAATTGCGATCCATAAACATAGACGAAAATGCTTACATAAACATGGAAGAAATTTCGTTCCATTATATTGTGAGAAAGTGCATTCAATGAAATTGGAAGAAAGTGCGTTCCATAAGCATAGAAATAAATGCGTCCATAAACATGGAAGCAATACCGTCCATAAACATGGAAGAAATTGCGTTCCACAAACATGGAAGTAAATGCGCTCCACTATATTGTAAGAAAGTTTGCTACATGAAAATGGAAGAAAGTGTGTAATATAAAAATGGAAGAAAATGCGTCCATAAACATGGAAGCAATAGCGTCCATACACATGGAAGAAATTGCGTTCCACAAACTTGGAAGTTAATGCGCTCCACTATATTGTAAGAAAGTTTGCTACATGAAATTGGAAGAAAGTGTGTACCATAAAAATGGAAGAAAATGCGTCCATATACATGGAAAAAAATGCGTTCTATTATATTGGAAGAAACTGTGCTCCATGAAATTGGAAGAGAGTGCGTTCCATAAGCATAGAAGAAAATGCGTCCATCAACATGGAAGAAATTGCGTCCATAAACATAAAAGAAATTGCGTTCCATAAACGTGGAAGAAAATGCGTCCTTAAACAATGAAGAAAATGCGTCCATAAACATGGAAGAAAATGCGTCCATAAACATGGAAGGAAATGCGTGCCATGAAAATGGAGGAAAGTGCGTTCCATAGGCATAGAACAAAATGCGTCCATTAACATGGAAGAAATTGTGTCCATAAACATAAAAGAAATTGCGTTTCATGAAATTGGAAGAAAGTGCGTTCCATGGAATTGGAAAAAAGTGCTTTCCATAAGCATTGAAGCAAATGCGTCCATAAACATTTAAGAAATTGCGTCAATAAACATGGAAGAAAATGCGTTCCATTATATTGTAAGAAAGTGCGTGAAATGAAATTGGAAGAAAGTGCGTTCCATAAGCATAGAAGAAAATTCGTCCATAAACATGGAAGCAATAGTGTCCATAAACATGGAAGAAATGGCGTTCCACAAACATGGAAGTTAATGCGCTCCACTATATTGTAAGAAAGTTTGCTACATGAAATTGGAAGAAAGTGTGTACCATAAAAATGGAAGAAAATGCGTCCATATACATGGAAAAAAATGCGTTCTATTATATTGGAAGAAACTGTGCTCCATGAAATTGGAAGAGAGTGCGTTCCATAAGCATAGAAGAAAATGCTTCCATCAACATGGAAGAAATGGCGTCCATAAACATAAAAGAAATTGCGTTCCATAAACGTGGAAGAAAATGCGTCCTTAAACAATGAAGAAAATGCGTGCCATGAAAATGGATAAAAGTGCGTCCCATGAAATTAGAAGAAAGTGCGTTCCATAAGCATAGAACAAAATGCGTCCATTAACATGGAAGAAATTGCGTCCATAAACATAAAAGAAATTGCGTTTCATGAAATTGGAAGAAAGTGCGTTCCATAAACGTGGAAGAAAATGCGTGCCATGAAAATGGATGAATGTGCGTTCCATAAGCATAGAACAAAATGCGTCCATTAACATGGAAGAAATTGCGTCCATAAACATAAAAGAAATTGCGTTTCATGAAATTGGAAGAAAGTGCGTTCCATAAGCATAGAAGAAAATGCGTCCATAAACATGGAAGAAATTGCGATCCATAAACATAGACGAAAATGCTTACATAAACATGGAAGAAATTTCGTTCCATTATATTGTGAGAAAGTGCATTAAATGAAATTGGAAGAAAGTACGTTCCATAGCAATACCGTCCATAAACATGGAAGAAATTGCGTTCCACAAACATGGAAGTAAATGCGCTCCACTATATTGTAAGAAAGTTTGCTACATGAAATTGGAACAAAGTGCGTTCCATAAGCATAGAAGAAAATGCGTCCATCAACATGGAAGAAATTGCGTCCATAAACATAAAAGAAATTGCGTTCCATAAACGTGGAAGAAAATGCGTCCTTAAACAATGAACAAAATGCGTCCATAAACATGGAAGCAATACCGTCCATAAACATGGAAGAAATTGCGTTCCACAAACATGGAAGTAAATGCGCTCCACTATATTGTAAGAAAGTTTGCTACATGAAAATGGAAGAAAGTGTGTAATATAAAAATGGAAGAAAATGCGTCCATAAACATGAAGCAATAGCGTCCATACACATGGAAGAAATTGCGTTCCACAAACATGGAAGTTAATGCGCTCCACTATATTGTAAGAAAGTTTGCTACATGAAATTGGAAGAAAGTGTGTACCATAAAAATGGAAGAAAATGCGTCCATATACATGGAAAAAAATGCGTTCTATTATATTGGAAGAAACTGTGCTCCATGAAATTGGAAGAGAGTGCGTCCCATAAGCATAGAAGAAAATGCGTGCATTCACATGGAAGAAATTGCGTCCATAAGCATGGAAGAAATTGCGTCCATTAACAAGGAAAAAAATGCGTTCTATTATATTGGAAGAACCTGTGCTCCATGAAATTGGAAGAGGGTGCGTACCATAGGCATAGAAGAAAATGCGTGCATTCACATGGAAGAAATTGCGTCCATAAACATAAAAGAAATTGCGTCCATAAACATGGAAGGAAATGCGTTCTATTATATTGGAAGGAATTGCGTTCCTTGAAATTGGATGACAGTGCGTTCCATGAAATTGGAAGAAAGTGTTTTCCATAAAACTGGAAGCAAATGCGCCCATAAACAAGGAAAAAAATGCGTTCTATTATATTGGAAGGAATTGCGTTCCTTGAAATTGGATGACAGTGCGTTCCATGAAATTGGAAGAAAGTGTGTTCTTTGAAATTGGAAGAAAGTGCGTTCCATGGAATTGGAAAAAAGTGCGTTCCATAAGCATTGAAGAAAATGCGTTCTTTAACATGGAAGAAATAGCGTCCATAAGCATGGAAGAAATTGCGTCCATTAACAAGGAAAAAAATGCGTTCTATTATATTGGAAGAACCTGTGCTCCATGAAATTGGAAGAGGGTGCGTACCATAAGCATAGAAGAAAATGCGTGCATTCACATGGAAGAAATTGCGTCCATAAACATAAAAGAAATTTGCTTCCATAAACATGGAAGGAAATGCGTGCCATGAAATTGGATGAAAGTGCCACAAACATGGAAGTTAATGCGCTCCACTATATTGTAAGAAAGTTTGCTACATGAAATTGGAAGAAAGTGTGTACCATAAAAATGGAAGAAAATGCGTCCATATACATGGAAAAAAATGCGTTCTATTATATTGGAAGAAACTGTGCTCCATGAAATTGGAAGAGAGTGCGTTCCATAAGCATAGAAGAAAATGCGTCCATCAACATGGAAGAAATTGCGTCCATAAACATAAAAGAAATTGCGTTCCATAAACGTGGAAGAAAATGCGTCCTTAAACAATGAAGAAAATGCGTCCATAAACAAGGAAGAAAATGCGTGCCATGAAATTGGAACAAAGTGCGTTCCATAAGCATAGAACAAAATGCGTCCATTAACATGGAAGAAATTGCGTCCATAAACATAAAAGAAATTGCGTTTCACGAAATTGGAAGAAAGTGCGTTCCATAAACGTGGAAGAAAATGCGTGCCATGAAAATGGATGAAATTGCGTTCCATGAAATTGGAAGAAAGTGCGTTCCATAAACACGGAAGAAAATGCGTCCATTAACGTGGAAGAGGGAAGAAAATGCGTCCATAAACATGGAAGAAATTGCGATCCATAAACATAGACGAAAATGCTTACATAAACATGGAAGAAATTTCGTTCCATTATATTGTGAGAAAGTGCATTCAATGAAATTGGAAGAAAGTGCGTTCCATAAGCATAGAAATAAATGCGTCCATAAACATGGAAGCAATACCGTCCATAAACATGGAAGAAATTGCGTTCCACAAACATGGAAGTATATGTGCTCCACTATATTGTAAGAAAGTTTGCTACATGAAAATGGAAGAAAGTGTGTAATATAAAAATGGAAGAAAATGCGTCCATAAACATGGAAGCAATAGCGTCCATACACATGGAAGAAATTGCGTTCCACAAACATGGAAGTTAATGCGCTCCACTATATTGTAAGAAAGTTTGCTACATGAAATTGGAAGAAAGTGTGTACCATAAAAATGGAAGAAAATGCGTCCATATACATGGAAAAAAATGCGTTCTATTATATTGGAAGAAACTGTGCTCCATGAAATTGGAAGAGAGTGCGTTCCATAAGCATAGAAGAAAATGCGTCCATCAACATGGAAGAAATTGCGTCCATAAACATAAAAGAAATTGCGTTCCATAAACGTGGAAGAAAATGCGTCCTTAAACAATGAAGAAAATGCGTCCATAAACATGGAAGAAAATGCGTCCATAAACATGGAAGGAAATGCGTGCCATGAAAATGGAGGAAAGTGCGTTCCATAGGCATAGAACAAAATGCGTCCATTAACATGGAAGAAATTGCGTCCATAAACATAAAAGAAATTGCGTTTCATGAAATTGGAAGAAAGTGCGTTCCATGGAATTGGAAAAAAGTGCTTTCCATAAGCATTGAAGCAAATGCGTCCATAAACATTTAAGAAATTGCGTCAATAAACATGGAAGAAAATGCGTTCCATTATATTGTAAGAAAGTGCGTGAAATGAAATTGGAAGAAAGTGCGTTCCATAAGCATAGAAGAAAATGCGTCCATAAACATGGAAGCAATAGTGTCCATAAACATGGAAGAAATGGCGTTCCACAAACATGGAAGTTAATGCGCTCCACTATATTGTAAGAAAGTTTGCTACATGAAATTGGAAGAAAGTGTGTACCATAAAAATGGAAGAAAATGCGTCCATATACATGGAAAAAAATGCGTTCTATTATATTGGAAGAAACTGTGCTCCATGAAATTGGAAGAGAGTGCGTTGCATAAGCATAGAAGAAAATGCTTCCATCAACATGGAAGAAAATGCGTGCCATGAAAATGGATAAAAGTGCATCCGATGAAATTAGAAGAAAGTGCGTTCCATAAGCATAGAACAAAATGCGTCCATTAACATGGAAGAAATTGCGTCCATAAACATAAAAGAAATTGCGTTCCATAAACGTGGAAGAAAATGCGTCCTTAAACAATGAAGAAAATGCGTCCATAAACAAGGAAGAAAATGCGTGCCATGAAAATGGATAAAAGTGCGTCCCATGAAATTAGAAGAAAGTGCGTTCCATAAGCATAGAACAAAATGCGTCCATTAACATGGAAGAAATTGCGTCCATAAACATAAAAGAAATTGCGTTTCATGAAATTGGAAGAAAGTGCGTTCCATAAACGTGGAAGAAAATGCGTGCCATGAAAATGGATGAAAGTGCGTTCCATAAGCATAGAACAAAATGCGTCCATTAACATGGAAGAAATTGCGTCCATAAACATAAAAGAAATTGCGTTTCATGAAATTGGAAGAAAGTGCGTTCCATAAACGTGGAAGAAAATGCGTGCCATGAAAATGGATGAAAGTGCGTTCCATAAGCATAGAACAAAATGCGTCCATTAACATGGAAGAGGGAAGAATATGCGTCCATAAACATGGAAGAAATTGCGATCCATAAACATAGACGAAAATGCTTACATAAACATGGAAGAAATTTCGTTCCATTATATTGTGAGAAAGTGCATTAAATGAAATTGGAAGAAAGTACGTTCCATAAGCATAGAATTAAATGCGACCATAAACATGGAAGCAATACCGTCCATAAACATGGAAGAAATTGCGTTCCACAAACATGGAAGTAAATGCGCTCCACTATATTGTAAGAAAGTTTGCTACATGAAATTGGAAGAAAGTGTGTAATATAAAAATGGAAGAAAATGCGTCCATAAACATGGAAGAAAATGCGTGCCATGAAAATGGATGAAAGTGCCTTCCATGAAATTGGAAGAAAGTGCGTTCCATAAACACGGAAGAAAATGCGTCCATTAACATGGAAGAGGGAAGAAAATGCGTCCATAAACATGGAAGAAATTGCGATCCATAAACATAGACGAAAATGCTTACATAAACATGGAAGAAATTTCGTTCCATTATATTGTGAGAAAGTGCATTAAATGAAATTGGAAGAAAGTGCGTTCCATAAGCATAGAAATAAATGCGTCCATAAACATGGAAGCAATACCGTCCATAAACATAGAAGAAATTGCGTTCCACAAACATGGAAGTAAATGCGCTCCAGTATATTGTAAGAAAGTTTGCTACATGAAATTGGAAGAAAGTGCGTTCCATAAGCATAGAAGAAAATGCGTCCATCAACATGGAAGAAATTGCGTCCATAAACATAAAAGAAATTGCGTTCCATAAACGTGGAAGAAAATGCGTCCTTAAACAATGAACAAAATGCGTCCATAAACATGGAAGAAAATGCGTCCATAAACATTTAAGCAATAGCGTCCATACACATGGAAGAAATTGCGCCCATAAACATAAAAGAAATTGCGTTCCACAAGCATGGAAGTTAATGCGCTCCACTATATTGTAAGAAAGTTTGCTACATGAAATTGGAAGAAAGTGTGTACCATAAAAATGGAAGAAAATGCGTCCATATACATTGAAAAAATGCGTTCTATTATATTGGAAGAAACTGTGCTCCATGAAATTGGAAGAAAGTGCGTTTCATAAGCATAGAAGAAAATGCGTCCATCAACATGGAAGAAATTGCGTCCATAAACATAAAAGAAATTGCGTTCCATAAACGTGGAAGAAAATGCGTCCTTAAACAATGAAGAAAACGCGTCCATAAACATGGAAGAAAATGCGTGCCATGAAAATGGATGAAAGTGCGTCCCATGAAATTGGAAGAAAGTGCGTTCCATAAGCATAGAACAAAATGCGTCCATTAACATGGAAGAAAATGCGTCCATAAACATAAAAGAAATTGCGTTTCATGAAATTGGAATAAAGTGCGTTCCATAAACGTGGAAGAAAATGCGTGCCATGAAAATGGATGAAAGTGCGTTCCATGAAATTTTGGAAGAAAGTGCGTTCCATAAACACGGAAGAAAATACGTCCATTTACATGGAAGAGGGAAGAAAATGCGTCCGTAAACATGGGAGAAATTGCGATCCATAAACATAGACGAAAATGCTTACATAAACATGGAAGAAATTTCGTTCCATTATATTGTGAGAAAGTGCATTAAATAAAATTGGAAGAAAATGCGTTCCATAAGCATAGAAATAAATGCGTCCATAAACATGGAAGCAATACCGTCCATAAACATGGAAGAAATTACGTTCCACAAACATGGAAGTAAATGCGCTCCACTATATTGTAAGAAAGTTTGCTACATGAAATTGGAAGAAAGTGTGTACCATAAAAATGGAAGAAAATGCGTCCATATACATGGAAAAAAATGCGTTCTATTATATTGGAAGAAACTGTGCTCCATGAAATTGGAAGAGAGTGCGTTCCATAAGCATAGAAGAAAATGCGTCCATCAACATGGAAGAAATTGCGTCCATAAATATAAAAGAAATTGCGTTCCATAAACGTGGAAGAAAATGCGTCCTTAAACAATGAAGAAAATGCGTCCATAAACATGGAAGAAAATGCATGCCATGAAAATGGATGAAAGTGCGTCCCATGAAATTGGAAGATAGTGCGTTCCATAAGCATAGAACAAAATGCGTCCATTAACATGGAAGAAATTGCGTCCATAAACATAAAAGAAATTGCGTTTCATGAAATTGGAAGAAAGTGCGTTCCATAAACGTGGAAGAAAATGCGTGCCATGAAAATGGATGAAAGTGCGTTCCATGAAATTGGAAGAAAGTGCGTTCCATAAACACGGAAGAAAATGCGTCCATTAACATGGAAGAGGGAAGAAAATGCGTCCATAAACATGGAAGAAATTGCGATCCATAAACATAGACGAAAATGCTTACATAAACATGGAAGAAATTTCGTTCTATTATATTGTGAGAAAGTGCATTAAATGAAATTGGAAGAAAGTGCGTTGCATAAGCATAGAAATAAATGCGTCCATAAATATGGAAGCAATACCGTCCATAAACATGGAAGAAATTGCGTTCCACAAACATGGAAGTAAATGCGCTCCACTATATTGTAAGAAAGTTTGCTACATGAAATTGGAAGAAAGTGTGTAATATAAAAATGGAAGAAAATGCGTCCATAAACATGGAAGAAAATGCGTGCCATGAAAATGGATGAAAGTGCGTTCCATGAAATTTTTGAAGAAAGTGCGTTCCATAAACACGGAAGAAAATGCGTCCATTAACATGGAAGATGCTTACATAAACATGGAAGAAATTTCGTTCCATTATATTGTGAGAAAGTGCATTAAATGAAATTGGAAGAAAGTGCGTTCCATAAGCATAGAAATAAATGCGTCCATAAACATGGAAGCAATACCGTCCATAAACATGGAAGAAATTGCGTTCCACAAACATGGAAGTAAATGCGCTCCACTATATTCTAAGAAAGTTTGCTACATGAAATTGGAAGAAAGTGTGTACGATTAAAATGGAAGAAAATGCGTCCATATACATGGAAAAAAATGCGTTCTATTATATTGGAAGAAACTGTGCTCCATGAAATTGGAAGAGAGTGCGTTCCATAAGCATAGAAGAAAATGCGTCCATCAACATGGAAGAAATTGCGATCCATATACATAGACGAAAATGCTTACATAAACATGGAAGAAATTTCGTTCCATTATATTGTGAGAAAGTGCATTAAATGAAATTGGAAGAAAGTGCGTTCCATAAGCATAGAAATAAATGCGTCCATAAACATGGAAGCAATACCGTCCATAAACATGGAAGAAATTGCGTTCCACAAACATGGAAGTAAATGCGCTCCACTATATTGTAAGAAAGTTTGCTACATGAAATTGGAAGAAAGTGTGTACAATTAAAATGGAAGAAAATGCGTCCATAAACATGGAAGAAAATGCGTGCCATGAAAATGGATGAAAGTGCGTTCCATGAAATTGGAAGAAAGTGCGTTCCACAAACACGGAAGAAAATGCGTACATTAACATGGAAGAGGGAGGAAAATGCGTCCATAAACATGGAAGAAATTGCGATCCATAAACAAAAACGAAAATGCTTACATAAACATGGAAGAAATTTCGTTCCATTATATTGTGAGAAAGTGCATTAAATGAAATTGGAAGAAAATGCGTTCCATAAGCATAGAAATAAATGCGTCCATAAACATGGAAGCAATACCGTCCATAAACATGGAAGAAATTGCGTTCCACAAACATGGAAGTTAATGCGCTCCACTATATTGTAAGAAAGTTTGCTACATGAAATTGGAAGAAAGTGTGTACCATAAAAATGGAAGAAAATGCGTCCATATACATGGAAAAAAATGCGTTCTATTATATTGGAAGAAACTGTGCTCCATGAAATTGGAAGAGAGTGCGTTCCATAAGCATAGAAGAAAATGCGTCCATCAACATGGAAGAAATTGCGTCCATAAACATAAAAGAAATTGCGTTCCATAAACGTGGAAGAAAATGCGTCCTTAAACAATGAAGAAAATGCGTCCATAAACATGGAAGAAAATGCATGCCATGAAAATGGATGAAAGTGCGTCCCATGAAATTGGAAGATAGTGCGTTCCATAAGCATAGAACAAAATGCGTCCATTAACATGGAAGAAATTGCGTCCATAAACATAAAAGAAATTGCGTTTCATGAAATTGGAAGAAAGTGCGTTCCATAAACGTGGAAGAAAATGCGTGCCATGAAAATGGATGAAAGTGCGTTCCATGAAATTGGAAGAAAGTGCGTTCCATAAACACGGAAAAAATGCGTCCATTAACATGGAAGAGGGAAGAAAATGCGTCCATAAACATGGAAGAAATTGCGATCCATAAACATAGACGAAAATGCTTACATAAACATGGAAGAAATTTCGTTCCATTATATTGTGAGAAAGTGCATTAAATGAAATTGGAAGAAAATGCGTTCCATAAGCATAGAAATAAATGCGTCCATAAACATGGAAGCAATACCGTCCATAAACATGGAAGAAATTGCGTTCCACAAACATGGAAGTTAATGCGCTCCACTATATTGTAAGAAAGTTTGCTACATGAAATTGGAAGAAAGTGTGTACCATAAAAATGGAAGAAAATGCGTCCATATACATTGAAAAAATGCGTTCTATTATATTGGAAGAAACTGTGCTCCATGAAATTGGAAGACAGTGCGTTCCATAAGCATAGAAGAAAATGCGTCCATCAACATGGAAGAAATTGCGTCCATAAACATAAAAGAAATTGCGTTCCATAAACGTGGAAGAAAATGCGTCCTTAAACAATGAAGAAAATGCGTCCATAAACATGGAAGAAAATGCGTGCCATGAAAATGGATGAAAGTGCGTCCCATGAAATTGGAAGAAAGTGCGTTCCATAAGCATAAAACAAAATGCGTCCACTAACATGGAGGAAATTGCGTCCATAAACATAAAAGAAATTGCGTTTCATGAAATTGGAAGAAAGTGCGTTCCATAAAAATGGAAGCAAATGCGTCCATAAACATGATAAAAATGCGTTCTATTATATTGGAAGGAAGTGCGTTCATTGAAATTGGATGAAAGTGCGTTCCTTGAAATTAGAAGAAAGTGTGTTCCATAAAAATGGAAGCAAATGCGTCCATAAACCTGGAACAAAATGCGTTCTATAACATTGGAAGGAAGTGCGTTCCTTGAAATTGGATGAAGGCGCGTTCCATGAAATTGCGTTCCTTGAAATTGGATGACAGTGCGTTCCATGAAATTGGAAGAAAGTGTGTTCGTTGAAATTGGAAGAAAGTTCCATGAAATTAGAAGAAAGTGCGTTCGATTAACTCGGAAGAAAATGCGTTCATAAGCATGGAAGAAAATGCGCCCATAAACATGGAAGAAAATGGGTTCCATGAAATTGGAAGAAATTGTGTTCCATAAAAATGGAAAAAATACGTCCATAAACATGGAAGAAAATGCTTCCTTAAACATGGAAGAAAATGCGTCCATAAACATGGAAGAAAATGCATGCCATGAAATTGGATGAAAGTGCGTTCCATGAAATTGGAAGAAAGTGCGTTCCATAAACACGGAATAAAATGCGTCCATTAACATGGCAGAGGGAAGAAAATGCGTCCATAAACATGGAAGAAATTGCGTCCATAAACATCTAACAAAATGCGTTCCATTATATTGTAAGAAAGTGCGTTCATTGAAATTAGATGAAATATCGTTCCATGAAATTGGAAGAAATTGCGTTCCATAAACATGGAATAAAATGCGTTCGACTATATGTGTGCGTCATGAAATTGGAAGAGAGTGCGCTCCATGAAATTGGATGAATTTGTGTTCCATAAAATGGAATAAGGTGCGTTCCATAAGCATGGAAAAAAATGCGTCCAATAACCTGGAACAAAATGCGTTCTATTATATTTTAAGGAAGTGCGTTCCTTGAAATTGGATGAAGGTGCGTTCCATGAAATTGCGTTCCTTGAAATTGGATGACAGTGTGTTCCATGAAATTGGAAGAAAGTGTGTTCGTTGAAATTGGAAGAAAGTTCCATGAAATTAGAAGAAAGTGCGTTCGATTAACTCGGAAGAAAATGCGTCCATAAACATGGAGGAAATTGCGTTCTATTATATTGGAAGAAACTGTGCTCCATGAAATTGGAAGAGAGTGCGTTCCATAAGCATAGAACAAATTGCGTCCATTAACATGGAAGAAATTGCGTCCATAAACATAAAAGAAATTGCGTTTCATGAAATTGGAAGAAAGTGCGTTCCATAAACGTGGAAGAAAATGCGTGCCATTAAAATGGATGAAAGTGCGTTCCATGAAATTGGAAGAAAGTGCGTTCCATAAACACGGAAGAAAATGCGTCCATTAACATGGAAGAGGGAAGAAAATGCGTCCATAAACATGGAAGAAATTGCGATCCATAAACATAGACGAAAATGCTTACATAAACATGGAAGAAATTTCGTTCCATTATATTGTGAGAAAGTGCATTAAATGAAATTGGAAGAAAGTGCGTTCCATAAGCATAGAAATAAATGCGTCCATAAACATGGAAGCAATACCGTCCATAAACATGGAAGAAATTGCGTTCCACAAACATGGAAGTAAATGCGCTCCACTATATTGTAAGAAAGTTTGCTACATGAAATTGGAAGAAAGTGTGTAATATAAAAATGGAAGAAAATGCGTCCATAAACATGGAAGAAAATGCGTGCCATGAAAATGGATGAAAGTGCGTTCCATGAAATTTTTGAAGAAAGTGCGTTCCATAAACACGGAAGAAAATGCGTCCATTAACATGGAAGAGGGAAGAAAATGCGTCCATAAACATGGAAGAAATTCCGATCCATAAACATAGACGAAAATGCTTACATAAACATGGAAGAAATTTCGTTCCATTATATTCTGAGAAAGTGCATTAAATGAAATTGGAAGAAAGTGCGTTCCATAAGCATAGAAATAAATGCGTCCATAAACATGGAAGCAATACCGTCCATTAACATGGAAGAAATTGCGTCCATAAACATAAAAGAAATTGCGTTTCATGAAATTGGAAGAAAGTGCGTTCCATAAACGTGGAAGAAAATGCGTGCCATGAAAATGGATGAAAGTGCGTTCCATGAAATTGGAAGAAAGTGCGTTCCATAAACACGGAAGAAAATGCGTCCATTAACATGGAAGAGGGAAGAAAATGCGTCCATAAACATGGAAGAAATTGCGATCCATAAACATAGACGAAAATGCTTACATAAACATGGAAGAAATTTCGTTCCATTATATTGTGAGAAAGTGCATTAAATGAAATTGGAAGAAAGTGCGTTCCATAAGCATAGAAATAAATGCGTCCATAAACATGGAAGCAATACCGTCCATAAACATGGAAGAAATTGCGTTCCACAAACATGGAAGTAAATGCGCTCCACTATATTGTAAGAAAGTTTGCTACATGAAATTGGAAGAAAGTGTGTAATATAAAAATGGAAGAAAATGCGTCCATAAACATGGAAGAAAATGCGTGCCATGAAAATGGATGAAAGTGCGTTCCATGAAATTTTTGAAGAAAGTGCGTTCCATAAACACGGAAGAAAATGCGTCCATTAACATGGAAGAGGGAAGAAAATGCGTCCATAAACATGGAAGAAATTCCGATCCATAAACATAGACGAAAATGCTTACATAAACATGGAAGAAATTTCGTTCCATTATATTCTGAGAAAGTGCATTAAATGAAATTGGAAGAAAGTGCGTTCCATAAGCACATAAACATAAAAGAAATTGCGTTTCATAAACGTGGAAGAAAATGCGTCCTTAAACAATGAAGAAAATGCGTCCATAAACATGGAAGAAAATGCGTGCCATGAAAATGGATGAAAGTGCGTCCCATGAAATTGGAAGAAAGTGCGTTCCATAAGCATAGAACAAAATGCGTCCATTAACATGGAAGAAATTGCGTCCATAAACATAAAAGAAATTGCGTTTCATGAAATTGGAAGAAAGTGCGTTCCATAAACGTGGAAGAAAATGCGTGCCATGAAAATGGATGAAAGTGCGTTCCATGAAATTGGAAGAAAGTGCGTTCCATAAACACGGAAGAAAATGCGTCCATTAACATGGAAGAGGGAAGAAAATGCGTCCGTAAACATGGGAGAAATTGCGATCCATAAACATAGACGAAAATGCTTACATAAACATGGAAGAAATTTCGTTCCATTATATTGTGAGAAAGTGCATTAAATGAAATTGGAAGAAAGTGCGTTCCATAAGCGTAGAAATAAATGCGTCCATAAACATGGAAGCAATACCGTCCATAAACATGGAAGAAATTGCGTTCCACAAACATGGAAGTAAATGCGCTCCACGATATTGTAAGAAAGTTTGTAATATAAAAATGGAAGAAAATGCGTTCCATAAAGGTGGAAGAAAATGCGTGCCGTGAAAATGGATGAAAGTGCGTTCCATGAAATTGGAAGAAAGTGCGTTCCATAAACACGGAAGAAAATGCGTACATTAACATGGAATAGGGAAGAAAATGCGTCCATAAACATGGAAGAAATTGCGATCCATAAACATAGACGAAAATGCTTACATAAACATGGACGAAATTTCGTTCCATTATATTGTGAGAAAGTGCATTAAATGAAATTGGAAGAAAGTGCGTTCCATAAGCATAGAAATAAATGCGTCCATAAACATGGAAGCAATACCGTCCATAAACATGGAAGAAATTGCGTTCCACAAACATGGAAGTAAATGCGCTCCACTATATTGTAAGAAAGTTTGCTACATGAAATTGGAAGAAAGTGTGTACGATTAAAATGGAAGAAAATGCGTCCATAAACATGGAAGAAAATGCGTGCCATGAAAATGGATGAAAGTGCGTTCCATGAAATTGGAAGAAAGTGCGTTCCACAAACACGGAAGAAAATGCGTACATTAACATGGAAGAGGGAGGAAAATGCGTCCATAAACATGGAGGAAATTGCGATCCATAAACAAAAACGAAAATGCTTACATAAACATGGAAGAAATTTCGTTCCATTATATTGTGAGAAAGTGCATTAAATGAAATTGGAAGAAAATGCGTTCCATAAGCATAGAAATAAATGCGTCCATAAACATGGAAGCAATACCGTCCATAAACATGGAAGAAATTGCGTTCCACAAACATGGAAGTTAATGCGCTCCACTATATTGTAAGAAAGTTTGCTACATGAAATTGGAAGATAGTGTGTACCATAAAAATGGAAGAAAATGCGTCCATATACATGGAAAAAAATGCGTTCTATTATATTGGAAGAAACTGTGCTCCATGAAATTGGAAGAGAGTGCGTTCCATAAGCATAGAAGAAAATGCGTCCATCAACATGGAAGAAATTGCGTCCATAAACATAAAAGAAATTGCGTTTCATGAAATTGGAAGAAAGTGCGTTCCATAAACGTGGAAGAAAATGCGTCCTTAAACAATGAAGAAAATGCGTCCATAAACATGGAAGAAAATGCATGCCATGAAAATGGATGAAAGTGCGTCCCATGAAATTGGAAGATAGTGCGTTCCATAAGCATAGAATAAAATGCGTCCATTAACATGGAAGAAATTGCGTCCATAAACATAAAAGAAATTGCGTTTCATGAAATTGGAAGAAAGTGCGTTCCATAAACGTGGAAGAAAATGCGTGCCATGAAAATGGATGAAAGTGCGTTCCATGAAATTGGAAGAAAGTGCGTTCCATAAACACGGAAGAAAATGCGTCCATTAACATGGAAGAGGGAAGAAAATGCGTCCATAAACATGGAAGAAATTGCGATCCATAAACATAGACGAAAATGCTTACATAAACATGGAAGAAATTTCGTTCTATTATATTGTGAGAAAGTGCATTAAATGAAATTGGAAGAAAGTGCGTTGCATAAGCATAGAAATAAATGCGTCCATAAACATGGAAGAAAATGCGTGCCATGAAAATGGATGAAAGTGCGTTCCATGAAATTTTGGAAGAAAGTGCGTTCCATAAACACGGAAGAAAATGCGTCCATTAACATGGAAGATGCTTACATAAACATGGAAGAAATTTCGTTCCATTATATTCTGAGAAAGTGCATTAAATGAAATTGGAAGAAAGTGCGTTCCATAAGCATAGAAATAAATGCGTCCATAAACATGGAAGCAATACCGTCCATAAACATGGAAGAAATTGCGTTCCACAAACATGGAAGTAAATGCGCTCCACTATATTGTAAGAAAGTTTGTAATATAAAAATGGAAGAAAATGCGTTCCATAAAGGTGGAAGAAAATGCGTGCCGTGAAAATGGATGAAAGTGCGTTCCATGAAATTGGAAGAAAGTGCGTTCCATAAACACGGAAGAAAATGCGTCCATTAACATGGAAGAGGGAAGAAAATGCGTCCATAAACATGGAAGAAATTGCGATCCATAAACATAGACGAAAATGCTTACATAAACATGGAAGAAATTTCGTTCCATTATATTGTGAGAAAGTGCATTAAATGAAATTGGAAGAAAGTGCGTTCCATAAGCGTAGAAATAAATGCGTCCATAAACATGGAAGCAATACCGTCCATAAACATGGAAGAAATTGCGTTCCACAACCATGGAAGTAAATGCGCTCCACTATATTGTAAGAAAGTTTGTAATATAAAAATGGAAGAAAATGCGTTCCATAAAGGTGGAAGAAAATGCGTGCCGTGAAAATGGATGAAAGTGCGTTCCATGAAATTGGAAGAAAGTGCGTTCCATAAACACGGAAGAAAATGCGTACATTAACATGGAAGAGGGAAGAAAATGCGTCCATAAACATGGAAGAAATTTGGATCCATAAACATAGACGAAAATGCTTACATAAACATGGAAGAAATTTCGTTCCATTATATTGTGAGAAAGTGCATTAAATGAAATTGGAAGAAAGTGCGTTCCATAAGCATAGAAATAAATGCGTCCATAAACATGGAAGCAATACCGTCCATAAACATGGAAGAAATTGCGTTCCACAAACATGGAAGTTAATGCGCTCCACTATATTGTAAGAAAGTTTGCTACAGGAAATTGGAAGATAGTGTGTACCATAAAAATGGAAGAAAATGCGTCCATATACATGGAAAAAAATGCGTTCTATTATATTGGAAGGAACTGTGCTCCATGAAATTGGAAGAGAGTGCGTTCCATAAGCATAGAAGAAAATGCGTCCATCAACATGGAAGAAATTGCGTCCATAAACATAAAAGAAATTGCGTTTCATGAAATTGGAAGAAAGTGCGTTCCATAAACGTGGAAGAAAATGCGTCGTTAAAAAATGAAGAAAATGCGTCCATAAACATGGAAGAAAATGCATGCCATGAAAATGGATGAAAGTGCGTCCCATGAAATTGGAAGATAGTGCGTTCCATAAGCATAGAACAAAATGCGTCCATTAACATGGAAGAAATTGCGTCCATAAACATAGAAGAAATTGCGTTTCATGAAATTGGAAGAAAGTGCATTCCATAAACGTGGAAGAAAATGCGTGCCATGAAAATGGATGAAAGTGCGTTCCATGAAATTGGAAGAAAGTGCGTTCCATAAACACGGAAGAAAATGCGTCCATTAACATGGAAGAGGGAAGAAAATGCGTCCATAAACATGGAAGAAATTGCGATCCATAAACATAGACGAAAATGCTTACATAAACATGGAAGAAATTTCGTTCTATTATATTGTGAGAAAGTGCATTAAATGAAATTGGAAGAAAGTGCGTTGCATAAGCATAGAAATAAATGCGTCCATAAACATGGAAGAAAATGCGTGCCATGAAAATGGATGAAAGTGCATTCCATGAAATTTTGGAAGAAAGTGCGTTCCATAAACACGGAAGAAAATGCGTCCATTAACATGGAAGATGCTTACATAAACATGGAAGAAATTTCGTTCCATTATATTCTGAGAAAGTGCATTAAATGAAATTGGAAGAAAGTGCGTTCCATAAGCATAGAAATAAATGCGTCCATAAACATGGAAGCAATACCGTCCATAAACATGGAAGAAATTGCGTTCCACAAACATGGAAGTAAATGCGCTCCACTATATTGTAAGAAAGTTTGCTACATGAAATTGGAAGAAAGAGTGTACGATTAAAATGGAAGAAAATGCGTCAATATACATGGAAAAAAATGCGTTCTATTATATTGGTAGAAACTGTGCTCCATGAAATTGGAAGAGAGTGCGTTCCATAAGCATAGAAGAAAATGCGTCCATCAACATGGAAGAAATTGCGTCGATAAACATAAAAGAAATTGCGTTTCATAAACGTGGAAGAAAATGCGTCCTTAAACAATGAAGAAAATGCGTCCATGAACATGGAAGAAAATGCGTGCCATGAAAATGGATGAAAGTGCGTCCCATGAAATTGGAAGAAAGTGCGTTCCATAAGCATAGAACAAAATGCGTCCATTAACATGGAAGAAATTGCGTCCATAAACATAAAAGAAATTGCGTTTCATGAAATTGGAAGAAAGTGCGTTCCATAAACGTGGAAGAAAATGCGTCCATAAGCATGGATGCAAATGATTCCATATACATGTAAGTATATGCGTTCTACAAAAATGGAAGTGAATGCGTTCCATTATAGTAAGAAAGTTTTCTCCATGAAATTGGAAGAAAGTGTGGTCCATAAAAATGGAAACAAATGCGTCCATAAACATGATAAAAATGCGTTCTATTATATTGGAAGGAAGTGCCTTCATTGAAATTGGATGAAAGTGCGTTCCTTGAAATTAGAAGAAAGTGTGTTCCATAAAAATGGAAGCAAATGCGTCCATGAACCTGGAACAAAATGCGTTCTATTATATTGGAAGGAAGTGCGTTCCTTGAAATTGGATGAAGGTGCGTTCCATGAAATTGCGTTCCTTGAAATTGGATGACAGTGCGTTCCATGAAATTGGAAGAAAGTGTGTTAGTTGAAATTGGAAGAAAGTTCCATGAAATTAGAAGAAAGTGCGTTCGATTAACTCGTAAGAAAATGCGTCCATAAACATGGAACAAATTGCGTTCCACAAACATGGAAGTAAATGCGCTCCACTATATTGTAAGAAAGTTTGCTACATGAAATTGGAAGAAAGTGTGTAGTATAAAAATGGAAGAAAATGCGAACATAAACATGGAAGAAAATGCGTGCCATGAAAATGGATGAAAGTGCGTTCCATGAAATTTTGGAAGAAAGTGCGTTCCATAAACACGGAAGAAAATGCGTCCATTAACATGGAAGAGGGAAGAAAATGCGTCCATAAACATGGAAGAAATTGCGATCCATAAACATAGACGAAAATGCTTACATAAACATGGAAGAAATTTCGTTCCATTATATTGTGAGAAAGTGCATTAAATGAAATTGGAAGAAAGTGCGTTCCATAAGCATAGAAATAAATGCGTCCATAAACATGGAAGCAATACCGTCCATAAACATGGAAGAAATTGCGTTCCACAAACATGGAAGTAAATGCGCTCCACTATATTGTAAGAAAGTTTGCTACATGAAATTGGAAGAAAGTGTGTAATATAAAAATGGAAGAAAATGCGTCCATATACATGAAAAAAAAATGCGTTCTATTATATTGGAAGAAACTGTGCTCCATGAAATTGGAAGAGAGTGCGTTCCATAAGCATAGAAGAAAATGCGTCCATCAACATGGAAGAAATTGCGTCCATAAACATAAAAGAAATTGCGTTCCATAAACGTGGAAGAAAATGCGTCCTTAAACAATGAAGAAAATGCGTCCATAAACATGGAAGAAAATGCGTGCCATGAGAATGGATGAAAGTGCGTCCCATGAAATTGGAAGAAAGTGCGTTCCATAAGCATAGAACAAAATGCGTCCATTAACATGGAAGAAATTGCGTCCATAAACATAAAAGAAATTGCGTTTCATGAAATTGGAAGAAAGTGCGTTCCATAAACGTGGAAGAAAATGCGTCCATAAGCATGGATGCAAATGATTCCATATACATGTAAGAAAATGCGTTCTACAAAAATGGAAGTGAATGCGTTCCATTATAGTAAGAAAGTTTTCTCCATGAAATTGGAAGAAAGTGTGTTCCATAAAAATGGAAGCAAATGCGTCCATAAACATGATAAAAATGCGTTCTATTATATTGGAAGGAAGTGCGTTCATTGAAATTGGATGAAAGTGCGTTCCTTGAAATTAGAAGAAAGTGTGTTCCATAAAAATGGAAGCAAATGCGTCCATAAATCTGGAACAAAATGCGTTCTGTTATATTGGAAGGAAGTGCGTTCCTTGAAATTGGATGAAGGTGCGTTCCATGAAATTGCGTTCCTTGAAATTGGATGACAGTGCGTTCCATGAAATTGGAAGAAAGTGTGTTCGTTGAAATTGGAAGAAAGTTCCATGAAATTAGAAGAAAGTGCGTTCGATTAACTCGGAAGAAAATGCGTTCATAAACATGGAAGAAAATGCGCCCATAAACATGGAAGAAAATGCGTCCATAAACATGGAAGAAAATGGGTTCCATGAAATTGGAAGAAATTGTGTTCCATAAAAATGGAAAAAATACGTCCATAAACATGGAAGAAAATGCTTCCTTAAACATGGAAGAAAATGCGTCCATAAACATGGAAGAAAATGCATGCCATGAAATTGGATGAAAGTGCGTTCCATGAAATTGGAAGAAAGTGCGTTCCATAAGCTAGGATGCAAATATATACATGGAAGAAGTTGTGTTCCATAAACATGGACGAAAATGCGTCCATAAACATCTTACAAAATGCGTTCCATTATATTGTAAGAAAGTGCGTTAATTGAAATTAGATGAAAATGCGTTCCATGAAATTGGAAGAAATTGCGTTCCATAAACATGGAATAAAATGCGTTCGACTATATGTGTGCGTCATGAAATTGGAAGAGAGTGTGCTCCATGAAATTGGATGAATTTGTGTTCCATAAAATGGAATAAGGTGCGTTCCATAAGCATGGACAAAAATGCGTCCAATAACGTGGAAGAAATTGCGTTCTATTATATTGGAAGGAAGTGCGTTCCTTGAAATTAAATGAAATTGCGTTCCTTGAAATTGGAAAGAAATGAGTCCATAAACATGGAAGAAATTGCGATCCATAAACATGGAATAAAATGCGTTCCACTATATTGCAAGGAAGTGCGTTCCTTGAAATTGGATGAAAGAGCGTTCCATGAAATTGGAAGAAATTGCGTTCCATAAACATGGAAGAAAATGCGTTCCATGAAATTGGATGAAAGTGCGTTCCATAAAAATGGAGGAAAGTGCGTGCCATAATCATGGAAGAAAATGCGTACATAAACATGGAAGAAATTGCGTTCCATAAACATGGAAGAAAATGCGTTCCACAATATTGCAAGGAAGTGCGTTACTTGAAATTGGATTAAAGTGCGTTCCATGAAATTGGAAGTAATTGCGTTCCATAAACATGGAATAAAATGCGTTCGACTATATGTGTGCGTCATGAAATTGGAAGAGAGTGCGCTCCATGAAATTGAATGAATTTGTGTTCCATAAAATGGAATAAAGTGCGTTCCATAAGCATGGAAAAAAATGCGTCCATTATCGTGGAAGAAATTGCGTTATATTATATTGGAACGAAGTGCGTTCCTTGAAATTAAATGAAATTGCGTTCCATGAAATTGGAAAAAAATTCATCCATAAACATGGAAGAAATTGCGTTCCATAAACATGGAAGCAAATGCGTTTGATTATATTGGAAGGCAGTGCATTAATTGAAATTTAAGGAAATTGCGTTCCATGAAATTTGAAGAAAGTGCGTTCCATGAAATTGGAAGAAATTGCGTTCCATAAACATGGAAGAAAGTGCGTTCCATAAACGTGGAAGAAAATGCGTCCATAAACATGGAGGAAAATGCGTCCATGAACATGAAAGAAAAGGCGTCCATAAACATGGAAGGAAATGCGTTCCGTGAAATTGGAAGAAATTGCGTCCATAAAAATGGAATAAATTGCGTCCATAAACATAGTGCAAATAGTTGGATGAAATTTGTGTGTTCCATAAAAATGGAAGAAAATGCGTCCATAAACCTTGAAAAAATTGCGTCCATAAACATGGAAGAAATTGCGTTCCACAAACATGGAAGTAAATGCGTTCCATTATATTGTAAGAAAGTGTGCTCCATGAAATTGGGAGAAAGTGTGTTCGATAAAAATGGAGGAAAATGCGTCCATAAACATGGGAAAAAATTTATTTCCTCAAGAAAGGAAGAAAATGCGTTCCATTATATTGGAAGAAAGTGCGTTCCATGCACTTGGATGAAAGTGAGCTACATGAAATTGGAAGAAAGTGCGTTCCATAAACTTGGACGAAAATGCGTTCCGTTACATTGGAAGATAGTGCGTTCCATGAAATTTAGCGAAAGTGCGTTGCATGAAATTGGAAGAAAGTACTTTCCATGAAATTGGATGAATGCGTGTTGCATGAAATTGGAAGAAAGTGCGTTCCATAAGCATAGAAGGAATTGCGTCCATAAACATGGAAGAAATTGCGTCCATAAACATGGAAGAAATTGCGTTCCTCAAACATGGAAGAAAATGCGTTCCATTATATTGGTAGAAAGTGCGTTCCATGCAGTTGGATGAAAGTGCGTTGCATGAAATTGGAAGAAAGTGCGTTCCATAAACTTGGAAGAAATTGCATTCCGTTGCTTTGGAAGAAAGTGCGTTCCATGAAATTTTATGAAAGTGCGTTGCATGAAATTGGAAGAAAGTGCTTTCAATGAAATTGGATGAAAGTGTGTTGCATGAAATTGGAAGAAATTGCGTTCCATATGCATGGAAGAAATTGCGTTCCGTTACATTGGAAGATAGTGCGTTCCATGAAATTTAGCGAAAGTGCGTTGCATGAAATTCGAAGAGAGTGCGTCGCCTGAAATTGGATGAAGGTGTGTTGCATGTAAATGGAAGAAAGTGCGTTAATTAAGCATGGAAGAAAATGCGTCCATAAACATGGAAGAAATTGCGTACATAAACATGGAAGAAAATGCGTCCATAAACATGGAAGAAATTGCGTACATAAACATGGAAGAAATTGCGTCCATAAGCATGGAAGAAAATACTTATACACTGTGGTGTCCAGAAACACATTGCGCCACTTACTGCAAATTGTACCTGGACACTGTGGTATCCATTAATACATTATGCCCAATAGTGCAAATTGTTTTTGGACACTGTGGTGACCAGAAATACATTATGCCCAATAGTTAAAATTGTTCCTGGACACTGTGGTGTCCAGAAATACATTATGCCTCATAGTGCAAATTGTTCCTGTACACTGTGGTGTTGCGAAATACATTGCGCTACTTACTGCATATTGTTCCTGGACACTACGGTGTCCCGAAATACATTGCGCCGCTTAGTGCAAATTATTCCTGGACACTGTGGTGTCCATAAATACATTATGCCCAATAATGCAAATTGTTTCTGGACACTGTGGTGACCAGAGATACATTCTGCCCAATAGTGAAAATTGTTCCTGGACACTTTGGTGTCCAAAAATACATTATGCCCCATAGCGCAAATTGTTCCTGGACACTGTGGTGTTCAGAAATGTATTATGACCCGTAGTGCAAATTGTTCCTGAACACTGTGGTGTCCAGAAACACATTGCGCCACTTAGTGCAAATTGTTCCTATACACTGTTGTGTGCAGAAATACATTGCGCCACTTCCTGCAAATTGTTCCTAGACACTACGGTTTCCCGAAATACATTGCGCCACTTAGTGTAAATTGTTCCTGGACACTGTGGTGTGCAGAAATAAATTGCGACACTGTGGTGTCCAGAAATACATTATGCCCCATAGTGCAAATTGTTCCTGGACACTGTGGTGACCAGAAATACATTATGCCCCATAGTACAAATTGTTCCTGGACACTGTGGTGTCCATAAATACATTATGCCCCATAGTGCAAATTGTTTCTGGACACTGTGGTGACCAGAGATACATTATGGCCAATAGTGCAAATTGTTCCTGGACACTATGGTGTCCGGAAATACAATATGCCCCATAGTGTAAATTGTTCCTGGACACTGTGGTGTCCAGAAATACATTGCACCACTAAGTGCAAATTGTTCCTGGACACTGTGGTGCGCAGAAATACATTGCGCCACTTACTGCAAATTGTTCCTGGACACTGTGGTGGGCAGAAATATATTGCGCCACTTACTGCAGATTGTTCCTGGACACTACGGTGTCCCGAAATACATTACGCCACTTAGTGTAAATTGTTCATGGACACTGTGGTGTCCAGAAATATATCGCGCCACATAGTGCAATTTGTTCCTGGACACTGTGGTGTGAAGAAATACATTGCGCCACTTACTGCAAATTCTTCCTGGACACTACGGTGTCCAGAAATATATTGCGCCACTTAGTGCAACTTGTTCCCCCACAATGTGGTGTACAGGAATACATTGCACCATTTAGAGGAAGTTATTCCGGGACACTGTGGTGGAAAGAAATACATTATGCCCAAAAGTGCAAATTGTTCCTGGACACTGTGGTGGCCAGAAATACATTTTGGCCCATAGTACAAATTGTTCCTGGGTACTGTGGTGCCCAGATATAAATTATGCCCCATAGTGCAAATTGTTCCTGGACACTGAGGTGAGCAGAAATACATTTTGCCCAATAGTGCAAATTGTTCCCCGACACTGTGGTGTCCAGGAATACATTGCACCACTTAGTGCAAATTATTCCTGGACACTGTGGTGTCCGGAAATACATTATGCCCCATAGTGCAAATTGTTCCTGGACACTGTGGTGAAATTGGAAGAGAGTGCGCTCCATGAAATTGAATGAATTTGTGTTCCATAAAATAGAATAAAGTGCGTGCATAAACATGGAAGAAATTGCGTTCCATAAACATGGAAGAAATTGCGTTCCATAAACATGGAAGAAAATGCGTTCCATGAAATTGGATGAAAGTGCGTTCCATAAAAATGGAAGAAAGTGCGTGCCATAATCATGGAAGAAAATGCGTACATAAACATGGAAGAAATTGCGTTCCATAAACATGGAAGAAAATGCGTTCCACTATATTGCAAGGAAGTGCGTTCCTTGAAATTGGATTAAATTGCGTTCCATGAAATTGGAAGTAATTGCGTCCCATAAACATGGAAGATAATGTGATACAATATTTTGGAAAAAAGTGTGCTTCATGAAATTGGAAGAGAGTGCGCTCCATGAAATTGAATGAATTTGTGTTCCATAAAATGGAATAAAGTGCGTTCCATAAGCATGGAAAAAAATGAGTCCATTAACGTGGAAGAAATTGCGTTATATTATATTGGAAGGAAGTGCGTTCCTTGAAATTAAATGAAATTGCGTTCCTTGAAATTGGAAAAAAAATGCATCCATAAACATGGAAGAAATTGCGTTCCATAAACATGGAAGCAAATGCGTTTGATTATATTGGAAGCCAGTGCATTAATTGAAATTTAATGAAATTGCGTTCCATGAAATTTGAAGAAAGTGCGTTCCATGAAATTGGAAGAAATTGCGTTCCATAAACATGGAAGAAAGTGCGTTCCATAAACGTGGAAGAAAATGCGTCCATAAACATGGAGGAAAATGCGTCCATGAACATGAAAGAAAAGGCGTCCATAAACATGGAAGGAAATGCGTTCCGTGAAATTGGAAGAAATTGCGTCCATAAACATGGAATAAATTGCGTCCATAAACATAGTGCAAATAGTTGGATGAAATTTGTGTGTTCCATAAAAATGGAAGAAAATGCGTCCATAAACCTTGAAAAAATTGCGTCCATAAACATGGAAGAAATTGCGTTCCACAAACATGGAAGTAAATGCGTTCCATTATATTGTAAGAAAGTGTGCTCCATGAAATTGGGAGAAAGTGTGTTCGATAAAAATGGAGGAAAATGCGTCCATAAACATGGGAAAAATTGAGTTCCTCAAGAAAGAAAGAAAATGCGTTCCATTATATTGGAAGAAAGTGCGTTCCATGCACTTGGATGAAAGTGAGCTACATGAAATTGGAAGAAAGTGCGTTCCATAAACTTAGACGAAAATGCGTTCCGTTACATTGGAAGATAGTGCGTTCCATGAAATTTAGCGAAAGTGCGTTGCATGAAATTGGAAGAAAGTACTTTCCATGAAATTGGATGAATGTGTGTTGCATGAAATTGGAAGAAAGTGCGTTCCATAAGCATAGAAGGAATTGCGTCCATAAACATGGAAGAAATTGCGTCCATAAACATGGAAGAAATTGCGTTCCTCAAACATGGAAGAAAATGCGTTCCATTATATTGGTAGAAAGTGCGTTCCATGCAGTTGGATGAAAGTGCGTTGCATGAAATTGGAAGAAAGTACGTTCCATAAACTTGGAAGAAATTGCATTCCGTTGCTTTGGAAGAAAGTGCGTTCCATGAAATTTTATGAAAGTGCGTTGCATGAAATTGGAAGAAAGTGCTTTCAATGAAATTGGATGAAAGTGTGTTGCATGAAATTGGAAGAAATTGCGTTCCATATGCATGGAAGAAATTGCGTTCCGTTACATTGGAAGATAGTGCGCTCCATGAAATTTAGCGAAAGTGCGTTGCATGAAATTCGAAGAGAGTGCGTCGCCTGAAATTGGATGAAGGTGTGTTGCATGTAAATGGAAGAAAGTGCGTTAATTAAGCATGGAAGAAAATGCGTCCATAAACATGGAAGAAATTGCGTACATAAACATGGAAGAAATTGCGTCCATAAACATGGAAGAAAATACTTATACACTGTGGTGTCCAGAAACACATTGCGCCACTTAGATTAAGTTATTCCGGGACACTGTAGTGGAAAGAAATACATTATGCCAAATAGTGCAAATTGTTCCTGGACACTGTGGTGGCCAGAAATACATTTTGGCCCATAGTACAAATTGTTCCTGGGTACTGTGGTGCCCAGATATAAATTATGCCCCATAGTGCAAATTGTTCCTGGACACTGAGGTGAGCAGAAATACATTTTGCCCAATAGTGCAAATTGTTCCCCGACACTGTGGTGTCCAGGAATACATTGCACCACTTAGTGCAAATTATTCCTGGACACTGTGGTGTCCGGAAATACATTATGCCCCATAGTGCAAATTGTTCCTGGACACTGTGGTGAAATTGGAAGAGAGTGCGCTCCATGAAATTGAATGAATTTGTGTTCTATAAAATAGAATAAAGTGCGTGCATAAACATGGAAGAAATTGCGTTCCATAAACATGGAAGAAAATGCGTTCCATGAAATTGGATGAAAGTGCGTTCCATAAAAATGGAGGAAAGTGCGTGCCATAATCATGGAAGAAAATGCGTACATAAACATGGAAGAAATTGCGTTCCATAAACATGGAAGAAAATGCGTTCCACTATATTGCAAGGAAGTGCGTTCCTTGAAATTGGATTAAAGTGCGTTCCATGAAATTGGAAGTAATTGCGTCCCATAAACATGGAAGATAATGTGATACAATATTTTGGAAAAAAGTGTGCTTCATGAAATTGGAAGAGAGTGCGCTCCATGAAATTGAATGAATTTGTGTTCCATAAAATGGAATAAAGTGCGTTCCATAAGCATGGAAAAAAATGCGTCCATTAACGTGGAAGAAATTGCGTTATATTATATTGGAAGGAAGTGCGTTCCTTGAAATTAAATGAAATTGCGTTCCTTGAAATTGGAAAAAAAATGCATCCATAAACATGGAAGAAATTGCGTTCCATAAACATGGAAGCAAATGCGTTTGATTATATTGGAAGCCAGTGCATTAATTGAAATTTAATGAAATTGCGTTCCATGAAATTTGAAGAAAGTGCGTTCCATGAAATTGGAAGAAATTGCGTTCCATAAACATGGAAGAAAGTGCGTTCCATAAACGTGGAAGAAAATGCGTCCATAAACATGGAGGAAAATGCGTCCATGAACATGAAAGAAAAGGCGTCCATAAACATGGAAGGAAATGCGTTCCGTGAAATTGGAAGAAATTGCGTCCATAAACATGGAATAAATTGCGTCCATAAACATAGTGCAAATAGTTGGATGAAATTTGTGTGTTCCATAAAAATGGAAGAAAATGCGTCCATAAACCTTGAAAAAATTGCGTCCATAAACATGGAAGAAATTGCGTTCCACAAACATGGAAGTAAATGCGTTCCATTATATTGGAAGTAAGTGCGTTCCATGCACTTGGATGAAAGTGAGCTGCATGAAATTGGAAGAAAGTGCGTTCCATAAACTTGGACGAAAATGCGTTCCGTTACATTGGAAGATAGTGCGTTCCATGAAATTTATCGAAAGTGCGTTGCATGAAATTGGAAGAAAGTACTTTCCATGAAATTGGATGAATGTGTGTTGCATGAATTTGGAAGAAAGTGCGTTCCATAAGCATAGAAGGAATTGCGTCCATAAACATGGAAGAAATTGCGTCCATAAACATGGAAGAAATTGCGTTCCTCAAACATGGAAGAAAATGCGTTCCATTATATTGGTAGAAAGTGCGTTCCATGCAGTTGGATGAAAGTGCGTTGCATGAAATTGGAAGAAAGTACGTTCCATAAACTTGGAAGAAATTGCATTCCGTTGCTTTGGAAGAAAGTGCGTTCCATGAAATTTTATGAAAGTGCGTTGCATGAAATTGGAAGAAAGTGCTTTCAATGAAATTGGATGAAAGTGTGTTGCATGAAATTGGAAGAAATTGCGTTCCATATGCATGGAAGAAATTGCGTTCCGTTACATTGGAAGATAGTGCGTTCCATGAAATTTAGCGAAAGTGCGTTGCATGAAATTCGAAGAGAGTGCGTCGCCTGAAATTGGATGAAGGTGTGTTGCATGTAAATGGAAGAAAGTGCGTTAATTAAGCATGGAAGAAAATGCGTCCATAAACATGGAAGAAATTGCGTACATAAACATGGAAGAAATTGCGTCCATAAACATGGAAGAAAATACTTATACACTGTGGTGTCCAGAAACACATTGCGCCACTTAGTGCAAATTGTTCCTATACACCGTGGTGTCCAGAAATACATTGCGCCACTTACTGCAAATTGTACCTGGACACTGTGGTATCCATTAATACATTATGCCCAATAGTGCAAATTGTTTTTGGACACTGTGGTGACCAGAAATACATTATGCCCAATAGTTAAAATTGTTCCTGGACACTGTGGTGTCCAGAAATACATTATGCCTCATAGTGCAAATTGTTCCTGTACACTGTGGTGTTGCGAAATACATTGCGCTACTTACTGCATATTGTTCCTGGACACTACGGTGTCCCGAAATACATTGCGCCGCTTAGTGCAAATTATTCCTGGACACTGTGGTGTCCATAAATACATTATGCCCAATAATGCAAATTGTTTCTGGACACTGTGGTGACCAGAGATACATTCTGCCGAATAGTGAAAATTGTTCCTGGACACTTTGGTGTCCAAAAATACATTATGCCCCATAGTGCAAATTGTTCCTGGACACTGTGGTGTTCAGAAATGTATTATGCCCCGTAGTGCAAATTGTTCCTATACACTGTGGTGTCCAGAAACACATTGCGCCACTTAGTGCAAACTGTTCCTATACACTGTTGTGTGCAGAAATACATTGCGCCACTTCCTGCAAATTGTTCCTGGACACTACGGTTTCCCGAAATACATTGCGCCACTTAGTGTAAATTGTTCCTGGACACTGTGGTGTGCAGAAATAAATTGCGACACTGTGGTGTCCAGAAATACATTATGGCCAATAGTGCAAATTGTTCCTGGACACTGTGGTGTCCAGAAATACATTATGCCCCATAGTGTAAATTGTTCCTGGACACTGTGGTGTCCAGAAATACATTGCGCCACTTACTGCAAATTGTTCCTGGACACTACGGTGTCCAGAAATATATTGCGCCACTTAGTGCAACTTGTTCCCCCACAATGTGGTGTACAGGAATACATTGCACCACTTAGAGCAAGTTATTCCTGGACACTGTAGTGGAAAGAAATACATTATGCCCAATAGTGCAAATTGTTCCTGGACACTGTGGTGGCCAGAAATACATTTTGGCCCATAGTACAAATTGTTCCTGGGTACTGTGGTGCCCAGATATAAATTATGCCCCATAGTGCAAATTGTTCCTGGACACTGAGGTGAGCAGAAATACATTTTGCCCAATAGTGCAAATTGTTCCCCGACACTGTGGTGCTTAGGAATACATTGCACCACTTAGTGCAAATTATTCCTGGACACTGTGGTGTCCGGAAATACATTATGCCCCATAAAGCAAATTGTTCCTGGACACTGTGGTGAAAAGAAATACATTATGCCCAATAGTGCAAATTGTTCCTGGACACTGTGGTGGCCAGAAATACATTTTGCCCCATAGTACAAATTGTTCCTGGGTACTGTGGTGCCCAGATATAAATTATGCCCCATAGTACAAATTGTTCGTGGACACTGAGGTGAGCAGAAATACATTTTGCCCAATAGTGCAAATTGTTCCTCGACACTGTGGTGTCCAGGAATACATTGCACCACTTAGTGCAAATTATTCCTGGACACTGTGGTGTCCGGAAATACATTATGCCCCATAGTGCAAATTGTTCCTGGACACTGTGGTGAAATTGGAAGAGAGTGCGCTCCATGAAATTGAATGAATTTGTGTTCCATAAAATAGAATAAAGTGCGTGCATAAACATGGAAGAAATTGCGTTCCATAAACATGGAAGAAAATGCGTTCCATGAAATTGGATGAAAGTGCGTTCCATAAAAATGGAGGAAAGTGCGTGCCATAATCATGGAAGAAAATGCGTACATAAACATGGAAGAAATTGCGTTCCATAAACATGGAAGAAAATGCGTTCCACTATATTGCAAGGAAGTGCGTTCCTTGAAATTGGATTAAAGTGCGTTCCATGAAATTGGAAGTAATTGCGTCCCATAAACATGGAAGATAATGTGATACAATATTTTGGAAAAAAGTGTGCTTCATGAAATTGGAAGAGAGTGCGCTCCATGAAATTGAATGAATTTGTGTTCCATAAAATGGAATAAAGTGCGTTCCATAAGCATGGAAAAAAATGCGTCCATTAACGTGGAAGAAATTGCGTTATATTATATTGGAAGGAAGTGCGTTCCTTGAAATTAAATGAAATTGCGTTCCTTGAAATTGGAAAAAAAATGCATCCATAAACATGGAAGAAATTGCGTTCCATAAACATGGAAGCAAATGCGTTTGATTATATTGGAAGCCAGTGCATTAATTGAAATTTAATGAAATTGCGTTCCATGAAATTTGAAGAAAGTGCGTTCCATGAAATTGGAAGAAATTGCGTTCCATAAACATGGAAGAAAGTGCGTTCCATAAACGTGGAAGAAAATGCGTCCATAAACATGGAGGAAAATGCGTCCATGAACATGAAAGAAAAGGCGTCCATAAACATGGAAGGAAATGCGTTCCGTGAAATTGGAAGAAATTGCGTCCATAAACATGGAATAAATTGCGTCCATAAACATAGTGCAAATAGTTGGATGAAATTTGTGTGTTCCATAAAAATGGAAGAAAATGCGTCCATAAACCTTGAAAAAATTGCGTCCATAAACATGGAAGAAATTGCGTTCCACAAACATGGAAGTAAATGCGTTCCATTATATTGTAAGAAAGTGTGCTCCATGAAATTGGGAGAAAGTGTGTTCGATAAAAATGGAGGAAAATGCGTCCATAAACATGGGAAAAATTGAGTTCCTCAAGAAAGGAAGAAAATGCGTTCTATTATATTGGAAGAAAGTGCGTTCCATGCACTTGGATGAAAGTGAGCTACATGAAATTGGAAGAAAGTGCGTTCCATAAGCTTGGACGAAAATGCGTTCCGTTACATTGGAAGATAGTGCGTTCCATGAAATTTAGCGAAAGTGCGTTGCATGAAATTGGAAGAAAGTACTTTCCATGAAATTGGATGAATGTGTGTTGCATGAAATTGGAAGAAAGTGCGTTCCATAAGCATAGAAGGAATTGCGTCCATAAACATGGAAGAAATTGCGTCCATAAACATGGAAGAAATTGCGTTCCTCAAACATGGAAGAAAATGCGTTCCATTATATTGGTAGAAAGTGCGTTCCATGCAGTTGGATGAAAGTGCGTTGCATGAAATTGGAAGAAAGTACGTTCCATAAACTTGGAAGAAATTGCATTCCGTGGCTTTGGAAGAAAGTGCGTTCCATGAAATTTTATGAAAGTGCGTTGCATGAAATTGGAAGAAAGTGCTTTCAATGAAATTGGATGAAAGTGTGTTGCATGAAATTGCGTTCCATATGCATGGAAGAAATTGCGTTCCGTTACATTGGAAGATAGTGCGTTCCATGAAATTTAGCGAAAGTGCGTTGCATGAAATTCGAAGAGAGTGCGTCGCCTGAAATTGGATGAAGGTGTGTTGCATGTAAATGGAAGAAAGTGCGTTAATTAAGCATGGAAGAAAATGCGTCCATAAACATGGAAGAAATTGCGTACATAAACATGGAAGAAATTGCGTCCATAAACATGGAAGAAAATACTTATACACTGTGGTGTCCAGAAACACATTGCGCCACTTAGTGCAAATTGTTCCTATACACCGTGGTGTCCAGAAATACATTGCGCCACTTACTGCAAATTGTACCTGGACACTGTGGTATCCATTAATACATTATGCCCAATAGTGCAAATTGTTTTTGGACACTGTGGTGACCAGAAATACATTATGCCCAATAGTTAAAATTGTTCCTGGACACTGTGGTGTCCAGAAATACATTATGCCTCATAGTGCAAATTGTTCCTGTACACTGTGGTGTTGCGAAATACATTGCGCTACTTACTGCATATTGTTCCTGGACACTACGGTGTCCCGAAATACATTGCGCCGCTTAGTGCAAATTATTCCTGGACACTGTGGTGTCCATAAATACATTATGCCCAATAATGCAGATTGTTTCTGGACACTGTGGTGACCAGAGATACATTCTGCCCAATAGTGAAAATTGTTCCTGGACACTTTGGTGTCCAAAAATACATTATGCCCCATAGTTCAAATTGTTCCTGGACACTGTGGTGTTCAGAAATGTATTATGCCCCGTAGTGCAAATTGTTCCTATACACTGTGGTGTCCAGAAACACATTGCGCCACTTAGTGCAAATTGTTCCTATACACTGTTGTGTGCAGAAATACATTGCGCCACTTCCTGCAAATTGTTCCTGGACACTACGGTTTCCCGAAATACATTGCGCCACTTAGTGTAAATTGTTCCTGGACACTGTGGTGTTGCGAAATACATTGCGCTACTTACTGCATATTGTTCCTGGACACTACGGTGTCCCGAAATACATTGCGCCGCTTAGTGCAAATTATTCCTGGACACTGTGGTGTCCATAAATACATTATGCCCCATAGTGCAAATTGTTTCTGGACACTGTGGTGACCAGAGATACATTATGGCCAATAGTGCAAATTGTTCCTGGACACTGTGGTGTCCAGAAATACATTATGCCCCATAGTGTAAATTGTTCCTGGACACTGTGGTGTCCAGAAATACATTGCACCACTAAGTGCAAATTATTCCTGGACACTGTGGTGTCCATAAATACATTATGCCCCATAGTGCAAATTGTTTCTGGACACTGTGGTGACCAGAGATACATTATGGCCAATAGTGCAAATTGTTCCTGGGTACTGTGGTGCCCAGACATAAATTATGCCCCATAGTGCAAATTGTTCCTGGACACTGAGGTGAGCAGAAATACGTTTTGCCCAATAGTGGAAATTGTTCCACGACACTGTGGTGTCCAGGAATACATTGCACCACTTAGTGCAAATTATTCCTGGACACTGTGGTGTCCGGAAATACATTATGCCCCATAGTGCAAATTGTTCCTGGACACTGTGGTGAAAAGAAATACATTATGCCCAATAGTGCAAATTGTTCCTGGACACTGTGGTGGCCAGAAATACATTTTGCCCCATAGTACAAATTGTTCCTGGGTACTGTGGTGCCCAGATATAAATTATGCCCCATAGTGCAAATTGTTCCTGGACACTGAGGTGAGCAGAAATACATTTTGCCCAATAGTGCAAATTGTTCCCCGACACTGTGGTGTTTAGGAATACATTGCACCACTTAGTGCAAATTATTCCTGGACACTGTGGTGTCCGGAAATACATTATGCCCCATAAAGCAAATTGTTCCTGGACACTGTGGTGAAAAGAAATACATTATGCCCAATAGTGCAAATTGTTCCTGGACACTGTGGTGGCCAGAAATATATTTTGCCCCATAGTACAAATTGTTCCTGGGTACTGTGGTGCCCAGATATAAATTATGCCCCATAGTGTAAATTGTTCCTGGACACTGAGGTGAGCAGAAATACATTTTGCCCAATAGTGCAAATTGTTCCCCGACACTGTGGTGTCCAGGAATACATTGCGCCACTTAGTGCAAATTGTTCCTATACACTTTTGTGTGCAGAAATACATTGCGCCACTTCCTGCAAATTGTTCCTGGACACTACGGTGTCCCGAAATACATTGCGCCACTTAGTGCAAATTGTTCCTATACACTGTTGTGTGCAGAAATACATTGCGCCACTTCCTGCAAATTTTTCCTGGACACTACTTTGTCCAGAAATATATTGCGCCACTTAGTGCAACTTGTTCCCCCACAATGTGGTGTACAGGAATACATTGCACCACTTAGAGCAAGTTATTCCGGGACACTGTGGTGGAAAGAAATACATTATGCCCCATAGTGCAAATTGTTCCTGGACACTGTGGTGACCAGAAATACATTATGTCCCATAGTACAAATTGTTCCTGGACACTGTGGTGTCCATAAATACATTACGCCCAATAGTGTAAATTGTTCCTGGACACTGTGGTGTCCAGAAATACAGTGCGCCACTTAGTGCAAATTGTTCCTGGACACTGTGGTGTGCAGAAATACATTGCGCCACTTACTGCAAATTGTTCCTGGACACTACAGTGCCCCGAAATACACTGCGCCACTTAGTGTAAATTGTTCCTGGACACTGTGGTGGCCAGAAATACATTATGCCCCATACTGCAAATTGTTCCTGGACACTGTGGTGAAAAGAAATACATTATGCCCCATAATGCAAATTGTTCCTGGACACTGTGGTGGCCAGATATAAATTATGCCCCATAGTAAAATTGTTCCTGGACACTGAGGTGAGCTGAAATACATTGCGGACACTGTGGTGTGCAGAAATACATTGCGCCACTTAGTGCAAATTGTTCCCCCACACTGTGGTGTACAGGAATACATTGCACCACTTAGTGCAAATTATTCCTGGACACTGTGGTGTCCAAAGTATGTTCCATTAAATCGGAAGAAAGTTCGTTCTTTGAAATTGGAAGAAAGTGCTTTCGATCACAAAAATGGAAGTGAATGCGTTCCATTATAGTAAGAAAGTGTGCTAAATTAAATTGGAAGAAAGTGTGTTAAATAAAAATGGAAGCAAATGCGTCCATAAACATGAAAAAAAATGCGTTCTATTATATTGGAAGGAATTGCGTTCCTTGAAATTGGATGAAAGTGCGTTCCATGAAATTGCGTTCCTCGAAATTGGATGACAGTGCGTTCGATGAAATTGGAAGAAAGTGTGTTCTTTGAAATTGGAAGAAAGTGCGTTCCATGAAATTGGATGAAAGTGCGTTCCATGAAATTGGAAGAAAGTGCGTTCCATAAGCATAGAAGAAAATGCGTCCATAAACATGGAAAAAAATGCGTGCCATGAAATTGGATGAAAGTCCCTTCCATTAAATTGGAAGAAAGTGCGTTCCATAAGCTTGGATGCAAATGAGTCAATATACATGGAAGAAATTGCGTTCCATAAACATGGACGAAAATGCGACCATAAACATGTAAGAACATGCGTTCCACAAATATGGAAGTGAATGCGTTCCGTTATAGTAAGAAAGTGTGCTCCATGAAATTGGAAGAAAGTGTGTTCCATAAAAATGGAAGCAAATGCGTCCATAAACATGAAAAAATGCGTTCTATTATATTGGAAGGAAGTGCGTTCCTTGAAATTGGATGAAAGTGCATTCCATGAAATCGCGTTCCTCGAAATTGGATAACAGTGCGTTCCATGAAATTGGAAATTGCGTTCCATAAACATGGAAGAAAATGCATTCCATTCTATTTGAAGGAAGTGCGTTCCATGAAATTCTAAGAAAGTGCGTTCCATAAGCATAGAAGAAAATGCGTCCATAAACATGGAAGCAATACCGTCCATAAACATGGAAGAAATTGGAAACAATAGCGTCCATAAACATGGAAGAAATTGCGTTCCACAAACATGGAAGTCAATGCGCTCCACTATATTGTAAGAAAGTTTGCTGCATGAAATTCGAAGAAAATGTGTACCATAAAAATGGAAGAAAATGCGGCCACAAACAATGAAAAAAATGCGTTCTATTATGTAGGAAGAAACTGTGCTCAATGAAATTGGAAGAGAGTGCGTTCCATAAGCATAGATGAAAATGCGTCCATCAACATAGAAAATATCATAGTGCAAATTGTTCCTGGACACTGTGGTATCCAGAAATACATTGCGCCACTTAGTGCAAATTCAAATTGTTCCTGGAAACTGTTATGCCCAGAAATACATTATGCCCAATAGTGCAAATTGTTCCTGGACACTGTGGTGTCCAGAAATACACTGCGCCACTTAGTGCTAATTGTTCCTGGACTCTGTTATGCCCAGAAATGCATTATGCCCAATAGTGCAAATTGTTCCTGGACACTGTGGTGACCATAAAAACATTGCACCACTTAGTGCAAATTGTTCCTGGACACTGTGGTGTCCAGAAATACATTGCTCCACATAGTGCAAATTGTTCCCGGCCACTGTGGTATCCAGAAACACATTGCGCCACTTAGTGCAAATTGTTCCTGGACACTGTGGTGTCCATAAAAACATTGCGCCACTTAGTGCAAATTGTTCCTGGACACTGTGGTATAAAAAAAATACATTATGTCCCGTAGTGCAAATTGATTCTGGACACTGTGGGGTCCAGAAATACATTATGTCCCATAGTACAAATTGTTCCTGGACTCTGTTATGCCCAGAAATACATTATGCCCAATAGTGCAAATTGTTGCTGGACACTGTGGTGTCCAGAAATACATTATGTCCCATAGTACAAATTGTTCCTGGACTCTGTTATGCCCAGAAATACAATATGCCCAATAGTGCAAATTGTTCCTGGACACTGTGGTGTCCAGAAATACATATACAGTCCACAAATACATTGTGTCCCATAGTACAAATTGCTCCTGGACTCTGTTATGCCCAGAAATACATTATGCCCAATAGTGCAAATTGTTCCTGGACACTGTTGTGTACATAAAAACATTGCGCCACATAGTGCAAATTGTTCCTGGACACTGTGGTGTCCAGAAATACATATACAGTCCACAAATACATTGTGTCCCATAGTACAAATTGCTCCTGGACTCTGTTATGCCCAGAAATACATTATGCCCAATAGTGCAAATTGTTCCTGGACACTGTTGTGTACATAAAAACATTGCGCCACATAGTGCAAATTGTTCCTGGACACTGTGGTGTCCAGAAATACATATACAGTCCGGAAATACATTATGTCCCATAGTACAAATTGTTCCTGGACTCTGTTATGCCCAGAAATACAATATGCCCAATAGTGCAAATTGTTCCTGGACACTGTGGTGTCCAGAAATACATTATGCCCAATAGTGCAAATTGTTCCTGGATACTGTGGTGTCCATAAAAACATTGCGCCACTTAGTGCAAATTGTTCCTGGACACTGTGGTATCCAGAAATACATATACAGTCCAGAAATACATTGTGTCCCATAGTACAAATTGCTCCTGGACTCTGTTATGCCCAGAAATACATTATGCCCAATAGTGCAAATTGTTCCTGGACACTGTGGTGTCCATAAAAACATTGCGCCACTTAGTGCAAAGTATTCCTGGACACTGTGGTGTCCAGAAATACATTGCGCCACATAGTGTAAATTGTTCCTGGACACTGTGGTATCCAGAAATACATTGCGCCACTTAGTGCAAATTGTTCCTGGACACTGTGGTATAAAAAAATACATTATGTCCCGTAGCTCAAATTGTTCCTGGAAACTGTTATGCCCAGAAATACATTATGCCCTATAGTGCAAATTTTGCCTGGACACTGTGGTGTTCATAAAAACATTGCACCACTTAGTGCAAATTGTTCCTGGACACTGTGGTACAAAAAAATACATTAAGTCCCATAGTGTAAATTGTTCCTAGACACTGTGGTGTACCGAAATACATTATGTCGCGTAGTGCAAATTGTTCCTGTACACTATGGTGTCCAGAAATACATTGCGCCACATAGTGCAAATTGTTCCTGGACACTGTAGTATCCAGAAATACATTGCGCCACTTAGTGCAAATTGTTCCTGGACTCTGTTATGCCCAGAAATACATTATGCCCAATAGTGCAAATTGTTCCTGGACACTGTGGTGTCCAGAAATACATTGCGCCACTTAGTGCAAATTGTTCCTGGGCTCTGTTATGCCCAGAAATACATTATGCCCAATAGTGCAAATTGTTCCTGGACACTGTGGTGTCCAGAAATACATTGCGCCACTTAGTGCAAATTGTTCCTGGGCTCTGTTATGCCCAGAAATACATTATGCCCAATAGTGCAAATTGTTCCTGGACACTGTGGTGTCCATAAAAACATTGCGCCACTTAGTGCAAAGTATTCCTGGACACTGTGGTGTCCAGAAATACATTGCGCCACATAGTGCAAATTGTTCCTGGACACTGTGGTATCCAGAAATACATTGCGCCACTTAGTGCAAATTGTTCCTGGACACTGTGGTATAAAAAAATACATTATGTCCCGTAGCTCAAATTGTTCCTGGACACTGTGGTGTCCATAAAAACATTGCGCCACTTAGTGCAAATTGTTGCTGGAAACTGTTATGCCCAGAAATACATTATGCCCAATAGTGCAAATTGTTCCTGGACACTGTGGTGTCCAAAAATACATTATGCCAAATAGTGCAAATTGCGCCTGGACACTGTGGTATCCAGAAATACATTGCGCCACTTAGTGCAAATTGTTGCTGGAAACTGTTATGCCCAGAAATACATTATGCCCAATAGTGCAAATTGTTACTGCTCACTGTGGTGTCCAAAAATACATTATGCCAAATAGTGCAAATTGTGCCTGGACACTGTGGTATCCAGAAATACATTGCGCCACTTAGTGCAAATTGTTGCTGGAAACTGTTATGCCCAGAAATACATTATGCCCAATAGTGCAAATTGTTCCTGGACACTGTGGTGTCCAAAAATACATTATGCCAAATAGTGCAAATTGCGCCTGGACACTGTGGTATCCAGAAATACATTGCGCCACTTAGTGCTAGTTTTTCCTGGATACTGTCATGCCTAGAAATACATTATGCCCAATAGTGCAAATTGTTCCTGGACTCTGTTATGCCCAGAAATACACTATGCCCAATAGTGCAAATTGTTCCTGGACACTGTGGTGTCCAGAAATACATTATGTCCCGTAGTGCAAATTGTTCCTGTACACTGTGGTGTCCAGAAATACATTATGCCCAATAGTGCAAATTTTTCCTGGACACTGTGGTGTCCAGAAATACATTGCGCCACTTAGTGCAAATTGTTCCTGGAAACTGTTATGCTCAGAAATATATTATGCCCAATAGTGCAAATTGTTCCTGGACACAGTGGTGTCCAGAAATACATTACGCCCCATAGTGAAAATTGTTCCTGGACACTGTGGTGTCCATAAAAACAATGCGCCACTTAGTTCAAATTGTTCCTGGGCACTGTGGTATAAAAAAATACATTATGTCCCGTAGTGCAAATTGTTGCGGGACACTGTGGTGTCCAGAAATACATTTCGCCACTTAGTGCAAATTGTTCCTGGACTCTGTTATGTCCAGAAATACATTATGCCCAATAGTGCAAATTGTTCCTGGACAGTGTGGTGGCCAGAAATACATTATGTCCTGTAGTGCAAATTGTTCCTGGACACTGTGGTATAAAAAAATACATTAAGTCCCATAGTGCAAATTGTTCCTGGACACTGTGGTGTCCAGAAATACATTGCGCCACTTAGTGCAAATTGTTCCTGGAAACTGTTATGCCCAGAAATACATTATGCCCAATAGTGCAAATTGTTCCTGGACACAGTGGTGTCCAGAAATACATTACGCCCCATAGTGAAAATTGTTCCTGGACACTGTGGTGTCCATAAAAACAATGCGCCACTTAGTTCAAATTGTTCCTGGGCACTGTGGTATAAAAAAATACATTATGTCCCGTAGTGCAAATTGTTGCGGGACACTGTGGTGTCCAGAAATACATTTCGCCACTTAGTGCAAATTGTTCCTGGACTCTGTTATGTCCAGAAATACATTATGCCCAATAGTGCAAATTGTTCCTGGACAGTGTGGTGGCCAGAAATACATTATGTCCTGTAGTGCAAATTGTTCCTGGACACTGTGGTATAAAAAAATACATTAAGTCCCATAGTGCAAATTGTTCCTGGACACTGTGGTGTACAGAAATACATTATGTCCCGTAGCGCAAATTTTTCCTGGACACTGTGGTGTCCAGAAATACATTGCGCCACTTAGTGCAAATTTTTCCTGGACTCTGTTATGCCCAGAAATACATTATGCCCAATAGTGCAAATTGTTCCTGGACACTGTGGTGTCCATAAAAACATTGCGCCACTTAGTGCAAAGTATTCCTGGACACTGTGGTGTCCAGAAATACATTGCGCCACATAGTGTAAATTGTTCCTGGACACTGTTGTATCCAGAAATACATTGCGCCACTTAGTGCAAATTGTTCCTGGACACTGTGGTATAAAAAAATACATTATGTCCCGTAGCTCGAATTGTTCCTGGAAACTGTTATGCCCAGAAATACATTATGCCCAATAGTGCAAATTTTTCCTGGACACTGTGGTGTTCATAAAAACATTGCACCACTTAGTGCAAAGTATTCCTGGACACTGTAGTATCCAGAAATACATTGCGCCACTTAGTGTAAATTGTTCCTGGACACTGTGGTGTCCATAAAAACATTGCGCCACTTAGTGCAAAGTATTCCTGGACACTGTGGTGTCCAGAAATACATTATGACCAATAGTGCAAATTGTTCCTGGACACTGTGGTGGCCAGAAATACATTATGTCCCGTAGTGCAAATTGTTCCTGTACACAGTGGTGTCCAGAAATACATTACGCCCCATAGTGAAAATTGTTCCTGGACACTGTGGTGTCCATAAAAACAATGAGCCACTTAGTGCAAATTGTTCCTGGGCACTGTGGTATAAAAAAATACATTATGTCCCGTAGTGCAAATTGTTGCGGGACACTGTGGTGTCCAGAAATACATTTCGCCACTTAGTGCAAATTGTTCCTGGACTCTGTTATGTCCAGAAATACATTATGCCCAATAGTGCAAATTGTTCCTGGACACTGTGGTGGCCAGAAATACGTTATGTCCTGTAGTGCAAATTGTTCCTGGACACTGTGGTGTCCATAAAAACATTGCGCCACTTAGTGCAAAGTATTCCTGGACACTGTGGTGTCCAGAAATACATTGCGCCACATAGTGTAAATTGTTCCTGGACACTGTGGTATCCAGAAATACATTGCGCCACTTAGTGCAAATTGTTCCTGGACACTGTGGTATAAAAAAATACATTATGTCCCGTAGCTCAAATTGTTCCTGGAAACTGTTTTGCCCAGAAATACATTATGCCCAATAGTGCAAATTTTTCCTGGACTCTGTGGTGTTCATAAAAACATTGCACCGCTTAGTGCAAATTGTTCCTGGACACTGTGGTACAAAAAAATACATTAAGTCCCATAGTGTAAATTGTTCCTAGTCACTGTGGTGTACAGAAATACATTATGTCCCGTAGTGCAAATTTTTCCTGGACACTGTGGTGTCCAGAAATACATTATGTCCCGTAGTGCAAATTGTTCCTGTACACTGTGGTGTCCAGAAATACATTATACCCCATAGTGCAAATTATTCCTGGACACTGTGAGACCAGAAATACATTATGCCTCATAGTGCAAATTGTTCCTGTACACTATGGTGTCCGGAAATACATTATGTCCCGTAGTGCAAATTGTTCCTGTACACTGTGGTGTCCAGAAATACATTATACCCCATAGTGCAAATTATTCCTGGACACTGTGAGACCAGAAATACATTATGCCTCATAGTGCAAATTGTTCCTGTACACTATGGTGTCCAGAAATACATTGCGCCACATAGTGCAAATTGTTCCTGGACACTGTAGTATCCAGAAATACATTGCGCCACTTAGTGCAAATTGTTCCTGGACACTGTGGTGTCCAGAAATACATTGCGCCACTTAGTGCAAAGTATTCCTGGACACTGTGGTGTCCAGAAATACATTGCGCCACATAGTGCAAATTGTTCCTGGACACTGTAGTATCCAGAAATACATTGCGCCACTTAGTGCAAATTGTTCCTGGACACTGTAGTATCCATAAAAACATTGCGCCACTTAGTGCAAAGTATTCCTGGACACTGTGGTGTCCAGAAATACATTGCGCCACATAGTGTAAATTGTTCCTGGAGACTGTGGTATCCAGAAATACATTGCGCCACTTAGTGCAAATTGTTCCTGGACACTGTGGTGTCCATAAAAACATTGCGCCACTTAGTGCAAGGTATTCCTGGACACTGTGGTGTCCAGAAATACATTGCGCCACATACTGTAAATTGTTCCTGGACACTGTGGTGTCCATAAAAACATTGCGCCACTTAGTGCAAAGTATTCCTGGACACTGTGGTGTCCAGAAATACATTACGCCACATAGTGTAAATTGTTCCTGGACACTGTGGTGTCCATAAAAACATTGCGCCACTTAGTGCAAAGTATTCCTGGACACTATGGTGTCCAGAAATACATTGAGCCACATAGTGCAAATTGTTCCTGGACACTGTAGTATCCAGAAATACATTGCGCCACTTAGTGCAAATTGTTCCTGGACACTGTGGTGTCCATAAAAACATTGCGCCACTTAGTGCAAAGTATTCCTGGACACTGTGGTGTCCAGAAATACATTGCGCCACATAGTGTAAATTGTTCCTGGACACTGTGGTGTCCATAAAAACATTGCGCCACTTAGTGCAAAGTATTCCTGGACACTGTGGTGTCCAGAAATACATTGCGCCACATAGTGTAAATTGTTCCTGGACACTGTGGTATAAAGAAATACATTGCGCCACTTAGTGCAAATTGTTCCTGGACACTGTGGTATAAAAAAATACATTATGTCCCGTAGCTCAAATTGTTCCTGGAAACTGTTATGCCCAGAAATACATTATGCCCAATAGTGCAAATTTTTTCCTGGACACTGTGGTGTTCATAAAAACATTGCACCACTTAGTGCAAATTGTTCCTGGACACTGTGGTACAAAAAAATACATTAAGTCCCATAGTGTAAATTGTTCCTAGACACTGTGGTGTACAGAAATACATTATGTCCCGTAGTGCAAATTTTTCCTGGACACTATGGTGTCCAGAAATACATTATGTCCCGTAGTGCAAATTGTTCCTGTACACTGTGGTGTCCAGAAATACATTATACCCCATAGTGCAAATTATTCCTGGACACTGTGAGACCAGAAATACATTATGCCTCATAGTGCAAATTGTTCCTGTACACTATGGTGTCCAGAAATACATTATGTCCCGTAGTGCAAATTGTTCCTGCACACTGTGGTGTCCAGAAATACATTATACCCCATAGTGCAAATTATTCCTGGACACTGTGAGACCAGAAATACATTATGCCTCATAGTGCAAATTGTTCCTGTACACTATGGTGTCCAGAAATACATTGCGCCACATAGTGCAAATTGTTCCTGGACACTGTAGTATCCAGAAATACATTGCGCCACGTAGTGCAAATTTTTCCTGGACTCTGTTATGCCCAGAAATACATTATGCCCAATAGTGCAAATTGTTCCTGGACACTGTGGTGTCCATAAAAAGATTGCGCCACTAAGTGCAAATTTTTATTGCACAATGTGGTGTCCAGAAATACATTATGCCCCATAGTGCAAATTGTTCCTGGACACTGTGGTATAAAAAAATACATTATGTCCAATAGTGCAAATTGTTCCTGGACACTGTGGTGTCCAGAAATACATTATGTCCCGTAGTGCAAATTGTTCCTGTACACTGTGGTGTCCAGAAATACATTATAACCCATAGTGCAAATTGTTCCTGCACACTGTGGTGTCCAGAAATACATTATACCCCATAGTACAAATTATTCCTGGACACTGTGGTATCCAGAAATACATTGCGCCACTTAGTGCAAATTGTTCCTGGACACTGTGGTGTCCATAAAAACATTGCGCCACTTAGTGCAAGGTATTCCTGGACACTGTGGTGTCCAGAAATACATTACGCCACATAGTGTAAATTGTTCCTGGACACTGTGGTGTCCATAAAAACATTGCGCCACTTAGTGCAAAGTATTCCTGGACACTATGGTGTCCAGAAATACATTGCGCCACATAGTGCAAATTGTTCCTGGACACTGTAGTATCCAGAAATACATTGCGCCACTTAGTGCAAATTGTTCCTGGACACTGTGGTGTCCATAAAAACATTGCGCCACTTAGTGCAAAGTATTCCTGGACACTGTGGTGTCCAGAAATACATTGCGCCACATAGTGTAAATTGTTCCTGGACACTGTGGTGTCCATAAAAACATTGCGCCACTTAGTGCAAAGTATTCCTGGACACTGTGGTGTCCAGAAATACATTGCGCCACATAGTGTAAATTGTTCCTGGACACTGTGGTATAAAGAAATACATTGCGCCACTTAGTGCAAATTGTTCCTGGACACTGTGGTATAAAAAAATACATTATGTCCCGTAGCTCAAATTGTTCCTGGAAACTGTTATGCCCAGAAATACATTATGCCCAATAGTGCAAATTTTTCCTGGACACTGTGGTGTTCATAAAAACATTGCACCACTTAGTGCAAATTGTTCCTGGACACTGTGGTACAAAAAAATACATTAAGTCCCATAGTGTAAATTGTTCCTAGACACTGTGGTGTACAGAAATACATTATGTCCCGTAGTGCAAATTATTCCTGGACACTGTGAGACCAGAAATACATTATGCCTCATAGTGCAAATTGTTCCTGTACACTATGGTGTCCAGAAATACATTATGTCCCGTAGTGCAAATTGTTCCTGCACACTGTGGTGTCCAGAAATACATTATACCCCATAGTGCAAATTATTCCTGGACACTGTGAGACCAGAAATACATTATGCCTCATAGTGCAAATTGTTCCTGTACACTATGGTGTCCAGAAATACATTGCGCCACATAGTGCAAATTGTTCCTGGACACTGTAGTATCCAGAAATACATTGCGCCACGTAGTGCAAATTTTTCCTGGACTCTGTTATGCCCAGAAATACATTATGCCCAATAGTGCAAATTGTTCCTGGAAACTGTGGTGTCCATAAAAAGATTGCGCCACTAAGTGCAAATTTTTATTGCACAATGTGGTGTCCAGAAATACATTATGCCCCATAGTGCAAATTGTTCCTGGACACTGTGGTATAAAAAAATACATTATGTCCAATAGTGCAAATTGTTCCTGTACACTGTGGTGTCCAGAAATACATTATAACCCATAGTGCAAATTGTTCCTGCACACTGTGGTGTCCAGAAATACATTATACCCCATAGTACAAATTATTCCTGGACACTGTGAGACCAGAAATACATTATGCCTCATAGTGCAAATTGTTCCTGTACACTATGGTGTCCAGAAATACATTGCGCCACATAGTGCAAATTGTTCCTGGACACTGTTGTATCCATAAAAACATTGCGCCACTTAGTGCAAAGTAGTCCTGGACACTGTGGTGTCCAGAAATACATTGCGCCACTTAGTGTAAATTGTTCCTGGAGACTGTGGTATCCAGAAATACATTGCGCCACTTAGTGCAAATTGTTCCTGGACACTGTGGTGTCCATAAAAACATTGCGCCACTTAGTGCAAGGTATTCCTGGACACTGTGGTGTCCAGAAATACATTACGCCACATAGTGTAAATTGTTCCTGGACACTGTGGTGTCCATAAAAACATTGCGCCACTTAGTGCAAAGTATTCCTGGACACTATGGTGTCCAGAAATACATTGCGCCACATAGTGCAAATTGTTCCTGGACACTGTAGTATCCAGAAATACATTGCGCCACTTAGTGCAAATTGTTCCTGGACACTGTGGTGTCCATAAAAACATTGCGCCACTTAGTGCAAAGTATTCCTGGACACTGTGGTGTCCAGAAATACATTGCGCCACATAGTGTAAATTGTTCCTGGACACTGTGGTGTCCATAAAAACATTGCGCCACTTAGTGCAAAGTATTCCTGGACACTGTGGTGTCCAGAAATACATTGCGCCACATAGTGTAAATTGTTCCTGGACACTGTGGTATAAAGAAATACATTGCGCCACTTAGTGCAAATTGTTCCTGGACACTGTGGTATAAAAAAATACATTATGTCCCGTAGCTCAAATTGTTCCTGGAAACTGTTATGCCCAGAAATACATTATGCCCAATAGTGCAAATTTTTCCTGGACACTGTGGTGTTCATAAAAACATTGCACCACTTAGTGCAAATTGTTCCTGGACACTGTGGTACAAAAAAATACATTAAGTCCCATAGTGTAAATTGTTCCTAGACACTGTGGTGTACAGAAATACATTATGTCCCGTAGTGCAAATTTTTCCTGGACACTATGGTGTCCAGAAATACATTATGTCCCGTAGTGCAAATTGTTCCTGTACACTGTGGTGTCCAGAAATACATTATACCCCATAGTGCAAATTATTCCTGGACACTGTGAGACCAGAAATACATTATGCCTCATAGTGCAAATTGTTCCTGTACACTATGGTGTCCAGAAATACATTATGTCCCGTAGTGCAAATTGTTCCTGCACACTGTGGTGTCCAGAAATACATTATACCCCATAGTGCAAATTATTCCTGGACACTGTGAGACCAGAAATACATTATGCCTCATAGTGCAAATTGTTCCTGTACACTATGGTGTCCAGAAATACATTGCGCCACATAGTGCAAATTGTTCCTGGACACTGTAGTATCCAGAAATACATTGCGCCACTTAGTGCAAATTGTTCCTGGACACTGTGGTATAAAAAAATACATTATGTCCAATAGTGCAAATTGTTCCTGGACACTGTGGTGTCCAGAAATACATTATGTCCCGTAGTGCAAATTGTTCCTGTACACTGTGGTGTCCAGAAATACATTATACCCCATAGTGCAAATTATTCCTGGACACTGTGAGACCAGAAATACATTATGCCTCATAGTGCAAATTGTTCCTGTACACTATGGTGTCCAGAAATACATTGCGCCACATAGTGCAAATTGTTCCTGGACACTGTAGTATCCATAAAAACATTGCGCCACTTAGTGCAAAGTAGTCCTGGACACTGTGGTGTCCAGAAATACATTGCGCCACATAGTGTAAATTGTTCCTGGAGACTGTGGTATCCAGAAATACATTGCGCCACTTAGTGCAAATTGTTCCTGGACACTGTGGTGTCCATAAAAACATTGCGCCACTTAGTGCAAGGTATTCCTGGACACTGTGGTGTCCAGAAATACATTACGCCACATAGTGTAAATTGTTCCTGGACACTGTGGTGTCCATAAAAACATTGCGCCACTTAGTGCAAAGCATTCCTGGACACTATGGTGTCCAGAAATACATTGCGCCACATAGTGCAAATTGTTCCTGGACACTGTAGTATCCAGAAATACATTGCGCCACTTAGTGCAAATTGTTCCTGGACACTGTGGTGTCCATAAAAACATTGCGCCACTTAGTGCAAAGTATTCCTGGACACTGTGGTGTCCAGAAATACATTGCGCCACATAGTGTAAATTGTTCCTGGACACTGTGGTGTCCATAAAAACATTGCGCCACTTAGTGCAAAGTATTCCTGGACACTGTGGTGTCCAGAAATACATTGCGCCACATAGTGTAAATTGTTCCTGGACACTGTGGTATAAAGAAATACATTGCGCCACTTAGTGCAAATTGTTCCTGGACACTGTGGTATAAAAAAATACATTATGTCCCGTAGCTCAAATTGTTCCTGGAAACTGTTATGCCCAGAAATACATTATGCCCAATAGTGCAAATTTTTCCTGGACACTGTGGTGTTCATAAAAACATTGCACCACTTAGTGCAAATTGTTCCTGGACACTGTGGTACAAAAAAATACATTAAGTCCCATAGTGTAAATTGTTCCTAGACACTGTGGTGTACAGAAATACATTATGTCCCGTAGTGCAAATTTTTCCTGGACACTATGGTGTCCAGAAATACATTATGTCCCGTAGTGCAAATTGTTCCTGTACACTGTGGTGTCCAGAAATACATTATACCCCACAGTGCAAATTATTCCTGGACACTGTGAGACCAGAAATACATTATGCCTCATAGTGCAAATTGTTCCTGTACACTATGGTGTCCAGAAATACATTATGTCCCGTAGTGCAAATTGTTCCTGCACACTGTGGTGTCCAGAAATACATTATACCCCATAGTGCAAATTATTCCTGGACACTGTGAGACCAGAAATACATTATGCCTCATAGTGCAAATTGTTCCTGTACACTATGGTGTCCAGAAATACATTGCGCCACAGAGTGCAAATTGTTCCTGGACACTGTAGTATCCAGAAATACATTGCGCCACTTAGTGCAAATTGTTCCTGGACACTGTGGTATAAAAAAATACATTATGTCCAATAGTGCAAATTGTTCCTGGACACTGTGGTGTCCAGAAATACATTATGTCCCGTAGTGCAAATTGTTCCTGTACACTGTGGTGTCCAGAAATACATTATAACCCATAGTGCAAATTGTTCCTGCACACTGTGGTGTCCAGAAATACATTATACCCCATAGTGCAAATTATTCCTGGACACTGTGAGACCAGAAATACATTATGCCTCATAGTGCAAATTGTTCCTGTACACTATGGTGTCCAGAAATACATTGCGCCACATAGTGCAAATTGTTCCTGGACACTGTAGTATCCATAAAAACATTGCGCCACTTAGTGCAAAGTAGTCCTGGACACTGTGGTGTCCAGAAATACATTGCGCCACATAGTGTAAATTGTTCCTGGAGACTGTGGTATCCAGAAATACATTGCGCCACTTAGTGCAAATTGTTCCTGGACACTGTGGTGTCCATAAAAACATTGCGCCACTTAGTGCAAGGTATTCCTGGACACTGTGGTGTCCAGAAATACATTGCGCCACATACTGTAAATTGTTCCTGGACACTGTGGTGTCCATAAGAACATTGCGCCACTTAGTGCAAAGTATTCCTGGACACTGTGGTGTCCAGAAATACATTACGCCACATAGTGTAAATTGTTCCTGGACACTGTGGTGTCCATAAAAACATTGCGCCACTTAGTGCAAAGTATTCCTGGACACTATGGTGTCCAGAAATACATTGTAAAATCTATAAAAACATTGCGCCACTTAGTGCATATTGTTCCTGGACACTGTGGTACAAAAAAATACATTAAGTCCCATAGTGTAAATTGTTCCTAGACACTGTGGTGTACAGAAATACATTATGTCCCGTAGAGCAAATTTTTCTGGACACTGTGGTGTCCAGAAATACATTATGTCCCGTAGTGCAAATTGTTCCTGTACACTGTGGTGTCCAGAAATACATTATACCCCATAGTGCAAATTATTCCTGGACACTGTGGTGTCTATAAAAACATTGCGCCACTTAGTGCATATTATTCCTGGACACTGTGGTATAAAAAAATACATTAAGTCCCATAGTGCAAATTGTTCCTGGACACTGTGGTGTACAGAAATACATTATGTCCCGTAGTGCAAATTTTTCCTGGACACTGTGGTGTCCAGAAATACATTGCGCCACTTAGTGCAAATTATTCCTGGACTCTGTTATGCCCAGAAATACATTATGCCCAATAGTGCAAATTGTTCCTGGACACTGTGGTGTCTATAAAAACAATGCGCCACTTAGTGCATATTGTTCCTGGACACTGTGGTATAAAAAAATACATTAAGTCCCATAGTGTAAATTGTTCCTAGTCACTGTGGTGTACAGAAATACATTATGTCCCGTAGTGCAAATTTTTCCTGGACACTGTGGTGTCCAGAAATACATTATGTCCCGTAGTGCAAATTGTTCCTGTACACTGTGGTGTCCAGAAATACATTATACCCCATAGTGCAAATTATTCCTGGACACTGTGAGACCAGACATACATTATGCCTCATAGTGCAAATTGTTCCTGTACACTATGGTGTCCAGAAATACATTGCGCCACATAGTGCAAATTGTTCCTGGACACTGTAGTATCCAGAAATACATTGCGCCACTTAGTGCAAATTGTTCCTGGACACTGTGGTATAAAAAAATACATTATGTCCAATAGTGCAAATTGTTCCTGGACACTGTGGTGTCCAGAAATACATTATGTCCCGTAGTGCAAATTGTTCCTGTACACTGTGGTGTCCAGAAATACATTATAACCCATAGTGCAAATTATTCCTGGACACTGTGAGACCAGAAATACATTATGCCTCATAGTGCAAATTGTTCCTAGACACTGTGGTGTACAGAAATATATTATGTCAAGTAGTGCAAATTTTTCCTGGACACTGTGGTGTCCAGAAATACATTGCGCCACTTAGTGCAAATTATTCCTGGACTCTGTTATGCCCAGAAATACATTATGCCCAATAGTGCAAATTGTTCCTGGACACTGTGGTGTCTATAAAAACATTGCGCCACTTAGTGCATATTGTTCCTGGACACTGTGGTATAAAAAAATACATTAAGTCCCATAGTGTAAATTGTTCCTAGACACTGTGGTGTACAGAAATACATTATGTCCCGTAGTGCAAATTTTTCCTGGACACTGTGGTGTCCATAAAAACATTGCGCCACTTAGTGCAAAGTATTCCTGGACACTGTGGTATAAAAAAATACATTATGTCCCGTAGCTCAAATTGTTCTTGGAAACTGTTATGCCCAGAAATACATTATGCCCAATAGTGCAAATTTTTCCTGGACACTGTGGTGTTCATAAAAAACATTGCACCACTTAGTGCAAATTGTTCCTGGACACTGTGGTACAAAAAAATACATTAAGTCCCATAGTGTAAATTGTTCCTAGACACTGTGGTGTACAGAAATACATTATGTCCCGTAGTGCAAATTTTTCCTGGACACTGTGGTGTCCAGAAATACATTATGTCCCGTAGTGCAAATTGTTCCTGGACACTGTGGTGTCCAGAAATACATTACGCCACATAGTGTAAATTGTTCCTGGACACTAAATTGTTCCTGGACACTGTGATGTCCATAAAAACATTGCGCCACTTAGTGCAAAGTATTCCTGGACACTGTGGTGTCCAGAAATACATTGCGCCACATAGTGTAAATTGTTCCTGGACACTGTGGTGTCCATAAAAACATTGCGCCACTTAGTGCAAAGTATTCCTGGACACTATGGTGTCCAGAAATACATTGCGCCACATAGTGCAAATTGTTCCTGGACACTGTAGTATCCAGAAATACATTGCGCCACTTAGTGCAAATTGTTCCTGGACACTGTGGTGTCCATAAAAACATTGCGCCACTTAGTGCAAAGTATTCCTGGACACTGTGGTGTCCAGAAATACATTGCGCCACTTAGTGCAAATCGTTCCTGGCCTCTGTTATGCCCAGAAATACATTATGCCCAATAGTGCAAATGGTTCCTGGACACTGTGGTGTCCAGAAATACATTATGTCCCGTAGCGCAAATTGTTCCTGTACACTGTGGTGTCCAGAAATACATTATGCCCCATAGTGCAAATTTTTCCTGGACACTGTGGTGTCCAGAAATACATTGCGCCACTTAGTGCAAATTGTTCCTGGACTCTGTTATGCCCAGAAATACACTATGTCCAATAGTGCAAATTGTTCCTGGACACTGTGGTGGCCAGAAATACATTATGTCCCGTAGTGCAAATTGTTCCTGTACACAGTAGTGTCCAGAAATACATTACGCCCCATAGTGCAAATTATTCCTGGACACTGTGAGACCAGAAATACATTATGCCCCATAGTGCAAATTATTCCTGCACACTGTGAGACCAGAAACACATTATACCTCATAGTGCAAATAGTTACTGCTCACTGTGGTGTCCAAAAATACATTATGCCAAATAGTGCAAATTGTGCCTGGACACTGTGGTATCCAGAAATACATTGCGCCACTTAGTGCTAGTTTTTCCTGGATACTGTCATGCCTAGAAATACATTATGCCCAATAGTGCAAATTGTTCCTGGACTCTGTTATGCCCAGAAATACATTATGCCCAATAGTGCAAATTGTTCCTGGACACTGTGGTGTCCAGAAATACATTATGTCCCGTAGTGCAAATTGTTCCTGTACACTGTGGTGTCCAGAAATACATTATGCCCAATAGTGCAAATTTTTCCTGGACACTGTGGTGTCCAGAAATACATTGCGCCACTTAGTGCAAATTGTTCCTGGAAACTGTTATGCCCAGAAATACATTATGCCCAATAGTGCAAATTGTTCCTGGACACTGTGGTGGCCAGAAATACATTATGTCCCGTAGTGCAAATTGTTCCTGTACACAGTGGTGTCCAGAAATACATTACGCCCCATAGTGAAAATTGTTCCTGGACACTGTGGTGTCCATAAAAACAATGCGCCACTTAGTGCAAATTGTTCCTGGGCACTGTGGTATAAAAAAATACATTATGTCCCGTAGTGCAAATTGTTGCGGGACACTGTGGTGTCCAGAAATACATTTCGCCACTTAGTGCAAATTGTTCCTGGACTCTGTTATGTCCAGAAATACATTATGCCCAATAGTGCAAATTGTTCCTGGACAGTGTGGTGGCCAGAAATACATTATGTCCTGTAGTGCAAATTGTTCCTGGACACTGTGGTATAAAAAAATACATTAAGTCCCATAGTGCAAATTGTTCCTGGACACTGTGGTGTACAGAAATACATTATGTCCCGTAGTGCAAATTTTTCCTGGACACTGTGGTGTCCAGAAATACATTGCGCCACTTAGTGCAAATTTTTCCTGGACCCTGTTATGCCCAGAAATACATTATGCCCAATAGTGCAAATTGTTCCTGGACACTGTGGTGTCCATAAAAACATTGCGCCACTTAGTGCAAAGTATTCCTGGACACTGTGGTGTCCAGAAATACATTGCGCCACATAGTGTAAATTGTTCCTGGACACTGTGGTATCCAGAAATACATTGCACCACTTAGTGCAAATTGTTCCTGGACACTGTGGTATAAAAAAATACATTATGTCCCGTAGCTCAAATTGTTCCTGGAAACTGTTATGCCCAGAAATACATTATGCCCAATAGTGCAAATTTTTCCTGGACACTGTGGTGTTCATAAAAACATTGCACCACTTAGTGCAAATTGTTCCTGGACACTGTGGTACAAAAAAATACATTAAGTCCCATAGTGTAAATTGTTCCTAGTCACTGTGGTGTACAGAAATACATTATGTCCCGTAGTGCAAATTTTTCCTGGACACTGTGGTGTCCAGAAATACATTATGTCCCGTAGTGCAAATTGTTCCTGTACACTGTGGTGTCCAGAAATACATTATACCCCATAGTGCAAATTATTCCTGGACACTGTGAGACCAGAAATACATTATGCCTCATAGTGCAAATTGTTCCTGTACACTATGGTGTCCAGAAATACATTGCGCCACATAGTGCAAATTGTTCCTGGACACTGTAGTATCCAGAAATACATTGCGCCACTTAGTGCAAATTGTTCCTGGACACTGTGGTGTCCATGAAAACATTGCGCCACTTAGTGCAAAGTATTCCTGGACACTGTGATGTCCAGAAATACATTGCGCCACATAGTGTAAATTGTTCCTGGACACTGTGGTATCCACAAATACATTGCGCCACTTAGTGCAAATTGTTCCTGGACACTGTGGTGTCCATAAAAACATTGCGCCACTTAGTGCAAGGTATTCCTGGACACTGTGGTGTCCAGAAATACATTGCGCCACATAGTGTAAATTGTTCCTGGACACTGTGGTGTCCATAAAAACATTGCGCCACTTAGTGCAAAGTATTCCTGGACACTGTGGTGTCCTGAAATACATTATGACCAATAGTGCAAATTGTTCCTGTACACAGTGGTGTCCAGAAATACATTACGCCCCATAGTGAAAATTGTTCCTGGACACTGTGGTGTCCATAAAAACAATGCGCCACTTAGTGCAAATTGTTCCTGGGCACTGTGGTATAAAAAAAGAAAATGCCTTCATAAACATTGAAGAAAACGGCTTCCATTATATTGGAAGAAAGTGCCTTCCATGAAATTGGATGAAAGTGCGTTGGATGAAATTGGAAATTGAAGAAAGTGCGTTCCATAAGCGTGGGAGAAAATGCGTCCATAAACATGGAAGAAAACGCGTTCCATTATATTGGAAGAAAGTGCCTTCCATGAAATTGGATGAAAGTGCGTGGCAAAAATTGGAAGAAAGTACGTTCCATAAGCATGGAAGAAAATGCGTCCATAAACATGGAAGAAATTGCGTTCCATATACATGGAAGAAAACGTGTCCATAAACATGGAAGGAAATGCGTCCATAAACATGGAAGAAAATACGTTCCATTATATGGGAAGAAAGTGCGTTCCATGACATTGGATGGAAGTGTGTTCCATAAAAATGAAAGAAAATGCGTCCATAAACATGAAAGAAAATTTGGGACGAAAGTTCGTTCCATGACATTGGAATTTATTACGTTCCATAAAGATGGAAGAAAATGAGTCCATAAGCTTGGAAGAAATTGCGTTCCATAAACATGAAAGAAAACGTGTTCCATTTTATTGGAGGAAAGTGCGTTCCATGAAATTGGAAGAAAGTACGTTCCATAAGCATGGAAGAAAATGCGTCCATAAACATGGAAGAAATTGCGTTCTATATACATGGAAGAAAATGCGTCCATAAACATGGAAGAAAATGCGTTCCATAATATTGGAAGAAATAGCGTTCCATGAAACCGGATGAAAGTGCGTTGCATGAAATTGGAAGAATGTACGTTCCTAAAGCATGGGACAAAATGCGTCCATAAGCATGGAAGAAAATATATTCCATTATATTGGAAGAAAGTGCGTTCCATGAAATTGGATATAAAGTGCGTTGCATGAAATTGGAAATTGAAGAAAGTGCGTTCCATAAGCGTGGGAGAAAATGCGTCCATAAACATGGAAGAAAACGCGTTCCATTATATTGGAAGAAAGTGCCTTCCATGAAATTGGATGAAAGTGCGTGGCAAAAATTGGAAGAAAGAATGCTCCATAAGCATGGGAGAAAATGCGTTCTTAGACATAGAAGAAAATGCGTTCCATTGTATTGGAAGAAAGCGCGTTCCATGAAATTGGAAGAAAGTATGTTCCAAAAGCATGGGACAAAATGCGTCCATAAGTATGGAAGAAAATATGTTCCTTTATATTGGAAGAAAGTGCGTTCCATGAAATTGGATGAAAGTGCGTTGCATGAAATTGGAAATTGAAGAAAGTACGTTCCATAAGCATGGGAGAAAATGCGTCCAAAAACATGGAAGAAAACGCGTTTCATTATATTGGAAGAAAGTGCCTTCCATGAAATTGGATGAAAGTGCGTGGCAAAAATTGGAAGAAAGTACGCTCCATAAGCATGGGAGAAAATGCGTTCTTAGACATGGAAGAAAATGCGTTCCATTGTATTGGAAGAAAGCGCGTTCCATGAAATTGGAAGAAAGAATGCTCCATAAGCATGGGAGAAAATGCGTTCTTAGACATAGAAGAAAATGCGTTCCATTGTATTGGAAGAAAGCGCGTTCCATGAAATTGGAAGAAAGTATGTTCCAAAAGCATGGGACAAAATGCGTCCATAAGTATGGAAGAAAATATGTTCCTTTATATTGGAAGAAAGTGCGTTCCATGAAATTGGATGAAAGTGCGTTGCATGAAATTGGAAATTGAAGAAAGTACGTTCCATAAGCATGGGAGAAAATGCGTCCATAAACATGGAAGAAAACGCGTTTCATTATATTGGAAGAAAGTGCCTTCCATGAAATTGGATGAAAGTGCGTGGCAAAAATTGGAAGAAAGTACGCTCCATAAGCATGGGAGAAAATGCGTTCTTAGACACGGAAGAAAATGCGTTCCATTGTATTGGAAGAAAGCGCGTTCCATGAAATTGGATGAAAGTGTGTTCCATAAAAATGAAAGAAAATGCGTCCATAAATATGAAAGAAAATTTTGGACGAAAGTGCGTTCCATGACATTGGAATTTATTACGTTCCATAAAGATGGAAGAAAATGAGTCCATAAGCATGGAAGAAATTGCGTTCCATATACATGGAAGAAAATGCGTTCATAAACATGGAAGAAAATGCGTTCCATAATTTTGGAAGAAATAGCGTTCCATGAAATTGGATGAAAGTGCGTTGCATGAAATTGGAAGAAAGTACGTTCCATAAGCATGGAAGAAAATGCGATCCATTATACTAGAAGAAAGAGAATTCCATGAAAATGGAAATTGGAAGAAAGTACGCTCCATAAGCATGGGAGAAAATGCGTTCATAAACATTGAAGAAAACGCGTTCCATTATATTGGAAGAAAGTGCCTTCCATGAAATTGAATGAAAGTGCGTTGGATGAAATTGGAAATTGAAGAAAGTGCGTTCCATAAGCGTGGGAGAAAATAAGTCCATAAGCATGGAAGAAATTGCGTCCCTGAACATGGAAAAAATTGCGTTGCATAAACATGGGAGAAAATGCGTCCATAAGCATGGAAGAAAACGTGTTCCATTATATTGGGAGAAAGTGCCTTCCATAAAATTGGATGAAAGTGCGTGGCAAAAATTGGAAGAAAGTACGCTCCACAAGCATGGGAGAAAATGCGTTCTTAGACATGGAAGAAAATGCGTTCCATTATATTGGAAGAAAGTGCCTTCCATTATTTTGGATGAAAGTGCGTTGGATGAAATTGGAAATTGAAGAAAGTGCGTTCCATAAGCATGGGAGAAAATGCGTCCATAAACATGGAAGAAAACGTGTTCCATTATATTGGGAGAAAGTGCCTTCCATGAAATTGGATGAAAGTGCGTGGCAAAAATTGGAAGAAAGTACGCTCCACAAGCATGGGAGAAAATGCGTTCTTAGACATGGAAGAAAATGCGTTCCATTGTATTAGAAGAAAGTGCGTTCCATGAGATTGGATGAAAGTGTGTTCCATAAAAATGAAAGAAAATGCGTCCATAAACATGAAAGAAAATTTTGGACGAAATTGCGTTCCATGACATTGGAAGATATAACGTCCCATAAAGATGGAAGAAAATGAGTCCATAAGCATGGAAGAAAATGCGATCCATTATACTAGAAGAAAGAGAGTTCCATAAAAATGGAAGAAAATGCGTCCATAAGCATGGAAGAAATTGCGTTCCATATACATGGAAGAAAATGCGTTCATAAACATGGAAGAAAATGCGTTCCATAATTTTGGAAGAAATAGCGTTCCATGAAATTGGATGAAAGTGCGTTGCATGAAATTGGAAGAAAGTACGTTCCATAAGCATGGAAGAAAATGGGATCCATTATACTAGAAGAAAGAGAGTTCCATAAAAATGGAATAAAATGCGTCCATAAACATGGAAAAAATTGCGTTGCATAAACATGGAAGAAAATGCGTCCATAGACATGGAAGAAAATACGTTCCATTATATTGGAAGAAAGTGCGTTCCATGACATTGGATGGAAGTGCGTTGCATGAAACTGGAAGAAAGTGCGTTCCATAAGCATGGAAGAAAATGCGATCCATAAACATGGAAGAAAATGCGTTCCATAATTTTGGAAGAAATAGCGTTCCATGAAATTGGATGAAAGTGCGTTGCATGAAATTGGAAGAAAGTGCGTTCTATAAGCATGAAAGAAAGTGCGATCCATTATACTAGAAGAAGGAGAGTTCCATGAAAATGGAAATTGGAAGAAAGTACGCTCCATAAGCATGGGAGAAAATGCGTTCATAAACATTGAAGAAAACGCGTTCCATTATATTGGAAGAAAGTGCCTTCCATGAAATTGGATGAAAGTGCGTTGGATGAAATTTGAAATTGAAGAAAGTGCGTTTCATAAGCGTGGGAGAAAATGCGTCCATAAACATGGAAGAAAACGCGTTCCATTATATTGGAAGAAAGTGCCTTCCATGAAATTGGATGAAAGTGCGTGGCAAAAATTGGAAGAAAGTACGCTCCATAAGCATGGTAGAAAATGCGTCCATAAACATGGAAGAAATTGCGTTCCATATACATGGAAGAAAACGTCCATAAACATGGAAGAAAATACGTTCCATTATATGCGAAGAAAGTGCGTTCCATGACATTGGATGGAAGTGTGTTCCATAAAAATGAAAGAAAATGCGTCCATAAACATGAAAGAAAATTTTGGACGAAAGTGCGTTCCATGACATTGGAATTTATTACGTTCCATAAAGATGGAAGAAAATGAGTCCATAAGCTTGGAAGAAATTGCGTCCATAAACATGAAAGAAAACGTGTTCCATTTTATTCGAGGAAAGTGCGTTCCATGAAATTGGAAGAAAGTACGTTCCATAAGCATGGAAGAAAATGCGTCCATAAACATGGAAGAAATTGCGTTCCATATACATGGAAGAAAACGTGCCCATAAACATGGAAGGAAATGCGTCCATAAACATGGAAGAAATTGCGTTCCATATACATGGAAGAAAATGCGTCCATAAACATGGAAGAAATTGCGTTCCATATACATGGAAGAAAACGTGTCCATAAGCATGGAAGAAAATGCGTCCATAAACATGGAAGAAATTGCGTTCCATATACATGGAAGAAAACGTGTCCATAAACATGGAAGGAAATGCGTCCATAAACATGGAAGAAATTGCGTTCCATATACATGGAAGAAAATGCGTCCATAAACATGAAAGCAAACGTGTTCCATTTTATTGGAGGAAAGTGCGTTCCATGAAATTGGAAGAAAGTACGTTCCATAAGCATGGAAGAAAATGCGTCCATAAACATGGAAGAAATTGCGTTCCATATACATGGAAGAAAACGTGTCCATAAACATGGAAGGAAATGCGTCCATAAACATGGAAGAAATTGCGTTCCATATACATGGAAGAAATTGCGTCCATAAACATGAAAGAAAACGTGTTCCATTTTATTGGAGGAAAGTGCGTTCCATGAAATTGGAAGAATATGAAAAAGTGCCTTCCATGAAATTGGATGAAAGTGCGTGGCAAAAATTGGAAGAAAGTACGCTCCATAAGCATGGGAGAAAATGCGTTCTTAGACATGGAAGAAACTGCGTTCCATTGTATTGGAAGAAAGTGCATTCCATGAAATTGGATGAAAGTGTGTTCCATAAAAATTAAAGAAAATGCGCCCATAAACATGAAAGAAAATTTTGAACGAAAGTGCGTTCCATGACATTGGAATTTATTACGTTCCATAAAGATGGAAGAAAATGAGTCCATAAGCATGGAAGAAATTGCGTCCATAAACATGGAAGAAAATACGTTCCATTATATTGGAAGAAAGTGCGTTCCATGACATTGGATGAAAGTGCGTTGCATGAAATTGGATGAAAGTGCGTTGCATGAAATTGGAAGAAAATACGTTCCATAAACATGGAAGAAAATGCGATCCATTACACCAGAAGAAAGAGAGTTCCATAAAAATGGAATTTGGAAGAAAGTACGCTCCATAAGCATGGGAGAAAATGCGTTCATAAACATGGAAGAAAACGCGTTCCATTATATTGGAAGAAAGTGCCTTCCATGAAATTGGAAGAAAGTGCGTTTCATGAAATTTGAAATTGAAGAAAGCACGTTCCATAAGCATGAAAGAAAACGCGTTCCATTATATTGGAAGAAAGAGCGTTCCATGAAATTGGAAGAAAGTATGTTCCAAAAGCACGGGACAAAATGCGTCCATAAGCATGGAAGAAAATATGTTCCATTATATTGGAAGAAAGTGCGTTCCATGAAATCGGATGAAAGTGCGTTGCATGAAATTGGAAATTGAAGAAAGTACGTTCCGTAAGCATGGGAGAAAATGCGTCCATAAACATGGAAGAAAATACGTTCCATTATATGGGAAGAAAGTGCGTTCCATGACATTGGATGGAAGTGTGTTCCATAAAAATGAAAGAAAATGCGTCCATAAACATGAAAGAAAATTTGGGACGACAGTTCGTTCCATGACATTGGAATTTATTACATTCCATAAAGATGGAAGAAAATGAGTCCATAAGCTTGGAAGAAATTGCGTTCCATAAACATGAAAGAAAACGTGTTCCATTTTATTGGAGGAAAGTGCGTTCCATGAAATTGGAAGAAAGTATGTTCCAAAAGCATGGGACAAAATGCGTCCATAAGCATGGAAGAAAATACGTTCCATTATATGGGAAGAAAGTGCGTTCCATGACATTGGATGGAAGTGTGTTCCATAAAAATGAAAGAAAATGCGTCCATAAACATGAAAGAAAATTTGGGACGAAAGTTCGTTCCATGACATTGGAATTTACTACGTTCCATAAAGATGGAAGAAAATGAGTCCATAAGCTTGGAAGAAATTGCGTTCCATAAACATGAAAGAAAACGTGTTCCATTTTATTGGAGGAAAGTGCGTTCCATGAAATTGGAAGAAAGTACGTTCCATAAGCATGGAAGAAAATGCGTCCATAAACATGGAAGAAATTGCGTTCCATATACATGGAAGAAAATGCGTCCATAAACATGGAAGAAAACGCGTTCCATTATATTGGAAGAAAGTGCCTTCCATGAAATTGGATGAAAGTGCGTGGCAAAAATTGGAAGAAAGAATGCTCCATAAGCATGGGAGAAAATGCGTTCTTAGACATAGAAGAAAATGCGTTCCATTGTATTGGAAGAAAGCGCGTTCCATGAAATTGGAAGAAAGTATGTTCCAAAAGCATGGGACAAAATGCGTCCATAAGTATGGAAGAAAATATGTTCCTTTATATTGGAAGAAAGTGCGTTCCATGAAATTGGATGAAAGTGCGTTGCATGAAATTGGAAATTGAAGAAAGTACGTTCCATAAGCATGGGAGAAAATGCGTCCAAAAACATGGAAGAAAACGCGTTTCATTATATTGGAAGAAAGTGCCTTCCATGAAATTGGATGAAAGTGCGTGGCAAAAATTGGAAGAAAGTACGCTCCATAAGCATGGGAGAAAATGCGTTCTTAGACATGGAAGAAAATGCGTTCCATTGTATTGGAAGAAAGCGCGTTCCATGAAATTGGAAGGAAGTATGCTCCATAAGCATGGGAGAAAATGCGTTCTTAGACATAGAAGAAAATGCGTTCCATTGTATTGGAAGAAAGCGCGTTCCATGAAATTGGAAGAAAGTATGTTCCAAAAGCATGGGACAAAATGCGTCCATAAGTATGGAAGAAAATATGTTCCTTTATATTGGAAGAAAGTGCGTTCCATGAAATTGGATGAAAGTGCGTTGCATGAAATTGGAAATTGAAGAAAGTACGTTCCATAAGCATGGGAGAAAATGCGTCCATAAACATGGAAGAAAACGCGTTTCATTATATTGGAAGAAAGTGCCTTCCATGAAATTGGATGAAAGTGCGTGGCAAAAATTGGAAGAAAGTACGCTCCATAAGCATGGGAGAAAATGCGTTCTTAGACATGGAAGAAAATGCGTTCCATTGTATTGGAAGAAAGCGCGTTCCATGAAATTGGATGAAAGTGTGTTCCATAAAAATGAAAGAAAATGCGTCCATAAATATGAAAGAAAATTTTGGACGAAAGTGCGTTCCATGACATTGGAATTTATTACGTTCCATAAAGATGGAAGAAAATGAGTCCATAAGCTTGGAAGAAATTGCGTCCATAAACATGGAAAAAATTTCGTTGCATACACATGGAAGAAAATGCGTCCATAAACATGGAAGAAAATACGTTCCATGACATTGGATGGAAGTGCGTTGCATGAAATTGGAAGAAAGTACGTTCCATAAACATGGATGAAAATGCGAGCCATTATACTAGAAGAAAGAGAGTTCCATAAAAATGGAAATTGGAAGAAAGTACGCTCCATAAGCATGGGAGAAAATGCGTCCATAAACATGGAAGAAAACGTGTTCCATTAAATTGGGAGAAAGTGCCTTCCATGAAATTGGATGAAAGTGCATGGCAAAAATTGGAAGAAAGTACGCTCCACAAGCATGGGAGAAAATGCGTTCATAGACATGGAAGAAAATGCGTTCCATTATATTGGAAGAAAGTGCCTTCCATGATTTTGGATGAAAGTGCGTTGGATGAAATTGGAAATTGAAGAAAGTGCGTTCCATAAGCATGGGAGAAAATGCGTCCATAAACATGGAAGAAAACGTGTTCCATTATATTGGGAGAAAGTGCCTTCCATGAAATTGGATGAAAGTGCGTTGCATGAAATTGGAAGAAAGTGCGTTCCATAAGCATGAAAGAAAATGCGATCCATTATACTAGAAGAAAGAGAATTCCATGAAAATGGAAATTGGAAGAAAGTACGCTCCATAAGCATGGGAGAAAATGCGTTCATAGACATGGAAGAAAATGCGTTCCATTATATTGGAAGAAAGTGCCTTCCATGAAATTGGATGAAAGTGCGTTGGATGAAATTGGAAATTGAAGAAAGTGCGTTCCATAAGCGTGGGAGAAAATAAGTCCATAAGCATGGAAGAAATTGCGTCCCTGAACATGGAAAAAATTGCGTTGCATAAACATGGGAGAAAATGCGTCCATAAACATGGAAGAAAATACGTTCCATTATATTGGGAGAAAGTGCCTTCCATGAAATTGGATGAAAGTGCGTTGCATGAAATTGGATGAAAGTGCGTTGCATGAAATTGGAAGAAAATACGTTCCATAAACATGGAAGAAAATGCGATCCATTACACTAGAAGAAAGAGAGTTCCATAAAAATGGAAATTGGAAGAAAGTACGCTCCATAAGCATGGGAGAAAATGCGTTCATAAACATGGAAGAAAACGCGTTCCATTATATTGGAAGAAAGTGCCTTCCATGAAATTGGATGAAAGTGCGTTGGATGAAATTGGAAATTGAAGAAAGTGCGTTCCATAAGCGTGGGAGAAAATGCGTCCATAAACATGGAAGAAAACGCGTTCCATTATATTGGAAGAAAGTGCCTTCCATGAAATTGGATGAAAGTGCGTTGGATGAAATTGGAAATTGAAGAAAGTGCGTTCGATAAGCGTGGGAGAAAATGCGTCCATAAACATGGAAGAAAATACGTTCCATTATATTGGGAGAAAGTGCCTTCCATGAAATTGGATGAAAGTGCGTTGCATGAAATTGGATGAAAGTGCGTTGCATGAAATTGGAAGAAAATACGTTCCATAAACATGGAAGAAAATGCGATCCATTACACTAGAAGAAAGAGAGTTCCATAAAAATGGAAATTGGAAGAAAGTACGCTCCATAAGCATGGGAGAAAATGCGTTCATAAACATGGAAGAAAACGCGTTCCATTATATTGGAAGAAAGTGCCTTCCATGAAATTGGATGAAAGTGCGTTGGATGAAATTGGAAATTGAAGAAAGTGCGTTCCATAAGCGTGGGAGAAAATAAGTCCATAAGCATGGAAGAAATTGCGTCCCTGAACATGGAAAAAATTGCGTTGCATAAACATGGGAGAAAATGCGTCCATAAACATGGAAGAAAATACGTTCCATTATATTGGGAGAAAGTGCCTTCCATAAAATTGGATGAAAGTGCGTTGCATGAAATTGGATGAAAGTGCGTTGCATGAAATTGGAAGAAAATACGTTCCATAAACATGGAAGAAAATGCGATCCATTACACTAGAAGAAAGAGAGTTCCATAAAAATGGAAATTGGAAGAAAGTACGCTCCATAAGCATGGGAGAAAATGCGTCCATAAACATGGAAGAAAATACGTTCCATTATATTGGGAGAAAGTGCCTTCCATGAAATTGGATGAAAGTGCGTTGCAGGAAATTGGATGAAAGTGCGTTGCATGAAATTGGAAGAAAATACGTTCCATAAACATGGAAGAAAATGCGATCCATTACACTAGAAGAAAGAGAGTTCCATAAAAATGGAAATTGGAAGAAAGTACGCTCCATAAGCATGGGAGAAAATGCGTCCATAAACATGGAAGAAAACGTGTTCCATTAAATTGGGAGAAAGTGCCTTCCATGAAATTGGATGAAAGTGCATGGCAAAAATTGGAAGAAAGTACGCTCCACAAGCATGGGAGAAAATGCGTTCATAGACATGGAAGAAAATGCGTTCCATTATATTGGAAGAAAGTGCCTTCCATGATTTTGGATGAAAGTGCGTTGGATGAAATTGGAAATTGAAGAAAGTGCGTTCCATAAGCATGGGAGAAAATGCGTCCATAAACATGGAAGAAAACGTGTTCCATTATATTGGGAGAAAGTGCCTTCCATGAAATTGGATGAAAGTGCGTTGCATGAAATTGGAAGAAAGTGCGTTCCATAAGCATGAAAGAAAATGCGATCCATTATACTAGAAGAAAGAGAATTCCATGAAAATGGAAATTGGAAGAAAGTACGCTCCATAAGCATGGGAGAAAATGCGTTCATAAACATTGAAGAAAACGCGTTCCATTATATTGGAAGAAAGTGCCTTCCATGAAATTGGATGAAAGTGCGTTGGATGAAATTGGAAATTGAAGAAAGTGCGTTCCATAAGCGTGGGAGAAAATAAGTCCATAAGCATGGAAGAAATTGCGTCCCTGAACATGGAAAAAATTGCGTTGCATAAACATGGGAGAAAATGCGTCCATAAACATGGAAGAAAACGTGTTCCATTATATTGGGAGAAAGTGCGTCCCATGACATTGGATGGAAGTGCGTTGCATGAAACTGGAAGAAAGTGCGTTCCATAAGCATGGAAGAAAATGCGATCCATAAACATGGAAGAAAATGCGTTCCATAATTTTGGAAGAAATAGCGTTCCATGAAATTGGATGAAAGTGCGTTGCATGAAATTGGAAGAAAGTGCGTTCCATAAGCATGAAAGAAAATGCGATCCATTATACTAGAAGAAAGAGAATTCCATGAAAATGGAAATTGGAAGAAAGTACGCTCCATAAGCATGGGAGAAAATGCGTTCATAAACATTGAAGAAAACGCGTTCCATTATATTGGAAGAAAGTGCCTTCCATGAAATTGGATGAAAGTGCGTTGGATGAAATTGGAAATTGAAGAAAGTGCGTTCCATAAGCGTGGGAGAAAATAAGTCCATAAGCATGGAAGAAATTGCGTCCCTGAACATGGAAAAAATTGCGTTGCATAAACATGGGAGAAAATGCGTCCATAAACATGGAAGAAAATACGTTCCATTATATTGGGAGAAAGTGCCTTCCATGAAATTGGATGAAAGTGCGTGGCAAAAATTGGAAGAAAGTACGCTCCACAAGCATGGGAGAAAATGCGTTCATAAACATTGAAGAAAACGCGTTCCATTATATTGGAAGAAAGTGCCTTCCATGAAATTGGATGAAAGTGCGTTGGATGAAATTGGAAATTGAAGAAAGTGCGTTCCATAAGCGTGGGAGAAAATGCGTCCATAAACATGGAAGAAAACGCGTTCCATTATATTGGAAGAAAGTGCCTTCCATGAGATTGGATGAAAGTGTGTTCCATAAAAATGAAAGAAAATGCGTCCATAAACATGAAAGAAAATTTTGGACGAAATTGCGTTCCATGACATTGGAAGATATAACGTCCCATAAAGATGGAAGAAAATGAGTCCATAAGCATGGAAGAAAATGCGATCCATTATACTAGAAGAAAGAGAGTTCCATAAAAATGGAAGAAAATGCGTCCATAAGCATGGAAGAAATTGCGTTCCATATACATGGAAGAAAATGCGTTCATAAACATGGAAGAAAATGCGTTCCATAATTTTGGAAGAAATAGCGTTCCATGAAATTGGATGAAAGTGCGTTGCATGAAATTGGAAGAAAGTACGTTCCATAAGCATGGAAGAAAATGCGATCCATTATACTAGAAGAAAGAGAGTTCCATAAAAATGGAAGAAAATGCGTCCATAAGCATGGAAGAAATTGCGTTCCATATACATGGAAGAAAATGCGTTCATAAACATGGAAGAAAATGCGTTCCATAATTTTGGAAGAAATAGCGTTCCATGAAATTGGATGAAAGTGCGTTGCATGAAATTGGAAGAAAGTACGTTCCATAAGCATGGAAGAAAATGCGATCCATTATACTAGAAGAAAGAGAGTTCCATAAAAATGGAATAAAATGCGTCCATAAACATGGAAAAAATTGCGTTGCATAAACATGGAAGAAAATGCGTCCATAGACATGGAAGAAAATACGTTCCATTATATTGGAAGAAAGTGCGTCCCATGACATTGGATGGAAGTGCGTTGCATGAAACTGGAAGAAAGTGCGTTCCATAAGCATGGAAGAAAATGCGATCCATAAACATGGAAGAAAATGCGTTCCATAATTTTGGAAGAAATAGCGTTCCATGAAATTGGATGAAAGTGCGTTGCATGAATTTGGAAGAAAGTGCGTTCCATAAGCATGAAAGAAAATGCGATCCATTATACTAGAAGAAAGAGAATTCCATGAAAATGGAAATTGGAAGAAAGTACGCTCCATAAGCATGGGAGAAAATGCGTTCATAAACATTGAAGAAAACGCGTTCCATTATATTGGAAGAAAGTGCCTTCCATGAAATTGGATGAAAGTGCGTTGGATGAAATTGGAAATTGAAGAAAGTGCGTTCCATAAGCGTGGGAGAAAATAAGTCCATAAGCATGGAAGAAATTGCGTCCCTGAACATGGAAAAAATTGCGTTGCATAAACATGGGAGAAAATGCGTCCATAAACATGGAAGAAAACGTGTTCCATTATATTGGGAGAAAGTGCCTTCCATGAAATTGGATGAAAGTGCGTGGCAAAAATTGGAAGAAAGTACGCTCCACAAGCATGGGAGAAAATGCGTTCATAAACATTGAAGAAAACGCGTTCCATTATATTGGAAGAAAGTGCCTTCCATGAAATTGGATGAAAGTGCGTTGGATGAAATTGGAAATTGAAGAAAGTCTGTTCCATAAGCGTGGGAGAAAATGCGTCCATAAACATGGAAGAAAACGCGTTCCATTATATTGGAAGAAAGTGCCTTTCATGAAATTGGATGAAAGTGCGTGGCATAAATTGGAAGAAAGTACGCTCCATAAGCATGGAAGAAAATGCGTCCATAGACATGGAAGAAAATGCGTTCCATTATATTGGAAGAAAGTGCCTTCCATGATTTTGGATGAAAGTGCGTTGGATGAAATTGGAAATTGAAGAAAGTGCGTTCCATAAGCATGGGAAAAAATGCTTCCATAAACATGGAAGAAAACGTGTTCCATTATATTGGGAGAAAGTGCCTTCCATGAAATTGGATGAAATTGCGTGGCAAAAATTGGAAGAAAGTACGCTCCACAAGCATGGGAGAAAATGCGTTCTTAGACATGGAAGAAAATGCGTTCCATTGTATTGGAAGAAAGTGCGTTCCATGAGATTGGATGAAAGTGTGTTCCATAAAAATGAAAGAAAATGCGTCCATAAACATGAAAGAAAATTTTGGACGAAATTGCGTTCCATGACATTGGAAGATATAACGTCCCATAAAGATGGAAGAAAATGAGTCCATAAGCATGGAAGAAAATGCGATCCATTATACTAGAAGAAAGAGAGTTCCATAAAAATGGAAGAAAATGCGTCCATAAGCATGGAAGAAATTGCGTTCCATATACATGGAAGAAAATGCGTTCATAAACATGGAAGAAAATGCGTTCCATAATTTTGGAAGAAATAGCGTTCCATGAAATTGGATGAAAGTGCGTTGCATGAAATTGGAAGAAAGTACGTTCCATAAGCATGGAAGAAAATGGGATCCATTATACTAGAAGAAAGAGAGTTCCATAAAAATGGAATAAAATGCGTCCATAAACATGGAAAAAATTGCGTTGCATAAACATGGAAGAAAATGCGTCCATAGACATGGAAGAAAATACGTTCCATTATATTGGGAGAAAGTGCGTCCCATGACATTGGATGGAAGTGCGTTGCATGAAACTGGAAGAAAGTGCGTTCCATAAGCATGGAAGAAAATGCGATCCATAAACATGGAAGAAAATGCGTTCCATAATTTTGGAAGAAATAGCGTTCCATGAAATTGGATGAAAGTGCGTTGCATGAAATTGGAAGAAAGTGCGTTCCATAAGCATGAAAGAAAATGCGATCCATTATACTAGAAGAAAGAGAATTCCATGAAAATGGAAATTGGAAGAAAGTACGCTCCATAAGCATGGGAGAAAATGCGTTCATAAACATTGAAGAAAACGCGTTCCATTATATTGGAAGAAAGTGCCTTCCATGAAATTGGATGAAAGTGCGTTGGATGAAATTGGAAATTGAAGAAAGTGCGTTCCATAAGCGTGGGAGAAAATAAGTCCATAAGCATGGAAGAAATTGCGTCCCTGAACATGGAAAAAATTGCGTTGCATAAACATGGGAGAAAATGCGTCCATAAACATGGAAGAAAATACGTTCCATTATATTGGGAGAAAGTGCCTTCCATGAAATTGGATGAAAGTGCGTGGCAAAAATTGGAAGAAAGTACGCTCCACAAGCATGGGAGAAAATGCGTTCATAAACATTGAAGAAAACGCGTTCCATTATATTGGAAGAAAGTGCCTTCCATGAAATTGGATGAAAGTGCGTTGGATGAAATTGGAAATTGAAGAAAGTGCGTTCCATAAGCGTGGGAGAAAATGCGTCCATAAACATGGAAGAAAACGCGTTCCATTATATTGGAAGAAAGTGCCTTCCATGAGATTGGATGAAAGTGTGTTCCATAAAAATGAAAGAAAATGCGTCCATAAACATGAAAGAAAATTTTGGACGAAATTGCGTTCCATGACATTGGAAGATATAACGTCCCATAAAGATGGAAGAAAATGAGTCCATAAGCATGGAAGAAAATGCGATCCATTATACTAGAAGAAAGAGAGTTCCATAAAAATGGAAGAAAATGCGTCCATAAGCATGGAAGAAATTGCGTTCCATATACATGGAAGAAAATGCGTTCATAAACATGGAAGAAAATGCGTTCCATAATTTTGGAAGAAATAGCGTTCCATGAAATTGGATGAAAGTGCGTTGCATGAAATTGGAAGAAAGTACGTTCCATAAGCATGGAAGAAAATGCGATCCATTATACTAGAAGAAAGAGAGTTCCATAAAAATGGAAGAAAATGCGTCCATAAGCATGGAAGAAATTGCGTTCCATATACATGGAAGAAAATGCGTTCATAAACATGGAAGAAAATGCGTTCCATAATTTTGGAAGAAATAGCGTTCCATGAAATTGGATGAAAGTGCGTTGCATGAAATTGGAAGAAAGTACGTTCCATAAGCATGGAAGAAAATGCGATCCATTATACTAGAAGAAAGAGAGTTCCATAAAAATGGAATAAAATGCGTCCATAAACATGGAAAAAATTGCGTTGCATAAACATGGAAGAAAATGCGTCCATAGACATGGAAGAAAATACGTTCCATTATATTGGAAGAAAGTGCGTCCCATGACATTGGATGGAAGTGCGTTGCATGAAACTGGAAGAAAGTGCGTTCCATAAGCATGGAAGAAAATGCGATCCATAAACATGGAAGAAAATGCGTTCCATAATTTTGGAAGAAATAGCGTTCCATGAAATTGGATGAAAGTGCGTTGCATGAAATTGGAAGAAAGTGCGTTCCATAAGCATGAAAGAAAATGCGATCCATTTTACTAGAAGAAAGAGAATTCCATGAAAATGGAAATTGGAAGAAAGTACGCTCCATAAGCATGGGAGAAAATGCGTTCATAAACATTGAAGAAAACGCGTTCCATTATATTGGAAGAAAGTGCCTTCCATGAAATTGGATGAAAGTGCGTTGGATGAAATTGGAAATTGAAGAAAGTGCGTTCCATAAGCGTGGGAGAAAATAAGTCCATAAGCATGGAAGAAATTGCGTCCCTGAACATGGAAAAAATTGCGTTGCATAAACATGGGAGAAAATGCGTCCATAAACATGGAAGAAAACGTGTTCCATTATATTGAGAGAAAGTGCCTTCCATGAAATTGGATGAAAGTGCGTGGCAAAAATTGGAAGAAAGTACGCTCCACAAGCATGGGAGAAAATGCGTTCATAAACATTGAAGAAAACGCGTTCCATTATATTGGAAGAAAGTGCCTTCCATGAAATTGGATGAAAGTGCGTTGGATGAAATTGGAAATTGAAGAAAGTGCGTTCCATAAGCGTGGGAGAAAATGCGTCCATAAACATGGAAGAAAACGCGTTCCATTATATTGGAAGAAAGTGCCTTCCATGAAATTGGATGAAAGTGCGTGGCATAAATTGGAAGAAAGTACGCTCCATAAGCATGGAAGAAAATGCGTCCATAGACATGGAAGAAAATGCGTTCCATTATATTGGAAGAAAGTGCCTTCCATGATTTTGGATGAAAGTGCGTTGGATGAAATTGGAAATTGAAGAAAGTGCGTTCCATAAGCATGGGAAAAAATGCTTCCATAAACATGGAAGAAAACGTGTTCCATTATATTGGGAGAAAGTGCCTTCCATGAAATTGGATGAAATTGCGTGGCAAAAATTGGAAGAAAGTACGCTCCACAAGCATGGGAGAAAATGCGTTCTTAGACATGGAAGAAAATGCGTTCCATTGTATTGGAAGAAAGTGCGTTCCCTGAGATTGGATGAAAGTGTGTTCCATAAAAATGAAAGAAAATGCGTCCATAAACATGAAAGAAAATTTTGGACGAAATTGCGTTCCATGACATTGGAAGATATAACGTCCCATAAAGATGGAAGAAAATGAGTCCATAAGCATGGAAGAAAATGCGATCCATTATACTAGAAGAAAGAGAGTTCCATAAAAATGGAAGAAAATGCATCCATAAGCATGGAAGGAATTGCGTTCCATATACATGGAAGAAAATGCGTTCATAAACATGGAAGAAAATGCGTTCCATAATTTTGGAAGAAATAGCGTTCCATGAAATTGGATGAAAGTGCGTTGCATGAAATTGGAAGAAAGTACGTTCCATAAGCATGGAAGAAAATGGGATCCATTATACTAGAAGAAAGAGAGTTCCATAAAAATGGAATAAAATGCGTCCATAAACATGGAAAAAATTGCGTTGCATAAACATGGAAGAAAATGCGTCCATAGACATGGAAGAAAATACGTTCCATTATATTGGAAGAAAGTGCGTTCTATGACATTGGATGGAAGTGCGTTGCATGAAACTGGAAGAAAGTGCGTTCTATAAGCATGAAAGAAAGTGCGATCCATTATACTAGAAGAAAGAGAGTTCCATGAAAATGGAAATTGGAAGAAAGTACGCTCCACAAGCATGGGAGAAAATGCGTTCTTAGACATGGAAGAAAATGCGTTCCATTGTATTGGAAGAAATAGCGTTCCATGAAATTGGATGAAAGTGCGTTGCATGAAATTGGAAGAAAGTGCGTTCTATAAGCATGAAAGAAAGTGCGATCCATTATACTAGAAGAAAGAGAGTTCCATGAAAATGGAAATTGGAAGAAAGTACGCTCCATAAGCATGGAAGAAAATGCGTTCATAAACATTGAAGAAAACGCGTTCCATTATATTGGAAGAAAGTGCCTTCCATGAAATTGGATGAAAGTGCGTTGGATGAAATTGGAAATTGAAGAAAGTGCGTTCCATAAGCGTGGGAGAAAATGCGTCCATAAACATGGAAGAAAACGCGTTCCATTATATTGGAAGAAAGTGCCTTCCATGAAATTGGATGAAAGTGCGTGGCATAAATTGGAAGAAAGTACGCTCCATAAGCATGGAAGAAAATGCGTCCATAGACATGGAAGAAAATGCGTTCCATTATATTGGAAGAAAGTGCCTTCCATGATTTTGGATGAAAGTGCGTTGGATGAAATTGGAAATTGAAGAAAGTGCGTTCCATAAGCATGGGAGAAAATGCGTCCATAAACATGGAAGAAAACGTGTTCCATTATATTGGGAGAAAGTGCCTTCCATGAAATTGGATGAAATTGCGTGGCAAAAATTGGAAGAAAGTACGCTCCACAAGCATGGGAGAAAATGCGTTCTTAGACATGGAAGAAAATGCGTTCCATTGTATTGGAAGAAAGTGCGTTCCATGAGATTGGATGAAAGTGTGTTCCATAAAAATGAAAGAAAATGCGTCCATAAACATGAAAGAAAATTTTGGACGAAATTGCGTTCCATGACATTGGAAGATATAACGTCCCATAAAGATGGAAGAAAATGAGTCCATAAGCATGGAAGAAAATGCGATCCATTATACTAGAAGAAAGAGAGTTCCATAAAAATGGAAGAAAATGCGTCCATAAGCATGGAAGAAATTGCGTTCCATATACATGGAAGAAAATGCGTTCATAAACATGGAAGAAAATGCGTTCCATAATTTTGGAAGAAATAGCGTTCCATGAAATTGGATGAAAGTGCGTTGCATGAAATTGGAAGAAAGTACGTTCCATAAGCATGGAAGAAAATGCGATCCATTATACTAGAAGAAAGAGAGTTCCATAAAAATGGAATAAAATGCGTCCATAAACATGGAAAAAATTGCGTTGCATAAACATGGAAGAAAATGCGTCCATAGACATGGAAGAAAATACGTTCCATTATATTGGAAGAAAGTGCGTCCCATGACATTGGATGGAAGTGCGTTGCATGAAACTGGAAGAAAGTGCGTTCCATAAGCATGGAAGAAAATGCGATCCATAAACATGGAAGAAAATGCGTTCCATAATTTTGGAAGAAATAGCGTTCCATGAAATTGGATGAAAGTGCGTTGCATGAAATTGGAAGAAAGTGCGTTCCATAAGCATGAAAGAAAATGCGATCCATTATACTAGAAGAAAGAGAATTCCATGAAAATGGAAATTGGAAGAAAGTACGCTCCATAAGCATGGGAGAAAATGCGTTCATAAACATGGAAGAAAACGCGTTCCATTATATTGGAAGAAAGTGCCTTCCATGAAATTGGATGAAAGTGCGTTGGATGAAATTGGAAATTGAAGAAAGTGCGTTCCATAAGCGTGGGAGAAAATAAGTCCATAAGCATGGAAGAAATTGCGTCCCTGAACATGGAAAAAATTGCGTTGCATAAACATGGGAGAAAATGCGTCCATAAACATGGAAGAAAACGTGTTCCATTATATTGGGAGAAAGTGCCTTCCATGAAATTGGATGAAAGTGCGTGGCAAAAATTGGAAGAAAGTACGCTCCACAAGCATGGGAGAAAATGCGTTCTTAGACATGGAAGAAAATGCGTTCCATTGTATTGGAAGAAAGTGCGTTCCATGAGATTGGATGAAAGTGTGTTCCATAAAAATGAAAGAAAATGCGTCCATAAACATGAAAGAAAATTTTGGACGAAATTGCGTTCCATGACATTGGAAGATATAACGTCCCATAAAGATGGAAGAAAATGAGTCCATAAGCATGGAAGAAAATGCGATCCATTATACAAGAAGAAAGAGAGTTCCATAAAAATGGAAGAAAATGCGTCCATAAGCATGGAAGAAATTGCGTTCCATATACATGGAAGAAAATGCGTTCATAAACATGGAAGAAAATGCGTTCCATAATTTTGGAAGAAATAGCGTTCCATGAAATTGGATGAAAGTGCGTTGCATGAAATTGGAAGAAAGTACGTTCCATAAGCATGGAAGAAAATGCGATCCATTATACTAGAAGAAAGAGAGTTCCATAAAAATGGAATAAAATGCGTCCATAAACATGGAAAAAATTGCGTTGCATAAACATGGAAGAAAATGCGTCCATAGACATGGAAGAAAATACGTTCCATTATATTGGAAGAAAGTGCGTCCCATGACATTGGATGGAAGTGCGTTGCATGAAACTGGAAGAAAGTGCGTTCCATAAGCATGGAAGAAAATGCGATCCATAAACATGGAAGAAAATGCGTTCCATAATTTTGGAAGAAATAGCGTTCCATGAAATTGGATGAAAGTGCGTTGCATGAAATTGGAAGAAAGTGCGTTCCATAAGCATGAAAGAAAATGCGATCCATTATACTAGAAGAAAGAGAATTCCATGAAAATGGAAATTGGAAGAAAGTACGCTCCATAAGCATGGGAGAAAATGCGTTCATAAACATGGAAGAAAACGCGTTCCATTATATTGGAAGAAAGTGCCTACCATGAAATTGGATGAAAGTGCGTTGGATGAAATTGGAAATTGAAGAAAGTGCGTTCCATAAGCGTGGGAGAAAATAAGTCCATAAGCATGGAAGAAATTGCGTCCCTGAACATGGAAAAAATTGCGTTGCATAAACATGGGAGAAAATGCGTCCATAAACATGGAAGAAAACGTGTTCCATTATATTGGGAGAAAGTGCCTTCCATGAAATTGGATGAAAGTGCGTGGCAAAAATTGGAAGAAAGTACGCTCCACAAGCATGGGAGAAAATGCGTTCTTAGACATGGAAGAAAATGCGTTCCATTGTATTGGAAGAAAGTGCGTTCCATGAGATTGGATGAAAGTGTGTTCCATAAAAATGAAAGAAAATGCGTCCATAAACATGAAAGAAAATTTTGGACGAAATTGCGTTCCATGACATTGGAAGATATAACGTCCCATAAAGATGGAAGAAAATGAGTCCATAAGCATGGAAGAAATTGCGTTCCATATACATGGAAGAAAATGCGTTCATAAACATGGAAGAAAATGCGTTCCATAATTTTGGAAGAAATAGCGTTCCATGAAATTGGATGAAAGTGCGTTGCATGAAATTGGAAGAAAGTACGTTCCATAAGCATGGAAGAAAATGGGATCCATTATACTAGAAGAAAGAGAGTTCCATAAAAATGGAATAAAATGCGTCCATAAACATGGAAAAAATTGCGTTGCATAAACATGGAAGAAAATGCGTCCATAGACATGGAAGAAAATACGTTCCATTATATTGGAAGAAAGTGCGTTCCATGACATTGGATGGAAGTGCGTTGCATGAAACTGGAAGAAAGTGCGTTCTATAAGCATGAAAGAAAGTGCGATCCATTATACTAGAAGAAAGAGAGTTCCATGAAAATGGAAATTGGAAGAAAGTACGCTCCACAAGCATGGGAGAAAATGCGTTCTTAGACATGGAAGAAAATGCGTTCCATTGTATTGGAAGAAATAGCGTTCCATGAAATTGGATGAAAGTGCGTTGCATGAAATTGGAAGAAAGTGCGTTCTATAAGCATGAAAGAAAGTGCGATCCATTATACTAGAAGAAAGAGAGTTCCATGAAAATGGAAATTGGAAGAAAGTACGCTCCATAAGCATGGGAGAAAATGCGTTCATAAACATTGAAGAAAACGCGTTCCATTATATTGGAAGAAAGTGCCTTCCATGAAATTGGATGAAAGTGCGTTGGATGAAATTGGAAATTGAAGAAAGTGCGTTCCATAAGCGTGGGAGAAAATGCGTCCATAAACATGGAAGAAAACGCGTTCCATTATATTGGAAGAAAGTGCCTTCCATGAAATTGGATGAAAGTGCGTGGCATAAATTGGAAGAAAGTACGCTCCATAAGCATGGAAGAAAATGCGTCCATAAACATGGAAGAAATTGCGTTCATAAACATGGAAAAAATTGCGTTGCATAAACATGGAAGGAAATGCGTCCATAAACATGGAAGAAATTGCGTCCATAGACATGGAAGAAAATACGTTCCATTATATTGGAAGAAAGTGCGTTCCATGACATTGGATGGAAGTGCGTTGCATGAAACTGGAAGAAAGTGCGTTCCATAAGAATGGAAGAAAATGCGATCCATAAACATGGAAGAAAATGCGTTCCATAATTTTGGAAGAAATAGCGTTCCATGAAATTGGATGAAAGTGCGTTGCATGAAATTGGAAGAGAGTGCGTTCTATAAGCATGAAAGAAAGTGCGATCCATTATACTAGAAGAAAGAGAGTTCCATGAAAATGGAAATTGGAAGAAAGTACGCTCCATAAGCATGGGAGAAAATGCGTTCATAAACATTGAAGAAAACGCGTTCCATTATATTGGAAGAAAGTGCCTTCCATGAAATTGGATGAAAGTGCGTTGGATGAAATTTGAAATTGAAGAAAGTGCGTTTCATAAGCGTGGGAGAAAATGCGTCCATAAACATGGAAGAAAACGCGTTCCATTATATTGGAAGAAAGTGCCTTCCATGAAATTGGATGAAAGTGCGTGGCAAAAATTGGAAGAAAGTACGCTCCATAAGCATGGTAGAAAATGCGTCCATAAACATGGAAGAAATTGCGTTCCATATACATGGAAGAAAACGTGTCCATAAACATGGAAGGAAATGCGTCCATAAACATGGAAGAAAATACGTTCCATTATATGCGAAGAAAGTGCGTTCCATGACATTGGATGGAAGTGTGTTCCATAAAAATGAAAGAAAATGCGTCCATAAACATGAAAGAAAATTTTGGACGAAAGTGCGTTCCATGACATTGGAATTTATTACGTTCCATAAAGATGGAAGAAAATGAGTCCATAAGCTTGGAAGAAATTGCGTCCATAAACATGAAAGAAAACGTGTTCCATTTTATTCGAGGAAAGTGCGTTCCATGAAATTGGAAGAAAGTACGTTCCATAAGCATGGAAGAAAATGCGTCCATAAACATGGAAGAAATTGCGTTCCATATACATGGAAGAAAACGTGCCCATAAACATGGAAGGAAATGCGTCCATAAACATGGAAGAAATTGCGTTCCATATACATGGAAGAAAATGCGTCCATAAACATGGAAGAAATTGCGTTCCATATACATGGAAGAAAACGTGTCCATAAGCATGGAAGAAAATGCGTCCATAAACATGGAAGAAATTGCGTTCCATATACATGGAAGAAAACGTGTCCATAAACATGGAAGGAAATGCGTCCATAAACATGGAAGAAATTGCGTCCCATATACATGGAAGAAAATGCGTCCATAAACATGAAAGCAAACGTGTTCCATTTTATTGGAGGAAAGTGCGTTCCATGAAATTGGAAGAAAGTACGTTCCATAAGCATGGAAGAAAATGCGTCCATAAACATGGAAGAAATTGCGTTCCATATACATGGAAGAAAACGTGTCCATAAACATGGAAGGAAATGCGTCCATAAACATGGAAGAAATTGCGTTCCATATACATGGAAGAAATTGCGTCCATAAACATGAAAGAAAACGTGTTCCATTTTATTGGAGGAAAGTGCGTTCCATGAAATCGGAAGAATGTGCGTTGCATGAAATTGGAAATTGAAGAAAGTACGTTCCATAAGCATGGGAGAAAATGCGTCCATAAACATGGAAGAAAACACGTTCCATTATATTGGAAAAAAGTGCCTTCCATGAAATTGGATGAAAGTGCGTGGCAAAAATTGGAAGAAAGTACGCTCCATAAGCATGGGAGAAAATGCGTTCTTAGACATGGAAGAAACTGCGTTCCATTGTATTGGAAGAAAGTGCGTTCCATGAAATTGGATGAAAGTGTGTTCCATAAAAATTAAAGAAAATGCGCCCATAAACATGAAAGAAAATTTTGAACGAAAGTGCGTGCCCTGACATTGGAATTTATTACGTTCCATAAAGATGGAAGAAAATGAGTCCATAAGCATGGAAGAAATTGCGTCCATAAACATGGAAAAAATTGCGTTGCATAAGCATGGAAGAAAATGCGTCCATAAACATGGAAGAAAATACGTTCCATTATATTGGAAGTAAGTGCGTTCCATGACATTGGATGAAAGTGCGTTGCATGAAATTGGATGAAAGTGCGTTGCATGAAATTGGAAGAAAATACGTTCCATAAACATGGAAGAAAATGCGATCCATTACACTAGAAGAAAGAGAGTTCCATAAAAATGGAAATTGGAAGAAAGTACGCTCCATAAGCATGGGAGAAAATGCGTTCATAAACATGGAAGAAAACGCGTTCCATTATATTGGAAGAAAGTGCCTTCCATGAAATTGGAAGAAAGTGCGTTCCATGAGATTGGATGAAAGTGTGTTCCATAAAAATGAAAGAAAATGCGTCCATAAACATGAAAGAAAATTTTGGACGAAATTGCGTTCCATGACATTGGAAGATATAACGTCCCATAAAGATGGAAGAAAATGAGTCCATAAGCATGGAAGAAAATGCGATCCATTATACTAGAAGAAAGAGAGTTCCATAAAAATGGAAGAAAATGCGTCCATAAGCATGGAAGAAATTGCGTTCCATATACATGGAAGAAAATGCGTTCATAAACATGGAAGAAAATGCGTTCCATAATTTTGGAAGAAATAGCGTTCCATGAAATTGGATGAAAGTGCGTTGCATGAAATTGGAAGAAAGTACGTTCCATAAGCATGGAAGAAAATGCGATCCATTATACTAGAAGAAAGAGAGTTCCATAAAAATGGAATAAAATGCGTCCATAAACATGGAAAAAATTGCGTTGCATAAACATGGAAGAAAATGCGTCCATAGACATGGAAGAAAATACGTTCCATTATATTGGAAGAAAGTGCGTCCCATGACATTGGATGGAAGTGCGTTGCATGAAACTGGAAGAAAGTGCGTTCCATAAGCATGGAAGAAAATGCGATCCATAAACATGGAAGAAAATGCGTTCCATAATTTTGGAAGAAATAGCGTTCCATGAAATTGGATGAAAGTGCGTTGCATGAAATTGGAAGAAAGTGCGTTCCATAAGCATGAAAGAAAATGCGATCCATTATACTAGAAGAAAGAGAATTCCATGAAAATGGAAATTGGAAGAAAGTACGCTCCATAAGCATGGGAGAAAATGCGTTCATAAACATGGAAGAAAACGCGTTCCATTATATTGGAAGAAAGTGCCTTCCATGAAATTGGATGAAAGTGCGTTGGATGAAATTGGAAATTGAAGAAAGTGCGTTCCATAAGCGTGGGAGAAAATAAGTCCATAAGCATGGAAGAAATTGCGTCCCTGAACATGGAAAAAATTGCGTTGCATAAACATGGGAGAAAATGCGTCCATAAACATGGAAGAAAACGTGTTCCATTATATTGGGAGAAAGTGCCTTCCATGAAATTGGATGAAAGTGCGTGGCAAAAATTGGAAGAAAGTACGCTCCACAAGCATGGGAGAAAATGCGTTCTTAGACATGGAAGAAAATGCGTTCCATTGTATTGGAAGAAAGTGCGTTCCATGAGATTGGATGAAAGTGTGTTCCATAAAAATGAAAGAAAATGCGTCCATAAACATGAAAGAAAATTTTGGACGAAATTGCGTTCCATGACATTGGAAGATATAACGTCCCATAAAGATGGAAGAAAATGAGTCCATAAGCATGGAAGAAAATGCGATCCATTATACTAGAAGAAAGAGAGTTCCATAAAAATGGAAGAAAATGCGTCCATAAGCATGGAAGAAATTGCGTTCCATATACATGGAAGAAAATGCGTTCATAAACATGGAAGAAAATGCGTTCCATAATTTTGGAAGAAATAGCGTTCCATGAAATTGGATGAAAGTGCGTTGCATGAAATTGGAAGAAAGTACGTTCCATAAGCATGGAAGAAAATGGGATCCATTATACTAGAAGAAAGAGAGTTCCATAAAAATGGAATAAAATGCGTCCATAAACATGGAAAAAATTGCGTTGCATAAACATGGAAGAAAATGCGTCCATAGACATGGAAGAAAATACGTTCCATTATATTGGAAGAAAGTGCGTTCCATGACATTGGATGGAAGTGCGTTGCATGAAACTGGAAGAAAGTGCGTTCTATAAGCATGAAAGAAAGTGCGATCCATTATACTAGAAGAAAGAGAGTTCCATGAAAATGGAAATTGGAAGAAAGTACGCTCCACAAGCATGGGAGAAAATGCGTTCTTAGACATGGAAGAAAATGCGTTCCATTGTATTGGAAGAAATAGCTTTCCATGAAATTGGATGAAAGTGCGTTGCATGAAATTGGAAGAAAGTGCGTTCTATAAGCATGAAAGAAAGTGCGATCCATTATACTAGAAGAAAGAGAGTTCCATGAAAATGGAAATTGGAAGAAAGTACGCTCCATAAGCATGGGAGAAAATGCGTTCATAAACATTGAAGAAAACGCGTTCCATTATATTGGAAGAAAGTGCCTTCCATGAAATTGGATGAAAGTGCGTTGGATGAAATTGGAAATTGAAGAAAGTGCGTTCCATAAGCGTGGGAGAAAATGCGTCCATAAACATGGAAGAAAACGCGTTCCATTATATTGGAAGAAAGTGCCTTCCATGAAATTGGATGAAAGTGCGTGGCATAAATTGGAAGAAAGTACGCTCCATAAGCATGGAAGAAAATGCGTCCATAAACATGGAAGAAATTGCGTTCATAAACATGGAAAAAATTGCGTTGCATAAACATGGAAGGAAATGCGTCCATAAACATGGAAGAAATTGCGTCCATAGACATGGAAGAAAATACGTTCCATTATATTGGAAGAAAGTGCGTTCCATGACATTGGATGGAAGTGCGTTGCATGAAACTGGAAGAAAGTGCGTTCCATAAGAATGGAAGAAAATGCGATCCATAAACATGGAAGAAAATGCGTTCCATAATTTTGGAAGAAATAGCGTTCCATGAAATTGGATGAAAGTGCGTTGCATGAAATTGGAAGAAAGTGCGTTCTATAAGCATGAAAGAAAGTGCGATCCATTATACTAGAAGAAAGAGAGTTCCATGAAAATGGAAATTGGAAGAAAGTACGCTCCATAAGCATGGGAGAAAATGCGTTCATAAACATTGAAGAAAACGCGTTCCATTATATTGGAAGAAAGTGCCTTCCATGAAATTGGATGAAAGTGCGTTGGATGAAATTTGAAATTGAAGAAAGTGCGTTTCATAAGCGTGGGAGAAAATGCGTCCATAAACATGGAAGAAAACGCGTTCCATCATATTGGAAGAAAGTGCCTTCCATGAAATTGGATGAAAGTGCGTGGCAAAAATTGGAAGAAAGTACGCTCCATAAGCATGGTAGAAAATGCGTCCATAAACATGGAAGAAATTGCGTTCCATATACATGGAAGAAAACGTGTCCATAAACATGGAAGGAAATGCGTCCATAAACATGGAAGAAAATACGTTCCATTATATGCGAAGAAAGTGCGTTCCATGACATTGGATGGAAGTGTGTTCCATAAAAATGAAAGAAAATGCGTCCATAAACATGAAAGAAAATTTTGGACGAAAGTGCGTTCCATGACATTGGAATTTATTACGTTCCATAAAAATGGAAGAAAATGAGTCCATAAGCTTGGAAGAAATTGCGTCCATAAACATGAAAGAAAACGTGTTCCATTTTATTCGAGGAAAGTGCGTTCCATGAAATTGGAAGAAAGTACGTTCCATAAGCATGGAAGAAAATGCGTCCATAAACATGGAAGAAATTGCGTTCCATATACATGGAAGAAAACGTGCCCATAAACATGGAAGGAAATGCGTCCATAAACATGGAAGAAATTGCGTTCCATATACATGGAAGAAAATGCGTCCATAAACATGGAAGAAATTGCGTTCCATATACATGGAAGAAAACGTGTCCATAAGCATGGAAGAAAATGCGTCCATAAACATGGAAGAAATTGCGTTCCATATACATGGAAGAAAACGTGTCCATAAACATTTAAGGAAATGCGTCCATAAACATGGAAGAAAGTGCGTTCCATATACATGGAAGAAAATGCGTCCATAAACATGAAAGCAAACGTGTTCCATTTTATTGGAGGAAAGTGCGTTCCATGAAATTGGAAGAAAGTACGTTCCATAAGCATGGAAGAAAATGCGTCCATAAACATGGAAGAAATTGCGTTCCATATACATGGAAGAAAACGTGTCCATAAACATGGAAGGAAATGCGTCCATAAACATGGAAGAAATTGCGTTCCATATACATGGAAGAAATTGCGTCCATAAACATGAAAGAAAACGTGTTCCATTTTATTGGAGGAAAGTGCGTTCCATGAAATCGGAAGAGTGTGCGTTGCATGAAATTGGAAATTGAAGAAAGTACGTTCCATAAGCATGGGAGAAAATGCGTCCATAAACATGGAAGAAAACACGTTCCATTATATTGGAAAAAAGTGCCTTCCATGAAATTGGATGAAAGTGCGTGGCAAAAATTGGAAGAAAGTACGCTCCATAAGCATGGGAGAAAATGCGTTCTTAGACATGGAAGAAACTGCGTTCCATTGTATTGGAAGAAAGTGCGTTCCATGAAATTGGAAAAAAAAAGTGTGTTCCATAAAAATTAAAGAAAATGCGCCCATAAACATGAAAGAAAATTTTGAACGAAAGTGCGTTCCCTGACATTAGAATTTATTACGTTCCATAAAGATGGAAGAAAATGAGTCCATAAGCATGGAAGAAATTGCGTCCATAAACATGGAAAAAATTGCGTTGCATAAGCATGGAAGAAAATGCGTCCATAAACATGGAAGAAAATACGTTCCATTATATTGGAAGTAAGTGCGTTCCATGACATTGGATGAAAGTGCGTTGCATGAAATTGGATGAAAGTGCGTTGCATGAAATTGGAAGAAAATACGTTCCATAAACATGGAAGAAAATGCGATCCATTACACTAGAAGAAAGAGAGTTCCATAAAAATGGAAATTGGAAGAAAGTACGCTCCATAAGCATGGGAGAAAATGCGTTCATAAACATGGAAGAAAACGCGTTCCATTATATTGGAAGAAAGTGCCTTCCATGAAATTGGAAGAAAGTGCGTTTCATGAAATTTGAAATTGAAGAAAGCACGTTCCATAAGCATGAAAGAAAACGCGTTCCATTATATTGGAAGAAAGAGCGTTCCATGAAATTGGAAGAAAATATGTTCCAAAAGCATGGGACAAAATGCGTCCATAAGCATGGAAGAAAATATGTTCCATTATATTGGAATAAAGTGCGTTCCATGAAATTGGATGAAAGTGCGTTGCATGAAATTGGAAATTGAAGAAAGTACGTTCCGTAAGCATGGGAGAAAATGCGTCCATAAACATGGAAGAAAACGCGTTCCATTATATTGGAAGAAAGTGCATTCCATGAAATTGGATGAATGTGCGTGGCAAAAATTGGAAGAAAGTACGCTCCATAAGCATGGGAGAAAATGCGTTCTTAGACATGGAAGAAACTGCGTTCCATTGTATTGGAAGAAAGTGCGTTCCATGAAATTGGATGAAAGTGTGTTCCATAAAAATGAAAGAAAATGCGTCCATAAACATGAAAGAAAATTTTGAACGAAAGTGCGTTCCATGACATTGGAATTTATTACGTTCCATAAAGATGGAAAAAAATGAGTCCATTAGCATGGAAGAAATTGCGTCCATAAACATGGAAGAAAATACGTTCCATTATATTGGAAGAAAGTGCGTTCCATGAAATTGGATGAAAGTGCGTTGGATGAAATTGGAAATTGAAGAAAGTGCGTTCCATCAGCATTGGAGAAAATGCGTTCATAAACATGGAAGAAAACGCGTTCCATTATATTGGAAGAAAGTGCCTTCCCTGAAATTGGATGAAAGTGCGTTGGATGAAATTGGAAATTGAAGAAAGTGCGTTCCATAAGCATTGGAGAAAATGCGTCCATAAACATGGAAGCAAACGGGTTCCTTTATATTGGAAGAAAGTGCCTTCCATGAAATTGGATGAAAGTGTTGGATGATATTGGAAATTGAAGAAAGTGCGTTCCATAAGCATTGGAGAAAATGCGTCCATAAACATGGAAGAAAATACGTTCCATTATATTGGAAGAAAGTGCCTTCCATGAAATTGGATGAAAGTGCGTTGGATGAAATTGGAAATTGAAGAAAGTGCGTTCCATAAGCATTGGAGAAAATGCGTCCATAAACATGGAAGAAAACGCGTTCCATTATATTGGAAGAAAGTGCCTTCCATGAAATTGGATGAAAGTGCGTTGGATGATATTGGAAATTGAAGAAAGTGCGTTCCATAAGCATTGGAGAAAATGCGTCCATAAACATGGAAGAAAATACGTTCCATTATATTGGAAGAAAGTGTGTCCCATGACATTGTATGAAAGTGCGTTGCATGAAATTGGATGAAAGTGCGTTGCATGAAATTGGAAGAAAGTACGTTCCATAAACATGGAAGAAAATGCGTCCATAAACATGGAAAAAATTGCGTTGCATAAACATGGAAGAAAATGCGTCCATAAACATGAAAGAAAATTTTGGACGAAAGTGCGTTCCATGACATTGGAAGATATAACGTTCCATAAAGATGGAAGAAAACGAGTCCATAAGCATGGAAGAAAATGCGATCCATTATACTAGAAGAAAGAGAGTTCCATAAAAATGGAAGAAAATGTGTCCATAAACATGGAAAAAATTGCGTTGCATAAACATGGAAGAAAATGCGTCCATGAACAAAATACGTTCCATTATATTGGAAGAAAGTGCGTTCCATGACATTGGATGGAAGTGCGTTGCATGAAATTGGAAGAAAGTACGTTCCATATACATGGGAGAAAATGCGTCCATAAACATGGAAGAAAACGCGTTCCATCATATTGGAAGAAAGTGCGTTCCATGAAATTGGATGAAAGTGCGTGGCAAAAATTGGAAGAAAGTACGCTCCATAAGCATGGGAGAAAATGCGTCCATAAACATGGAAGAAAGTGCGTTCCATTATATGGGAAGAAAGTGCGTTCTTTGAAATTGGATGAAAATGCGTTGCATAAAAATGGAAGAAGTTGCGTTCGATAAACATGGAAGAAAATGGGTTCATAAACATGGAAGGAACTGAGTTCCGTAAAGAAGATGAAAGTGCGGCCATTAACATGGAAGAAAATGCGTTAAATGAAATTGGATGAAAGTGCGTTGCATGAAATTGGAAGAAAGTACGTTCCATAAGCATGGAAGAAAATGCGATCCATTATACTAGAAGAAAGAGAGTTCCATAAAAATGGAAATTGGAAGTAAGTACGCTCCATAAGCATGGGAGAAAATGCGTTCATAAACATGGAAGAAAACGCGTTCCATTATATTGGAAGAAAGTGCCTTCCATGAAATTGGAAGAAAGTGTGTTGCATGAAATTGGAAATTGAAGAAAGCACGTTCCATAAGCATGGGAGAAAATGCGTTCTTAGACATGGAAGAAAATGCGTTCCATTGTATTGGAAGAAATAGCTTTCCATGAAATTGGATGAAAGTGCGTTGCATGAAATTGGAAGAAAGTGCGTTCTATAAGCATGAAAGAAAGTGCGATCCATTATACTAGAAGAAAGAGAGTTCCATGAAAATGGAAATTGGAAGAAAGTACGCTCCATAAGCATGGGAGAAAATGCGTTCATAAACATTGAAGAAAACGCGTTCCATTATATTGGAAGAAAGTGCCTTCCATGAAATTGGATGAAAGTGCGTTGGATGAAATTGGAAATTGAAGAAAGTGCGTTCCATAAGCGTGGGAGAAAATGCGTCCATAAACATGGAAGAAAACGCGTTCCATTATATTGGAAGAAAGTGCCTTCCATGAAATTGGATGAAAGTGCGTGGCATAAATTGGAAGAAAGTACGCTCCATAAGCATGGAAGAAAATGCGTCCATAAACATGGAAGAAATTGCGTTCATAAACATGGAAAAAATTGCGTTGCATAAACATGGAAGGAAATGCGTCCATAAGCATGGAAGAAAACGCGTTCCATTATATTGGAAGAAAGAGCGTTCCATGAAATTGGAAGAAAGTATGTTCCAAAAGCATGGGACAAAATGCGTCCATAAGCATGGAAGAAAATATGTTCCATTATAATGGAAGAAAGTGCGTTCCATGAAATTGGATGAAATTGCATTGCTTGAAATTGGAAATTGAAGAAAGTACGTTCCATAAGCATGGGAGAAAATGCGTCCATAAACATGGAAGAAAACGCGTTCCATTATATTGGAAGAAAGTGCCTTCCATGAAATTGGATGAATGTGCGTGGCAAAAATTGGAAGAAAGTACGCTCCATAAGCATGGGAGAAAATGCGTTCTTAGACATGGAAGAAACTGCGTTCCATTGTATTGGAAGAAAGTGCGTCCCATGAAATTGGATGAAAGTGTGTTCCATAAAAATGAAAGAAAATTTTGAACGAAAGTGCGTTCCATGACATTGGAATTTATTACGTTCCATAAAGATGGAAGAAAATTAGTCCATAAGCATGGAAGAAATTGCGTCCATAAACATGGATGAAAATACGTTCCATTATATTGGAAGAAAGTGCGTTCCATGAAATTGGATGAAAGTGCGTTGGATGAAATTGGAAATTGAAGAAAGTGCGTTCCATAAGCATTGGAGAAAATGCGTCCATAAACATTTAAGAAAGCGCGTTCCATTATATTGGAAGAAAGTGCCTTCCATGAAATTGGATGAAAGTGCGTTGGATGAAATTGGAAATTGAAGAAAGTGCGTTCCATAAGCATTGGAGAAAATCCGTTCATAAACATGGAGGAAAACGCGTTCCATTATATTGGAAGAAAGTGCCTTCCATGAAATTGGATGAAAGTGCGTTGGATGAAATTGGAAATGGAAGAAAGTGCGTTCCATAAGCATGGAAGAAAATGCGTTCATAAACATGGAAGAAAACGCGTTCCATTATATTGGAAGAAAGTGCCTTCCATGAAATTGGATGAAAGTGCGTTGGATGAAATTGGAAATTGAAGAAAGTGCGTTCCATAAGCATTGGAGAAAATGCGTCCATAAACATGGAAGAAAACGCGTTCCATTATATTGGAAGAAAGTGCCTTTCATGAAATTGGATGAAAGTGCGTTGGATGATATTGGAAATTGAAGAAAGTGCGTTCCATAAGCATTGGAGAAAATGCGTCCATAAACATGGAAGAAAACGCGTTCCATTATATTGGAAGAAAGTGCCTTCCATGAAATTGGATGAAAGTGCGTGGCAAAAATTGGAAGAAAGTACGCTCCATAAGCATGGGAGAAAATGCGTTCTTAGACATGGAAGAAACTGCGTTCCATTGTATTGGAAGAAAGTGCGTTCCATGAAATTGGATGAATGTGTGTTGCATAAAAATTAAAGAAAATGCGCCCATAAACATGAAAGAAAATTTTGGACGAAAGTGCGTTCCATGACATTGGAAGATATAACGTTCCATAAAGATGGAAGAAAATGAGTCCATAAGCATGGAAGAAAATGCGATCCATTATACTAGAAGAAAGAGCGTTCCATAAAAATGGATGAAAATGCGTCCATAAACATGGAAGAAAATACGTTCCATTATATTGGAAGAAAACGCGTTCCATCATATTGGAAGAAAGTGCGTTCCATGAAATTGGATGAAAGTGTGTTCCATAAAAATGAAAGAAAATGCGTCCATAAACATGAAAGAAAACGTGTTCCATTTTATTGGAGGAAAGTGCGTTCCATGAAACTGGATGAAAGTGCGTTGCATGAAATTGGAAGAAAGTGCGTGGCGAAAATTGGAAGAAAGTACGCTCCATAAGCATGGGAGAAAATGCGAACATAAGCATGGAAGAAAACGCGTTCCATCATATTGGAAGAAAGTGCGTTCCATGAAATTGGATGAAAGTGTGTTCCATAAAAATGAAAGAAAATGCGTCCATAAACGTGAAAGAAAACGTGTTCCATTTTATTGGAGGAAAGTGCGTTCCATGAAACTGGATGAAAGTGCGTTGCATGAAATTGGAAGAAAGTGCGTGGCGAAAATTGGAAGAAAGTACGCTCCATAAGCATGGGAGAAAATGCGTTCTTAGACATGGAAGAAACTGCGTTCCATTGTATTGGAAGAAAGTGCGTTCCATGAAATTGGATGAAAGTGTGTTGCATAAAAATTAAAGAAAATGCGCCCATAAACATGAAAGAAAATTTTGGACGAAAGTGCGTTCCATGACATTGGAAGATATAACGTTCCATAAAGATGGAAGAAAATGAGTCCATAAGCACGGAAGAAAATGCGATCCATTATACTAGAAGAAAGAGCGTTCCATAAAAATGGATGAAAATGCGTCCATAAACATGGAAGAAAATACGTTCCATTATATTGGAAGAAAGTGCGTTCCATGACATTGGATGGAAGTGCGTTGCTTGAAATTGGAAGAAAGTACGTTCCATATACATGGGAGAAAATGCGTCCATAAACATGGAAGAAAACGCGTTCCATTATATTGGAAGAAAGTGCCTTTCATGAAATTGGATGAAAGTGCGTTGGATGATATTGGAAATTGAAGAAAGTGCGTTCCATAAGCATTGGAGAAAATGCGTCCATAAACATGGAAGAAAACGCGTTCCATTATATTGGAAGAAAGTGCCTTCCATGAAATTGGATGAAAGTGCGTGGCAAAAATTGGAAGAAAGTACGCTCCATAAGCATGGGAGAAAATGCGTTCTTAGACATGGAAGAAACTGCGTTCCATTGTATTGGAAGAAAGTGCGTTCCATGAAATTGGATGAAAGTGTGTTGCATAAAAATTAAAGAAAATGCGCCCATAAACATGAAAGAAAATTTTGGACGAAAGTGCGTTCCATGACATTGGAAGATATAACGTTCCATAAAGATGGAAGAAAATGAGTCCATAAGCATGGAAGAAAATGCGATCCATTATACTAGAAGAAAGAGCGTTCCATAAAAATGGATGAAAATGCGTCCATAAACATGGAAGAAAATACGTTCCATTATATTGGAAGAAAGTGCGTTCCATGACATTGGATGGAAGTGCGTTGCTTGAAATTGGAAGAAAGTACGTTCCATATACATGGGAGAAAATGCGTCCATAAACATGGAAGAAAACGCGTTCCATCATATTGGAAGAAAGTGCGTTCCATGAAATTGGATGAAAGTGTGTTCCATAAAAATGAAAGAAAATGCGTCCATAAACATGAAAGAAAACGTGTTCCATTTTATTGGAGGAAAGTGCGTTCCATGAAACTGGATGAAAGTGCGTTGCATGAAATTGGAAGAAAGTGCGTGGCGAAAATTGGAAGAAAGTACGCTCCATAAGCATGGGAGAAAATGCGAACATAAGCATGGAAGAAAACGCGTTCCATCATATTGGAAGAAAGTGCGTTCCATGAAATTGGATGAAAGTGTGTTCCATAAAAATGAAAGAAAATGCGTCCATAAACATGAAAGAAAACGTGTTCCATTTTATTGGAGGAAAGTGCGTTCCATGAAACTGGATGAAAGTGCGTTGCATGAAATTGGAAGAAAGTGCGTGGCGAAAATTGGAAGAAAGTACGCTCCATAAGCATGGGAGAAAATGCGAACATAAGCATGGAAGAAAACGCGTTCCATCATATGGGAAGACAGTGCGTTCTATGAAATTGGATGAAAATGCGTTGCATAAAAATGAAAGAAGTTGCGTTCGATAAACATGGAAGGAACTGCGTTCCGTAAAGAAGATGAAAGTGCGGCCATTAACATGGAAGAAAATGCGTTAAATGAAATTGGATAAAAGTGCGTTGCATGAAATTGGAAGAAAGTACTTTCCATAAGCATGGAAGAAAATGCGATCCATTATATGAGAAGAAAGAGAGTTCCATAAAAATGGAAATTGGAAGAAAGTACGCTCCATAAGCATGGGAGAAAATGCCTTCTTAGCCATGGAAGAAAATGCGTTCCATTGTATTGGAAGAAAGTGCGTTCCATGAAATTGGAAGAAAGTGTGTTCCATAAAAATGAAAGAAAATGCGTCCATAAACATGAAAGAAAACGTGTTCCATTTTATTGGAGGAAAGTGCATTCCATGAAACTGGATGAAAGTGCGTTGCATGAAATTGGAAGAAAGTACGTTCCATATACATGGGAGAAAATGCGTCCATAAACATGGAAGAAAACGCGTTCCATCATATTGGAAGAAAGTGCGTTCCATGATTTTTCTTTCAATTGGATGAAAGTGTGTTCCATAAAAATGAAAGAAAATGCGTCCATAAACATGAAAGAAAATTTTGGACGAAAGTGCGTTCCATGAAGATGGAAGAAAATGAGTCCATAAGCTTGGATGAAATTGCCTCCATAAACATGGAAAAAATTGCGTAGCATAAACATGGAAGAAAATGCGTCCATAAACATGGAAGAAAATACGTTCCATTATATGGGAAGAAAGTGCGTTCCATGACATTGGATGGAAGTGCGATGCATGAAATTGGAAGAAAGTACGTTCCATATACATGGGAGAAAATGCGTCCATAAACATGGAAGAAAACGCGTTCCATCATATTGGAAGAAAGTGCGTTCCATGATTTTTCTTTCAATTGGATGAAAGTGTGTTCCATAAAAATGAAAGAAAATGCGTCCATAAACATGAAAGAAAACGTGTTCCATTTTATTGGAGGAAAGTGCATTCCATGAAACTGGATGAAAGTGCGTTGCATGAAATTGGAAGAAAGTACGTTCCATATACATGGGAGAAAATGCGTCCATAAACATGAAAGAAAATTTTGGACGAAAGTGCGTTCCATGAAGATGGAAGAAAATGAGTCCATAAGCATGGAAGAAATTGCGTCCATAAACATGGAAAAAATTGCGTTGCATAAGCATGGATGAAAATGCGTCCATAAACATGGAAGAAAATACGTTCCATTATATTGGAAGAAAGTGCGTTCCATGACATTGTATGAAAGTGCGTTTCATGAAATTGGATGAAAGTGCGTTGCATTAAATTGGAAGAAAGTACGTTCCATAAGCATGGAAGAAAATGCGATCCATTACACTAGAAGAAAGAGAGTTCCATAAAAATGGAAATTGGAAGAAAGTACGCTCCATAAGAATGGGAGAAAATGCGTCCATAAACATGGAAGAAAACGCGTTCCATTATATTGGAAGAAAGAGCCTTCCATGAAATTGGATGAAAGTGCGTGGCAAAAATTGAAAGAAAGTACGCTCCATAAGCATGGGAGAAAATGCGTTCTTAGACATGGAAGAAAATGCGCTCCATTGTATTGGAAGAAAGTGCGTTCCATGAAATTGGATGAAAGTGTGTTCCATAAAAATGAAAGAAAATGCGTCCATAAACATGAAAGAAAATTTTGGACGAAAGTGCGTTCCATGACATTGGAATTTATTACGTTCCATAAAGATGGAAGAAAAAGAGTCCATAAGCATGGAAGAAATTGCGTCCATAAACATGGAAAAAATTGCGTTGCATAAACATGGAAGAAAATGCGTCCATAAACATGGAAGAAAATACGTTCCATTATACAGGAAGAAAGTGCGTTCCATGACATTGGATGAAAGTGCGTTGCATGAAATTGGATGAAAGTGCGTTGCATGAAATTGGAAGAAAGTACGCTCCATAAACATGGAAGAAAATGCGATCCATTATACTAGAAGAAAGAGAGTTCCATAAAAATGGAAATTGGAAGAAAGTACGCTCCATAAGCATGGGAGAAAATGCGTTCATAAACATGGAAGAAAATGCGTTCCATTGTATTGGAAGAAAGCGCGTTTCATGAAATTGGATGAAAGTGCGTTGGATGAAATTGGAAATTGAAGAAAGTGCGTTCCATAAGTATGGGAGAAAATGCGTCCATAAACATGTAAGAAAACGCGTTCCATTATATTGGAAGAAAGTGCCTTAAATGAAATTGGATGAAAGTGCGTGGCAAAAATTGGAAGAAAGTACGCTCCATAAGCATGGGAGAAAATGCGTTCTTAGACATGGAAGAAACTGCGTTCCATTGTATTGGAAGAAAGTGCGTTCCATGAAATTGGATGAAAGTGTGTTCCATAAAAATGAAAGAAAATGCGTCCAAAAACATGAAAGAAAATTTTGGACGAAAGTGCGTTCCATGACATTGGAACTTATTACGTTCCATAAAGATGGAGGAAAAAGAGTCCATAAGCATGGAAGAAATTGCGTCCATAAACATGGAAAAAATTGCGTTGCATAAACATGGAAGAAAACGCGTCCATAAGCATGGGAGAAAATGCGTTCTTAGACATGGAAGAAAATGCGTTCCATTGTATTGGAAGAAAGCGCGTTCCATGAAATTGGATGAAATTGGAAATTGAAGAAAGTGCGTTCCATAAGTATGGGAGAAAATGCGTCCATAAACATGGAAGAAAACGCGTCCCATTATATTGGAAGAAAGTGCCTTAAATGAAATTGGATGAAAGTGCGTGGCAAAAATTGGAAGAAAGTACGCTCCATAAGCATGGGAGAAAATGCGTTCTTAGACATGGAAGAAACTGCGTTCCATTGTATTGGAAGAAAGTGCGTTCCATGAAATTGGATGAAAGTGTGTTCCATAAAAATGAAGGAAAATGCGTCCATAAACATGAAAGAAAATTTTGGACGAAATTGCGTTCCATGACATTGGAAGACATAACGTTCCATAAAGATGGAAGAAAATGAGTCCATAAACATGGAAGAAATTGCGTTCCATATACATGGAAGAAAATGCGTCCATAAGCATGGGAGAAAATGCGTTCTTAGGCATGGAAGAAAATGCGTTCCATTGTATTGGAAGAAAGTGCGTTCCATGAAATTGGATGAAAGTGTGTTCCATAAAAATGAAAGAAAATGCGTCCATAAACATGAAAGAAAATTTTGGACGAAAGTGCGTTCCATGACATTGGAATTTATTACGTTCCATAAAGATGGAAGAAAAAGAGTCCATAAGCATGGAAGAAATTGCGTCCATAAACATGGAAAAAATTGCGTTGCATAAACATGGAAGAAAATGCGTCCATAAACATGGAAGAAAATACGTTCCATTATACAGGAAGAAAGTGCGTTCCATGACATTGGATGAAAGTGCGTTGCATGAAATTGGATGAAAGTGCGTTGCATGAAATTGGAAGAAAGTACGCTCCATAAACATGGAAGAAAATGCGATCCATTATACTAGAAGAAAGAGAGTTCCATAAAAATGGAAATTGGAAGAAAGTACGCTCCATAAGCATGGGAGAAAATGCGTTCATAAACATGGAAGAAAATGCGTTCCATTGTATTGGAAGAAAGCGCGTTCCATGAAATTGGATGAAAGTGCGTTGGATGAAATTGGAAATTGAAGAAAGTGCGTTCCATAAGTATGGGAGAAAATGCGTCCATAAACATGTAAGAAAACGCGTTCCATTATATTGGAAGAAAGTGCCTTAAATGAAATTGGATGAAAGTGCGTGGCAAAAATTGGAAGAAAGTACGTATAAGCATGGGAGAAAATGCGTTCTTAGACATGGAAGAAACTGCGTTCCATTGTATTGGAAGAAAGTGCGTTCCATGAAATTGGATGAAAGTGTGTTCCATAAAAATGAAAGAAAATGCGTCCAAAAACATGAAAGAAAATTTTGGACGAAAGTGCGTTCCATGACATTGGAATTTATTACGTTCCATAAAGATGGAGGAAAAAGAGTCCATAAGCATGGAAGAAATTGCGTCCATAAACATGGAAAAAATTGCGTTGCATAAACATGGAAGAAAACGCGTCCATAAGCATGGGAGAAAATGCGTTCTTAGACATGGAAGAAAATGCGTTCCATTGTATTGGAAGAAAGCGCGTTCCATGAAATTGGATGAAATTGGAAATTGAAGAAAGTGCGTTCCATAAGTATGGGAGAAAACGCGTCCATAAACATGAAAGAAAACGCGTCCCATTATATTGGAAGAAAGTGCCTTAAATGAAATTGGATGAAAGTGCGTGGCAAAAATTGGAAGAAAGTACGCTCCATAAGCATGGGAGAAAATGCGTTCTTAGACATGGAAGAAACTGCGTTCCATTGTATTGGAAGAAAGTGCGTTCCATGAAATTGGATGAAAGTGTGTTCCATAAAAATGAAGGAAAATGCGTCCATAAACATGAAAGAAAATTTTGGACGAAATTGCGTTCCATGACATTGGAAGACATAACGTTCCATAAAGATGGAAGAAAATGAGTCCATAAACATGGAAGAAATTGCGTTCCATATACATGGAAGAAAATGCGTCCATAAGCATGGGAGAAAATGCGTTCTTAGGCATGGAAGAAAATGCGTTCCATTGTATTGGAAGAAAGTGCGTTCCATGAAATTGGATGAAAGTGTGTTCCATAAAAATGAAAGAAAATGCGTCCATAAACATGAAAGAAAATTTTGGACGAAAGTGCGTTCCATGACATTGGAATTTATTACGTTCCATAAAGATGGAAGAAAAAGAGTCCATAAGCATGGAAGAAATTGCGTCCATAAACATGGAAAAAATTGCGTTGCATAAACATGGAAGAAAATGCGTCCATAAACATGGAAGAAAATACGTTCCATTATACAGGAAGAAAGTGCGTTCCATGACATTGGATGAAAGTGCGTTGCATGAAATTGAATGAAAGTGCGTTGCATGAAATTGGAAGAAAGTACGCTCCATAAACATGGAAGAAAATGCGATCCATTATACTAGAAGAAAGAGAGTTCCATAAAAATGGAAATTGGAAGAAAGTACGCTCCATAAGCATGGGAGAAAATGCGTTCTTAAACATGGAAGAAAATGCGTTCCATTGTATTGGAAGAAAGCGCGTTCCTTGAAATTGGATGAAAGTGCGTTGGATGAAATTGGAAATTGAAGAAAGTGCGTTCCATAAGTATGGGAGAAAATGCGTCCATAAACATGTAAGAAAACGCGTTCCATTATATTGGAAGAAAGTGCCTTAAATGAAATTGGATGAAAGTGCGTGGCAAAAATTGGAAGAAAGTACGCTCCATAAGCATGGGAGAAAATGCGTTCTTAGACATGGAAGAAACTGCGTTCCATTGTATTGGAAGAAAGTGCGTTCCATGAAATTGGATGAAAGTGTGTTCCATAAAAATGAAAGAAAATGCGTCCAAAAACATGAAAGAAAATTTTGGACGAAAGTGCGTTCCATGACATTGGAATTTATTACGTTCCATAAGGATGGAGGAAAAAGAGTCCATAAGCATGGAAGAAATTGCGTCCATAAACATGGAAAAAATTGCGTTGCATAAACATGGAAGAAAACGCGTCCATAAGCATGGGAGAAAATGCGTTCTTAGACATGGAAGAAAATGCGTTCCATTGTATTGGAAGAAAGCGCGTTCCATGAAATTGGATGAAATTGGAAATTGAAGAAAGTGCGTTCCATAAGTATGGGAGAAAATGCGTCCATAAACATGGAAGAAAACGCGTTCCATTATATTGGAAGAAAGTGCCTTAAATGAAATTGGATGAAAGTGCGTGGCAAGAATTGGAAGAAAGTACGCTCCATAAGCATGGGAGAAAATGCGTTCTTAGACATGGAAGAAACTGCGTTCCATTGTATTGGAAGAAAGTGCGTTCCATGAAATTGGATGAAAGTGTGTTCCATAAAAATGAAGGAAAATGCGTCCATAAACATGAAAGAAAATTTTGGACGAAATTGCGTTCCATGACATTGGAAGACATAACGTTCCATAAAGATGGAAGAAAATGAGTTCATAAACATGGAAGAAATTGCGTTCCATATACATGGAAGAAAATGCGTCCATAAGCATGGGAGAAAATGCGTTCTTAGGTATTGGAAGAAAGTGCGTTCCATGAAATTGGATGAAAGTGTGTTCCATAAAAATGAAATAAAATGCGTCCATAAACATGAAAGAAAATCTTGGACGAAATTGCGTTCCATGACATTGGAAGACATAACGTTCCATAAAGATGGAAGAAAATGAGTCCATAAGCATGGAAGAAAATGCGATCCATTATACTAGAAGGCAGAGAGTTCCATAAAAATGGAAGAAAATTAGTCCATAAACATGGAAGAAATTGCGTTCCATATACATGGAAGAAAATACGTCCATAAACATGGAAGAAAATGCGTTCCATAATTTTGGAAGAAATAGCATTCCATGAAATTGGATGAAAGTGCGTTGCATGAAATTGGAAATTGAAGAAAGTACGTTCCATAAGCATGGGAGAAAATGCGCCCATAAACATGGAAGAAAATGCGTTCCATTATATGGGAAGAAAGTGCGTTCCATGAAATTGGATGAAAGTGCGTTGCATGAAATTGGAAATTGAAGAAAGTACGTTCCATAAGCATGGGAGAAAATGCGTCCATAAACATTGGAAGAAAACGCGTTCCATTATATTGGAAGAAAGTGCGTTCCATGAAATTGGATGAAAGTGCGTTGCATGAAATTGGAAATTGAAGAAAGTACGTTCCATAAGCATGGGAGAAAATGCGTCCATAAACATGGAAGAAAACGCGTTCCATTATATTGGAAGAAAGTGCGTTCCATGAAATTGGAAGAAAGTATGTTCCAAAAGCATGGGACAAAATGCGTCGATAAGCATGGAAGAAAATATATTCCATTATATTGGATGAAAGTGCGTGGCAAAAATTGGAAGAAAGTACGCTCCATAAGCATGGGAGAAAATGCGTTCTTAGACATGGAAGAAAATGCGTTCCATTGTATTGGAAGAAAGCGCGTTCCATGAAATTGGAAGAAAGTATGTTCCAAAAGCATGGGACAAAATGCGTCCATAAGCATGGAAGAAAATATATTCTATTATATTGGAAGAAAGTGCGTTCCATGAAATTGGATGAAAGTGCGTTGCATGAAATTGGAAATTGAAGAAAGTACGTTCCATAAGCATGGGAGAAAATGCGTCCATAAACATGGAAGAAAACGCGTTCCATTATATTGGAAGAAAGTGCCTTCCATGAAATTGGATGAAAGTGCGTGGCAAAAATAGGAAGAAAGTACGCTCCATAAGCATGGGAGAAAATGCGTTCTTAGACATGGAAGAAAATGCGTTCCATTGTATTGGATGAAAGTGCGTTCCATGAAATTGGATGAAAGTGCGTGGCAAAAATTGGAAGAAAGTACGCTACATAAGCACGGGAGAAAATGCGCCCATAAACATGGAAGAAAATGCGTTCCATTATATGGGAAGAAAGTGCGTTCCATGAAATTGGATGAAAGTGCGTTGCATGAAATTGGAAATTGAAGAAAGTACGTTTCATAAGCATGGGAGAAAATGCGTCCATAAACATGGAAGAAAACGCGTTCCATTATATTGGAAGTAAGTGCCTTCCATGAAATTGGATGAAAGTGCGTGGCAAAAATTGGAAGAAAGAACGCTCCATAAGCATGGGAGAAAATGCGTTCTTAGACATGGAAGAAAATGCGTTCCATTGTATTGGAAGAAAGCGCGTTCCATGAAATTGGAAGAAAGTATGTTCCAAAAGCATGGGACAAAATGCGTCCATAAGCATGGAAGAAAATATGTTCCATTATATTGGAAGAAAGTGCGTTCCATGAAATTGGATGAAAGTGCGTTTCATGAAATTGGAAATTGAAGAAAGTACGTTCCATAAGTATGGGAGAAAATGCGTCCATAAACATGGAAGAAAACGCGTTCCATTATATTGGAAGAAAGTGCCTTCCATGAAATTGGATGAAAGTGCGTGGCAAAAATTGGAAGGATGTACGCTCCATAAGCATGGGAGAAAATGCGTTCTTAGACATGGAAGAAAATGCGTTCCATTGTATTGGGAGAAAGCGCGTTCCATGAAATTGGATAAAAGTGTGTTCCATAAAAATGAAAGAAAATGCGTCCATAAACATGGAAGAAAATTTTGGACGAAAGTGCGTTCCATGACATTGGAATTTATTACGTTCCATAAAGATGGAAGAAAATGAGTCCATAAGCATGGAAGAAATTGCGTCCATAAACATGGAAAAAATTGCGTTGCATAAACATGGAAAAAAATGCGTCCATAAACATGGAAGAAAATACGTTCCATTATATGGGAAGGAAGTGCGTTCCATGACATTGGATGGAAGTGCGTTGCATGAAATTGGAAAAAAGTACTTTCCATATACATGGGAGAAAATGCGTCCATAAACATGGAAGAAAACGCGTTCCATCATATTGGAAGAAAGTGCGTTCCATGAAATTGGAAGAAAGTGTGTTCCATAAAAATGAAAGAAAATGCGTCCATAAACATGAAAGAAAATTTTGGACGAAAGTGCGTTCCATGACATTGGAAGATATAACGTTCCATAAAGATGGAAGAAAATTAGTCCATAAGCATGGAAGAAAATGCGATCCATTATACTAGAAGAAAGAGAGTTCCATAAAAATGGAAGAAAATGTGTCCATAAACATGGAAAAAATTGCGTTGCATAAACATGGAAGAAAATGCGTCCATAAACATGGAAGAAAATACGTTCCATTATATGGGAAGAAAGTGCGTTCCATGACATTGGATGGAAGTTCCATAAGTATGGGAGAAAATGCGTCCATAAACATGGAAGAAAACGCGTTCCATCATATTGGAAGAAAGTGCGTTCCATGAAATTGGATGAAAGTGCGTGGCAAAAATTGGAAGAAAGTACGCTACATAAGCACGGGAGAAAATGCGCCCATAAACATGGAAGAAAATGCGTTCCATTATATGGGAAGAAAGTGCGTTCCATGAAATTGGATGAAAGTGCGTTCCATGAAATTGGATGAAAGTGCGTTGCATGAAATTGGAAATTGAAGAAAGTACGTTCCATAAGCATGGGAGAAAATGCGTCCATAAACATGGAAGAAAACGCGTTCCATTATATTGGAAGAAAGTGCCTTCCATGAAATTGGATGAAAGTGCGTGGCAAAAATTGGAAGAAAGTACGCTCCATAAGCATGGGAGAAAATGCGTTCTTAGACATGGAAGAAAATGCGTTCCATTGTATTGGAAGAAAGCGCGTTCCATGAAATTGGAAGAAAGTATGTTCCAAAAGCATGGGACAAAATGCGTCCATAAGCATGGAAGAAAATATATTCCGTTATATTGGAAGAAAGTGCGTTCCATGAAATTGGATGAAAGTGCGTTGCATGAAATTGGAAATTGAAGAAAGTACGTTTCATAAGCATGGGAGAAAATGCGTCCATAAACATGGAAGAAAACGCGTTCCATTATATTGGAAGTAAGTGCCTTCCATGAAATTGGATGAAAGTGCGTGGCAAAAATTGAAAGAAAGAACGCTCCATAAGCATGGGAGAAAATGCGTTCTTAGACATGGAAGAAAATGCGTTCCATTGTATTGGAAGAAAGCGCGTTCCATGAAATTGGAAGAAAGTATGTTCCAAAAGCATGGGACAAAATGCGTCCATAAGCATGGAAGAAAATATGTTCCATTATATTGGAAGAAAGTGCGTTCCATGAAATTGGATGAAAGTGCGTTTCATGAAATTGGAAATTGAAGAAAGTACGTTCCATAAGTATGGGAGAAAATGCGTCCATAAACATGGAAGAAAACGCGTTCCATTATATTGGAAGAAAGTGCCTTCCATGAAATTGGATGAAAGTGTGTGGCAAAAATTGGAAGGATGTACGCTCCATAAGCATGGGAGAAAATGCGTTCTTAGACATGGAAGAAAATGCGTTCCATTGTATTGGAAGAAAGCGCGTTCCATGAAATTGGATAAAAGTGTGTTCCATAAAAATGAAAGAAAATGCGTCCATAAACATGGAAGAAAATTTTGGACGAAAGTGCGTTCCATGACATTGGAATTTATTACGTTCCATAAAGATGGAAGAAAATGAGTCCATAAGCATGGAAGAAATTGCGTCCATAAACATGGAAAAAATTGCGTTGCATAAACATGGAAGAAAATGCGTCCATAAACATGGAAGAAAATACGTTCCATTATATGGGAAGGAAGTGCGTTCCATGACATTGGATGGAAGTGCGTTGCATGAAATTGGAAAAAAGTACTTTCCATATACATGGGAGAAAATGCGTCCATAAACATGGAAGAAAACGCGTTCCATCATATTGGAAGAAAGTGCGTTCCATGAAATTGGATGGAAGTTCCATAAGTATGGGAGAAAATGCGTCCATAAACATGGAAGAAAACGCGTTCCATCATATTGGAAGAAAGTGCATTCCATGAAATTGGATGAAATTGCGTGGCAAAAATTGGAAGAAAGTACGCTCCATAAGCATGGGAGAAAATGCGCCCATAAACATGGAAGAAAATGCGTTCCATTATATGGGAAGAAAGTGCGTTCTATGAAATTGGATGAAAATGCGTTGCATAAAAATGGAAGAAGTTGCGTTCGATAAACATGGAAGAAAATGCGTTCATAAACATTTAAGGAACTGCGTTCCGTAAACAAGATGAAAGTGCGGCCATTAACATGTTCCATAAATATATAAGAAAATGAGTCCATAAGCATGAAAGAAAATGCGATCCATTATACTAGAAGAAAGAGAGTTCCATAAAAATGGAAGAAAATGTGTCCATAAACATGGAAAAAATTGCGTTGCATAAACATGGAAGAAAATGCGTCCATAAACATGGAAGAAAATACGTTCCATTATATGGGAAGAAAGTGCGTTCCATGACATTGGATGGAAGTTCCATAAGTATGGGAGAAAATGCGTCCATAAACATGGAAGAAAACGCGATCCATTATATTGGAAGAAAGTGCGTTCCATGACATTGGATGGAAGTGCGTTGCATGAAATTGGAAGAAAGTACGTTCCAAAAGCATGGGACAAAATGCGTCCATAAGCATGGAAGAAAATATGTTCCATTATATTGGACGAAAGTGCGTTCCATGACATTGGAATTTATTACGTTCCAAAAAGATGGAAGAAAATGAGTCCATAAGCATGGAAGAAATTGCGTTTCATTTTATTGAAAGAAAGTGCGTCCATAAAGATGGAAGAAAATGCGTCCATAAACATGGAAAAAATTGCGTTGCATAAAGATGGAAGAAAATGCGTCCATAAACATGGAAGAAAATACGTTCCATTATATTGGAAGAAAGTGCGTTCCATGACATTAGATGAAAGTGCGTTGCATAAAATTGGATGAAAGTGCGTTGCATGAAATTGGAAGAAAGTACGTTCCATAAACATGGAAGAAAATGCGATCCATTACACTAGAAGAAAGAGAGTTCCATAAAAATGGAAATTGGAAGAAAGTACGCTCCATAAGCATGGGAGAAAATGCGTCCATAAACATGGAAGAAAATACGTTCCATTATATTGGAAGAAAGTGCGTTGCATGAAATTGGATGAAAGTGTGTTCCATAAAAATGAAAGAAAATGCGTCCATAAACATGAAAGAAAATTTTGGACGAAAGTGCGTTCCATGACATTGGAATTTATTACGTTCCCTAAAGATGGAAGAAAATGAGTCCATAAGCATGGAAGAAATTGCGTTTCATTTTATTGAAAGAAAGTGCGTCCATAAAGATGGAAGAAAATGCGTCCATAAACATGGAAAAAATTGCGTTGCATAAAGATGGAAGAAAATGCGTCCATAAACATGGAAGAAAATACGTTCCATTATATTGGAAGAAAGTGCGTTCCATGAAATTGGATGAAAGTGCGTTTCATGAAATTGGAAATTGAAGAAAGTACGTTCCATAAGTATGGGAGAAAATGCGTCCATAAACATGGAAGAAAACGCGTTCCATGAAATTGGAAGAAAGTATGTTCCAAAAGCATGGGACAAAATGCGTCCATAAGCATGGAAGAAAATATATTCCGTTATATTGGAAGAAAGTGCGTTCCATGAAATTGGATGAAAGTGCGTTGCATGAAATTGGAAATTGAAGAAAGTACGTTTCATAAGCATGGGAGAAAATGCGTCCATAAACATGGAAGAAAACGCGTTCCATTATATTGGAAGTAAGTGCCTTCCATGAAATTGGATGAAAGTGCGTGGCAAAAATTGAAAGAAAGAACGCTCCATAAGCATGGGAGAAAATGCGTTCTTAGACATGGAAGAAAATGCGTTCCATTGTATTGGAAGAAAGCGCGTTCCATGAAATTGGAAGAAAGTATGTTCCAAAAGCATGGGACAAAATGCGTCCATAAGCATGGAAGAAAATATGTTCCATTATATTGGAAGAAAGTGCGTTCCATGAAATTGGATGAAAGTGCGTTTCATGAAATTGGAAATTGAAGAAAGTACGTTCCATAAGTATGGGAGAAAATGCGTCCATAAACATGGAAGAAAACGCGTTCCATTATATTGGAAGAAAGTGCCTTCCATGAAATTGGATGAAAGTGTGTGGCAAAAATTGGAAGGATGTACGCTCCATAAGCATGGGAGAAAATGCGTTCTTAGACATGGAAGAAAATGCGTTCCATTGTATTGGAAGAAAGCGCGTTCCATGAAATTGGATAAAAGTGTGTTCCATAAAAATGAAAGAAAATGCGTCCATAAACATGGAAGAAAATTTTGGACGAAAGTGCGTTCCATGACATTGGAATTTATTACGTTCCATAAAGATGGAAGAAAATGAGTCCATAAGCATGGAAGAAATTGCGTCCATAAACATGGAAAAAATTGCGTTGCATAAACATGGAAGAAAATGCGTCCATAAACATGGAAGAAAATACGTTCCATTATATGGGAAGGAAGTGCGTTCCATGACATTGGATGGAAGTGCGTTGCATGAAATTGGAAAAAAGTACTTTCCATATACATGGGAGAAAATGCGTCCATAAACATGGAAGAAAACGCGTTCCATCATATTGGAAGAAAGTGCGTTCCATGAAATTGGATGGAAGTTCCATAAGTATGGGAGAAAATGCGTCCATAAACATGGAAGAAAACGCGTTCCATCATATTGGAAGAAAGTGCATTCCATGAAATTGGATGAAATTGCGTGGCAAAAATTGGAAGAAAGTACGCTCCATAAGCATGGGAGAAAATGCGCCCATAAACATGGAAGAAAATGCGTTCCATTATATGGGAAGAAAGTGCGTTCTATGAAATTGGATGAAAATGCGTTGCATAAAAATGGAAGAAGTTGCGTTCGATAAACATGGAAGAAAATGCGTTCATAAACATTTAAGGAACTGCGTTCCGTAAACAAGATGAAAGTGCGGCCATTAACATGTTCCATAAATATATAAGAAAATGAGTCCATAAGCATGAAAGAAAATGCGATCCATTATACTAGAAGAAAGAGAGTTCCATAAAAATGGAAGAAAATGTGTCCATAAACATGGAAAAAATTGCGTTGCATAAACATGGAAGAAAATGCGTCCATAAACATGGAAGAAAATACGTTCCATTATATGGGAAGAAAGTGCGTTCCATGACATTGGATGGAAGTTCCATAAGTATGGGAGAAAATGCGTCCATAAACATGGAAGAAAACGCGATCCATTATATTGGAAGAAAGTGCGTTCCATGACATTGGATGGAAGTGCGTTGCATGAAATTGGAAGAAAGTACGTTCCAAAAGCATGGGACAAAATGCGTCCATAAGCATGGAAGAAAATATGTTCCATTATATTGGACGAAAGTGCGTTCCATGACATTGGAATTTATTACGTTCCAAAAAGATGGAAGAAAATGAGTCCATAAGCATGGAAGAAATTGCGTTTCATTTTATTGAAAGAAAGTGCGTCCATAAAGATGGAAGAAAATGCGTCCATAAACATGGAAAAAATTGCGTTGCATAAAGATGGAAGAAAATGCGTCCATAAACATGGAAGAAAATACGTTCCATTATATTGGAAGAAAGTGCGTTCCATGACATTAGATGAAAGTGCGTTGCATAAAATTGGATGAAAGTGCGTTGCATGAAATTGGAAGAAAGTACGTTCCATAAACATGGAAGAAAATGCGATCCATTACACTAGAAGAAAGAGAGTTCCATAAAAATGGAAATTGGAAGAAAGTACGCTCCATAAGCATGGGAGAAAATGCGTCCATAAACATGGAAGAAAACGCCTTCCATTATATTGGAAGAAAGTGCCTTCCATGAAATTGGATGAAAGTGCGTGGCAAAAATTGGAAGAAAGTACGCTCCATAAGCATGGGAGAAAATGCGTTCTTAGACATGGAAGAAAATGCGTTCCATTGTATTGGAAGAAAGTGCGTTCCATGAAATTGGATGAAAGTGTGTTCCATAAAAATGAAAGAAAATTCGTCCATAAACATGGAAGAAATTGCGTTCCATATACATGGAAGAAAATGCGTCCATAAACATGGAATTAAATGCGTCCATAAAAATGGAAGAAAATGCGTGCATAAACATGGAAGAAATTGCATTCCATATACATGGAAGAAAATGCGTCCATAAACATGGAAGAAAATGCGTTCCATAAGCATGGAAGAAAATGCGATCCATTATACTAGAAGAAAGAGAGTTCCATAAAAATGGAAGAAAATGCGTTCCATAAAAATGAAAGAAAATGCGTCCATAAACATGAAAGAAAATGTGTTCCATTTTATTGGAGGAAAGTGCGTTCCATGAAACTGGATGAAAGTGCGTTGCATGAAATTGGAAGAAAGTACGTTCCAAAAGCATGGGACAAAATGCGCCCATAAGCATGGAAGAAAATACCTTCCATTATATTGGATGAAAGTGCGTTCCATGAAATTGGAAGAAAGCGCGTTCCATGAAATTGGATGAAAGTGTGTTCCATAAAAATGAAGGAAATGCGTCCATAAACATGAAAGAAAATTTTGGACGAAAGTGCGTTCCATGACATTGGAATTTATTACGTTCCATAAAGATGGAAGAAAATGAGTCCATAAGCATGGAAGAAATTACGTTTCATTTTATTGAAAGAAAGTGCGTCCATAAAGATGGAAGAAAATGCGTCCGTAAACATGGAAAAAATTGCGTTGCATAAAGATGGAAGAAAATACGTTCCATTATATTGGAAGAAAGTGCGTTCCATGAAATTGGATGAAAGTGTGCTCCATACAAATTAAAGAAAATGCGTCCATAAACATGAAAGAACATTTTGGACGAAAGTGCGTTCCATGACATTGGATGATATAATGTTCCATAAATATATAAGAAAATGAGTCCATAAGCATGGAAGAAAATGCGATCCATTATACTAGAAGAAAGAGAGTTCCATAAAAATGGAAGAAAATGCGTCCATAAACATGGAAAAAATTGCGTTGCATAAACATGGAAGAAAATGCGTCCATAAACATGGAAGAAAATACGTTCCATTATATTGGAAGAAAGTGCGTTCCATGACATTGGAAGAAAGTGCGTTGCATGAAATTGGATGAAAGTGTGTTCCATAAAAATGAAAGAAAATGCGTCCATAAACATGGAAAAAATTGCGTTGCATAAAGATGGAAGAAAATGCGTCCATAAACATGGAAGAAAATACGCTCCATTATATTGGAAGAAAGTGCGTTCCATGACATTAGATGAAAGTGCGTTGCATGAAATTGGATGAAAGTGCGTTGCATGAAATTGGCAGAAAGTACGTTCCATAAACATGGAAGAAAATGCGATCCATTATACTAGAAGAAAGAGAGTTCCATAAAAATGGAAGAAAATGCGTCCATAAACATGGAAGAAAATACCTTCCATTATATTGGATGAAAGTGCGTTCCATGAAATTGGAAGAAAGCGCGTTCCATGAAATTGGATGAAAGTGTGTTCCATAAAAATGAAAGGAAATGCGTCCATAAACATGAAAGAAAATTTTGGACGAAAGTGCGTTCCATGACATTGGAATTTATTACGTTCCATAAAGATGGAAGAAAATGAGTCCATAAGCATGGAAGAAATTACGTTTCATTTTATTGAAAGAAAGTGCGTCCATAAAGATGGAAGAAAATGCGTCCGTAAACATGGAAAAAATTGCGTTGCATAAAGATGGAAGAAAATACGTTCCATTATATTGGAAGAAAGTGCGTTCCATGAAATTGGATGAAAGTGTGCTCCATACAAATTAAAGAAAATGCGTCCATAAACATGAAAGAACATTTTGGACGAAAGTGCGTTCCATGACATTGGATGATATAATGTTCCATAAATATATAAGAAAATGAGTCCATAAGCATGGAAGAAAATGCGATCCATTATACTAGAAGAAAGAGAGTTCCATAAAGATGGAAGAAAATGAGTCCATAAGCATGGAATAAATTGCGTTTCATTTTATTGAAAGAAAGTGCGTCCATAAAGATGGAAGAAAATGCGTCCATAAACATGGAAAAAATTGCGTTGCATAAAGATGGAAGAAAATGCGTCCATAAACATGGAAGAAAATACGTTCCATTATATTGGAAGAAAGTGCGTTCCATGACATTAGATGAAAGTGCGTTGCATGAAATTGGATGAAAGTGCGTTGCATGAAATTGGCAGAAAGTACGTTCTATAAACATGGAAGAAAATGCGATCCATTATACTAGAAGAAAGAGAGTTCCATAAAAATGGAAGAAAATGCGTCCATAAACATGAACGAAAATTTTGGACGAAAGTGCGTTCCATGACATTGGAAGATATAACGTTCCATAAAGATGGAAGAAAATGAGTCCATAAGCATGGAAAAAAATGCGATCCATTATACTAGAAGAAAGAGAGTTCCATGAAAATGGATGAAAATGCGTCCATAAACATGGAAAAAATTGCGTTGCATAAACATGGAAGAAAACGCGTCCATAAACATGGAAGAAATTGCGTTCCATAAGCATGGAAGAAATTGCGTTGCATAAACATGGAAGAAAATGCGTCCATAAACATGGAAGAAAATACGTTCCATTATATTGGAAGAAAGTGCGTTCCATGAAATTGGATGAAAGTGTGCTCCATACAAATTAAAGAAAATGCGCCCATAAACATGAAAGAACATTTTGGACGAAAGTGCGTTCCATGACATTGGATGATATAATGTTCCATAAATATATAAGAAAATGAGTCCATAAGCATGGAAGAAAATGCGATCCATTATACTAGAAGAAAGAGAGTTCCATAAAAATGGAAGAAAATGCGTCCATAAACATGGAAAAAATTGCGTTGCATAAACATGGAAGAAAATGCGTCCATAAACATGGAAGAAAATACGTTCCATTATATTGGAAGAAAGTGCGTTGCATGAAATTGGATGAAAGTGTGTTCCATAAAAATGAAAGAAAATGCGTCCATAAACATGAAAGAAAATTTTGGACGAAAGTGCGTTCCATGACATTGGAATTTATTACGTTCCCTAAAGATGGAAGAAAATGAGTCCATAAGCATGGAAGAAATTGCGTTTCATTTTATTGAAAGAAAGTGCGTCCATAAAGATGGAAGAAAATGCGTCCATAAACATGGAAAAAATTGCGTTGCATAAAGATGGAAGAAAATGCGTCCATAAACATGGAAGAAAATACGTTCCATTATATTGGAAGAAAGTGCGTTCCATGACATTAGATGAAAGTGCGTTGCATGAAATTGGATGAAAGTGCGTTGCATGAAATTGGCAGAAAGTACGTTCTATAAACATGGAAGAAAATGCGATCCATTATACTAGAAGAAAGAGAGTTCCATAAAAATGGAAGAAAATGCGTCCATAAACATGAACGAAAATTTTGGACGAAAGTGCGTTCCATGACATTGGAAGATATAACGTTCCATAAAGATGGAAGAAAATGAGTCCATAAGCATGGAAAAAAATGCGATCCATTATACTAGAAGAAAGAGAGTTCCATGAAAATGGATGAAAATGCGTCCATAAACATGGAAAAAATTGCGTTGCATAAACATGGAAGAAAACGCGTCCATAAACATGGAAGAAATTGCGTTCCATAAGCATGGAAGAAATTGCGTTGCATAAACATGGAAGAAAATGCGTCCATAAACATGGAAGAAAATACGTTCCATTATATTGGAAGAAAGTGCGTTCCATGAAATTGGATGAAAGTGTGCTCCATACAAATTAAAGAAAATGCGTCCATAAACATGAAAGAACATTTTGGACGAAAGTGCGTTCCATGACATTGGATGATATAATGTTCCATAAATATATAAGAAAATGAGTCCATAAGCATGGAAGAAAATGCGATCCATTATACTAGAAGAAAGAGAGTTCCATAAAAATGGAAGAAAATGCGTCCATAAACATGGAAAAAATTGCGTTGCATAAACATGGAAGAAAATGCGTCCATAAACATGGAAGAAAATACGTTCCATTATATTGGAAGAAAGTGCGTTGCATGAAATTGGATGAAAGTGTGTTCCATAAAAATGAAAGAAAATGCGTCCATAAACATGAAAGAAAATTTTGGACGAAAGTGCGTTCCATGACATTGGAATTTATTACGTTCCATAAAGATGGAAGAAAATGAGTCCATAAGCATGGAAGAAATTGCGTTTCATTTTATTGAAAGAAAGTGCGTCCATAAAGATGGAAGAAAATGCGTCCATAAACATGGAAAAAATTGCGTTGCATAAACATGGAAGAAAATGCGTCCATAAACATGGAAGAAAATACGATCCATTATATTGGAAGAAAGTGCGTTCCATGACATTGGATGGAAGTGCGTTGCATGAAATTGGAAGAAAGTACGTTCCAAAAGCATGGGCCAAATGCGTCCATAAGCATGGAAGAAAATACATTCCATTATATTCTAAGAAAGTGCGTTCCATGACATTGGATGAAAGTGTGTTGCATGAAATTGGATCAAAGTGCGTTGCATGAAATTGGAAGAAAGTACGTTCCATAAACATGGAAGAAAATGCGTTCCATTATACTAGAAGAAAGAGAGTTCCATAAAAATGGAAATTGGAAGAAAGTACGCTCCATAAGCATGGGAGAAAATGCGAGATGGAAGAAAACGCGTTCTATTATATTGGAAGAAAGTGCCTTCCATGAAATTGGATGAAAGTGCGTTGGATGAAATTGGAAATTGAAGAAAGTGCGTTCCATAAGCATGGGAGAATATGCGTCCATAAACATGGAAGAAAACGGGTTCCATTATATTGGAAGAAAGTGCCTTCCATGAAATTGGATGAAAGTGCGTGGCAAAAATTGGAGGAAAGTGCGCTCCATAAGCATGGGAGAAAATGCGTTCTTAGACATGGAAGAAAATGCGTTCCATTGTATTGGAAGAGAGTGCGTTCCATGAAATTGGATGAAAGTGTGTTCCATAAAAATGAAAGAAAATGCGTCCATAAACATGAAATAAAATTTTGGACGAAAGTGCGTTCCATGACATTGGAAGATATAACGTTCCATAAAGATGGAAGAAAATGAGTCCATAAGCATGGAAGAAAATGCGATCCATTATACTAGAAGAAAGAGAGTTCCATAAAAATGGAAGAAAATGCGTCCATAAACATGAAAAAAATTGCGTTGCATAAACATGGAAGAAAATGCGTCCATAAACATGGAAGAAAATACGTTCCATTATATTGGAAGAAAGTGCGTTCCATGACATTGGAAGAAAGTGCGTTGCATGAAATTGGATGAAAGTGTGTTCCATAAAAATGAAAGAAAATGCGTCCATAAACATGAAAGAAAATTTTGGACGAAAGTGCGTTCCATGACATTGGAATTTATTACGTTCCATGAAATTGGATGAAAGTGTGTTCCATAAAAATGAAGGAAATGCGTCCATAAACATGAAAGAAAATTTTGGACGAAAGTGCGTTCCATGACATTGGAATTTATAACGTTCCATAAAGATGGAAGAAAATGAGTCCATAAGCATGGAAGAAATTACGTTTCATTTTATTGAAAGAAAGTGCGTCCATAAAGATGGAAGAAAATGCGTCCGTAAACATGGAAAAAATTGCGTTGCATAAAGATGGAAGAAAATACGTTCCATTATATTGGAAGAAAGTGCGTTCCATGAAATTGGATGAAAGTGTGCTCCATACAAATTAAAGAAAATGCGTCCATAAACATGAAAGAACATTTTGGACGAAAGTGCGTTCCATGACATTGGATGATATAATGTTCCATAAATATATAAGAAAATGAGTCCATAAGCATGGAAGAAAATGCGATCCATTATACTAGAAGAAAGAGAGTTCCATAAAAATGGAAGAAAATGCGTCCATAAACATGGAAAAAATTGCGTTGCATAAACATGGAAGAAAATGCGTCCATAAACATGGAAGAAAATACGTTCCATTATATTGGAAGAAAGTGCGTTCCATGACATTGGAAGAAAGTGCGTTGCATGAAATTGGATGAAAGTGTGTTCCATAAAAATGAAAGAAAATGCGTCCATAAACATGGAAAAAATTGCGTTGCATAAAGATGGAAGAAAATGCGTCCATAAACATGGAAGAAAATACGTTCCATTATATTGGAAGAAAGTGCGTTCCATGACATTAGATGAAAGTGCGTTGCATGAAATTGGATGAAAGTGCGTTGCATGAAATTGGCAGAAAGTACGTTCCATAAACATGGAAGAAAATGCGATCCATTATACTAGAAGAAAGAGAGTTCCATAAAAATGGAAGAAAATGCGTCCATAAACATGGAAGAAAATACCTTCCATTATATTGGATGAAAGTGCGTTCAATGAAATTGGAAGAAAGCGCGTTCCATGAAATTGGATGAAAGTGTGTTCCATAAAAATGAAAGGAAATGCGTCCATAAACATGAAAGAAAATTTTGGACGAAAGTGCGTTCCATGACATTGGAATTTATTACGTTCCATAAAGATGGAAGAAAATGAGTCCATAAGCATGGAAGAAATTACGTTTCATTTTATTGAAAGAAAGTGCGTCCATAAAGATGGAAGAAAATGCGTCCGTAAACATGGAAAAAATTGCGTTGCATAAAGATGGAAGAAAATACGTTCCATTATATTGGAAGAAAGTGCGTTCCATGAAATTGGATGAAAGTGTGCTCCATACAAATTAAAGAAAATGCGTCCATAAACATGAAAGAACATTTTGGACGAAAGTGCGTTCCATGACATTGGATGATATAATGTTCCATAAATATATAAGAAAATGAGTCCATAAGCATGGAAGAAAATGCGATCCATTATACTAGAAGAAAGAGAGTTCCATAAAGATGGAAGAAAATGAGTCCATAAGCATGGAATAAATTGCGTTTCATTTTATTGAAAGAAAGTGCGTCCATAAAGATGGAAGAAAATGCGTCCATAAACATGGAAAAAATTGCGTTGCATAAAGATGGAAGAAAATGCGTCCATAAACATGGAAGAAAATACGTTCCATTATATTGGAAGAAAGTGCGTTCCATGACATTAGATGAAAGTGCGTTGCATGAAATTGGATGAAAGTGCGTTGCATGAAATTGGCAGAAAGTACGTTCCATAAACATGGAAGAAAATGCGATCCATTATACTAGAAGAAAGAGAGTTCCATAAAAATGGAAGAAAATGCGTCCATAAACATGAACGAAAATTTTGGACGAAAGTGCGTTCCATGACATTGGAAGATATAACGTTCCATAAAGATGGAAGAAAATGAGTCCATAAGCATGGAAAAAAATGCGATCCATTATACTAGAAGAAAGAGAGTTCCATGAAAATGGATGAAAATGCGTCCATAAACATGAACGAAAATTTTGGACGAAAGTGCGTTCCATGACATTGGAAGATATAACGTTCCATAAAGATGGAAGAAAATGAGTCCATAAGCATGGAAAAAAATGCGATCCATTATACTAGAAGAAAGAGAGTTCCATGAAAATGGATGAAAATACGTCCATAAACATGGAAAAAATTGCGTTGCATAAACATGGAAGAAATCGCGTCCATAAACATGGAAGAAATTGCGTTCCATAAGCATGGAAGAAATTGCGTCCATTAACATGGAAAAAAAATGCGTTCTATTATATTGGAAGAAACTGTGCTACATGAAATTGGAAGAAAGTGCGTTGCATGAAATTGGATGAAAGTGTGTTCCATAAAAATGAAAGAAAATGCGTCCATAAACATGAAAGAAATTGCGTTGCTTTTTATTGGAAAATGAAAAACATGGAAAAATTGCGTTTCATAAACATTAAAGAAAATGCGTCCATAAACATGGAAGAAAATACCTTCCATTATATTGGATGAAAGTGCGTTCCATGAAATTGGAAGAAAGCGCGTTCCATGAAATTGGATGAAAGTGTGTTCCATAAAAATGAAAGGAAATGCGTCCATAAATATGAAAGAAAATTTTGGACGAAAGTGCGTTCCATGACATTGGAATTTATTACGTTCCATAAAGATGGAAGAAAATGAGTCCATAAGCATGGAAGAAATTACGTTTCATTTTATTGAAAGAAAGTGCGTCCATAAAGATGGAAGAAAATGCGTCCGTAAACATGGAAAAAATTGCGTTGCATAAAGATGGAAGAAAATACGTTCCATTATATTGGAAGAAAGTGCGTTCCATGAAATTGGATGAAAGTGTGCTCCATACAAATTAAAGAAAATGCGTCCATAAACATGAAAGAACATTTTGGGCGAAAGTGCGTTCCATGACATTGGATTATATAATGTTCCATAAATATATAAGAAAATGAGTCCATAAGCATGGAAGAAAATGCTATCCATTATACTAGAAGAAAGAGAGTTCCATAAAAATGGAAGAAAATGCGTCCATAAACATGGAAAAAATTGCGTTGCATAAACATGGAAGAAAATGCGTCCATAAACATGGAAGAAAATACGTTCCATTATATTGGAAGAAAGTGCGTTCCATGACATTGGAAGAAAGTGCGTTGCATGAAATTGGATGAAAGTGTGTTCCACAAAAATGAAAGAAAATGCGTCCATAAACATGAAAGAAAATTTTGGACGAAAGTGCGTTCCATGACATTGGAATTTATTACGTTCCATAAAGATGGAAGAAAATGAGTCCATAAGCATGGGAGAAATTGCGTTTCATTTTATTGAAAGAAAGTGCGTCCATAAAGATGGAAGAAAATGCGTCCATAAACATGGAAAAAATTGCGTTGCATAAACATGGAAGAAAATGCGTCCATAAACATGGAAGAAAATACGATCCATTATATTGGAAGAAAGTGCGTTCCATGACATTGGATGGAAGTGCGTTGCATGAAATTGGAAGAAAGTACGTTCCAAAAGCATGGGACAAAATGCGTCCATAAGCATGGAAGAAAATACATTCCATTATATTGGAAGAAAGTGCGTTCCATGACATTGGATGAAAGTGTGTTGCATGAAATTGGATCAAAGTGCGTTGCATGAAATTGGAAGAAAGTACGTTCCATGAACATGGAAGAAAATGCGTTCCATTATACTAGAAGAAAGAGAGTTCCATAAAAATGGAAATTGGAAGAAAGTACGCTCCATAAGCATGGGAGAAAATGCGAGATGGAAGAAAACGCGTTCCATTATATTGGAAGAAAGTGCCTTCCATGAAATTGGATGAAAGTGCGTTGGATGAAATTGGAAATTGAAGAAAGTGCGTTCCATAAGCATGGGAGAATATGCGTCCATAAACATGGAAGAAAACGGGTTCCATTATATTGGAAGAAAGTGCCTTCCATGAAATTGGATGAAAGTGCGTGGCAAAAATTGGAGGAAAGTGCGCTCCATAAGCATGGGAGAAAATGCGTTCTTAGACATGGAAGAAAATGCGTATCATTGTATTGGAAGAGAGTGCGTTCCATGAAATTGGATGAAAGTGTGTTCCATAAAAATGAAAGAAAATGCGTCCATAAACATGAAAGAAAATTTTGGACGAAAGTGCGTTCCATGACATTGGAAGATATAACGTTCCATAAAGATGGAAGAAAATGAGTCCATAAGCATGGAAGAAAATGCGATCCATTATACTAGAAGAAAGAGAGTTCCATAAAAATGGAAGAAAATGCGTTCTTAGACATGGAAGAAAATGCGTTCCATTGTATTGGAAGAGAGTGCGTTCCATGAAATTGGATGAAAGTGTGTTCCATTATATTGGAAGAAAGTGCGTTCCATGACATTGGAAGAAAGTGCGTTGCATGAAATTGGATGAAAGTGTGTTCCATAAAAATGAAAGAAAATGCGTCCATAAACAGGAAAAAAAATTTTGGACAAAGTGCGTTCCATGACATTGGAATTTATTACGTTCCATAAAGATGGAAGAAAATGAGTCCATAAGCATGGAATAAATTGCGTTTCATTTTATTGAAAGAAAGTGCGTCCATAAAGATGGAAGAAAATGCGTCCATAAACATGGAAAAAATTGCGTTGCATAAAGATGGAAGAAAATGCGTCCATAAACATGGAAGAAAATACGTTCCATTATATTGGAAGAAAGTGCGTTCCATGACATTAGATGAAAGTGCGTTGCATGAAATTGGATGAAAGTGCGTTGCATGAAATTGGCAGAAAGTACGTTCCATAAACATGGAAGAAAATGCGATCCATTATACTAGAAGAAAGAGAGTTCCATAAAAATGGAAGAAAATGCGTCCATAAACATGAACGAAAATTTTGGACGAAAGTGCGTTCCATGACATTGGAAGATATAACGTTCCATAAAGATGGAAGAAAATGAGTCCATAAGCATGGAAAAAAATGCGATCCATTATACTAGAAGAAAGAGAGTTCCATAAAAATGGATGAAAATGCGTCCATAAACATGGAAAAAATTGCGTTGCATAAACATGGAAGAAAACGCGTCCATAAACATGGAAGAAATTGCGTTCCATAAGCATGGAAGAAATTGCGTCCATTAACATGGAAAAAAAATGCGTTCTATTATATTGGAAGAAACTGTGCTCCATGAAATTGGAAGAAAGTGCGTCCATAAGCATGGAAGGAAATGCGTCCATAAACACGGAAGAAAAAGCGTCCATAAGCATGGAAGAAATTGCGTCCATTAACATGGAAAAAAAATGCGTTCTATTATATTGGAAGAAACTGTGCTCCATGAAATTGGAAGAGAGTGCGTCCATAAGCATGGAAGAAAATGCGTCCATAAACACGGAAGAAAAAGCGTCCATAAACATGGAAGAAAATGCGTCCATAAACATGGAAGAAAATGCGTCCATACGCATGGAAGAAAATGCGTCCATAAATACGGAAGAAAAAGCGTCCATAAGCATGGAAGAAATTGCGTCCCTTAACATGGAAAAAAAATGCGTTCTATTATATTGGAAGAAACTGTGCTCCATGAAATTGGAAGAAAGTGCTTCCATAAGCATGGAAGAAAATGCGTCCATAAACACGGAAGAAAAAGCGTCCATAAACATGGAAGAAAATGCGTCCATAAACATGGAAGAAAATGCGTCCATAAACACGGAAGAAATTGCGTTCCATGAAATTGGAAGAAAGTGCGTTCCATAAACGTGGAAGAAAAAGCGTCCATAAACATGGAAGAAAATGCGTCCATAAACATGGAAGAAAATGCGTCCATAAACACGGAAGAAATTGCGTCCATAAACATAAAAGAAATTGCGTTCCATGAAATTGGAAGAAAGTGCGTTCCATAAACGTGGAAGAAAATGCGTCCATTAGCATGGATGCAAATGATTCCATATACATGTAAGAAAATGCGTTCTACAAAAATGGAAGTGAATGCGTTCCATTATAGGAAGAAAGTGTGCTCCATGAAATTGGAAGAAAGTGTGTTCCATAAAAATGGAAGCAAATGCGTCCATAAACATGATAAAAATGCGTTCTATTATATTGGAAGGAAGTGCGTTCCTTGAAATTTGATGAAAGTGCGTTCTTTGAAATTGCGTTCCTTGAAATTGGATGACAGTGCATGAAATTGGAAAAAAGTGTGTTCTTTGAAATTGGAAGAAAGTGCGTTCCATGAAATTGGATGAAAGCATGTTCTACGAAATTGGATGAAAGTTCGTTCTTTGAAATTGGAGGAAACATGGACAGAAATGCGTCCATAAACATGGAAGAAATTGCGTTCCAAGGAAGAAAATGCGTTCCACTATATTGTAGAAAAGTGCTTTAAATGAAATTGGAAGAAAGTGCATTCCATAAGCATTGAAGAAAATGCGTCCATAAACATAGAAGAAATAGCGTCCATAAGCATGGAAGAAATTTCGTCCATTGACATGGAAAAAAATGCGTTCTATTATATTGGAAGAAACTGTGCTCCATGAAATTGGAAGAAAATGTGTTCCATAAAAATGGAAGCAAATGCGTCCATAAACATGAAAAAAAACGCGTTCTATTATATTGACAGTGCGTTCCATGAAATTGCGATCCATTATACTAGAAGAAAGAGAGTTCCATAAAAATGGAAATTATAAGAAAGTACGCTCCATATGCATGGGAGAAAATGCGAGATGGAAGAAAACGCGTTCCATTATATTGGAAGAAAGTGCCTTCCATGAAATTGGATGAAAGTGCGTTGGATGAAATTGGAAATTGAAGAAAGTGCGTTCCATAAGCATGGGAGAATATGCGTCCATAAACATGGAAGAAAACGGGTTCCATTATATTGGAAGAAAGTACCTTCCATGATATTGGATGAAAGTGCGTGGCAAAAATTGGAGGAAAGTGCGCTCCATAAGCATGGGAGAAAATGCGTTCTTAGACATGGAAGAAAATGCGTCCATAAATACGGAAAAAAATTGCGTTGCATAAAGATGGAAGAAAATGCGTCCATAAACATGGAAGAAAATACGTTCCATTATATTGGAAGAAAGTGCGTTCCATGACATTAGATGAAAGTGCGTTGCATGAAATTGGATGAAAGTGCGTTGCATGAAATTGGCAGAAAGTACGTTCCATAAACATGGAAGAAAATGCGATCCATTATACTAGAAGAAAGAGAGTTCCATAAAAATGGAAGAAAATGCGTCCATAAACATGAACGAAAATTTTGGACGAAAGTGCGTTCCATGACATTGGAAGATATAACGTTCCATAAAGATGGAAGAAAATGAGTCCATAAGCATGGAAAAAAATGCGATCCATTATACTAGAAGAAAGAGAGTTCCATGAAAATGGATGAAAATGCGTCCATAAACATGGAAAAAATTGCGTTGCATAAAGATGGAAGAAAATGCGTCCATAAACATGGAAGAAAATACGTTCCATTATATTGGAAGAAAGTGCGTTCCATGACATTAGATGAAAGTGCGTTGCATGAAATTGGATGAAAGTGCGTTGCATGAAATTGGCAGAAAGTACGTTCCATAAACATGGAAGAAAATGCGATCCATTATACTAGAAGAAAGAGAGTTCCATAAAAATGGAAGAAAATGCGTCCATAAACATGAACGAAAATTTTGGACGAAAGTGCGTTCCATGACATTGGAAGATATAACGTTCCATAAAGATGGAAGAAAATGAGTCCATAAGCATGGAAAAAAATGCGATCCATTATACTAGAAGAAAGAGAGTTCCATGAAAATGGATGAAAATACGTCCATAAACATGGAAAAAATTGCGTTGCATAAACATGGAAGAAATCGCGTCCATAAACATGGAAGAAATTGCGTTCCATAAGCATGGAAGAAATTGCGTCCATTAACATGGAAAAAAAATGCGTTCTATTATATTGGAAGAAACTGTGCTACATGAAATTGGAAGAAAGTGCGTTGCATGAAATTGGATGAAAGTGTGTTCCATAAAAATGAAAGAAAATGCGTCCATAAACATGAAAGAAATTGCGTTGCATTTTATTGGAAAATGAAAAACATGGAAAAATTGCGTTTCATAAACATTAAAGAAAATGCGTCCATAAACATGGAAGAAAATACCTTCCATTATATTGGATGAAAGTGCGTTCCATGAAATTGGAAGAAAGCGCGTTCCATGAAATTGGATGAAAGTGTGTTCCATAAAAATGAAAGGAAATGCGTCCATAAATATGAAAGAAAATTTTGGACGAAAGTGCGTTCCATGACATTGGAATTTATTACGTTCCATAAAGATGGAAGAAAATGAGTCCATAAGCATGGAAGAAATTACGTTTCATTTTATTGAAAGAAAGTGCGTCCATAAAGATGGAAGAAAATGCGTCCGTAAACATGGAAAAAATTGCGTTGCATAAAGATGGAAGAAAATACGTTCCATTATATTGGAAGAAAGTGCGTTCCATGAAATTGGATGAAAGTGTGCTCCATACAAATTAAAGAAAATGCGTCCATAAACATGAAAGAACATTTTGGACGAAAGTGCGTTCCATGACATTGGATTATATAATGTTCCATAAATATATAAGAAAATGAGTCCATAAGCATGGAAGAAAATGCTATCCATTATACTAGAAGAAAGAGAGTTCCATAAAAATGGAAGAAAATGCGTCCATAAACATGGAAAAAATTGCGTTGCATAAACATGGAAGAAAATGCGTCCATAAACATGGAAGAAAATACGTTCCATTATATTGGAAGAAAGTGCGTTCCATGACATTGGAAGAAAGTGCGTTGCATGAAATTGGATGAAAGTGTGTTCCATAAAAATGAAAGAAAATGCGTCCATAAACATGAAAGAAAATTTTGGACGAAAGTGCGTTCCATGACATTGGAATTTATTACGTTCCATAAAGATGGAAGAAAATGAGTCCATAAGCATGGGAGAAATTGCGTTTCATTTTATTGAAAGAAAGTGCGTCCATAAAGATGGAAGAAAATGCGTCCATAAACATGGAAAAAATTGCGTTGCATAAACATGGAAGAAAATGCGTCCATAAACATGGAAGAAAATACGATCCATTATATTGGAAGAAAGTGCGTTCCATGACATTGGATGGAAGTGCGTTGCATGAAATTGGAAGAAAGTACGTTCCAAAAGCATGGGACAAAATGCGTCCATAAGCATGGAAGAAAATACATTCCATTATATTGGAAGAAAGTGCGTTCCATGACATTGGATGAAAGTGTGTTGCATGAAATTGGATCAAAGTGCGTTGCATGAAATTGGAAGAAAGTACGTTCCATAAACATGGAAGAAAATGCGTTCCATTATACTAGAAGAAAGAGAGTTCCATAAAAATGGAAATTGGAAGAAAGTACGCTCCATAAGCATGGGAGAAAATGCGAGATGGAAGAAAACGCGTTCCATTATATTGGAAGAAAGTGCCTTCCATGAAATTGGATGAAAGTGCGTTGGATGAAATTGGAAATTGAAGAAGGTGCGTTCCATAAGCATGGGAGAATATGCGTCCATAAACATGGAAGAAAACGGGTTCCATTATATTGGAAGAAAGTGCCTTCCATGAAATTGGATGAAAGTGCGTGGCAAAAATTGGAGGAAAGTGCGCTCCATAAGCATGGGAGAAAATGCGTTCTTAGACATGGAAGAAAATGCGTTCCATTGTATTGGAAGAGAGTGCGTTCCATGAAATTGGATGAAAGTGTGTTCCATAAAAATGAAAGAAAATGCGTCCATAAACATGAAAGAAAATTTTGGACGAAAGTGCGTTCCATGACATTGGAAGATATAACGTTCCATAAAGATGGAAGAAAATGAGTCCATAAGCATGGAAGAAAATGCGATCCATTATACTAGAAGAAAGAGAGTTCCATAAAAATGGAAGAAAATGCGTCCATAAACATGAAAAAAATTGCGTTGCATAAACATGGAAGAAAATGCGTCCATAAACATGGAAGAAAATACGTTCCATTATATTGGAAGAAAGTGCGTTCCATGACATTGGAAGAAAGTGCGTTGCATGAAATTGGATGAAAGTGTGTTCCATAAAAATGAAAGAAAATGCGTCCATAAACAGGAAAAAAAATTTTGGACAAAGTGCGTTCCATGACATTGGAATTTATTACGTTCCATAAAGATGGAAGAAAATGAGTCCATAAGCATGGAATAAATTGCGTTTCATTTTATTGAAAGAAAGTGCGTCCATAAAGATGGAAGAAAATGCGTCCATAAACATGGAAAAAATTGCGTTGCATAAAGATGGAAGAAAATGCGTCCATAAACATGGAAGAAAATACGTTCCATTATATTGGAAGAAAGTGCGTTCCATGACATTAGATGAAAGTGCGTTGCATGAAATTGGATGAAAGTGCGTTGCATGAAATTGGCAGAAAGTACGTTCCATAAACATGGAAGAAAATGCGATCCATTATACTAGAAGAAAGAGAGTTCCATAAAAATGGAAGAAAATGCGTCCATAAACATGAACGAAAATTTTGGACGAAAGTGCGTTCCATGACATTGGAAGATATAACGTTCCATAAAGATGGAAGAAAATGAGTCCATAAGCATGGAAAAAAATGCGATCCATTATACTAGAAGAAAGAGAGTTCCATAAAAATGGATGAAAATGCGTCCATAAACATGGAAAAAATTGCGTTGCATAAACATGGAAGAAAACGCGTCCATAAACATGGAAGAAATTGCGTTCCATAAGCATGGAAGAAATTGCGTCCATTAACATGGAAAAAAAATGCGTTCTATTATATTGGAAGAAACTGTGCTCCATGAAATTGGAAGAAAGTGCGTCCATAAGCATGGAAGGAAATGCGTCCATAAACACGGGAGAAAAAGCGTCCATAAGCATGGAAGAAATTGCGTCCATTAACATGGAAAAAAAATGCGTTCTATTATATTGGAAGAAACTGTGCTCCATGAAATTGGAAGAGAGTGCGCCCATAAGCATGGAAGAAAATGCGTCCATAAACACGGAAGAAAAAGCGTCCATAAACATGGAAGAAAATGCGTCCATAAACATGGAAGAAAATGCGTCCATACGCATGGAAGAAAATGCGTCCATAAATACGGAAGAAAAAGCGTCCATAAGCATGGAAGAAATTGCGTCCCTTAACATGGAAAAAAAATGCGTTCTATTATATTGGAAGAAACTGTGCTCCATGAAATTGGAAGAAAGTGCTTCCATAAGCATGGAAGAAAATGCGTCCATAAACACGGAAGAAAAAGCGTCCATAAACATGGAAGAAAATGCGTCCATAAACATGGAAGAAAATGCGTCCATAAACACGGAAGAAATTGCGTTCCATGAAATTGGAAGAAAGTGCGTTCCATAAACGTGGAAGAAAAAGCGTCCATAAACATGGAAGAAAATGCGTCCATAAACATGGAAGAAAATGCGTCCATAAACACGGAAGAAATTGCGTCCATAAACATAAAAGAAATTGCGTTCCATGAAATTGGAAGAAAGTGCGTTCCATAAACGTGGAAGAAAATGCGTCCATTAGCATGGATGCAAATGATTCCATATACATGTAAGAAAATGCGTTCTACAAAAATGGAAGTGAATGCGTTCCATTATAGGAAGAAAGTGTGCTCCATGAAATTGGAAGAAAGTGTGTTCCATAAAAATGGAAGCAAATGCGTCCATAAACATGATAAAAATGCGTTCTATTATATTGGAAGGAAGTGCGTTCCTTGAAATTTGATGAAAGTGCGTTCTTTGAAATTGCGTTCCTTGAAATTGGATGACAGTGCATGAAATTGGAAAAAAGTGTGTTCTTTGAAATTGGAAGAAAGTGCGTTCCATGAAATTGGATGAAAGCATGTTCTACGAAATTGGATGAAAGTTCGTTCTTTGAAATTGGAGGAAACATGGACAGAAATGCGTCCATAAACATGGAAGAAATTGCGTTCCTAGGAAGAAAATGCGTTCCACTATATTGTAGAAAAGTGCTTTAAATGAAATTGGAAGAAAGTGCATTCCATAAGCATTGAAGAAAATGCGTCCATAAACATAGAAGAAATAGCGTCCATAAGCATGGAAGAAATTTCGTCCATTGACATGGAAAAAAATGCGTTCTATTATATTGGAAGAAACTGTGCTCCATGAAATTGGAAGAAAATGTGTTCCATAAAAATGGAAGCAAATGCGTCCATAAACATGAAAAAAAACGCGTTCTATTATATTGACAGTGCGTTCCATGAAATTGCGATCCATTATACTAGAAGAAAGAGAGTTCCATAAAAATGGAAATTATAAGAAAGTACGCTCCATATGCATGGGAGAAAATGCGAGATGGAAGAAAACGCGTTCCATTATATTGGAAGAAAGTGCCTTCCATGAAATTGGATGAAAGTGCGTTGGATGAAATTGGAAATTGAAGAAAGTGCGTTCCATAAGCATGGGAGAATATGCGTCCATAAACATGGAAGAAAACGGGTTCCATTATATTGGAAGAAAGTGCCTTCCATGATATTGGATGAAAGTGCGTGGCAAAAATTGGAGGAAAGTGCGCTCCATAAGCATGGGAGAAAATGCGTTCTTAGACATGGAAGAAAATGCGTCCATAAATACGGAAAAAAATTGCGTTGCATAAAGATGGAAGAAAATGCGTCCATAAACATGGAAGAAAATACGTTCCATTATATTGGAAGAAAGTGCGTTCCATGACATTAGATGAAAGTGCGTTGCATGAAATTGGATGAAAGTGCGTTGCATGAAATTGGCAGAAAGTACGTTCCATAAACATGGAAGAAAATGCGATCCATTATACTAGAAGAAAGAGAGTTCCATAAAAATGGAAGAAAATGCGTCCATAAACATGAACGAAAATTTTGGACGAAAGTGCGTTCCATGACATTGGAAGATATAACGTTCCATAAAGATGGAAGAAAATGAGTCCATAAGCATGGAAGAAAATGCGATCCATTATACTAGAAGAAAGAGAGTTCCATAAAAATGGATGAAAATGCGTCCATAAACATTGAAAAAATTGCGTTGCATAAACATGGAAGAAAACGCGTCCATAAACATGGAAGAAATTGCGTTCCATAAGCATGGAAGAAATTGCGTCCATTAACATGGAAAAAAAATGCGTTCTATTATATTGGAAGAAACTGTGCTCCATGAAAGTGGAAGAAAGTGCGTCCATAAGCATGGAAGAAAATGCGTCCATAAACACGGAAGAAAAAGCGTCCATAAGCATGGAAGAAATTGCGTCCATTAACATGGAAAAAAAATGCGTTCTATTATATTGGAAGAAACTGTGCTCCATGAAATTGGAAGAAAGTGCGTCCATAAGCATGGAAGAAAATGCGTCCATAAACACGGAAGAAAAAGCGTCCATAAACATGGAAGAAAATGCGTCCATAAACATGGAAGAAAATGCGTCCATAAGCATGGAAGAAAATGCGTCCATAAATACGGAAAAAAAAGCGTCCATAAGCATGGAAGAAATTGCGTCCCTTAACATGGAAAAAAAATGCGTTCTTTTATATTGGAAGAAACTGTGCTCCATGAAATTGGAAGAAAGTGCGTCCATAAGCATGGAAGAAAATGCGTCCATAAACATGGAAGAAAATGCGTCCATAAACACGGAAGAAATTGCGTTCCATGAAATTGGAAGAAAGTGCGTTCCATAAACGTGGAAGAAAAAGCGTCCATAAACATGGAAGAAAATGCGTCCATAAACATGGAAGAAAATGCGTCCATAAACACGGAAGAAATTGCGTCCATAAACATAAAAGAAATTGCGTTCCATGAAATTGGAAGAAAGTGCGTTCCATAAACGTGGAAGAAAATGCGTCCATTAGCATGGATGCAAATGATTCCATATACATGTAAGAAAATGCGTTCTACAAAAATGGAAGTGAATGCGTTCCATTATAGGAAGTAAGTGTGCTCCATGAAATTTGAAGAAAGTGTGTTCCATAAAAATGGAAGCAAATGCGTCCATAAACATGATAAAAATGCGTTCTATTATATTGGAAGGAAGTGCGTTCCTTGAAATTTGATGAAAGTGCGTTCTTTGAAATTGCGTTCCTTGAAATTGGATGACAGTGCATGAAATTGGAAGAAAGTGTGTTCTTTGAATTTGAAGAAAGTGCGTTCCATGAAATTGGATGAAAGCATGTTCTACGAAATTGGATGAAAGTTCGTTCTTTGAAATTGGAGGAAACGTGGACAGAAATGCGTCCATAAACATGGAAGAAATTGCGTTCCAAGGCAGAAAATGCGTTCCACTATATTGTAGAAAAGTGCATTAAATGAAATTGGAAGAAAGTGCATTCCATAAGCATAGAAGCAAATGCGTCCATAAACATGAAAAAAAAAAAAACGCGTTCTATTATATTGCCAGTGCGTTCCATGAAATTGGCAGAAAAAAATGAGTTCATTATATTGGAAGTACGTACGTTCCTTGACAATGGATGAAAGTGCGTTCCGTGAAATTGGATGAAAGCATGTTCTACGAAATTGGATGAAAGTTCGTTCTTTGAAATTGGAGGAAACGTGGACAGAAATGCGTCCATAAACATGGAAGAAATTGCGTTCCAAGGAAGAACTATATTGTAGAAAAGTGCATTAAATGAAATTGGAAGAAAGTGCATTCCATAAGCATAGAAGCAAATGCGTCCATAAACATGAAAAAAAAACGCGTTCTATTATATTGCCAGTGTGTTCCATGAAATTGGCAGAAAAAAATGAGTTCATTATATTGGAAGTAAGTACGTTCCTTGACAATGGATGAAAGTGCGTTCCGTGAAATTGGATGAAAGCATGTTCTACGAAATTGGATGAAAGTTCGTTCTTTGAAATTGGAGGAAACGTGGACAGAAATGCGTCCATAAACATGGAAGAAATTGCGTTCCAAGGAAGAACTATATTGTAGAAAAGTGCATTAAATGATATTGGAAGAAAGTGCATTCCATAAGCATAGAAGCAAATGCGTCCATAAACATAGAAGAAATAGCGTCCATAAGCATGGAAGAAATTTCGTCCATTAACATGGAAAAAAATGCGTTCTATTATATTGGAAGAAACTGTGCTCCATGAAATTGGAAGAAAGTGTGTTCCATAAAAATGGAAGCAAATGCGTCCATAAACATGAAAAAAAATGCGTTCTATTATATTAGAAGGAAGTGCGTTCCTTGAAATTGGATGAAAGTGCGTTATATGAAATTGCGTTCCTTGAAATTGGATGACAGTGCGTTCCATGAAATTGGAAGAAAGTGCGTCCATAAACATGGAAGAAAATGCGTCCATAAACATTGAAGAAAATGCGTCCATAAACATGGAAGATATTGCGTTGCAGAAACATGGAAGTGGATGCGTTCCATTATAGTAAGAAAGTGCGTTCCATGAAATTGGATGAAAGTGCGTTCCATAAGTATGGATGCAAATGAGTCCATATACATGTAAGAAAATGCGTTCCACAAAAATGGAAGTGAATGCGTTCCATTATAGTAAGAAAGTGTGCTGCATGAAATTTTAAGAAAGTGTGGTCCATAAAAATGGAAGCAACTGCGTCCATAAACATGAAAAAAATGCGTTCTATTATATTGGAGGGAAGCGCGTTCCTTGAAATTGGATGAAAGTGCGTTCTATGAAATTGGTTTCCTTGAAATTGGATGACAGTGCGTTCCATGAAATTGGAAGAAAGTGTGTTCTTTGAAATTGGAAGAAAGTGCGTTCCATGAAATTGGATGAAAGTATGGTCCATGCAATTGGAAGAAAGTTCGTTCTTTGAAATTGGAAGGAAGTGCTTTCGATAAATGTGGAAGACAATGCGTACATAAACATGGAAGAAAATGCTTCCATAAACATGGAAGAAAATGCATCCATAAACATGGAAGAAAATGCGTGCCATGGAATTAGATGAAAGTGCGTTCCAGAAATTGGAAGAAAGTGTGTTCTTTGAAATTATAAGAAAGTGGGTGCCATGAAATTGGATGAAGTATGTTCCATGAAATTGGAAGAAAGTTCGTTCTTTGAAATTGGAAGAAAGTGCGTTCCATAAGCTTGGGTGTAAATGACTCCATATACATGGAAGAAATTGCGTTCCATAAACATGGACGAAAATGCGTCCATAAACATGTAAGAAAATGCGTTCCACAAAAATGGAAGTGAATGCGTTCCATTTTAGTAAGAAAGTGAGCTACATGAAATTGGAAGAAAATGTGTTCCATAAAAATGGAAGGAAATGCGTCCATAAACATGAAAAAAAAACGCGTTCTATTATATTGGAAGAAACTGTGCTCCATGAAATTGGAAGCGACTGCGTTCCATAAACATTTACGAAAATGCGTCCATAAACATGTAACAAAAAGCGTTCCATTATATTGTAAGAAAGTACATTAAATGAAATTAGAAGAATGTGCGTTCCATAAGCATAGAAGAAAATGCGTCCATAAACATGGAAGCAATAGCGTCCATAAACATGGAAGAAATTGCTGTTCCACAAACATGGAAGTTAATGCGCTCCACTATATTGTAAGAAAGTTTGCTACATGAAATTGGAAGAAAGTGTGTACCATAAAAATGGAAGAAAATGCGTCCATAAACATGGAAAAAAAATTCGTTCTATTACATTGGAAGAAACTGTGCTCCATGAAATTGGAAGCGACTGCGTTCCATAAACATTTACGAAAATGCGTCCATAAACATGTAACAAAAAGCGTTCCATTATATTGTAAGAAAGTACATTAAATGAAATTAGAAGAATGTGCGTTCCATAAGCATAGAAGAAAATGCGTCCATAAACATAAAAGAAATTGCGTTCCATAAACATAGAAGAAAATGCGTCCTTAAACAATGAAGAAAATGCGTTCCATAAACATGGAAGAAAATGCGTGCCATGAAAATGGATGAAAGTGCGTCATATGAAATTGGAAGAAAAAAATGAGTTGATTATATTGGAAGGAAGTGCGTTCCTTGACAATGGATGAAAGTGCGTTCCATGAAATTGGAGGAAACATGGACAAAAATGCGTCCATAAACATGGAAGAAATTGCGTTCCACAAACAAGGAAGAAAATGCGTTCCACTATATTGTAGAAAAGTGCATTAAATGAAATTGGAAGAAAGTGCATTCCATAAGCATTGAAGCAAATGCGTCCATAAACATGAAAAAAAACGCTTTCTATTATATTGACAGTGCGTTCCATGAAATTGGCAGAAAAAAATGAGTTCATTATATTGGAAGGAAATGCGTTCCTTGACAATGGATGAAAGTGCGTTCCATGAAATTGGAGGAAACATGGACAGAAATGCGTCCATAAACATGAAAGAAATTGCGTTCCACAAACAAGGAAGAAAATGCATTCCACTATATTGTAGAAAAGTGCATTAAATGAAATTGGAAGAAAGTGCAATCCATAAGCATTGAAGAAAATGCGTCCATAAACATGGAAGAAATAGCGTCAATAAGCATGGAAGTAATTGCGTTCATTAACATGGAAAAAAATGCGTTCTATTATATTGGAAGAAACTGTGCTCCATGAAATTGGAAGAAAGTGCGTCCATAAACATGGAAGAAAATGCGTCCATAAACATGGAAGAAAATGCGTCCAAAAACATGGACGAAAAGGCGACCATAAACATGTAAGAAAATGCGTTCCACAAAAATGGAAGTGAATGCGTTCCATTATAGTAAGAAAGTGTGCTCCATGAATTTGGAAGAAAGTGTGTTCCATAAAAATGGAAGCAAATGCGTCCATAAACATGAAAGAAATGCGTTCTATTATTTTGGAAGGAATAGCGTTCCTTGAAATTGGATGAAAGTGCGTTCCATGAAATTGCGTTCCGCGAAATTGGATGACAGTGCGTTCGATGAAATTGGAAGAAAGTGTGTTCTTTGAAATTGTAAGAAAGTGCGTTCCATGAAATTGGAAGAAAGTGCGTCCATAAACATGGAAGAAAAAGCGTCCATAAACATGGAAGAAAATGCGTCCATAAACATGGAAGAAAATGCGTCCATAAACGCGGAAGAAATTGCGTCCATAAACATAAAAGAAATTGCGTTCCATTAAATTGGAAGAAAGTGCGTTCCATAAACGTGGAAGAAAATGCGTCCATTAGCATGGATGCAAATGATTCCATATACATGTAAGAAAATGCGTTCTACAAAAATGGAAGTGAATGCGTTCCATTATAGGAAGAAAGTGTGCTCCATGAATTTGGAAGAAAGTGTGTTCCATAAAAATGGAAGCAAATGCGTCCATAAACATGATAAAAATGCGTTCTATTATATTGGAAGGAAGTGCGTTCCTTGACAATGGATGAAAGTGCGTTCCATGAAAATGGAGGAAACATGGACAAAAATGCGTCCATAAACATGGAAGAAATTGCGTTCCACAAACAAGGAAGAAAATGCGTTCCACTATATTGTAGAAAAGTGCATTAAATGAAATTGGAAGAAAGTCCATAAACATGAAAAAAAACGCGTTCTATTATATCGACAGTGCGTTCCATGAAATTGGCAGAAAAAAATGAGTTCATTATATTGGAAGGAAGTGCGTTCCTTGACAATGGATGAAAGTGCGTTCCATGAAATTGGAGGAAACATGGACAGAAATGCGTCCATAAACATGGAAGAAATTGCGTTCCACAAACAAGGAAGAAAATGCATTCCACTATATTGTAGAAAAGTGCATTAAATGAAATTGGAAGAAAGTGCATTCCATAAGCATTGAAGAAAATGCGTCCATAAACATGGAAGAAATAGCGTCTATAAGCATGGAAGAAATTGCATCCATTAACATGGAAAAAAATGCGTCCATAAACATGGAAGAAAATGCGTCCATAAACATGGAAGAAAATGCGTCCATAAACACGGCAGAAATTGCGTCCATAAACACGGAAGAAATTGCGTCCATAAACATAAAAGAAATTGCGTTCCATGAAATTGGAAGAAAGTGCGTCCATAAGCATGGGAGAAAATGCGTCCATAAACATGGAAGAAAAAGCGTCCATAAACATGGAAGAAAATGCGTCCATAAACATGGAAGAAAATGCGTCCATAAACATAAAAGAAATTGCGTTCCATGAAATTGGAAGAAAGTGCGTTCCATAAACGTGGAAGAAAATGGGTCCATTAGCATGGATGCAAATGATTCCATATACATGTAAGAAAATGCGTTCTACAAAAATGGAAGTGAATGCGTTCTATTATAGGAAGAAAGTGTGCTCCATGAAATTGGAAGAAAGTGTGTTCCATAAAAATGGAAGCAAATGCGTCCATAAACATGATAAAAATGCGTTCTATTATATTGGAAGGAAGTGCGTTCCTTGAAATTTGATGGAAGTGCGTTCTTTGAAATTGCGTTCCTTGAAATTGGATGACAGTGCATGAAATTGGAAGAAAGTGTGTTCTTGGAAATTGGAAGAAAGTGCGTTCCATGAAATTGGATGAAAGCATGTTCTACGAAATTGGATGAAAGTTCGTTCTTTGAAATTGGAAGAAAGTGCGTTCCATGAAATTGGAAGAAAAAAATGAGTTCATTATATTGGAAGGAAGTGCGTTCCTTGACAAGGGATGAAAGTGCGTTCCATGAAATTGGAGGAAACATGGACAGAAATGCGTCCATAAACATGGAAGAAATTGCGTCCATAAGCATGGAAGAAATTTCGTCCATTAACATGGAAAAAAATGCGTTCTATTATATTGGAAGAAACTGTGCTCCATGAAATTGGAAGAAAGTGTGTTCCATAAAAATGGAAGCAAATGCGTCCATAAACATGAAAAAAATGCGTTCTATTATATTGGAAGGAAGTGCGTTCCTTGAAATTGAATGAAAGTGCGTTCCATGAAATTGCGTTCCTTGAAATTGGATGACAGTTCGATGAAATTGGAAGAAAGTGTGTTCTTTGAAATTGGAAGAAAGTGCGTTCCATAAGCATAGAAGAAATTTCGTCCATTAACATGGAAAAAAATGCGTTCTATTATATTAGAAGAAACTGTGCTCCATGAAATTGGAAGAAAGTGTGTTCCATAAAAATGGAAGCAAATGCGTCCATAAACATGAAAAAAATGCGTTCTATTATATTGGAAGGAAGTGCGTTCCTTGAAATTGGATGAAAGTGCGTTCTATGAAATTGCGTTCCTTGAAATTGGATGACAGTGCGTTCATAAACATGGAAGAAAATGCGTCCAGAAACATTGAAGAAAATGCGTCCATAAACATGGAAGAAATTGCGTTCATAAACATGGGAGAAATTGCGTTCCACAAACATGGAAGTGAATGCGTTCCATTATAGTAAGAAAGTGTGCTGCATGAAAATTTAAGAAAGTGTGTTCCATAAAAATGGAAGCAAATGCGTCCATAAACATGAAAAAAAATGCGTTCTATTATATTGGAAGGAAGTGCGTTCCTTGAAATTGGATGAAAGTGCGTTCTATGAAATTGCGTTCCTTGAAATTGGATGATAGTGCGTTCCATGAAATTGGAAGAAAGTGCGTCCATAAACATGGAAGAAAATGCGTCCATAAACATTGAAGAAAATGCGTCCATAAACATGGAAGAAAATGCGTCCATAAACATGGAAGAAAATGCGTGCATAAACATGGAAGTGAATGCGTTCCATTATAGGAAGAAAGTGTGCTCCATGAAATTGGAAGAAATTGTGTTCCATAAAAATGGAAGCAAATGCGTCCATAAACATGATAAAAATGCGTTCTATTATATTGGAAGGAAGTGCGTTCCTTGAAATTTGATGAAAGTGCGTTCTTTGAAATTGCGTTCCTTGAAATTGGATGACAGTGCGCTCCATGAAATTGGAAGAAAGTGTGTTCTTTGAAATTGGAAGAAAGTGCGTTCCATGAAATTGGATGAAAGCATGTTCTACGAAATTGGATGAAAGTTCGTTCTTTGAAATTGGAGGAAACATGGACAGAAATGCGTCCATAAACATGGAAGAAATTGCGTTCCAAGGAAGAAAATGCGTTCCACTATATTGTAGAAAAGTGCATTAAATGAAATTGGAAGAAAGTGCATTCCATAAGCATTGAAGCAAATGCGTCCATAAACATGAAAAATATATATTATATTGTCAGTGCGTTCCATGAAATTGGCAGAAAAAAAATGAGTTCATTATATTGGAAGGAAGTGCGTTCCTTGACAGTGGATGAAAGTGCGTTCCGTGAAATTGGAGGAAACATGGACAAAAATGCGTCCATAAACATGGAAGAAATTGCGTTCCACAAACAAGGAAGAAAATGCCTCCCACTATATTGTAGAAAAGTGCATTAAATGAAATTGGAAGAAAGTGCATTCCATAAGCATTGAAGAAAATGCGTCCATAAACATAGAAGAAATAGCGTCCATAAGCATGGGAGAAATAGCGTTCCACAAACATGGAAGTGAATGCGTTCCGTTATAGTAAGAAAGTGTGCTGCATGAAATTTTAAGAAAGTGTGTTCCATAAAAATGAAAGCAAATGCGTCCATAAACATGAAAAAAAAATGCGTTCTATTATATTGGAAGGAAGTGCGGTCCTTGAAATTGGATGAAAGTGCGTTCTATGAAATTGCGTTCCTTGAAATTGGATGACAGTGCGTTCCATGAAATTGGAAGAAAGTCCGTCCATAAACATGGAAGCAAATGCGTCCATAAACACGGAAGAAATTGCGTCCATAAACACGGAAGAAATTGCGTCCATAAACATAAAAGAAATTGCGCTCCATGAAATTGGAAGAAAGTGCGTCCATAAGCATGGAAGAAAATGCGTCCATAAACATGGAAGAAAAAGCGTCCATAAACATGGAAGAAAATGCGTCCATAAACATGGAAGAAAATGCGTCCATAAACATGGAAGAAAATGCGTCCATAAACACGGAAGAAATTGCGTCCATAAACACGGAAGAAATTGCGTCCATAAACATAAAAGAAATTGCGTTCCATGAAATTGGAAGAAAGTGCGTCCATAAGCATGGAAGAAAATGCGTCCATAAACATGGAAGAAAAAGCGTCCATAAACATGGAAGAAAATGCGTCCATAAACATGGAAGAAAATGCGTCCATAAACACGGAAGAAATTGCGTCCATAAACATAAAAGAAATTGCGTTCCATGAAATTGGAAGAAAGTGCGTTCCATAAACGTGGAAGAAAATGGGTCCATTAGCATGGATGCAAATGATTCCATATACATGTAAGAAAATGCGTTCTACAAAAATGGAAGTGAATGCGTTCCATTATAGGAAAAAAGTGTGCTCCATGAAATTGGAAGAAAGTGTGTTCCATAAAAATGGAAGCAAATGCGTCCATAAACATGATAAGAATGCGTTCTATTATATTGGAAGGAAGAGCGTTCCTTGAAATTTGATGAAAGTGCGTTCTTTGAAATTGCGTTCCTTGAATTTGGATGACAGTGCATGAAAATGGAAGAAAGTGTGTTCTTGGAAATTGGAAGAAAGTGCGTTCCATGAAATTGGATGAAAGCATGTTCTACGAAATTGGATGAAAGTTCGTTCTTTGAAATTGGAAGAAAGTGCGTTCCATGAAATTGGAAGAAAAAAATGAGTTCATTATATTGGAAGGAAGTGCGTTCCTTGACAATGGATGAAAGTGCGTTCCATGAAATTGGAGGAAACATGGACAGAAATGCGTCCATAAACATGGAAGAAATTGCGTCCATAAGCATGGAAGAAATTTGGTCCATTAACATGAAAAAAAATGCGTTCTATTATATTGGAAGAAACTGTGCTCCATGAAATTGGAAGAAAGTGTGTTCCATAAAAATGGAAGCAAATGCGTCCATAAACATGAAAAAAATGCGTTCTATTATATTGGAAGGAAGTGCGTTCCTTGAAATTGAATGAAAGTGCGTTCCATGAAATTGCGTTCCTTGAAATTGGATGACAGTTCGATGAAATTGGAAGAAAGTGTGTTCTTTGAAATTGGAAGAAAGTGCGTTCCATAAGCATAGAAGAAATTTCGTCCATTAACATGGAAAAGAATGCGTTCTATTATATTGGAAGAAACTGTGCTCCATGAAATTGGAAGAAAGTGTGTTCCATAAAAATGGAAGCAAATGCGTCCATAAACATGAAAAAAATGCGTTCTATTATATTGGAAGGAAGTGCGTTCCTTGAAATTGAATGAAAGTGCGTTCCATGAAATTGCGTTCCTTGAAATTGGATGACAGTTCGATGAAATTGGATGAAAGTGCGTTCCATGAAATTGGAGGAAACATGGACAGAAATGCGTCCATAAACATGGAAGAAATTGCGTCCATAAGCATGGAAGAAATTTCGTCCATTAACATGAAAAAAAATGCGTTCTATTATATTGGAAGAAACTGTGCTCCATGAAATTGGAAGAAAGTGTGTTCCATAAAAATGGAAGCAAATGCGTCCATAAACATGAAAAAAATGCGTTCTATTATATTGGAAGGAAGTGCGTTCCTTGAAATTGAATGAAAGTGCGTTCCATGAAATTGCGTTCCTTGAAATTGGATGACAGTTCGATGAAATTGGAAGAAAGTGTGTTCTTTGAAATTGGAAGAAAGTGCGTTCCATAAGCATAGAAGAAATTTCGTCCATTAACATGGAAAAGAATGCGTTCTATTATATTGGAAGAAACTGTGCTCCATGAAATTGGAAGAAAGTGTGTTCCATAAAAATGGAAGAAAATGCGTCCAGAAACATTGAAGAAAATGCGTCCATAAACATGGAAGAAATTGCGTTCATAAACATGGGAGAAATTGCATTCCACAAACATGGAAGTGAATGCGTTCCATTATAGTAAGAAAGTGTGCTGCATGAAATTGGAAGAAAGTGTGTTCCATAAAAATGGAAGCAAATGCGTCCATAAACATGAAAAAATGCGTTCTATTATATTGGAAGGAATAGCGTTCCTTGAAATTTGGCAAATTGGAAGAAAGTGTGTTCTTTGAAATTGGAAGAAAGTGCGTTCCATGAAATTGGATGAAAGCATGTTCTACGAAATTGGATGAAAGTTCGTTCTTTGAAATTGGAGGAAACATGGACAGAAATGCGTCCATAAATATGGAAGAAATTGCGTTCCACAAACAAGGAAGAAAATGCCTCCCACTATATTGTAGAAAAGTGCATTAAATGAAATTGGAAGAAAGTGCATTCCATAAGCATTGAAGCAAATGCGTCCATAAACATGAAAAAAAAACGCGTTCTATTATATTGTCAGTGCGTTCCATGAAATTGGCAGAAAAAAAATGAGTTCATTATATTGGAAGGAAGTGCGTTCCTTGACAGTGGATGAAAGTGCGTTCCGTGAAATTGGAGGAAACATGGACAAAAATGCGTCCATAAACATGGAAGAAATTGCGTTCCACAAACAAGGAAGAAAATGCCTCCCACTATATTGTAGAAAAGTGCATTAAATGAAATTGGAAGAAAGTGCATTCCATAAGCATTGAAGAAAATGCGTCCATAAACATAGAAGAAATAGCGTCCATAAGCATGGGAGAAATTGCGTTCCACAAACATGGAAGTGAATGCGTTCCGTTATAGTAAGAAAGTGTGCTGCATGAAATTTTAAGAAAGTGTGTTCCATAAAAATGGAAGCAAATGCGTGCATAAACATGAAAAAAAAATGCGTTATATTATATTGGAAGGAAGTGCGGTCCTTGAAATTGGATGAAAGTGCGTTCTATGAAATTGCGTTCCTTGAAATTGGATGACAGTGCGTTCCATGAAATTGGAAGAAAGTGCGTCCATAAAAATGGAAGAAAATGCGTCCATAAACATTGAAGAAAATGCGTCTATAAACATGGAAGAAAATGCGTCCATAAACATGGAAGAAAATGCGTCCATAAACATGGAAGTGAATGCGTTCCGTTATAGTAAGAAAGTGTGCTCCATGAAATTGGAAGAAAGTGTGTTCCATAAAAATGGAAGCAAATGCGTCCATAAACATGAAAAAATGCGTTCTATTATATTGGAAGGAAGTGCGTTCTATGAAATTGCGTTCCTTGAAATTGGATGACAGTGCGTTCCATGAAATTGGAAGAAAGTGTGTTCTTTGAAATTGGAAGAAAGTGCGTTCCATGAAATTGGATGAAAGTATGTTCCATGCAATTGGAAGAAAGTTCGTTCTTTGAAATTGGAAGGAAGTGCTTTCGATAAATGTGGAAGACAATGCGTACATAAACATGGAAGAAAATGCTTCCATAAACATGGAAGAAAATGCATCCATAAACATGGAAGAAAATGCGTGCCATGGAATAAGATGAAAGTGCTTTCCAGAAATTGGAAGAAAGTGTGTTCTTTGAAATTGTAAGAAAGTGGGTGCCATGAAATTGGATGAAGTATGTTCCATGAAATTGGAAGAAAGTTCGTTCTTTGAAATTGGAAGAAAGTGCGTTCCATAAGCTTGGGTGTAAATGACTCCATATACATGGAAGAAATTGCGTTCCATAAACATGGACGAAAATGCGTCCATAAACATGTAAGAAAATGCGTTCCACAAAAATGGAAGTGAATGCGTTCCATTTTAGTAAGAAAGTGTGCTACATGAAATTGGAAGAAAATGTGTTCCATAAAAATGGAAGCAAATGCGTCCATAAACATGAAAAAAAATGCGTTCTATTATATTGACAGTGAGTTCCATGAAATTGGCAGAAAAAAATGAGTTCATTATATTGGAAGGAAGTGCGTTACTTGACAATGGATGAAAGTGCGTTCCATGCAATTGGAGGAAACATGTCCAAAAATGGGTCCATTAACATGGAAGAAATTGTGTCCATAAACATAAATATAATGAAATTGCGAGAAATTGCGTTCCATAAACAGGGAAGAAAATGCGTCCATAAGCATGGAAGAAATTGCGTCCATTAACAAGGAAAAAAATACGTTCTATTATATTGGAAGAAACTGTGCTCCATGAAATTGGAAGCGACTGCGTTCCATAAACATTTACGAAAATGCGTTCATAAACATGTAACAAAAAGCGTTCCATTATATTGTATGAAAGTACATTAAATGAAATTAGAAGAATGTGCGTTCCATAAGCATAGAAGAAAATGCGTCCATAAACATGGAAGCAATAGCGTCCATAAACATGGAAGAAATTGCGTTCCACAAACATGGAAGTTAATGCGCTCCACTATATTGTAAGAAAGTTTGCTACATGAAATTGGAAGAAAGTGTGTACCATAAAAATGGAAGAAAATGCGTCCATAAACATGGAAAAAAATGCGTTCTATTATATTGGAAGAAACTGTGCTCCATGAAATTGGAAGCGACTGCGTTCCATAAACATTTACGAAAATGCGTCCATAAACATGTAACAAAAAGCGTTCCATTATATTGTAAGAAAGTACATTAAATGAAATTAGAAGAATGTGCGTTCCATAAGCATAGAAGAAAATGCGTCCATAAACATGGAAGCAATAGCGTCCATAAACATGGAAGAAATTGCGTTCCACAAACATGGAAGTTAATGCGCTCCACTATATTGTAAGAAAGTTTGCTATATGAAATTGGAAGAAAGTGTGTACCACAAAAATGGAAGAAAATGCGTCCATAAACATGGAAAAAAAAATGCGTTATATTATATTGGAAGAAACTGTGCTCCATGAAATTGGAAGAGAGTGCGTTCCATAAGCATAGAAGAAAATGCGTCCATAAACATAAAAGAAATTGCGTTCCATAAACATAGAAGAAAATGCGTCCTTAAACAATGAAGAAAATGCGTTCCATAAACATGGAAGAAAATGCGTGCCATGAAAATGGATGAAAGTGCGTCATATGAAATTGGAAGAAAAAAATGAGTTGATTATATTGGAAGGAAGTGCGTTCCTTGACAATGGATGAAAGTGCGTTCCATGAAATTGGAGGAAACATGGACAAAAATGCGTCCATAAACATGGAAGAAATTGCGTTCCACAAACAAGGAAGAAAATGCGTTCCACTATATTGTAGAAAAGTGCATTAAATGAAATTGGAAGAAAGTGCATTCCATAAGCATTGAAGCAAATGCGTCCATAAACATGAAAAAAAACGCTTTCTATTATATTGACAGTGCGTTCCATGAAATTGGCAGAAAAAAATGAGTTCATTATATTGGAAGGAAATGCGTTCCTTGACAATGGATGAAAGTGCGTTCCATGAAATTGGAGGAAACATGGACAGAAATGCGTCCATAAACATGAAAGAAATTGCGTTCCACAAACAAGGAAGAAAATGCATTCCACTATATTGTAGAAAAGTGCATTAAATGAAATTGGAAGAAAGTGCAATCCATAAGCATTGAAGAAAATGCGTCCATAAACATGGAAGAAATAGCGTCAATAAGCATGGAAGATATTGCGTTCATTAACATGGAAAAAAATGCGTTCTATTATATTGGAAGAAACTGTGCTCCATGAAATTGGAAGAAAGTGCGTCCATAAACATGGAAGAAAATGCGTCCAAAAAATGGACGAAAATGCGACCATAAACATGTAAGAAAATGCGTTCCACAAAAATGGAAGTGAATGCGTTCCATTATAGTAAGAAAGTGTGCTCCATGAATTTGGAAGAAAGTGTGTTCCATAAAAATGGAAGCAAATGCGTCCATAAACATGAAAAAAATGCGTTCTATTATATTGGAAGGAATAGCGTTCCTTGAAATTGGATGAAAGTGCGTTCCATGAAATTGCGTTCCGCGAAATTGGATGACAGTGCGTTCGATGAAATTGGAAGAAAGTGTGTTCTTTGAAATTGTAAGAAAGTGCGTTCCATGAAATTGGAAGAAAGTGCGTCCATAAACATGGAAGAAAAAGCGTCCATAAACATGGAAGAAAATGCGTCCATAAACATGGAAGAAAATGCGTCCATAAACGCGGAAGAAATTGCGTCCATAAACATAAAAGAAATTGCGTTCCATTAAATTGGAAGAAAGTGCGTCCATAAACATGGAAGAAAAAGCGTCCATAAACGTGGAAGAAAATGCGTCCATTAGCATGGATGCAAATGATTCCATATACATGTAAGAAAATGCGTTCTACAAAAATGGAAGTGAATGCGTTCCATTATAGGAAGAAAGTGTGCTCCATGAAATTGGAAGAAAGTGTGTTCCATAAAAATGGAAGCAAATGCGTCCATAAACATGATAAAAATGCATTCTATTATATTGGAAGGAAGTGCGTTTCTTGACAATGGATGAAAGTGCGTTCCATGAAATTGGAGGAAACATGGACAAAAATGCGTCCATAAACATGGAAGAAATTGCGTTCCACAAACAAGGAAGAAAATGCGTTCCACTATATTGTAGAAAAGTGCATTAAATGAAATTGGAAGAAAGTCCATAAACATGAAAAAAAACGCGTTCTATTATATCGACAGTGCGTTCCATGAAATTGGCAGAAAAAAATGAGTTCATTATATTGGAAGGAAGTGCGTTCCTTGACAATGGATGAAAGTGCGTTCCATGAAATTGGAGGAAACATGGACAGAAATGCGTCCATAAACATGGAAGAAATTGCGTTCCACAAACAAGGAAGAAAATGCATTCCACTATATTGTAGAAAAGTGCATTAAATGAAATTGGAAGAAAGTGCATTCCATAAGCATTGAAGAAAATGCGTCCATAAACATGGAAGAAATAGCGTCTATAAGCATGGGAGAAATTGCATCCATTAACATGGAAAAAAATGCGTCCATAAACATGGAAGAAAATGCGTCCATAAACATGGAAGAAAATGCGTCCATAAACACGGCAGAAATTGCGTCCATAAACACGGAAGAAATTGCGTCCATAAACATAAAAGAAATTGCGTTCCATGAAATTGGAAGAAAGTGCGTCCATAAGCATGGGAGAAAATGCGTCCATAAACATTTAAGAAAAAGCGTCCATAAACATGGAAGAAAATGCGTCCATAAACATGGAAGAAAATGCGTCCATAAACACGGAAGAAATTGCGTCCATAAACATAAAAGAAATTGCGTTCCATGAAATTGGAAGAAAGTGCGTTCCATAAACGTGGAAGAAAATGGGTCCATTAGCATGGATGCAAATGATTCCATATACATGTAAGAAAATGCGTTCTACAAAAATGGAAGTGAATGCGTTCTATTATAGGAAGAAAGTGTGCTCCATGAAATTGGAAGAAAGTGTGTTCCATAAAAATGGAAGCAAATGCGTCCATAAACATGATAAAAATGCCTTCTATTATATTGGAAGGAAGTGCGTTCCTTGAAATTTGATGAAAGTGCGTTCTTTGAAATTGCGTTCCTTGAAATTGGATGACAGTGCATGAAATTGGAAGAAAGTGTGTTCTTGGAAATTGGAAGAAAGTGCGTTCCATGAAATTGGATGAAAGCATGTTCTACGAAATTGGATGAAAGTTCGTTCTTTGAAAATGGAAGAAAGTGCGTTCCATGAAATGGGAAGAAAAAAATGAGTTCATTATATTGGAAGGAAGTGCGTTCCTTGACAATGGATGAAAGTGCGTTCCATGAAATTGGAGGAAACATGGACGGAAATGCGTCCATAAACATGGAAGAAATTGCGTCCATAAGCATGGAAGAAATTTCGTCCATTAACATGGAAAAAAATGCGTTCTATTATATTGGAAGAAACTGTGCTCCATGAAATTGGAAGAAAGTGTGCTCCATAAAAATGGAAGCAAATGCGTCCATAAACATGAAAAAAATGCGTTCTATTTTATTGGAAGGAAGTGCGTTCCTTGAAATTGAATGAAAGTGCGTTCCATGAAATTGCGTTCCTTGAAATTGGATGACAGTTCGATGAAATTGGAAGAAAGTGTGTTCTTTGAAATTGGAAGAAAGTGCGTTAAATAACCATAGAAGAAATTTCGTCCATTAACATGGAAAAAAATGCGTTCTATTATATTGGAAGAAACTGTGCTCCATGAAATTGGAAGAAAGTGTGTTCCATAAAAATGGAAGCAAATGCGTCCATAAACATGAAAAAAATGCGTTCTTTTATATTGGAAGGAAGTGCGTTAATTGAAATTGGATGAAAGTGCGTTATATGAAATTGCGTTCCTTGAAATTGGATGACAGTGCGTTCATAAACATGGAAGAAAATGCGTCCAGAAACATTGAAGAAAATGCGTCCATAAACATGGAAGAAATTGCGTTCATAAACATGGGAGAAATTGCGTTCCACAAACATGGAAGTGAATGCGTTCCATTATAGTAAGAAAGTGTGCTGCATGAAAATTTAAGAAAGTGTGTTCCATAAAAATGGAAGCAAATGCGTCCATAAACATGAAAAAAATGCGTTCTATTATATTGGAAGGAAGTGCGTTCCTTGAATTTGGATGAAAGTGCGTTCTATGAAATTGCGTTCCTTGAAATTGGATGACAGTGCGTTCCATGAAATTGGAAGAAAGTGCGTCCATAAACATGGAAGAAAATGCGTCCATAAACATTGAAGAAAATGCGTCCATAAACATGGAAGAAAATGCGTCCATAAACATGGAAGAAAATGCGTGCATAAACATGGAAGTGAATGCGTTCCATTATAGGAAGAAAGTGTGCTCCATGAAATTGGAAGAAATTGTGTTCCATAAAAATGGAAGCAAATGCGTCCATAAACATGATAAAAATGCGTTCTATTATATTGGAAGGAAGTGCGTTCCTTGAAATTTGATGAAAGTGCGTTCTTTGAAATTGCGTTCCTTGAAATTGGATGACAGTGCGCTCCATGAAATTGGAAGAAAGTGTGTTCTTTGAAATTGGAAGAAAGTGCGTTCCATGAAATTGGATGAAAGCATGTTCTACGAAATTGGATGAAAGTTCGTTCTTTGAAATTGGAGGAAACATGGACAGAAATGCGTCCATAAACATGGAAGAAATTGCGTTCCAAGGAAGAAAATGCGTTCCACTATATTGTAGAAAAGTGCATTCAATGAAATTGGAAGAAAGTGCATTCCATAAGCATTGAAGCAAATGCGTCCATAAACATGAAAAATATATATTATATTGTCAGTGCGTTCCATGAAATTGGCAGAAAAAAAATGAGTTCATTATATTGGAAGGAAGTGCGTTCCTTGACAGTGGATGAAAGTGCGTTCCGTGAAATTGGAGGAAACATGGACAAAAATGCGTCCATAAACATGGAAGAAATTGCGTTCCACAAACAAGGAAGAAAATGCCTCCCACTATATTGTAGAAAAGTGCATTAAATGAAATTGGAAGAAAGTGCATTCCATAAGCATTGAAGAAAATGCGTCCATAAACATAGAAGAAATAGCGTCCATAAGCATGGGAGAAATAGCGTTCCACAAACATGGAAGTGAATGCGTTCCGTTATAGTAAGAAAGTGTGCTGCATGAAATTTTAAGAAAGTGTGTTCCATAAAAATGAAAGCAAATGCGTCCATAAACATGAAAAAAAAATGCGTTTTTTATATTGGAAGGAAGTGCGGTCCTTGAAATTGGATGAAAGTGCGTTCTATGAAATTGCGTTCCTTGAAATTGGATGACAGTGCGTTCCATGAAATTGGAAGAAAGTGCGTCCATAAACATGGAAGAAAATGCGTCCATAAACATGGAAGAAATTGCGTCCATAAACACGGAAGAAATTGCGTCCATAAACATAAAAGAAATTGCGTTCCATGAAATTGGAAGAAAGTGCGTCCATAAGCATGGAAGAAAATGCGTCCATAAACATGGAAGAAAAAGCGTCCATAAACATGGAAGAAAATGCGTCCATAAACATGGAAGAAAATGCGTCCATAAACATGGAAGAAAATGCGTCCATAAACACGGAAGAAATTGCGTCCATAAACACGGAAGAAATTGTGTCCATAAATAGTGCATTAAATGAAATTGGAAGAAAGTGCATTCCATAAGCATTGAAGAAAATGCGTCCATAAACATAGAAGAAATAGCGTCCATAAGCATGGGAGAAATAGCGTTCCACAAACATGGAAGTGAATGCGTTCCGTTATAGTAAGAAAGTGTGCTGCATGAAATTTTAAGAAAGTGTGTTCCATAAAAATGAAAGCAAATGCGTCCATAAACATGAAAAAAAAATGCGTTCTATTATATTGGAAGGAAGTGCGGTCCTTGAAATTGGATGAAAGTGCGTTCTATGAAATTGCGTTCCTTGAAATTGGATGACAGTGCGTTCCATGAAATTGGAAGAAAGTGCGTCCATAAACATGGAAGAAAATGCGTCCATAAACACGGAAGAAATTGCGTCCATAAACACGGAAGAAATTGCGTCCATAAGCATAAAAGAAATTGCGTTCCATGAAATTGGAAGAAAGTGCGTCCATAAACACGGAAGAAATTGCGTCCATAAACACGGAAGAAATTGTGTCCATAAACATAAAAGAAATTGCGTTCCATGAAATTGGAAGAAAGTGCGTCCATAAGCATGGAAGAAAATGCGTCCATAAACATGGAAGAAAAAGCGTCCATAAACATGGAAGAAAATGCGTCCATAAACATGGAAGAAAATGCGTCCATAAACACGGAAGAAATTGCGTCCATAAACATAAAAGAAATTGCGTTCCATGAAATTGGAAGAAAGTGCGTTCCATAAACGTGGAAGAAAATGGGTCCATTAGCATGGATGCAAATGATTCCATATACATGTAAGAAAATGCGTTCTACAAAAATGGAAGTGAATGCGTTCCATTATAGGAAGAAAGTGTGCTCCATGAAATTGGAAGAAAGTGTGTTCCATAAAAATGGAAGCAAATGCGTCCATAAACATGATAAGAATGCGTTCTATTATATTGGAAGGAAGAGCGTTCCTTGAAATTTGATGAAAGTGCGTTCTTTGAAATTGCGTTCCTTGAATTTGGATGACAGTGCATGAAAATGGAAGAAAGTGTGTTCTTGGAAATTGGAAGAAAGTGCGTTCCATGAAATTGGATGAAAGCATGTTCTACGAAATTGGATGAAAGTTCGTTCTTTGAAATTGGAAGAAAGTGCGTTCCATGAAATTGGAAGAAAAAAATGAGTTCATTATATTGGAAGGAAGTGCGTTCCTTGACAATGGATGAAAGTGCGTTCCATGAAATTGGAGGAAACATGGACAGAAATGCGTCCATAAACATGGAAGAAATTGCGTCCATAAGCATGGAAGAAATTTCGTCCATTAACATGAAAAAAAATGCGTTCTATTATATTGGAAGAAACTGTGCTCCATGAAATTGGAAGAAAGTGTGTTCCATAAAAATGGAAGCAAATGCGTCCATAAACATGAAAAAAATGCGTTCTATTATATTGGAAGGAAGTGCGTTCCTTGAAATTGAATGAAAGTGCGTTCCATGAAATTGCGTTCCTTGAAATTGGATGACAGTTCGATGAAATTGGATGAAAGTGCGTTCTATGAAATTGCGTTCCTTGAAATTAGATGACAGTGCGTTCATAAACATGGAAGAAAATGCGTCCAGAAACATTGAAGAAAATGCGTCCATAAACATGGAAGAAATTGCGTTCATAAACATGGGAGAAATTGCATTCCACAAACATGGAAGTGAATGCGTTCAATTATAGTAAGAAAGTGTGCTGCATGAAATTGGAAGAAAGTGTGTTCCATAAAAATGGAAGCAAATGCGTCCATAAACATGAAAAAATGCGTTCTATTATATTGGAAGGAATAGCGTTCCTTGAAATTTGGCAAATTGGAAGAAAGTGTGTTCTTTGAAATTGGAAGAAAGTGCGTTCCATGAAATTGGATGAAAGCATGTTCTACGAAATTGGATGAAAGTTCGTTCTTTGAAATTGGAGGAAACATGGACAGAAATGCGTCCATAAATATGGAAGAAATTGCGTTCCACAAACAAGGAAGAAAATGCCTCCCACTATATTGTAGAAAAGTGCATTAAATGAAATTGGAAGAAAGTGCATTCCATAAGCATTGAAGCAAATGCGTCCATAAACATGAAAAAAAAAAACGCGTTCTATTATATTGTCAGTGCGTTCCATGAAATTGGCAGAAAAAAAATGAGTTCATTATATTGGAAGGAAGTGCGTTCCTTGACAGTGGATGAAAGTGCGTTCCGTGAAATTGGAGGAAACATGGACAAAAATGCGTCCATAAACATGGAAGAAATTGCGTTCCACAAACAAGGAAGAAAATGCCTCCCACTATATTGTAGAAAAGTGCATTAAATGAAATTGGAAGAAAGTGCATTCCATAAGCATTGAAGAAAATGCGTCCATAAACATAGAAGAAATAGCGTCCATAAGCATGGGAGAAATTGCGTTCCACAAACATGGAAGTGAATGCGTTCCGTTATAGTAAGAAAGTGTGCTGCATGAAATTTTAAGAAAGTGTGTTCCATAAAAATGGAAGCAAATGCGTCCATAAACATGAAAAAAAATGCGTTATATTATATTGGAAGGAAGTGCGGTCCTTGAAATTGGATGAAAGTGCGTTCTATGAAATTGCGTTCCTTGAAATTGGATGACAGTGCGTTCCATGAAATTGGAAGAACGTGCGTCCATAAAAATGGAAGAAAATGCGTCCATAAACATTGAAGAAAATGCGTCTATAAACATGGAAGAAAATGCGTCCATAAACATGGAAGAAAATGCGTCCATAAACATGGAAGTGAATGCGTTCCGTTATAGTAAGAAAGTGTGCTCCATGAAATTGGAAGAAAGTGTGTTCCATAAAAATGGAAGCAAATGCGTCCATAAACATGAAAAAATGCGTTCTATTATATTGGAAGGAAGTGCGTTCTATGAAATTGCGTTCCTTGAAATTGGATGACAGTGCGTTCCATGAAATTGGAAGAAAGTGTGTTCTTTGAAATTGGAAGAAAGTGCGTTCCATGAAATTGGATGAAAGTATGTTCCATGCAATTGGAAGAAAGTTCGTTCTTTGAAATTGGAAGGAAGTGCTTTCGATAAATGTGGAAGACAATGCGTACATAAACATGGAAGAAAATGCTTCCATAAACATGGAAGAAAATGCGTTCCACAAAAATGGAAGTGAATGCGTTCAATTATAGTAAGAAAGTGTGCTCCATGAAATTGGAAGAAAGTGTGTTCCATAAAAATGGAAGCAAACGCGTCCATAAACATGAAAAAAATGCGTTCTATTATATTGGAAGGAATAGCGTTCCTTGAAATTTGGCAAATTGGAAGAAAGTGTGTTCTTTGAAATTGGAAGAAAGTGCGTTCCATGAAATTGGAAGAAAGTGCGTCCATAAACATGGAAGAAAATGCGTCCATAATCATGGAAGAAAATGCGTCCATAAACATGGAAGAAAATGCGTCCATAAACACGGAAGAAATTGCGTCCATAAACATAAAAGAAATTGCGTTCCATAAAATTGGAAGAAAGTGCGTCCATAAACGTGGAAGAAAATGCGTCCATTAGCATGGATGCAAATGATTCCATATACATGTATGAAAATGCGTTCTACAAAAATGGAAGTGAATGCGTTCCATTATAGTATGAAAGTGTGCTCCATGAAATTGGAAGAAAGTGTTTTCCATAAAAATGGAAGCAAATGCGTCCATAAACATGAAAAAAATGCGTACTATTATATTGGAAGGAATACCGTTCCTTGAAATTTTGCAAATTGGAAGAAAGTGTGTTCTTTGAAATTGGAAGAAAGTGCGTCCATAAACATGGAAGAAAATGCGTCCATAAACATGGAAAAAAATGCGTTCATAAACATGGAAGAAAATGCGTCCATAAACACGGATGAAAATGCGTCCATAAACATGGAAAAAAATGAGTTCATTATATTGGAAGGAAGTGCGTTCCTTGACAATGGATGAAAGTGCGTTCCATGCAATTGGAGGAAACATGGGCAAAAATGCGTCCATTAACATGGAAGAAATTGCGTCCATAATCATAAATATAATGAAATTGCGAGAAATTGCGTTCCATAAACAGGGAAGAAAATGCGTCCATAAGCATGGAAGAAATTGCGTCCATTAACAAGGAAAAAAATACGTTCTATTATATTGGAAGAAACCGTGCTCCATGATATTGGAAGCGACTGCGTTCCGTAAACATTTACGAAAATGCGTCCATAAACATGTAACAAAAAGCGTTCCATTATATTGTAAGAAAGTACATTAAATGAAATTAGAAGAATGTGCGTTCCATAAGCGTAGAAGAAAATGCATCCATAAACATGGAAGCAATAGCGTCCATAAACATGGAAGAAATTGCGTTCCACAAACATGGAAGTTAATGCGCTCCACTATATTGTAAGAAAGTTTGCTACATGAAATTGGAAGAAAGTGTGTACCATAAAAATGGAAGAAAATGCGTCCATAAAGATGGAAAAAAATAAGTTCTATTATATTGGAAGAAACTGTGCTTCATGAAATTGGAGAGTGCGTTCCATAAGTATAGAAGAAAATGCGTCCATTAACATGGAAGAAATTGCGTCCATAAACATAAAAGAAATTGCGTTCCATAAACATAGAAGAAAATGCGTCCTTAAACAATGAAGAAAATGCGTTCAAAAACATGGAAGAAAATGTGTGCCATGAAAATGGATGAAAGTGCGTATCATGAAATTGGAAGAAAGTGCGTTCCATATGCATAGAACAAAATGCGTCCATTAACATGGAAGAAATTGCGTCCATAAACATAAAAGAAATTGAGTTCCATGAAATTGGAAGAAAGTGCGTTCCATAAAAATGGAAGAAAATGCGTCCATAAACATGGAAAAAAATGCGTTCTATTATATTGGAAGGAATTGCGTTCCTTGAAATTGGATGAAAGTGCGTTCTATGAAATTGTGTTCCTTGAAATTGGATGACAGTGCGCTCCATGAAATTGGAAGAAAGTTTGTTATTTGAAATTGGAAGAAAGTGCGTTCCATGAAATTGGATGAAAGTATGTTCCACGAAATTGGATGAAAGTTCGTTCTTTGAAATTGGAAGAAAGTGCGTTCCATGAAATTGGAAGAAAGTGTGTTCCATAAAAATGGAAGCAAATGCGTCCATACACATGAAAAAAATGCGTTCCATTATATTTGAAGGAAGTGCGTCCCTTGAAATTTGATGAAAATGCGTTCATAAGCATGGATGCAAATGATTCCATATACATGTTAGAAACTGCGTTTTACCAAAATGGAAGTGCATGTGTTACATTATAGTAAGAAAGTGTGCTCCATGAAATTGGAAGAAAGTGTGTTCCATAAAAATGGAAGAAAATGCGTCCATAAACATGGAAAAAAATGCGTTCTATTATATTGGAAGGAATTGCGTTCCTTGAAATTGGATGAAAGTGCGTTCTATGAAATTGTGTTCCTTGAAATTGGATGACAGTGCGCTCCATGAAATTGGAAAAAAGTTTGTTATTTGAAATTGGAAGAAAGTGCGTTCCATGAAATTGGATGAAAGTATGTTCCACGAAATTGGATGAAAGTTCGTTCCTTGAAATTGGAAGAAAGTGCGTTCCATGAAATTGGAAGAAAGTGTGTTCCATAAAAATGGAAGCAAATGCGTCCATACACATGAAAAAAATGCGTTCCATTATATTTGAAGGAAGTGCGTTCCTTGAAATTTGATGAAAGTGCGTTCCATGAAATTCTAAGCAAGTGCAGAAACATAGAAGAAAATGCGTCCCTAAACATGGAAGAAATAGCGTCCATAAACATGGAAGAACGCACTATATTTTAGCATGGAAGAAAATGCGTCCATAAACATGGAAGCAATAGCGTCCATAAACATGGAAGAAATTGCGTTCCATTAAATTGTGAGAAAGTGCATTAAATGAAATTGGAAGAAAGTGCGTTCCATAAGCATAGAAGAAAATGCGTCCATAAACATGGAAGCAATAGCGTCCATAAACATGGAAGAAATTGCGTTCCACAAACATGGAAGTAAATGCGCTCCACTATATTGTAAGAAAGTTTGCTACATGAAATTGTAAGAAAGTGTGTACCATAAAAATGGAAGAAAATACGTCCATAAACATGGAAGAAATTTCGTTCCATTATATTGTGAGAAAGCGCATTAAATGAAGTTGGAGAATAGTGCGTTCCATAAGCATGGAAGAAAATGCGTCCATAAACATGGAAGCAATAGCGTCCATAAACATGGAAGAAATTGCGTTCCATTAAATTGTGAGAAAGCGCATTAAATGAAATTGGAAGAAAGTGCGTTCCATAAGCATAGAAGAAAATGCGTCCATAAACATGGAAGCAATAGCGTCCATAAACATGGAAGAAATTGCGTTCCACAAACATGGAAGTAAATGCGCTCCACTATATTGTAAGAAAGTTTGCTACATGAAATTGTAAGAAAGTGTGTACCATAAAAATGGAAGAAAATACGTCCATAAACATGGAAGAAATTTCGTTCCATTATATTGTGAGAAAGCGCATTAAATGAAATTGGAGAATAGTGCGTTCCATAAGCATGGAAGAAAATGCGTCCATAAACATGGAAGCAATAGCGTCCATAAACATGGAAGAAATTGCGTTCCATTAAATTGTGAGAAAGCGCATTAAATGAAATTGGAAGAAAGTGCGTTCCATAAGCATAGAAGAAAATGCGTCCATAAACATGGAAGCAATAGCGTCCATAAACATGGAAGAAATTGCGTTCCACAAACATGGAAGTAAATGCGCTCCACTATATTGTAAGAAAGTTTGCTACATGAAATTGTAAGAAAGTGTGTACCATAAAAATGGAAGAAAATGCGTCCATAAACATGGAAGCAATAGCGTCCATAAACATGGAAGAAATTGCGTTCCATTAAATTGTGAGAAAGCGCATTAAATGAAATTGGAAGAGAGTGCGTTCCATAAGTATAGAAGAAAATGCGTCCTTAAACAATGAAGAAAATGCGTCCATAAACATGGAAGAAAATGCGTGCCATAAAAATGGATGAAAGTGCGTCCCATGAAATTGGAAGAAAGTGCGTTCCATATGCATAGAACAAAATGCGTCCATTAACATGAAAGAGGGAAGAAAATGCGTCCATAAACATGGAAGAAATTTCTTTCCATTATATTGTGAGAAAGCGCATTAAATGAAATTGGAAGAAAGTGCCTTAAATAAGCATAGAAGAAAATGCGTCCATAAACATGGAAGCAATAGCGTCCATAAACATGGAAGAAAATGCGTCCAAAAACATGGAAGAAAATGTGTGCCATGAAAATGGATGAAAGTGCATTCCATGAAATTGGAAGAAAGTACGTCCCATAAGCATGGAAGAAAATGCGATCCATTATATTAGAAGAAAGAGAATTCCATAAAAATGGAAGAAAATGCGTTCCATAAAAATGAAAGAAAATGCGTCCATAAACATGAAGGAAAACGTGTTCCATTTTATTGGAGGAAAGGGCGTTCCATGAAATTGGAAGAAAGTACGTTCCATAAGCATGGAAGAAACAGCGTCCATAAACATGGAAGAAATTGCGTTCCATATACATGGAAGAAAATGCGTCCATAAACATGGAAGAAAATGCGTTCCATAAGCATGGAAGAAAATGCGATCCATTATACTAGAAGAAATGAATTATGCGTTCCATAAAAATGGAAGAAAATGCGTCCATAAAAATGAAAGAAAATACGTCCATAAACATGAAAGAAAATTTTGGACGAAAGTGCGTTCCATGACATTGGAATTTATTACGTTCCATAAAGATGGAAGAAAATGAGTCCATAAGCATGGAAGAAGTTGCGTTTCATTTTATTGAAAGAAAGTGCGTCCATAAAGATGGAAGAAAATGCGTCCATAAACATGGAAAAAATTGCGTTGCATAAAGATGGAAGAAAATGCGTCCATAAACATGGAAGAAAATACGTTCCATTATATTGGAAGAAAGTGCGTTCCATGACATTAGATGAAAGTGCGTTGCATGAAATTTGATGAAAGTGCGTTGCATGAAATTGGAAGAAAGTACGTTCCATAAACATGGAAGAAAATGCGATCCATTATACTAGAAGAAAGAGAGTTCCATAAAAATGGAAATTGGAAGAAAGTACGCTCCATAAGCATGGGAGAAAATGTGTCCATAAACATGGAAGAAAACGCGTTCCATTATATCGGAAGAAAGTGCCTACCATGAAATTGGATGAAAGTGCGTGGCAAAAATTGGAAAAAAGTACGCTCCATAAGCATGGAAAATGCGTTCTTAGACATGGAAGAAAATGCGTTAAATTGTATTGGAAGAAAGTGCGTTCCATGAAATTGGATGAAAGTGTGTTCCATACAAATTAAAGAAAATGCGACCATAAACATGAAAGAAAATTTTTGACGAAAGTGCGTTCCATGACATTGGAAGATATAATGTTCCATAAAGATGGAAGAAAATGAGTCCATAAGCATGGAAGAAAATGCGATCCATTATACTAGAAGAAAGAGAGTTCCATAAAAATGGAAAAAAATGCGTCCATAAACATGGAAAAAATAGCTTTGCATAAACATGGAAGAAAATGCGTCCATAAACATGGAAGAAAATACGATCCATTATATTGGATGAAAGTGCGTTCCATGACATTGGATGGAAGTGCGTTGCATGAAATTGGAAGAAAGTACGTTCCATATACATGGGAGAAAATGCGTCCATAAACATGGAAGAAAACGCGTTCCATCATATTCGAAGAAAGTGCGTTCCATGAAACTGGATGAAAGTGCGTGGCAAAAATTGTAGGAAAGTATGCTCCATAAGCATGGGAGAAAATGCACCCATAAACATGGAGAAAATGCGTTCCATTATATGGGAAGAAAGTGCGTTCTATGAAATTGGATGAAAATGCGTTGCATAAAAATGGAAGAAGTTGCGTTCAATAAACATGGAAGAAAATACGTTCCATTATATTGGAAGAAAGTGCGTTCCATGACATTAGATGAAATTGCGTTGCATGAAATTGGATGAAAGTGCGTTTCATGAAATTGGAAGAAAGTACGTTCCATAAGCATGGAAGAAAATGCGATCCATTATATTAGAAGAAAGAGAATTCCATAAAAATGGAAGAAAATGCGTTCCAGAAAAATGAAAGAAAATGCGTCCATAAACATGTAAGAAAATGTGTTCCATTTTATTGGAGGAAAGTGCGTTTCATGAAATTGGAAGAAAGTACGTCCCATAAGCATGGAAGAAAATGCGATCCATTATATTAGAAGAAAGAGAATTCCATAAAAATGGAAGAAAATGCGTTCCAGAAAAATGAAAGAAAATGCGTCCATAAACATGAAAGAAAACGTGTTCCATTTTATTGGAGGAAAGTGCGTTCCATGAAATTGGAAGAAAGTACGTTCCATAAGCATGGAAGAAACTGCGTCCATAAACATGGAAGAAATTGCGTTCCATATACATGGAAGAAAATGCGTCCATAAACATGGAAGAAAATGCGTCCATAAACATGGAAGAAATTTCGTTCCATATACATGGAAGAAAATGCGTCCATAAACATGGAAGAAAATGCGTTCCATAAGTATGGAAAAAAATGCGATCCATTATACTAGAAGAAAGAGAGTTCCATAAAAATGGAAGAAAATGCGTTCCATAAAAATGAAAGAAAATGCGTCCATAAACATGAAAGAAAATGTGTTCCATTTTATTGGAGGAAAATGCGTTCCATGAAACTGGATGAAAGTGCGTTGCATGAAATTGGAAGAAAGTACGTTCCAAAAGTATGGGACAAAATGCGTCCATAAGCATGGAAGAAAATATGTTCCATTATATTGGAAGAAAGTGCGTTCCATGAAATTGGAAGAAAGCGCGTTCTATGAAATTGGATGAAAGTGTGTTCCATAAAAATGAAAGAAAATGCGTCCATAAACATGAAAGAAAATTTTGGACGAAAGTGCGTTCCATGACATTGGAATTTATTACGTTCCATAAAGATGGAAGAAAATGAGTCCATAAGCATGGAAGAAATTGCGTTTCATTTTATTGAAAGAAAGTGCGTCCATAAAGATGGAAGAAAATGCGTCCATAAACGTGGAAAAAATTGCGTTGCATAAAGATGGAAGAAAATGCGTCCATAAACATGGAAGAAAATACGTTCCATTATATTGGAAGAAAGTGCGTTCCATGACATTAGATGAAAGTGCGTTGCATGAAATTTGATGAAAGTGCGTTGCATGAAATTGGAAGGAAGTTCGTTCCATAACCATGGAAGAAAATGCGATCCATTATACTAGAAGAAAGAGAGTTTCATAAAAATGGAAATTGGAAGAAAGTACGCTATATAAGCATGGGAGAAAAAGCGTCCTTAAACATGGAAGAAAACGCGTTCCATTATATCGGAAGAAAGTGCCTACCATGAAATTGGATGAAAGTGCGTGGCAAAAATTGGAAGAAAGTACGCTCCATAAGCATGGGAGAAAATGCGTCCATAGACATGAAAGAAAATTTTGGACGAAAGTGCGTTCCATGACATCGGAATTTATTACGTTCCATAAAGATGGAAGAAAATGAGTCCATAAGCATGGAAGAAATTGCGTTTCATTTTATTGAAAGAAAGTGCGTCCATAAAGATGGAAGAAAATGCGTCCATAAACATGGAAAAAATTGCGTTGCATAAAGATGGAAGAAAATGCGTCCATAAACATGGAAGAAAATACGTTCCATTATATTGGAAGAAAGTGCGTTCCATGACATTAGATGAAAGTGCGTTGCATGAAATTGGATGAAAGTGCGTTTCATGAAATTGGAAGAAAGTACGTTCCATAAGCATGGAAGAAAATGCGATCCATTATATTAGAAGAAAGAGAGTTCCATAAAAATGGAAGAAAATGCGTTCCAAAAAAATGAAAGAAAATGCGTCCATAAACATGTAAGAAAATGTGTTCCATTTTATTGGAGGAAAGTGCGTTTCATGAAATTGGAAGAAAGTACGTCCCATAAGCATGGAAGAAAATGCGATCCATTATATTAGAAGAAAGAGAATTCCATAAAAATGGAAGAAAATGCGTTCCAGAAAAATGAAAGAAAATGCGTCCATAAACATGAAAGAAAACGTGTTCCATTTTATTGGAGGAAAGTGCGTTCCATGAAATTGGAAGAAAGTACGTTCCATAAGAATGGAAGAAACTGCGTCCATAAACATGGAAGAAATTGCGTTCCATATACATGGAAGAAAATGCGTCCATAAACATGGAAGAAAATGCGTCCATAAACATGGAAGAAATTTCGTTCCATATACATGGAAGAAAATGCGTCCATAAACATGGAAGAAAATGCGTTCCATAAGTATGGAAAAAAATGCGATCCATTATACTAGAAGAAAGAGAGTTCCATAAAAATGGAAGAAAATGCGTTCCATAAAAATGAAAGAAAATGCGTCCATAAACATGAAAGAAAATGTGTTCCATTTTATTGGAGGAAAATGCGTTCCATGAAACTGGATGAAAGTGCGTTGCATGAAATTGGAAGAAAGTACGTTCCAAAAGTATGGGACAAAATGCGTCCATAAGCATGGAAGAAAATATGTTCCATTATATTGGAAGAAAGTGCGTTCCATGAAATTGGAAGAAAGCGCGTTCTATGAAATTGGATGAAAATGTGTTCCATAAAAATGAAAGAAAATGCGTCCATAAACATGAAAGAAAATTTTGGACGAAAGTGCGTTCCATGACATTGGAATTTATTACGTTCCATAAAGATGGAAGAAAATGAGTCCATAAGCATGGAAGAAATTGCGTTTCATTTTATTGAAAGAAAGTGCGTCCATAAAGATGGAAGAAAATGCGTCCATAAACGTGGAAAAAATTGCGTTGCATAAAGATGGAAGAAAATGCGTCCATAAACATGGAAGAAAATACGTTCCATTATATTGGAAGAAAGTGCGTTCCATGACATTAGATGAAAGTGCGTTGCATGAAATTTGATGAAAGTGCGTTGCATGAAATTGGAAGGAAGTTCGTTCCATAACCATGGAAGAAAATGCGATCCATTATACTAGAAGAAAGAGAGTTTCATAAAAATGGAAATTGGAAGAAAGTACGCTATATAAGCATGGGAGAAAAAGCGTCCTTAAACATGGAAGAAAACGCGTTCCATTATATCGGAAGAAAGTGCCTACCATGAAATTGGATGAAAGTGCGTGGCAAAAATTGGAAGAAAGTACGCTCCATAAGCATGGGAGAAAATGCGTCCATAGACATGAAAGAAAATTTTGGACGAAAGTGCGTTCCATGACATCGGAATTTATTACGTTCCATAAAGATGGAAGAAAATGAGTCCATAAGCATGGAAGAAATTGCGTTTCATTTTATTGAAAGAAAGTGCGTCCATAAAGATGGAAGAAAATGCGTCCATAAACATGGAAAAAATTGCGTTGCATAAAGATGGAAGAAAATGCGTCCATAAACATGGAAGAAAATACGTTCCATTATATTGGAAGAAAGTGCGTTCCATGACATTAGATGAAAGTGCGTTGCATGAAATTGGATGAAAGTGCGTTTCATGAAATTGGAAGAAAGTACGTTCCATAAGCATGGAAGAAAATGCGATCCATAATATTAGAAGAAAGAGAGTTCCATAAAAATGGAAGAAAATGCGTTCCATAAAAATGAAAGAAAATGCGTCCATAAACATGAAAGAAAATGTGTTCCATTTTATTGGAGGAAAGTGCGTTCCATGAAATTGGAAGAAAGTACGTCCCATAAACATTGAAGAAAATGCGATCCATTATATTAGAAGAAAGAGAATTCCATAAAAATGGAAGAAAATGCGTTCCATAAAAATGAAAGAAAATGCGTCCATAAACATGAAAGAAAACGTGTTCCATTTTATTGGAGGAAAGTGCGTTCCATGAAATTGGAAGAAAGTACGTTCCATAAGCATGGAAGAAACTGCGTCCATAAACATGGAAGAAATTGCGTTCCATATACATGGAAGAAAATGCGTCCATAAACATGGAAGAAAATGCGTTCCATAAACATGGAAGAAAATGCGTTCCATAAGCATGGAAGAAAATGCGATCCATTATACTAGAAGAAAGAGAGTTCCATAAAAATGGAAGAAAATGCGTTCCATAAAAATGAAAGAAAATGCGTCCATAAACATGAAAGAAAATGTGTTCCATTTTATTGGAGGAAAGTGCGTTCCATGAAACTGGATGAAAGTGCGTTGCATGAAATTGGAAGAAAGTACGTTCCAAAAGCATGGGACAAAATGCGTCCATAAGCATGGAAGAAAATACCTTCCATTATATTGGATGAAAGTGCGTTCCATGAAATTGGAAGAAAGCGCGTTCCATGAAATTGGATGAAAGTGTGTTCCATAAAAATGAAAGAAAATGCGTCCATAAACATGAAAGAAAATTTTGGACGAAAGTGCGTTCCATGACATTGGAATTTATTACGTTCCACAAAGATGGAAGAAATTGAGTCCATAAGCATGGAAGAAATTGCGTTTCATTTTATTGAAAGAAAGTGCGTCCATAAAGATGGAAGAAAATGCGTCCATAAACATGGAAAAAATTGCGTTGCATAAAGATGGAATAAAATGCGTCCATAAACATGGAAGAAAATACGTTCCATTATATTGGAAGAAAGTGCGTTCCATGACATTAGATGAAAGTGCGTTGCATGAAATTGGATGAAAGTGCGTTTCATGAAATTGGAAGAAAGTACGTTCCAAAAGCATGGGACAAAATGCGTCCATAAGCATGGAAGAAAATATAATCCATTATATTGGAAGAAAGTGCGTTCCATGAAATTGGAAGAAAGCGCGTTCCATGAAATTGGATGAAAGTGTGTTCCATAAAAATGAAAGAAAATGCGTCCATAAACATGAAAGAAAATTTTGGACGAAAGTGCGTTCCATGACATTGGAATTTATTACGTTCCATAAAGATGGAAGAAAATGAGTCCATAAGCATGGAAGAAATTGCGTTTCATTTTATTGAAAGAAAGTGCGTCCATAAAGATGGAAGAAAATGCGTCCATAAACATGGAAAAAATTGCGTTGCATAAAGATGGAAGAAAATGCGTCCATAAACATGGAAGAAAATACGTTCCATTATATTGGAAGAAAGTGCGTTCCATGACATTAGATGAAAGTGCGTTGCATGAAATTTGATGAAAGTGCGTTGCATGAAATTGGAAGAAAGTACGTTCCATAAACATGGAAGAAAATGCGATCCATTATACTAGAAGAAAGAGAGTTCCATAAAAATGGAAGAAAATGCGTCCATAAACATGGAAAAAATAGCTTTGCATAAACATGGAAGAAAATGCGTCCATAAACATGGAAGAAAATACGATCCATTATATTGGATGAAAGTGCGTTCCATGACATTGGATGGAAGTGCGTTGCATGAAATTGGAAGAAAGTACGTTCCATATACATGGGAGAAAATGCGTCCATAAACATGGAAGAAAACGCGTTCCATCATAATCGAAGAAAGTGCGTTCCATGAAATTGGATGAAAGTGCGTGGCAAAAATTGTAGGAAAGTATGCTCCATAAGCATGGGAGAAAATGCGCCCATAAACATGGAGAAAATGCGTTCCATTATATGGGAAGAAAGTGCGTTCTATGAAATTGGATGAAAATGCGTTGCATAAAAATGGAAGAAGTTGCGTTCAATAAACATGGAAGAAAATACGTTCAATTATATTGGAAGAAAGTGCGTTCCATGACATTAGATGAAAGTGCGTTGCATGAAATTGGATGAAAGTGCGTTTCATGAAATTGGAAGAAAGTACGTTCCATAAGCATGGAAGAAAATGCGATCCATTATATTAGAAGAAAGAGAGTTCCATAAAAATGGAAGAAAATGCGTTCCAAAAAAATGAAAGAAAATGCGTCCATAAACATGTAAGAAAATGTGTTCCATTTTATTGGAGGAAAGTGCGTTTCATGAAATTGGAAGAAAGTACGTCCCATAAGCATGGAAGAAAATGCGATCCATTATACTAGAAGAAAGAGAATTCCATAAAAATGGAAGAAAATGCGTTCCAGAAAAATGAAAGAAAATGCGTCCATAAACATGAAAGAAAATGTGTTCCATTTTATTGGAGGAAAGTGCGTTCCATGAAACTGGATGAAAGTGCGTTGCATGAAATTGGAAGAAAGTACGTTCCAAAAGCATGGGACAAAATGCGTCCATAAGCATGGAAGAAAATACCTTCCATTATATTGGATGAAAGTGCGTTCCATGAAATTGGAAGAAAGCGCGTTCCATGAAATTGGATGAAAGTGTGTTCCATAAAAATGAAAGAAAATGCGTCCATAAACATGAAAGAAAATTTTGGACGAAAGTGCGTTCCATGACATTGGAATTTATTACGTTCCACAAAGATGGAAGAAAATGAGTCCATAAGCATGGAAGAAATTGCGTTTCATTTTATTGAAAGAAAGTGCGTCCATAAAGATGGAAGAAAATGCGTCCATAAACATGGAAAAAATTGCGTTGCATAAAGATGGAAGAAAATGCGTCCATAATCATGGAAGAAAATACGTTCCATTATATTGGAAGAAAGTGCGTTCCATGACATTAGATGAAAGTGCGTTGCATGAAATTGGATGAAAGTGCGTTTCATGAAATTGGAAGAAAGTACGTTCCAAAAGCATGGGACAAAATGCGTCCATAAGCATGGAAGAAAATATAATCCATTATATTGGAAGAAAGTGCGTTCCATGAAATTGGAAGAAAGCGCGTTCCATGAAATTGGATGAAAGTGTGTTCCATAAAAATGAAAGAAAATGCGTCCATAAACATGAAAGAAAATTTTGGACGAAAGTGCGTTCCATGACATTGAAATTTATTACGTTCCATAAAGATGGAAGAAAATGAGTCCATAAGCATGGAAGAAATTGCGTTTCATTTTATTGAAAGAAAGTGCGTCCATAAAGATGGAAGAAAATGCGTCCATAAACATGGAAAAAATTGCGTTGCATAAAGATGGAAGAAAATGCGTCCATAAACATGGAAGAAAATACGTTCCATTATATTGGAAGAAAGTGCGTTCCATGACATTAGATGAAAGTGCGTTGCATGAAATTTGATGAAAGTGCGTTGCATGAAATTGGAAGAAAGTACGTTCCATAAACATGGAAGAAAATGCGATCCATTATACTAGAAGAAAGAGAGTTCCATAAAAATGGAAGAAAATGCGTCCATAAACATGGAAAAAATAGCTTTGCATAAACATGGAAGAAAATGCGTCCATAAACATGGAAGAAAATACGATCCATTATATTGGATGAAAGTGCGTTCCATGACATTGGATGGAAGTGCGTTGCATGAAATTGGAAGAAAGTACGTTCCATATACATGGGAGAAAATGCGTCCATAAACATGGAAGAAAACGCGTTCCATCATATTCGAAGAAAGTGCGTTCCATGAAATTGGATGAAAGTGCGTGGCAAAAATTGTAGGAAAGTATGCTCCATAAGCATGGGAGAAAATGCGCCCATAAACATGGAGAAAATGCGTTCCATTATATGGGAAGAAAGTGCGTTCTATGAAATTGGATGAAAATGCGTTGCATAAAAATGGAAGAAGTTGCGTTCAATAAACATGGAAGAAAATACGTTCCATTATATTGGAAGAAAGTGCGTTCCATGACATTAGATGAAAGTGCGTTGCATGAAATTGGATGAAAGTGCGTTTCATGAAATTGGAAGAAAGTACGTTCCATAAGCATGGAAGAAAATGCGATCCATTATATTAGAAGAAAGAGAGTTCCATAAAAATGGAAGAAAATGCGTTCCAAAAAAATGAAAGAAAATGCGTCCATAAACATGTAAGAAAATGTGTTCCATTTTATTGGAGGAAAGTGCGTTTCATGAAATTGGAAGAAAGTACGTCCCATAAGCATGGAAGAAAATGCGATCCATTATATTAGAAGAAAGAGAATTCCATAAAAATGGAAGAAAATGCGTTCCAGAAAAATGAAAGAAAATGCGTCCATAAACATGAAAGAAAACGTGTTCCATTTTATTGGAAGAAAGTACGTTCCATAAGCATGGAAGAAACTGCGTCCATAAACATGGAAGAAATTGCGTTCCATATACATGGAAGAAAATGCGTCCATAAACATGGAAGAAAATGCGTTCCATAAGCATGGAAGAAAATGCGATCCATTATACTAGAAGAAAGAGAGTTCCATAAAAATGGAAGAAAATGCGTTCCATAAAAATTAAAGAAAATGCGTCCATAAACATGAAAGAAAATGTGTTCCATTTTATTGGAGGAAAATGCGTTCCATGAAACTGGATGAAAGTGTGTTCCATAAAAATGAAAGAAAATGCGTCCATAAACATGAAAGAAAATTTTGGACGAAAGTGCGTTCCATGACATTGGAATTTATTACGTTCCATAAAGATGAGAAAATGAGCATGGAAGAAATTGCGTTTCATTTTATTGAAAGAAAGTGCGTCCATAAAGATGGAAGAAAATGCGTCCATAAACGTGGAAAAAATTGCGTTGCATGAAGATGGAAGAAAATGCGTCCATAAACATGGAAGAAAATACGTTCCATTATATTGGAAGAAAGTGCGTTCCATGACATTAGATGAAAGTGCGTTGCATGAAATTTGATGAAAGTGCGTTGCATGAAATTGGAAGGAAGTTCGTTCCATAACCATGGAAGAAAATGCGATCCATTATACTAGAAGAAAGAGAGTTTCATAAAAATGGAAATTGGAAGAAAGTACGCTATATAAGCATGGGAGAAAAAGCGTCCTTAAACATGGAAGAAAACGCGTTCCATTATATCGGAAGAAAGTGCCTACCATGAAATTGGATGAAAGTGCGTGGCAAAAATTGGAAGAAAGTACGCTCTATAAGCATGGGAGAAAATGCGTCCATAGACATGAAAGAAAATTTTGGACGAAAGTGCGTTCCATGACATCGAAATTTATTACGTTCCATAAAGATGGAAGAAAATGAGTCCATAAGCATGGAAGAAATTGCGTTTCATTTTATTGAAAGAAAGTGCGTCCATAAAGATGGAAGAAAATGCGTCCATAAACATGGAAAAAATTGCGTTGCATAAAGATGAAAGAAAATGCGTCCATAAACATGGAAGAAAATACGTTCCATTATATTGGAAGAAAGTGCGTTCCATGAGCATGGAAGAAACTGCGTCCATAAACATGGAAGAAATTGCGTTCCATATACATGGAAGAAAATGCGTCCATAAACATGGAAGAAAATGCGTGCATAAACATGGAAGAAATTGCATTCCATATACATGGAAGAAAATGCGCCCATAAACATGGAAGAAAATGCGTCCATAAACATGGAAGAAAACGTGTTCCATTTTATTGGAGGAAAGTGCGTTCCATGAAATTGGAAGAAAGTACGTCCCATAAACATTGAAGAAAATGCGATCCATTATATTAGAAGAAAGAGAGTTCCATAAAAATGGAAGAAAATGCGTTCCATAAAAATTAAAGAAAATGCGTCCATAAACATGAAAGAAAATGTGTTCCATTTCAGGAAAGTGCGTTTCATGAAATTGGAAGAAAGTACGTTCCATAAGCATGGAAGAAAATGCGATCCATAATATTAGAAGAAAGAGAGTTCCATAAAAATGGAAGAAAATGCGTTCCATAAAAATTAAAGAAAATGCGTCCATAAACATGAAAGAAAATGTGTTCCATTTTATTGGAGGAAAGTGCGTTCCATGAAATTGGAAGAAAGTACGTCCCATAAACATTGAAGAAAATGCGATCCATTATATTAGAAGAAAGAGAATTCCATAAAAATGGAAGAAAATGGGTTCCATAAAAATGAAAGAAAATGCGTCCATAAACATGAAAGAAAACGTGTTCCATTTTATTGGAGGAAAGTGCGTTCCATGAAATTGGAAGAAAGTACGTTCCATAAGCATGGAAGAAACTGCGTCCATAAACATGGAAGAAATTGCGTTCCATATACATGGAAGAAAATGCGTCCATAAACATGGAAGAAAATGCGTGCATAAACATGGAAGAAATTGCATTCCATATACATGGAAGAAAATGCGCCCATAAACATGGAAGAAAATGCGTTCCATAAGCATGGAAGAAAATGCGATCCATTATACTAGAAGAAAGAGAGTTCCATAAAAATGGAAGAAAATGCGTTCCATAAAAATGAAAGAAAATGCGTCCATAAACATGAAAGAAAATGTGTTCCATTTTATTGGAGGAAAGTGCGTTCCATGAAACTGGAAGAAAGTGCGTTGCATGAAATTGGAAGAAAGTACGTTCCAAAAGCATGGGACAAAATGCGTCCATAAGCATGGAAGAAAATACCTTCCATTATATTGGATGAAAGTGCGTTCCATGAAATTGGAAGAAAGCGCGTTCCATGAAATTGGATGAAAGTGTGTTCCATAAAAATGAAAGGAAATGCGTTCATAAACATGAAAGAAAATTTTGGACGAAAGTGCGTTCCATGACATTGGAATTTATTACGTTCCATAAAGATGAAAGAAAATGAGTCCATAAGCATGGAAGAAATTGCGTTTCATTTTATTGAAAGAAAGTGCGTCCATAAAGATGGAAGAAAATGCGTCCGTAAACATGGAAAAAATTGCGTTGCATAAAGATGGAAGAAAATGCGTCCATAAACATGGAAGAAAATACGTTCCATTATATTGGAAGAAAGTGCGTTCCATGACATTAGATGAAAGTGCGTTGCATAAAATTGGATGAAAGTGCGTTGCATGAAATTGGAAGAAAGTACGTTCCATAAACATGGAAGAAAATGCGATCCATTATACTAGAAGAAAGAGAGTTCCATAAAAATGGAAATTGGAAGAAAGTACGCTCCATAAGCATGGGAGAAAATGTGTCCATAAACATGGAAGAAAACGCCTTCCATTATATTGGAAGAAAGTGCCTTCCATGAAATTGGATGAAAGTGCGTGGCAAAAATTGGAAGAAAGTACGCTCCATAAGCATGGGAGAAAATGCGTTCCATAAAAATTAAAGAAAATGCGTTCCATTGTATTGGAAGAAAGTGCGTTCCATGAAATTGGATGAAAGTGTGTTCCATAAAAATGAAAGAAAATTCGTCCATAAACATGGAAGAAAATGCGTCCATAAAAATGGAAGAAAATGCGTTCCATAAAAATGAAAGAAAATGCGTCCATAAACATGAAAAAAATTGCGTTGCATTTTATTGGAAAATGAAAAACATGGAAAAATTGCGTTTCATAAACATTGAAGAAAATGCGTCCATAAACATGGAAGAAAATACATTCCATTATATTGGAAGAAAGTGCGTTCCATGACATTGGATGAAAGTGTGTTGCATGAAATTGGATCAAAGTGCGTTGCATGAAATTGGAAGAAAGTACGTTCCATAAACATGGAAGAAAATGCGATCCATTATACTAGAAGAAAGAGAGTTCCATAAAAATGGAAATTGGAAGAAAGTACGCTCCATAAGCATGGGAGAAAATGCGAAATGGAAGAAAACGCGTTCCATTATATTGGAAGAAAGTGCCTTCCATGAAATTGGATGAAAGTGCGTTGGATGAAATTGGAAATTGAAGAAAGTGCGTTCCATAAGCATGGAAGAAAATGCGTCCATAAATACGGAAGAAATTGCGTTCCACAAACAAGGAAGAAAATGCGTTCCACTATATTGTAGAAAAGTGCATTAAATGAAATTGGAAGAAAGTGCATTCCATAAGCATTGAAGCAAATGCGTCCATAAACATGAAAAAAAAAAACGCTTTCTATTATATTGACAGTGCGTTCCATGAAATTGGCAGAAAAAAATGAGTTCATTATATTGGAAGGAAGTGCGTTCCTTGACAATGGATGAAAGTGCGTTCCATGAAATTGGAGGAAACATGGACAGAAATGCGTCCATAAACATGAAAGAAATTGCGTTCCACAAACAAGGAAGAAAATGCATTCCACTTTATTGTAGAAAAGTGCATTAAATGAAATTGGAAGAAAGTGCATTCCATAAGCATTGAAGAAAATGCGTCCATAAGCATGGAAGAAATAGCGTCAATAAGCATGGAAGAAATTGCGTTCATTAACATGGAAAAAAATGCGTTCTATTATATTGGAAGAAACTGTGCTCCATGAAATTGGAAGAAAGTGCGTCCATAAACATGGAAGAAAATGCGTCCATAAACATGGAAGAAAATGCGTCCAAAAACATGGACGAAAATGCGACCATAAACATGTAAGAAAATGCGTTCCACAAAAATGGAAGTGAATGCGTTCCATTATAGTAAGAAAGTGTGCTCCATGAATTTGGAAGAAAGCGTGTTCCATAAAAATGGAAGCAAATGCGTCCATAAACATGAAAAAAATGCGTTCTATTATATTGGAAGGAATAGCGTTCCTTGAAATTGGATGAAAGTGCGTTCCATGAAATTGCGTTCCGCGAAATTGGATGACAGTGCGTTCTATGAAATTGGAAGAAAGTGTGTTCTTTGAAATTGTAAGAAAGTGCGTTCCATGAAATTGGAAGAAAGTGCGTCCATAAACATGGAAGAAAAAGCGTCCATAAACATGGAAGAAAATGCGTCCATAAACATGGAAGAAAATGCGTCCATAAACACGGAAGAAATTGCGTCCATAAACATAAAAGAAATTGCGTTCCATTAAATTGGAAGAAAGTGCGTTCCATAAACGTGGAAGAAAATGCGTCCATTAGCATGGATGCAAATGATTCCATATACATGTAAGAAAATGCGTTCTACAAAAATGGAAGTGAATGCGTTCCATTATAGGAAGAAAGTGTGCTCCATGAAATTGGAAGAAAGTGTGTTCCATAACATGATAAAAATGCGTTCTATTATATTGGAAGGAAGTGCGTTCCTTGACAATGGATGAAAGTGCGTTCCATGAAATTGGAGGAAACATGGACAAAAATGCGTCCATAAACATGGAAGAAATTGCGTTCCACAAACAAGGAAGAAAATGCGTTCCACTATATTGTAGAAAAGTGCATTAAATGAAATTGGAAGAAAGTCCATAAACATGAAAAAAAAACGCGTTCTATTATATCGACAGTGCGTTCGACAGTGCATGACAGTGCGTTCGATGAAATTGGAAGAAAGTGTGTTCTTTGAAATTGGAAGAAAGTGTGTTCCATGAAATTGGAAGAAAGTGCGTCCATAAACATGGAAGAAAAAGCGTCCATAAACATGGAAGAAAATGCGTCCATAAACATGGAAGAAAATGCGTCCATAAACGTGGAAGAAAATGCGTCCATTAGCATGGATGCAAATGATTCCATATACATGTAAGAAAATGCGTTCTACAAAAATGGAAGTGAATGCGTTCCATTATAGGAAGAAAGTGTGCTCCATGAAATTGGAAGAAAGTGTGTTCCATAAAAATGGAAGCAAATGCGTCCATAAACATGATAAAAATGCGTTCTACTATATTGGAAGGAAGTGCGTTCCTTGACAATGGATGAAAGTGCGTTCCATGAAATTGGAGGAAACATGGACAAAAATGCGTCCATAAACATGGAAGAAATTGCATTCCACAAACAAGGAAGAAAATGCGTTCCACTATATTGTAGAAAAGTGCATTAAATGAAATTGGAAGAAAGTCCATAAACATGAAAAAAAAAAACGCGTTCTATTATATCGACAGTGCGTTCCATGAAATTGGCAGAAAAAAATGAGTTCATTATAGTGGAAGGAAGTGCGTTCCTTGACAATGGATGAAAGTGCGTTCCATGAAATTGGAGGAAACATGGACAGAAATGCGTCCATAAACATGGAAGAAATTGCGTTCCACAAACAAGGAAGAAAATGCATTCCACTATATTGTAGAAAAGTGCATTAAATGAAATTGGAAGAATGTGCATTCCATAAGCATTGAAGAAAATGCGTCCATAAACATGGAAGAAATAGCGTCCATAAGCATGGAAGAAATTGCATCCATTAACATGGAAAAAAATGCGTTCTATTATATTGGAAGAAACTGTGCTCCATGAAATTGGAAGAAAGTGCGTCCATAAGCATGGAAGAAAATGCGTCCATAAACATGGAAGAAAAAGCGTCCATAAACATGGAAGAAAATGCGTCCATAAACATGGAAGAAAATGCGTCCATAAACACGGAAGAAATTGCGTCCATAAACATAAAAGAAATTGCGTTCCATGAAATTGGAAGAAAGTGCGTTCCATAAACGTGGAAGAAAATGGGTCCATTAGCATGGATGCAAATGATTCCATATACATGTAAGAAAATGCGTTCTACAAAAATGGAAGTGAATGCGTTCCATTATAGGAAGAATGTGTGCTCCATGAAATTGGAAGAAAGTGTGTTCCATAAAAATGGAAGCAAATGCGTCCATAAACATGATAAAAATGCGTTCTATTATATTGGAAGGAAGTGCATTCCTTGAAATTGGATGAAAGTTCGTTCTTTGAAATTGGAAGAAAGTGCGTTCCATGAAATTGGAAGAAAAAAATGAGTTGATTATATTGGAAGGAAGTGCGTTCCTTGACAATGGATGAAAGTGCGTTCCATGAAATTGGAGGAAACATGGACAAAAATGCGTCCATAAACATGGAAGAAATTGCGTTCCACAAACAAGGAAGAAAATGCGTTCCACTATATTGTAGAAAAGTGCATTAAATGAAATTGGAAGAAAGTGCATTCCATAAGCATTGAAGCAAATGCGTCCATAAACATGAAAAAAAAACGCTTTCTATTATATTGACAGTGCGTTCCATGAAATTGGCAGAAAAAAATGAGTTCATTATATTGGAAGGAAGTGCGTTCCTTGACAATGGATGAAAGTGCGTTCCATGAAATTGGAGGAAACATGGACAGAAATGCGTCCATAAACATGAAAGAAATTGCGTTCCACAAACAAGGAAGAAAATGCATTCCACTATATTGTAGAAAAGTGCATTAAATGAAATTGGAAGAAAGTGCAATCCATAAGCATTGAAGAAAATGCGTCCATAAACATGGAAGAAATAGCGTCAATAAGCATGGAAGAAATTGCGTTCATTAACATGGAAAAAAATGCGTTCTATTATATTGGAAGAAACTGTGCTCCATGAAATTGGAAGAAAGTGCGTCCATAAACATGGAAGAAAATGCGTCCATAAACATGGAAGAAAATGCGTCCAAAAACATGGACGAAAATGCGACCATAAACATGTAAGAAAATGCGTTCCACAAAAATGGAAGTGAATGCGTTCCATTATAGTAAGAAAGTGTGCTCCATGAATTTGGAAGAAAGTGTGTTCCATAAAAATGGAAGCAAATGCGTCCATAAACATGAAAAAAATGCGTTCTATTATATTGGAAGGAATAGCGTTCCTTGAAATTGGATGAAAGTGCGTTCCATGAAATTGCGTTCCGCGAAATTGGATGACAGTGCGTTCGATGAAATTGGAAGAAAGTGTGTTCTTTGAAATTGTAAGAAAGTGCGTTCCATGAAATTGGAAGAAAGTGCGTCCATAAACATGGAAGAAAAAGCGTCCATAAACATGGAAGCAAATGCGTCCATAAACATGGAAGAAAGTGCGTTCCACAAACAAGGAAGAAAATGCGTTCCACTATATTGTAGAAAAGTGCATTAAATGAAAGTGGAAGAAAGTCCATAAACATGAAAAAAAACGCGTTCTATTATATCGACAGTGCGTTCCATGAAATTGGCAGAAAAAAATGAGTTCATTACATTGGAAGGAAGTGCGTTCCTTGACAATGGATGAAAGTGCGTTCCATGAAATTGGAGGAAACATGGACAAAAATGCGTCCATTAACATGGAAGAAATTGTGTTCCACAAACAAGGAAGAAAATGCGTTCCACTATATTGTAGAAAAGTGCATTAAATGAAATTGGAAGAAAGTCCATAAACATGAAAAAAAACGCGTTCTATTATATCGACAGTGCGTTCGACAGTGCATGACAGTGCGTTCGATGAAATTGGAAGAAAGTGTGTTCTTTGAAATTGGAAGAAAGTGCGTTCAATGAAATTGGAAGAAAGTGCGTCCATAAACATGGAAGAAAAAGCGTCCATAAACATGGAAGAAAATGCGTCCATAAACATGGAAGAAAATGCGTCCAAAAACATGGAAGAAATTGCGTCCATAAACATAAAAGAAATTGCGTTCCATTAAATTCGAAGAAAGTGCGTTCCATAAACGTAAAAGAAAATGCGTCCATTAGCATGGATGCAAATGATTCCATATACATGTAAGAAAATGCGTTCTACAAAAATGGAAGTGAATGCGTTCCATTATAGGAAGAAAGTGTGCTCCATGAAATTGGAAGAAAGTGTGTTCCATAAAAATGGAAGCAAATGCGTCCACAAACAAGGAAGAAAATGCGTTCCACTATATTGTAGAAAAGTGCATTAAATGAAATTGGAAGAAAGTCCATAAACATGAAAAAAAACGCGTTCTATTATATCGACAGTGCGTTCCATGAAATTGGCAGAAAAAAATGAGTTCATTATATTGGAAGGAAGTGCGTTCCTTGACAATGGATGAAAGTGCGTTCCATGAAATTGGAGGAAACATGGACAGAAATGCGTCCATAAACATGGAAGAAATTGCGTTCCACAAACAAGGAAGAAAATGCATTCCACTATATTGTAGAAAAGTGCATTAAATGAAATTGGAAGAAAGTGCATTCCATAAGCATTGAAGAAAATGAGTCCATAAACATGGAAGAAATAGCGTCCATAAGCATGGAAGAAATTGCATCCATTAACATGGAAAAAAATGCGTTCTATTATATTGGAAGAGACTGTGCTCCATGAAATTGGAAGAAAGTGCGTCCATAAGCATGGAAGAAAATGCGTCCATAAACATGGAAGAAAAAGCGTCCATAAACATGGAAGAAAATGCGTCCATAAACATGGAAGAAAATGCGTCCATAAACACGGAAGAAATTGCGTCCATAAACATAAAAGAAATTGCGTTCCATGAAATTGGAAGAAAGTGCGTTCCATAAACGTGGAAGAAAATGGGTCCATTAGCATGGATGCAAATGATTCCATATACATGTAAGAAAATGCGTTCTACAAAAATGGAAGTGAATGCGTTCCATTATAGGAAGAAAGTGTGCTCCATGAAATTGGAAGAAAGTGTGTTCCATAAAAATGGAAGCAAATGCGTCCATAAACATGATAAAAATGCGTTCTATTATATTGGAAGGAAGTGCATTTCTTGAAATTGGATGAAAGTTCGTTCTTTGAAATTGGAAGAAAGTGCGTTCCATGAAATTGGATGAAAAAAATGAGTTGATTATATTGGAAGGAAGTGCGTTCCTTGACAATGGATGAAAGTGCGTTCCATGAAATTGGAGGAAACATGGACAAAAATGCGTCCATAAACATGGAAGAAATTGCGTTCCACAAACAAGGAAGAAAATGCGTTCCACTATATTGTAGAAAAGTGCATTAAATGAAATTGGAAGAAAGTGCATTCCATATGCATTGAAGCAAATGCGTCCATAAACATGAAAAAAAAACGCTTTCTATTATATTGACAGTGCGTTCCATGAAATTGGCAGAAAAAAATTAGTTCATTATATTGGAAGGAAGTGCGTTCCTTGACAATGGATGAAAGTGCGTTCCATGAAATTGGAGGAAACATGGACAGAAATGCGTCCATAAACATGAAAGAAATTGCGTTCCACAAACAAGGAAGAAAATGCATTCCACTATATTGTAGAAAAGTGCATTAAATGAAATTGGAAGAAAGTGCAATCCATAAGCATTGAAGAAAATGCGTCCATAAACATGGAAGAAATAGCGTCAATAAGCATGCAAGAAATTGCGTTCATTAACATGGAAAAAAATGCGTTCTATTATATTGGAAGAAACTGTGCTCCATGAAATTGGAAGAAAGTGCGTCCATAAACATGGAAGAAAATGCGTCCATAAACATGGAAGAAAATGCGTCCAAAAACATGGACGAAAATGCGACCATAAACATGTAAGAAAATGCGTTACACAAAAATGGAAGTGAATGCGTTCCATTATAGTAAGAAAGTGTAGTCCATGAATTTGGAAGAAAGTGTGTTCCATAAAAATGGAAGCAAATGCGTCCATAAACATGAAAAAAATGCGTTTTATTATATTGGAAGGAATAGCGTTCCTTGAAATTGGATGAAAGTCCGTTCCATGAAATTGCGTTCCGCGAAATTGGATGACAGTGCGTTCGATGAAATTGGAAGAAAGTGTGTTCTTTGAAATTGTAAGAAAGTGCGTTCCATGAAATTGGAAGAAAGTGCGTCCATAAACATGGAAGAAAAAGCGTCCATAAACATGGAAGAAAATGCGTCCATAAACACGGAAGAAATTGCGTCCATAAACATAAAAGAAATTGCGTTCCATGAAATTGGAAGAAAGTGCGTTCCATAAACGTGGAAGAAAATGGGTCCATTAGCATGGATGCAAATGATTCCATATACATGTAAGAAAATGCGTTCTACAAAAATGGAAGTGAATGCGTTCCATTATAGGAAGAATGTGTGCTCCATGAAATTGGAAGAAAGTGTGTTCCATAAAAATGGAAGCAAATGCGTCCATAAACATGATAAAAATGCGTTCTATTATATTGGAAGGAAGTGCATTCCTTGAAATTGGATGAAAGTTCGTTCTTTGAAATTGGAAGAAAGTGCGTTCCATGAAATTGGCAGAAAAAAATGAGTTGATTATATTGGAAGGAAGTGCGTTCCTTGACAATGCATGAAAGTGCGTTCCATGAAATTGGAGGAAACATGGACAAAAATGCGTCCATAAACATGGAAGAAATTGCGTTCCACAAACAAGGAAGAAAATGCGTTCCACTATATTGTAGAAAAGTGCATTAAATGAAATTCGAAGAAAGTGCATTCCATAAGCATTGAAGCAAATGCGTCCATAAACATGAAAAAAAAAACGCTTTCTATTATATTGACAGTGCGTTCCATGAAATTGGCAGAAAAAAATGAGTTCATTATATTGGAAGGAAGTGCGTTCCTTGACAATGGATGAAAGTGCGTTCCATGAAATTGGAGGAAACATGGACAGAAATGCGTCCATAAACATGAAAGAAATTGCGTTCCACAAACAAGGAAGAAAATGCATTCCACTATATTGTAGAAAAGTGCATTAAATGAAATTGGAAGAAAGTGCAATCCATAAGCATTGAAGAAAATGCGTCCATAAACATGGAAGAAATAGCGTCAATAAGCATGGAAGAAATTGCGTTCATTAACATGGAAAAAAATGCGTTCTATTATATTGGAAGAAACTGTGCTCCATGAAATTGGAAGAAAGTGCGTCCATAAACATGGAAGAAAATGCGTCCATAAACATGGAAGAAAATGCGTCCAAAAACATGGACGAAAATGCGACCATAAACATGTAAGAAAATGCGTTCCACAAAAATGGAAGTGAATGCGTTCCATTATAGTAAGAAAGTGTGCTCCATGAATTTGGAAGAAAGTGTTTTCCATAAAAATGGAAGCAAATGCGTCCATAAACATGAAAAAAATGCGTTCTATTATATTGGAAGGAATAGCGTTCCTTGAAATTGGATGAAAGTACGTTCCATGAAATTGCGTTCCGCGAAATTGGATGACAGTGCGTTCGATGAAATTGGAAGAAAGTGTGTTCTTTGAAATTGTAAGAAAGTGCATTAAATGAAATTGGAAGAAAGTCCATAAACATGAAAAAAAAAACGCGTTCTATTATATCGACAGTGCGTTCGACAGTGCATGACAGTGCGTTCGATGAAATTGGAAGAAAGTGTGTTCTTTGAAATTGGAAGAAAGTGCGTTTCATGAAATTGGAAGAAAGTGCGTCCATAAACATGGAAGAAAAAGCGTCCATAAACATGGAAGAAAATGCGTCCATAAACATGGAAGAAAATGCGTCCATAAACACGGAAGAAATTGCGTCCATAAACATAAAAGTAATTGCGTTCCATTAAATTGGAAGAAAGTGCGTTCCATAAACGTGGAAGAAAATGCGTCCATTAGCATGGATGCAAATGATTCCATATACATGTAAGAAAATGCGTTCTACAAAAATGGAAGTGAATGCGTTCCATTATAGGAAGAAAGTGCGCTCCATGAAATTGGAAGAAAGTGTGTTCCATAAAAATGGAAGCAAATGCGTCCATAAACATGATAAAAATGCGTTCTATTATATTGGAAGGAAGTGCGTTCCTTGACAATGGATGAAAGTGCGTTCCATGAAATTGGAGGAAACATGGACAAAAATGCGTCCATAAACATGGAAGAAATTGCGTTCCACAAACAAGGAAGAAAATGCGTTCCACTATATTGTAGAAAAGTGCATTAAATGAAATTGGAAGAAAGTCCATAAACATGAAAAAAAAACGCGTTCTATTATATCGACAGTGCGTTCCATGAAATTGGCAGAAAAAAATGAGTTCATTATATTGGAAGGAAGTGCGTTCCTTGACAATGGATGAAAGTGCGTTCCATGAAATTGGAGGAAACATGGACAGAAATGCGTCCATAAACATGGAAGAAATTGCGTTCCACAAACAAGGAAGAAAATGCATTCCACTATATTGTAGAAAAGTGCATTAAATGAAATTGGAAGAAAGTGCATTCCATAAGCATTGAAGAAAATGCGTCCATAAACATGGAAGAAATAGCGTCCATAAGCATGGAAGAAATTGCATCCATTAACATGGAAAAAAATGCGTTCTATTATATTGGAAGAAACTGTGCTCCATGAAATTGGAAGAAAGTGCGTCGATAAGCATGGAAGAAAATGCGTCCATAAACATGGAAGAAAAAGCGTCCATAAACATGGAAGAAAATGCGTCCATAAACATGGAAGAAAATGCGTCCATAAACACGGAAGAAATTGCGTCCATAAACATAAAAGAAATTGCGTTCCATGAAATTGGAAGAAAGTGCGTTCCATAAACGTGGAAGAAAATGGGTCCATTAGCATGGATGCAAATGATTCCATATACATGTAAGAAAATGCGTTCTACAAAAATGGAAGTGAATGCGTTCCATTATAGGAAGAAAGTGTGCTCCATGAAATTGGAAGAAAGTGTGTTCCATAAAAATGGAAGCAAATGCGTCCATAAACATGATAAAAATGCGTTCTATTATATTGGAAGGAAGTGCATTCCTTGAAATTTGATGAAAGTGCGTTCTTTGAAATTGCGTTCCTTGAAATTGGATGACAGTGCATGAAATTGGAAGAAAGTGTGTTCTTGGAAATTGGAAGAAAGTGCGTTCCATGAAATTGGATGAAAGCATGTTCTACGAAATTGGATGAAAGTTCGTTCTTTGAAATTGGAAGAAAGTGCGTTCCATGAAATTGGAAGAAAAAAATGAGTTCATTATATTGGAACGAAGTGCGTTCCTTGACAATGGATGAAAGTGCGTTCCATGAAATTGGAGGAAACATGGACAGAAATGCGTCCATAAACATGGAAGAAATTGCGTCCATAAGCATGGAAGAAATTTCGTCCATTAACATGGAAAAAAATGCGTTCTATTATATTGGAAGAAACTGTGCTCCATGAAATTGGAAGAAAGTGCGTCCATAAGCATGGAAGAAAATGCGTCCATAAACACGGAAGAAAAAGCGTCCAAAAACATGGAAGAAAATGCGTCCATAAACATGGAATAAAATGCGTCCATAAACACGGAAGAAATTGCGTGCCATGAAATTGGAAGAAAGTGTGTTTCATAAAAATGGAAGCAAATGCGTCCATAAACATGAAAAAAATGAGTTCTATTATATTGGAAGGAAGTGCGTTCCTTGAAATTGGATGAAAGTGCGTTCTATGAAATTGCGTTCCTTGAAATTGGATGACAGTGCGTTCATAAACATGGAAGAAAATGCGTCCAGAAACATTGAAGAAAATGCGTCCATAAACATGGAAGAAATTGCGTTCATAAACATGGGAGAAATTGCGTTCCACAAACATGGAAGTGAATGCGTTCCATTATAGTAAGAAAGTGTGCTACATGAAATTGGAAGAAAGTGTGTACCATAAAAATGGAAGAAAATGCGTCCATAAACATGGAAAAAAATGCGTTCTATTATATTGGAAGAAACTGTGCTTCATGAAATTGGAGAGTGCGTTCCATAAGTATAGAAGAAAATGCGTCCATGAAATTGGAAGAAAGTGTGTTCTTTGAAATTGGAAGAAAGTGCGTTCTATGAAATTGCGTTCCTTGAAATTGGATGACAGTGCGTTCCATGAAATTGGAAGAAAGTGCGTCCATAAACATGGAAGAAAATGCGTCCATAAACATTGAAGAAAATGCGTCCATAAACATGGAAGAAAATGCGTCCATAAACATGGAAGAAAATGCGTGCATAAACATGGAAGTGAATGCGTTCCATTATAGGAAGAAAGTGTGCTCCATGAAATTGGAAGAAATTGTGTTCCATAAAAATGGAAGCAAATGCGTCCATAAACATGATAAAAATGCGTTCTATTATATTGGAAGGAAGTGCGTTCCTTGAAATTTGATGAAAGTGCGTTCTTTGAAATTGCGTTCCTTGAAATTGGATGACAGTGCGCTCCATGAAATTGGAAGAAAGTGTGTTCTTTGAAATTGGAAGAAAGTGCGTTCCATGAAATTGGATGAAAGCATGTTCTACGAAATTGGATGAAATTTCGTTCTTTGAAATTGGAGGAAACATGGACAGAAATGCGTCCATAAACATGGAAGAAATTGCGTTCCAAGGAAGAAAATGCGTTCCACTATATTGTAGAAAAGTGCATTAAATGAATTTGGAAGAAAGTGCATTCCATAAGCATTGAAGCAAATGCGTCCATAAACATGAAAAAAAACGCGTTCTATTATATTGTCAGTGCGTTCCATGAAATTGGCAGAAAAAAAATGAGTTCATTATATTGGAAGGAAGTGCGTTCCTTGAAATTGGAGGAAACATGTCCAAAAATGGGTCCATTAACATGGAAGAAATTGTGTCCATAAACATAAATATAATGAAATTGCGAGAAATTGCGTTCCATAAACAGGGAAGAAAATGCGTCCATAAGCATGGAAGAAATTGCGTCCACTAACAAGGAAAAAAATACGTTCTATTATATTCGAAGAAACTGTGCTCCATAAAAATGGAAGCGACTGCGTTCCATTAACATTTACGAAAATGCGTTCATAAACATGTAACAAAAAGCGTTCCATTATATTGTAAGAAAGTACATTAAATGAAATTAGAAGAATGTGCGTTCCATAAGCATAGAAGAAAATGCGTCCATAAACATGGAAGCAATAGCCTCCATAAACATGGAAGAAATTGCGTCCATAAACATAAAAGAAATTGCGTTCCATGAAATTGGAAGAAAGTGCGTTCCATAAACGTGGAAGAAAATGCGTCCATAAGTATGGATGCAAATGATTCCATATACATGTAAGAAAATGCGTTCTATTATATTGACAGTGCGTTCCATGAAATTGGCAGAAAGAAATGAGTTCATTATATTGGAAGGAAGTGCGTTCCTTGACAATGGATGAAAGTGCGTTCCATGAAATTGGAAGAAACATGGACAGAAATGCGTCCATAAACATGGAAGAAATTGCGTTCCACAAACAAGGAAGAAAATGCTTTCCACTATATTGTAGAAAAGTGCATTAAATGAAATTGGAAGAAAGTGCATTCCATAAGCATTGAAGAAAATGCCTCCATAAACATGGAAGAAATAGCGTCCATAAGCATGGAAGAAATTGCGTCCATTAACATGGAAAAAAAATGCGTTCTGTTATATTGGAAGAAACTGTGCTCCATGAAATTGGAAGAAAGTGCGTCCATAAACATGGAAGAAAATGCGTTAATAAACATGGAAGAAAATGCGTCCAAAAACATGGACGAAAATGCGACCATAAACATGTAAGAAAATGCGTTCCACAAAAATTGAAGTGAATGCGTTCAATTGTAGTAAGAAAGTGTGCTCCATGAAATTGGAAGAAAGTGTGTTCCATAAAAATGGAAGCAAATGCGTCCATAAACATGAAAAAAATGCGTTCTATTATATTGGAAGGAATAGCGTTCCTTGAAATTTGGCAAATTGGAAGAAAGTGTGTTCTTTGAAATTGGAAGAAAGTGCGTTCCATGAAATTGGAAGAAAGTGCGTCCATAAACATGGAAGAAAATGCGTCCATAAACATGGAAGAAAATGCGTCCATAAACATGGAAGAAAATGCGTCCATAAACACGGAAGAAATTGCGTCCATAAACATAAAAGAAATTGCGTTCCATGAAATTGGAAGAAAGTGCGTCCATAAACGTGGAAGAAAATGCGTCCATTAGCATGGATGCAAATGATTCCATATACATGTATGAAAATGCGTTCTACAAAAATGGAAGTGAATGCGTTCCATTATAGTAAGAAAGTGTGCTCCATGAAATTGGAAGAAAGTGTGTTCCATAAAAATGGAAGCAAATGCGTCCATAAACATGAAAATAATGCGTTCTATTATATTGGAAGGAATAGCGTTCCTTGAAATTCGGCAAATTGGAAGAAAGTGTGTTCTTTGAAATTGGAAGAAAGTGCGTCCATAAACATGGAAGAAAATGAGTCCATAAACATGGAAAAAAATGCGTTCATAAACATGGAAGAAAATGCGTCCATAAACACGGATGAAAATGCGTCGATAAACATGGAAAAAAATGAGTTCATTATATTGGAAGGAAGTGCGTTCCTTGACAATGGATGAAAGTGCGTTCCATGCAATTGGAGGAAACATGGGCTAAAATGCGTCCGTTAACATGGAAGAAATTGCATCCATAATCAAAAATATAATGAAATTGCGAGAAATTGCGTTCCATAAACAGGGAAGAAAATGCGTCCATAAGCATGGAAGAAATGGCGTCCATTAACAAGGAAAAAAATACGTTCTATTATATTGGAAGAAACCGTGCTCCATGATATTGGAAGCGACTGCGTTCCATAAACATTTACGAAAATGCGTCCATAAACATGTAACAAAAAGCGTTCCATTATATTGTAAGAAAGTACATTAAATGAAATTAGAAGAATGTGCGTTCCATAAGCGTAGAAGAAAATGCGTACATAAACATGGAAGCAATAGCGTCCATAAACATGGAAGAAATTGCGTTCCACAAACATGGAAGTTAATGCGCTCCACTATATTGTAAGAAAGTTTGCTACATGAAATTGGAAGAAAGTGTGTACCATAAAAATGGAAGAAAATGCGTCCATAAACATGGAAAAAAATGCGTTCTATTATATTGGAAGAAACTGTGCTTCATGAAATTGGAGAGTGCGTTCCATAAGTATAGAAGAAAATGCGTCCATGAAATTGGAAGAAAGTGTGTTCTTTGAAATTGGAAGAAAGTGCGTTCCATGAAATTGGAAGAAAGTGCGTCCATAAACATGGAAGAAAATGCGTCCATAAACATGGAAGAAAATGCGTCCATAAACATGGAAGAAAATGCGTCCATAAACACGGAAGATATTGCGTCCATAAACATAAAAGAAATTGCGTTCCATGAAATTGGAAGAAAGTGCGTCCATAAACGTGGAAGAAAATGCGTCCATTAGCATGGATGCAATTGATTCCATATACATGTATGAAAATGCGTTCTACAAAAATGGAAGTGAATGCGTTCCATTATAGTAAGAAAGTGTGCTCCATGAAATTGGAAGAAAGTGTGTTCCATAAAAATGGAAGCAAATGCGTCCATAAACATGAAAAAAATGCGTTCTATTATATTGGAAGGAATAGCGTTCCTTGAAATTTGGCAAATTGGAAGAAAGTGTGTTTTTTGAAATTGGAAGAAAGTGCGTCCATTAACAAGGAAAAAAATACGATCTATTATATTGGAAGAAACCGTGCTCCATGATATTGGAAGCGACTGCGTTCCATAAACATTTACGAAAATGCGTCCATAAACATGTAACAAAAAGCGTTCCATTATATTGTAAGAAAGTACATTAAATGAAATTAGAAGAATGTGCGTTCCATAGGGTTAGAAGAAAATGCGTCCATAAACATGGAAGCAATAGCGTCCATAAACATGGAAGAAATTGCGTTCCACAAACATGGAAGTTAATGCGCTCCACTATATTGTAAGAAAGTTTGCTACATGAAATTGGAAGAAAGTGTGTACCATAAAAATGGAAGAAAATGCGTCCATAAACATGGAAAAAAATGCGTTCTATTATATTGGAAGAAACTGTGCTTCATGAAATTGGAGTGTGCGTTCCATAAGTATAGAAGAAAATGCGTCCATTAACATGGAAGAAATTGCGTCCATAAACATAAAAGAAATTGCGTTCCATAAACATAGAAGAAAATGCGTCCTTAAACAATGAAGAAAATGCGTCCAAAAACATGGAAGAAAATGTGTGCCATGAAAATGGATGAAAGTGCGTCCCATGAAATTGGAAGAAAGTGGGTTCCATATGCACAGAACAAAATGCGTCCATTAACATGGAAGAAATTGCGTCCATAAACATAAAAGAAATTGAGTTCCATGAAAGCATGGATGCAAATGATTCCATATACATGTTAGAAACTGCGTTTTACAAGAATGGAAGTGCATGTGTTCCATTATAGTAAGAAAGTGTGCTCCATGAAATTGGAAGAAAGTGTGTTCCATAAAAATGGAAGAAAATGCGTCCATAAACATGGAAAAAAAATGCGTTCTATTATATTGGAAGGAAGTGCGTTCCTTGAAATTGGATGAAAGTGCGTTCTATGAAATTGCGTTCCTTGAAATTGGATGACAGTGCGCTCCATGAAATTGGAAGAAAGTTCGTTATTTGAAATTGGAAGAAAGTGCGTTCCATGAAATTGGATGAAAGTATGTTCCACGAAATTGGATGAAAGTTCGTTCTTTGAAATTGGAAGAAAGTGCGTTCCATGAAATTGGAAGAAAATGCGATCCATGAAATTGGAAGAAAGTGTGTTCCATAAAAATGGAAGCAAATGCGTCCATAAACATGAAAAAAATGCGTTACATTATATTTGAAGGAAGTGCGTTCCTTGAAATTTAATGAAAGTGCGTTCCATGAAATTCTAAGCAAGTGCAGAAACATAGAAGAAAATGCGTCCATAAACATGGAAGAAATAGCGTCCATAAACATGGAAGAAATTGCGTCCATTAACATGGAAAAAATACGTTCGATTATATTGGAAGAAACTGTGCTCCATGAAATTGGAAGCGACTGCGTTCCATAAGCATAGATGAAATTGCGTCCATTTACATGGAAGAGGGAAGAAAATGCGTCCATAAACATGGAAGAAATTCCGTTCCATAAGCATAGACGAAAATACTTACATAAACATGGAAGAAATTTCGTTCCATTATATTGTGAGAAAGTGCATTAAATGAAATTGGAAGAAAGTGCCTTCCATAAGCATAGAAGAAAATGCGTCCATAAACATGGAAGCAATAGCGTCCATAAACACGGAAGAAATTGCGTTCCACAAACATGGAAGTAAATGCGCTCCACTATATTGTAAGAAAGTTTGCTACATGAAATTGGAAGAAAGTGTGTACCATAAAAATGGAAGAAAATGCGTCCATAAGCATGGAAGCAATAGCGTCCATTAACATGGAAGAAATTGCGTCCATCAACATGAAAGAAATTTCGTTCCATTATATTGTGAGAAAGCGCATTAAATGAAATTGGAAGAAAGTGCGTTCCATAAGCATAGAAGAAAATGCGTCCATAAACATGGAAGTAATAGCGTCCATAAACATGGAAGAAATTGCGTTCCACAAACATGGAAGTAAATGCGCTCCACTATATTGTAAGAAAGTTTGCTACATGAAATTGTGAGAAAGTGTGTACCATAATGAAGAAAATACGTCCATAAACATGGAAGAAATTTCGTTCCATTATATTGTGAGAAAGCGCATTAAATGAAATTGGAGAATAGTGCGTTCCATAAGCATGGAAGAAAATGCGTCCATAAACATGGAAGCAATAGCGTCCATAAACATGGAAGAAATTGCGTTCCATTAAATTGTGAGAAAGCGCATTAAATGAAATTGGAAGAAAGCGCGTTCCATAAGCATAGAAGAAAATGCGTCCATAAACATGGAAGCAATAGCGTCCATAAACATGGAAGAAATTGCGTTCCACAAACATGGAAGTAAATGCGCTCCACTATATTGTAAGAAAGTTTGCTACATGAAATTGGAAGAAAGTGTGTACCATAAAAATGGAAGAAAATGCGTCCATAAGCATGGAAGCAATAGCGTCCATTAACATGGAAGAAATTGCGTCCATCAACATGAAAGAAATTTCGTTCCATTATATTGTGAGAAAGTGCATTAAATGAAATTGGAAGAAAGTGCGTTCCATAAGCATAGAAGAAAATGCGTCCATAAACATGGAAGTAATAGCGTCCATAAACATGGAAGAAATTGCGTTCAACAAACATGGAAGTAAATGCGCTCCACTATATTGTAAGAATGTTTGCTACATGAAATTGTGAGAAAGTGTGTACCATAAAAATGGAAGAAAATACGTCCATAAACATGGAAGAAATTTTCGTTCCATTATATTGTGAGAAAGCGCATTAAATGAAATTGGAGAATAGTGCGTTCCATAAGCATGGAAGAAAATGCGTCCATAAACATGGAAGCAATACCGTCCATAAACATGGAAGAAATTGCGTTCCACAAACATGGAAGTAAATGCGCTCCACTATATTGTAAGAAAGTTTGCTACATGAAATTGTAAGAATGTGTGTACCATAAAAATGGAAGAAAATACGTCCATAAACATGGAAAAAAATGCGTTTTATTATATTGGAAGAAACTGTGCTCTGTATAGAAGAAAATGCGTCCTTAAACAATGAAGAAAATGCGTCCATAAACATGGAAGAAAATGCGTGCCATGAAAATGGATGAAAGTGCGTCCCATGAAATTGGAAGAAAGTGCGTTCCGTATGCATAGAACAAAATGCGTCCATTAACATGGAAGAAATTGCGTCCATAAACATAAAAGAAATTGCGTTCCATGAAATTGGAAGAAAGTGCGTTCCATAAAAATGGAAGAAAATGCGTCCATAAGCATGGATGCAAACGATTCCATATACATGTAAGAAAATGCGTTCTACAAAAATGGATGTGCATGCGTTCCATTATAGTAAGAAAGTGTGCTCCATGAAATTGGAAGAAAGTGTGTTCCATAAAAATGGAAGAAAATGCGTCCATAAACATGGAAAAAAAAGCGTTCTATTATATTGGAAGGAAGTGCGTTCCTTGAAATTGGATGAAAGTGCGTTCCATGAAAATGCGTTCCTTGAAATTGGAAGAAAGTGCGTTCCATGAAATTGGATGAAAGTATGTTCCACGAAATCGGATGAAAGTTCGTTCTTTGAAATTACAAGAAAGTGCGTTCCATGAAATTGGAAGAAAATGCGCTCCATGAAATTGGAAGAAAGTGTATTCCATAAAAATGGAATCAAATGCGTCCATAAACATGAAAAAATGCGTTCTATTATATTGGAAGGAATTGCGTTCCTTGAAATTGGATCAAAGTGCGTTCCATGAAATTGCGTTCCTCGAAATTGGATGACAGTGCGTTCGATGAAATTGGAAGAAAGTGTGTTCTTTGAAATTGGAAGAAAGTGCGTTCCATGAAATTGGAAGAAAGTGCGTCCATAAACATGGAAGAAAATGCGTCCATAAACATGGAAGAAAATGCGTCCATAAACATGGAAGAAAAAGCGTCCATAAACACGGAAGAAAATGCGTCCATAAACATGGAAAAAAATGAGTTCATTATATTGGAAGGAAGTGCGTTCCTTGACAATGGATGAAAGTGCGTTCCATGCAATTGGAGGAAACATGGGCAAAAATGCGTCCATAAACATGTAACAAAAAGCGTTCCATAAACAAGGAAGAAAATGCGTCCCACTATATTGGAAGGAAGAAATTGCGTTCCATTAATTCATAACATGTAAGAAAATGCTTTAAATGTGTATTAAATGAAATTGAAAGAAAGAGCGTTCTATAAGCATTGAAGAAAATACGTCCATAAACATGGAAGAAAATGCGTGCCATGAAATTGGATGAAAGTGCGTTCCATAAGCATTGAAGTAAATGCGTCCATAAACATGGATGAAATAGCGTCCATAAACATGGAAGAAATTGCGTCCATTAACATGGAAAAAATACGTTCTATTATATTGGAAGAAACTGTGCCCCATAAAATTGGAAGCGACTGCGTTCCATAAGCATAGATGAAATTGCGTCCATTAACATGGAAGAGGGAAGAAAATGCGTCCATAAACATGGAAGAAATTGCGTTCCATAAGCATAGACGAAAATACTTACATAAACATGGAAGAAATTTCGTTCCATTATATTGTGAGAAAGTGCATTAAATGAAATTGGAAGAAAGTGCGTTCCACAAACATGGAAGTAAATGCGCTCCACTATATTGTAAGAAAGTTTGCTACATGAAATTGTAAGAAGTGTGTACCATAAAAATGGAAGAAAATACGTCCATAAACATGAAAAAAAATGCGTTCTATTATATTGGAAGAAACTGTGCTCCATGAAAATGGATGAAAGTGCGTCCCATGAAATTGGAAGAAAGTGTGTTCCATATGCATAGAACAAAATGAGTCCATTAACATGGAAGAAATTGCGTCCATAAACATAAAAGAAATTGCGTTCCATGAAATTGGAAGAAAGTGCGTTCCATAAACGTGGAAGAAAATGCGTCCATAAGCATGGATGCAAATGATTCCATATACATGTAAGAAAATGCGTTCTACAAAAATGGATGTGCATGCGTTCCATTATAGTAAGAAAGTGTGCTCCATGAAATTGGAAGAAAGTGTGTTCCATAAAAATGGAAGAAAATGCGTCCATAAACATGGAAAAAAAAGCGTTCTATTATATTGGAAGGATGTGCGTTCCTTGAAATTGGATGACAGTGCGTTCCATGAAATTGGAAGAAAGTGTGTTCTTTGAAATTGGAAGAAAGTGCGTTCCATGAAATTGGATGAAAGTGCGTCCATAAACATGGAAGAAAATGCGTCCATAAACATGGAAGAAAAAGCGTCCATAAACACGGAAGAAAATGCGTCCATAAACATGGAAAAAATGAGTTCATTATATTGGAAGGAAGTGCGTTCCTTGACAATGGATGAAAGTGCACTCCATGAAATTGGAAGAAAGTTTGTTCTTCGAAATTGGAAAAAAGTGCGTTCCATGAAATTGGATGAAAGTATGTTCCACGAAATTGGATGAAAGTTCGTTCTTTGAAATTACAAGAAAGTGCGTTCCATGAAATTGGAAGAAAATGCGCTCCATGAAATTGGAAGAAAGTGTATTCCATAAAAATGGAATCAAATGCGTCCATAAACATGAAAAAATGCGTTCTATTATATTGGAAGGAATTGCGTTCCTTGAAATTGGATGAAAGTGCGTTCCATGAAATTGCGTTCCTCGAAATTGGATGACAGTGCGTTCGATGAAATTGGAAGAAAGTGTGTTCTTTGAAATTGGAAGAAAGTGCGTTCCATGAAATTGGAAGAAAGTGCGTCCATAAACATGGAAGAAAATGCGTCCATAAACATGGAAGAAAAAGCGTCCATAAACACGGAAGAAAATGCGTCCATAAACATGGAAAAAAATGAGTTCATTATATTGGAAGGAAGTGCGTTCCTTGACAATGGATGAAAGTGCGTTCCATGCAATTGGAGGAAACATGGGCAAAAATGCGTGCATAAACATGGAAGAAATTGCGTTCCATAAACAAGGAAGAAAATGCGTCCCACTATATTGGAAGGAAGAAATTGCGTTCCATTAATTCATAACATGTAAGAAAATGCTTTAAATGTGTATTAAATGAAATTGAAAGAAAGAGCGTTCTATAAGCATTGAAGAAAATGCGTCCATAAACATGGAAGAAATAGCGTCCATAAACATGGAAGAAATTGCGTCCATTAACATGGAAAAAAATACGTTCTATTATATTGGAAGAAACTGTGCTCCATAAAATTGGAAGCGACTGCGTTCCATAAGCATAGATGAAATTGCGTCCATTAACATGGAAGACGGAAGAAAATGCGTCCATAAACATGGAAGAAATTGCGTTCCATAAGCATAGACGAAAATACTTACATAAACATGGAAGAAATTTCGTTCCATTATATTGTGAGAAAGTGCATTAAATGAAATTGGAAGAAAGTGCGTTCCATAAGCATAGAAGAAAATGCGTCCATAAACATGGAAGCAATAGCGTCCATAATCATGGAAGAAATTGCGTTCCACAAACATGGAAGTAAATGCGCTCCACTATATTGTAAGAAAGTTTGCTACATGAAATTGGAAGAAAGTGTGTACCATAAAAATGGAAGAAAATGCGTCCATAAGCATGGAAGCAATAGCGTCCATTAACATGGAAGAAATTGCGTCCATCAACATGAAAGAAATTTCGTTCCATTATATTGTGAGAAAGCGCATTAAATGAAATTGGAAGAAAGTGCGTTCCATAAGCATAGAAGAAAATGCGTCCATAATCATGGAAGTAATAGCGTCCATAAACATGGAAGAAATTGCGTTCCACAAACATGGAAGAAAATGCGCTCCACTATATTGTAAGAAAGTTTTCTACATGAAATTGTAAGAAAGTGTGTACCATAAAAATGGAAGAAAATACGTCCATAAACATGGAAAAAATTTCGTTCCATTATATTGTGAGAAAGCGCATTAAATGAAATTGGAGAATAGTGCGTTCCATAAGCATAGAAGAAAATGCGTCCATAAACATGGAAGCAATAGCGCCCATAAACATGGAAGAAATTGCGTTCCATTATATTGTGAGAAAGCGCATTAAATGAAATTGGAAGAAAGTGCGTTCCATAAGCATAGAAGAAAATGCGTCCATAAACATGGAAGCAATAGCGTCCATAAACATGGAAGAAATTGCGTTCTACAAACATGCGCTCCACTATATTGTAAGAAAGTTTGCTACATGAAATTGTAAGAAAGTGTGTACCATAAAATGGAAGAAAATACGTCCATAAACATGAAAAAAATGCGTTCTATTATATTGGAAGAAACTGTGCTCCATGAAATTGGAAGAGAGTGCGTTCCATAAGTATAGAAGAAAATACGTCCTTAAACAATGAAGAAAATGCGTCCATAAACATGGAAGAAAATGCGTGCCATGAAAATGGATGAAAGTGCGTCCCATGAAATTGGAAGAAAGTGCGTTCCATATGCATAGAACAAAATGCGTCCATTAACATGGAAGAAATTGCGTCCATAAACATAAAAGAAATTGCGTTCCATGAAATTGGAAGAAAGTGCGTTGCATAAACGTGGAAGAAAATGCGTCCATTAGCATGGATGCAAATGATTCCATATACATGTAAGAAAATGCGTTCTACAAAAATGGAAGTGCATGCGTTCCATTATAGTAAGAAAGTGTGCTCCATGAAATTGGAAGCAAGTGTGTTCCATAAAAATGGAAGAAAATGCGTCCATAAACACGGAAGAAAATGCGTCCCACTATATTGGAAGGAAGAAATTGCGTTCCATTAATTCATAACATGTAAGAAAATGCTTTAAATGTGTATTAAATGAAATTGAAAGAAAGAGCGTTCTATAAGCATTGAAGAAAATGCGTCCATAAACATGGAAGGAAATGCGTGCCATGAAATTGGATGAAAGTGCGTTCCATAAGCATTGAAGTAAATGCGTCCATAAACATTTAAGAAATCGCGTCCATAAACATGGAAGAAATTGCGTTCCATAAACATGGAAGAAAATGCGTTCCATTATATTTGAAGGAAGTGCGTTCCTTGAAATATGATGAAAGTGCGTTTGTCGCATGCAAAAATTGCGTGCGACAAAATATTCTGTTTCGTCTTCCCGATATCCCATCCTTGACCGAGGTAAAGGGAAAGCTCGAACACCTCGTCAACACCCGACGCCCTTGTTGAAAGATTGTCTGCACGGGAGCTTACGCGATGACAGGGACCGCGGTAAGCCCAAAGGAGTACTTATCCGCAACCAAAAGATTGGAAAGAAAATAATCAATAGGCATATCAATCAATAATCATAATCAATCGGAGAGTAAATAATCTGTGGAATACCCCCGGGGCCTTCATAATTCTCCGGAGTCGCCGCTCTAAACTCCTAAAAGTAGACCACCAGTAGGGCAGACAACAAAAAAATACCTACGTCGTCTTCGACTGAAACGTCCATGTGCCGTGTGTCGTGCACACGGTATACACATGTTCGCCCTGGAGTGTGAATGTATGGGGAGAGTGAGACACCGAGGGAGGCGGCCAGTGCACTGGAGGTGATTCCCTTTGCACTGGTGGCCGAGCAGCGGGAAATCATGATCGACGGAGCCGGCACACGCACCAGTAGACACACACACACACACACCCGCCCCACTAATGAATGGCCCAGCGGAGTGGTAGACGACCACACAGAAAAAAAAAACATTGATGTAGACGAGTGGTGAAACCACGGCTGAACCATATAGCCAAATAAGCAGAAATCCAGCCAAAGATATGCTGTGTGCGCGACGTTGCCGGGTCCGACGATCTAATGGGTGAGAGTGGGACGCACGATCCAGTGGTGGATCGCCAAGCGTCGTGTATGTGAGAGGATGGGAGTGTATGCATGAGGTGCGAGATGATTGGAATGTATGTATGATATGCGAAATGTATGGAAGGTATGCATGGTATGTGAGATGGATGTAATGTATGGTATGTGAGAGATGTGTCGTATGCGTGCGAATGTTAATGGTGCGGAGTGTCTGAATTTGCGTATGCGAATACCGGCGTGTGAGTGAATAATCGTGGTGGGATCAGTCAGTCTTAGACTATCTGCTTAAGGGAGACCACGTCCCAGTATCTTGCTCGCGATTTCTTTGTGTGAAAAAGCAATAATAAAACGAAACCCAATAAACCGGCACGAGTCCGAGGATCCTTTGGGAGTAGCAGAACACGAACAACAATCCAGGAGGAAGACGAGGACGACGGAGAAGGAAGGCACCGGTGGACAGGACCTCGATAAATACACCTACCAGTTGGACAAAACGGATAAGTACCCCTTTGTGGGAGAATCGTTATTAGTGCACAGTGCGTCGTACATATATATATTGAGACAAATATATATATGTACGTAGTGCGGGGCACAGATAAATTTAAGGAAAATAAATAGTTGGGTGGTTTTTTTTTTGTGTCGGGGTTGGGGAGACTCCGTGGGAGCCCCAGTCCAAAGTCGATAGTGCCCAAGAAAAGTGGTGCACCGGTACGCGTAAGGTCCCGTTTCGTCCGCGGAAAAGTTTTTGGGGAGGAAAACCCCAGTCGGTTGGCGGCGCAAAGATCGCATCGCGAAGTTTGGTTGGCCCGTTGAGTTTTCGTACCGAAACGGTACTCCGCGAATCTGTGGCGACGTATTCGGGGTTTCCCGGTACCCCTTAGGCCTTTGTGTGCCTGCGTCCGTTGTGGTGTCGTCCCGTTTTTGTTTTGTGTGGGGGCGGGATCCCGCGTGAATTAGATCGGGTTTCCCGACATGTGGGCTGAGGTTTTCGGACCGACGCCAAAACTCTGGCCCTCCCCAAGAAATTGGGAAAGCGATATACGCGGTTCGTATAAATATACAGGTATATATAGATATACGCGAACGCGTCTACATATACTTATATATATATATACATAGGGTTTCGTCGTCCCTGTGAAAGACGACGTGGCGCCCACTTCCTTAAGGGAAGTTCGGAAGTTCGGGACTAGTGACCGTTTGGTCAAGTCGGGAGTTTGGGGACCCACCCCAGCTGAGTTAGCGGAGCCGAAGGTCTATTGGGACCACCCGGTGTCCATTTTGTGCGACACGTTCCATGAAATTCTAAGCAAGTGCGTTCCATAAGCATAGAAGAAAATGCGTCCATAAACATGGAAGAAATAGCGTCCATAAGCATGGAAGAAATTGCGTCCATTAACATGGAAAAAAATACGTTCTATTATATTGGAAGAAACTGTGCTCCATGAAATTGGAAACGACTGCGTTCCATAAGCATAGAAGAAATTGCGTCCATTAACATGGAAAAAAATACGTTCTATTATATTGGAAGAAACTGTGCTCCATGAAATTGGAAGCGACTGCGTTCCATAAAAATTTACGAAAATGCGTCCATAAACATGTAACAAAAAGCATTCCATTATATTGTAAGAAAGAACATTAAATGAAATTGGAAGAATGTGCGTTCCATAAGCATAGAAGAAAATGCGTCCATTAACATGGAAGCAATAGCGTCCATAAACATGGAAGAAATTGCGTTCCACAAACATGGAAGTTAATGCGCTCCACTATATTGTAAGAAAGTTTGCTACATGAAATTGGAAGAAAGTGTGTACCATAAAAATGGAAGAAAATGCGTCCATAAACATGGAAAAAAATGCGTTCTATTATATTGGAAGAAACTGTGCTCCATGAAATTGGAAGAGAGTGCGTTCCATAGAAGAAAATGCGTCCATTAACATGGAAGAGGGAAGAAAATGCGTCCATAAACATGGAAGAAATTGCATTCCATAAACATAGACGAAAATGCTTACATAAACATGGAAGAAATTTCGTTCCATTATATTGTGAGAAAGTGCATTAAATGAAATTGGAAGAAAGTGCGTTCCATAAGCATAGAAGAAAATGCGTCCATAAACATGGAAGCAATAGCGTCCATAAACATAAAAGAAATTGCGTTCCATAAACATGGAAGAAAATGCGTCCTTAAACAATGAAGAAAATGCGTCCATAGACATGGAAAAAAATGAGTTCGTTATATTGGAAGGAAGTGCGTTCCTTGACAATGGATGAAAGTGCGTTCCATGCAATTGGAGGAAACATGGGCAAAAATGCGTCCATTAACATGGAAGAAATTGCGTCCATAAACATAAATATAATGAAATTGCGAGAAATTGCGTTCCATAAGCATGTAACAAAAAGCGTTCCATTGTATTGTAAGAAAGTACATTAAATGACATTAGAAGAATGTGCGTTCCATAAGCATAGAAGAAAATGCTTACATAAACATGGAAGCAATAGCGTCCATAAACATGAAAGAAATTGCGTTCCACAAACATGGCATAAAAGGCGTCCATAAACATGGAAGAAAATGCGTGCCATGAAAATGGATGAAAGTGCGTTCCATGAAATTGGAAGAAAGTGCGTTCCATAAACACTGAAGAAAATGCGTCCATTAACATGGAAGAAAATGCGTGCCATGAAAATGGATGAAAGTGCGTTCCATGAAATTGGAAGAAAGTGCGTTCCATAAACACTGAAGAAAATGCGTCCATTAACATGGAAGAGGGAAGAAAATGCGTCCATAAACATGGAAGAAATTGCGTTCCATAAACATAGACGAAAATGCTTACATAAACATGGAAGAAATTTCGTTCCATTATATTGTGAGAAAGTGCATTAAATGAAATTGGAAGAAAGTGCGTTCCATAAGCATAGAAGAAAATGCGTCCATAAACATGGAAGCAATAGCGTCCATAAACATGAAAGAAATTGCGTTCCACAAACATGGAAGTAAATGCGCTCCACTATATTGTAAGAAAGTTTGCTACATAAAATTGGAAGAAAGTGTGTACCATTAAAATGGAAGAAAATGCGTCCATAAACATGGAAGCAATAGCGTCCATAAACATGGAAGAAATTGCGTTCCACAAACATAGAAGTTAATGCGCTCCACTTTATTGTAAGAAAGTTTGCTACATGAAATTGGAAGAAAGTGTGTACCATAAAAAGGGAAGAAAATGCGTCCATAAACATGGAAAAAATGCGTTCTATTATATTGGAAGAAACTGTGCTCCATGAAATTGGAAGAGAGTGCGTTCCATAAGCATAGAAGAAAATGCGTCCATTAACATGGAAGAAATTGCGTCCATAAACATAAAAGAAATTGCGTTCCATAAACATGGAAGAAAATGCGTCCTTAAACAATGAAGAAAATGCGTCCATAAACATGGAAAAAATGAGTTCATTATATTGGAAGGAAGTGCGTTCCTTGACAATGGATGAAAGTGCGTTCCATGCAATTGGAGGAAACATGGGCAAAAATGCGTCCATTAACATGGAAGAAATTGCGTCCATAAACATAAGTATAATGAAATTGCGAGAAATTGCGTTCCATAAACAGGGAAGAAAATGCGTCCATAAGCATGCAACAAAAAGCGTTCCATTATATTGTAAGAAAGTACATTAAATGACATTAGAAGAATGTGCGTTCCATAAGCATAGAAGAAAATGCGTCCATAAACATGGAAGCAATAGCGTCCATAAACATGGAAGAAATTGCGTTCCACAAACATGGAAGTTTATACGCTCCACTATATTGCGAGAAAGTTTGCTACATGAAATCGGAAGAAAGTGTGTACCATAAAAATGGAAGAAAATGCGTCCATAAACATGGAAAAAAATGAAGAAACTGTGCTCCATGAAATTGGAAGAGAGTGCGTTCCATAAGCATAGAAGAAAATGCGTCCATTAACATGGAAGAAATTGCGTCCATAAACATAAAAGAAATTGCGTTCCATAAACATGGAAGAAAATGCGTCCTTAAACAATGAAGAAAATGCGTCCATAGACATGGACAAAAATGAGTTCATTATATTGGAAGGAAGTGCGTTCCTTGACAATGGATGAAAGTGCGTTCCATGCAATTGGAGGAAACATGGGCAAAAATGCGTCCATTAACATGGAAGAAATTGCCTCCATAAACATAAATATAACGAAATTGCGAGAAATTGCGTTCCATAAGCATGTAACAAAAAGCGTTCCATTATATTGTAAGAAAGTACATGAAATGACATTAGAAGAATGTGCGTTCCATAAGCATAGAAGAAAATGCGTCCATTAACATGGAAAAAAATGCGTTCTATTATATTGGAAGAAACTGTGCTCCCTGAAATTGGAAGAGAGTGCGTTCCATAAGCATAGAAGAAAATACGTCCATTAACATGGAAGAAATTGCGTCCATAAACATAAAAGAAATTGCGTTCCATAAACATGGAAGAAAATGCGTCCATAAGCATGAAAGAAAATGCGTTCCATAAACATAGACGAAAATGCTTACATAAACATGGAAAAAATTTCGTTCCATTATATTGTGAGAAAGTGCATTAAATGAAATTGGAAGAAAGTGCGTTCCATAAGCATAGAATAAAATGCGTCCATAAACATGGAAGCAATAGCGTCCATAAACATGGAAGAAATTGCGTTCCACAAACATAGAAGTTAATGCGCTCCACTTTATTGTAAGAAAGTTTGCTACATGAAATTGGAAGAAAGTGTGTACCATAAAAATGGAAGAAAATGCGTCCATAAACATGGAAAAAATGCGTTCTATTATATTGGAAGAAACTGTGCTCCATGAAATTGGAAGAGAGTGCGTTCCATAAGCATAGAAGAAAATGCGTCCATTAACATGGAAGAAATTGCGTCCATAAACATAAAAGAAATTGCGTTCCATAAACATGGAAGAAAATGCGTCCTGAAACAATGAAGAAAATGCGTCCATAAACATGGAAAAAATGAGTTCATTATATTGGAAGGAAGTGCGTTCCTTGACAATGGATGAAAGTGCGTTCCATGCAATTGGAGGAAACATGGGCAAAAATGCGTCCATTAACATGGAAGAAATTGCGTCCATAAACATAAGTATAATGAAATTGCGAGAAATTGCGTTCCATAAACAGGGAAGAAAATGCGTCCATAAGCATGCAACAAAAAGCGTTCCATTATATTGTAAGAAAGTACATTAAATGACATTAGAAGAATGTGCGTTCCATAAGCATAGAAGAAAATGCGTCCATAAACATGGAAGCAATAGCGTCCATAAACATGGAAGAAATTGCGTTCCACAAACATGGAAGTTTATGCGCTCCACTATATTGCGAGAAAGTTTGCTACATGAAATCGGAAGAAAGTGTGTACCATAAAAATGGAAGAAAATGCGTCCATAAACATGGAAAAAAATGAAGAAACTGTGCTCCATGAAATTGGAAGAGAGTGCGTTCCATAAGCATAGAAGAAAATGCGTCCATTAACATGGAAGAAATTGCGTCCATAAACATAAAAGAAATTGCGTTCCATAAACATGGAAGAAAATGCGTCCTTAAACAATGAAGAAAATGCGTCCATAGACATGGACAAAAATGAGTTCATTATATTGGAAGGAAGTGCGTTCCTTGACAATGGATGAAAGTGCGTTCCATGCAATTGGAGGAAACATGGGCAAAAATGCGTCCATTAACATGGAAGAAATTGCCTCCATAAACATAAATATAATGAAATTGCGAGAAATTGCGTTCCATAAGCATGTAACAAAAAGCGTTCCATTATATTGTAAGAAAGTACATGAAATGACATTAGAAGAATGTGCGTTCCATAAGCATAGAAGAAAATGCGTCCATTAACATGGAAAAAAATGCGTTCTATTATATTGGAAGAAACTGTGCTCCCTGAAATTGGAAGAGAGTGCGTTCCATAAGCATAGAAGAAAATACGTCCATTAACATGGAAGAAATTGCGTCCATAAACATAAAAGAAATTGCGTTCCATAAACATGGAAGAAAATGCGTCCATAAGCATGAAAGAAAATGCGTTCCATAAACATAGACGAAAATGCTTACATAAACATGGAAAAAATTTCGTTCCATTATATTGTGAGAAAGTGCATTAAATGAAATTGGAAGAAAGTGCGTTCCATAAGCATAGAATAAAATGCGTCCATAAACATGGAAGCAATAGCGTCCATAAACATGGAAGAAATTGCGTTCCACAAACATGGAAGTAAATGCGCTCCACTATATTGTAAGAAAGTTTGCTACATGAAATTGGAAGAAAGTGTGTACCATAAAAGAAATTGCGTTCCATAAACATGGAAGAAAATGCGTCCTTAAACAATGAAGAAAATGCGTCCATAAACATGGAAAAAAATGAGGTCGTTATATTGGAAGGAAGTGCGTTCCTTGACAATGGATGAAAGTGCGTTCTATGCAATTGGAGGAAACATGGGCAAAAATGCGTCCATTAACATGGAAGAAATTGCGTCCATAAACATAAATATAAAGAAATTGCGAGAAATTGCGTTCAATAAACAGGGAAGAAAATGCGTCCAAAAGCATGGAAGAAATTGCGTCCATTAACAAGGAAGAAAATACGTTCTATTATATTGGAAGAAACTGTGCTCCATGAAATTGGAAGCGACTGCGTTCCATAAACATTTACGAAAATGCGTCCATAAACATGTAACAAAAAGCGTTCCATTATATTGTAAGAAAGAACATTAAATGAAATTGGAAAAATGTGCGTTCCATAAGCATAGAAGAAAATGCGTCCATAAACATGGAAGCAATAGCGTCCATAAACATGGAAGAAATTGCGTTCCACAAACATGGAAGTTAATGCGCTCCACTATATTGTAAGAAAGTTTGCTACATGAAATTGGAAGAAAGTGTGTACCATAAAAATGGAAGAAAATGCGTCCATAAACATGGAAAAAAATGCGTTCTATTATATTGGAAGAAACTGTGCTCCATGAAATTGGATGAGAGTGCGTACCATAAGCATAGAAGAAAATGCGTCCATTAACATGGAAGAAATTGCGTTCCACAAACATGGAATAAAATGCGTCCATAAACATGGAAGAAAATGCGTGCCATGAAAATGGATGAAAGTGCGTTCCATGAGATTGGAAGAAAGTGCGTTCCATGAACACTGAAGAAAATGCGTCCATTAACATGGAAGAGGGAAGAAAATGCGTCCATAAACATGGAAGAAATTGCGTTCCATAAACATAGTCGAAAATGCTTACATAAACATGGAAGAAATTTCGTTCCATTATATTGTGAGAAAGTGCATTAAATGAAATTGGAAGAAAGTGCGTTCCATAAGCATAGAAGAAAATGCGTCCATAAACATGGAAGCAATAGCGTCCATAAACATGGAAAAAATGCGTTCTAATACATTGGAAGAAACTGTGCTCCATGAAATTGGAAGAGAGTGCGTTCCATAAGCATAGAATAAAATGCGTCCATTAACATGGAAGAAATTGCGTCCATAAACATAAACGAAATTGCGTTCCATAAACATGGAAGAAAATGCGTCCTTAAACAATGAACAAAATGCGTCCATAAACATGGAAAAAAATGAGTTCGTTATATTGGAAGGAAGTGCGTTCCTTGACAATGGATGAAAGTACGTTCCATGCAATTGGAGGAAACATGGGCAAAAATGCGTCCATTAACATGGAAGAAATTGCGTCCATAAACATAAATATAATGAAATTGCGTTCAATAAACAGGGAATAAAATGCGTCCATAAGCATGGAAGAAATTGCGTCCATTAACAAGGAAAAAAATACGTTCTATAATATTGGAAGAAACTGTGCTCCATGAAATTGGAAGCGACTGCGTTCCATAAACATTTACGAAAATGCGTCCATAAACATGTAACAAAAAGCGTTCCATTATATTGTAAGAAAGTACATTAAATGAAATTAGAAGAATGTGCGTTCCATAAGCATAGAAGAAAATGCGTCCATAAACATGGAAGCAATAGCGTCCATAAACATGGAAGAAATTGCGTTCCACAAACATGGAAGTTTATGCGCTCCACTATATTGTGAGAAAGTTTGCTACATGAAATTGGAAGAAAGTGTGTTAAATAAGCATAGATGAAAATGCGTCCATTAACATGGAAGAAATTGCGTCCATAAACATAAAAGAAATTGCAATCCATAAACATGGAAGAAAATGCGTCCATAAACGTGGAAGAAATTGCGTTCCACAAACATGGAAGTAAATGCGCTCCACTATATTGTAAGAAAGTTTGCTACATGAAATTGGAAGAAAGTGTGTACCATAAAAATGGAAGAAAATGCATGCCATGAAAATGGATGAAAGTGCGTTCCATGAAACTGGAAGAAAGTGCGTTCCATAAGCACTGAAGAAAATGCGTCCATTAACATGGAAGAGGGAAGAAAATGCGTCCATAAACATGGAAGAAATTGCGTTCCATTATATTGTATGAAAGTACATTAAATGACATTAGAAGAATGTGCGTTCCATAAGCATAGAAGAAAATGCGTCCATAAACATGGAAGCAATAGCGTCCATAAACATGGAAGAAATTGCGTTCCACAAACATGGAAGTTTATGCGCTCCACTATATTGTGAGAAAGTTTGCTACATGAAATTGGAAGAAAGTGTGTTAAATAAGCATAGATGAAAATGCGTCCATTAACATGGAAGAAATTGCGTCCATAAACATAAAAGAAATTGCAATCCATAAACATGGAAGAAAATGCGTCCATAAACGTGGAAGAAATTGCGTTCCACAAACATGGAAGTAAATGCGCTCCACTATATTGTAAGAAAGTTTGCTACATGAAATTGGAAGAAAGTGTGTACCATAAAAATGGAAGAAAATGCATGCCATGAAAATGGATGAAAGTGCGTTCCATGAAACTGGAAGAAAGTGCGTTCCATAAGCACTGAAGAAAATGCGTCCATTAACATGGAAGAGGGAAGAAAATGCGTCCATAAACATGGAAGAAATTGCGTTCCATAAACATAGACAAAAATGCTTACATAAACATGGAAGAAATTTCGTTCCATTATATTGTGAGAAAGTGCATTAAATGAAATTGGAAGAAAGGGCGTTTCATAAGCATAGATGAAAATGCGTCCATAAACATGGAAGCAATAGCGTCCATAAACATGGAAGAAATTGCGTTCCGCAAACATGGAAGTAAAATATATTGTAAGAAAGTTTGCTACATGAAATTGGAAGAAAGTGTTTACCATAAAAATGGAAGAAAATGCGTCCATAAACATGGAAGCAATAGCGTCCATAAACATGGAAGAAATTGCGTTCCACAAACATGGAAGTTAATGCGCTCCACTATATTGTAAGAAAGCTTGCTACATGAAATTGGAAGAAAGTGTTTACCATAAAAATGGAAGAAAATGCGTCCATAAACATGGAAGCAATAGCGTCCATAAACATGGAAGAAATTGCGTCCATAAACATGGAAGAAAATGCGTCCATAAACATGGAAGCAATAGCGTCCATAAACATGGAAGAAATTGCGTTCCACAAACATGGAAGTTAATGCGCTCCACTATATTGTAAGAAAAGTTTGCTGCATGAAATTGGAAGAAAGTGTGTACCATAAAAATGGAAGAAATTGCGTCCATAAACATAAATATAATGAAATTGCGAGAAATTGCGTTCAATAAACAGGGAAGAAAATGCGTCCATAAGCATGGAAGAAATTGCGTCCATTAACAAGGAAAAAAATACGTTCTATAATATTGGAAGAAACTGTGCTCCATGAAATTGGAAGCGACTGCGTTCCATAAACATTTACGAAAATGCGTCCATAAACATGTAACAAAAAGCGTTCCATTATATTGTAAGAAAGTACATTAAATGAAATTAGAAGAATGTGCGTTCCATAAGCATAGAAGAAAATGCGTCCATAAACATGGAAGCAATAGCGTCCATAAACATGGAAGAAATTGCGTTCCACAAACATGGAAGTTAATGCGTTCCACTACATTGTAAGAAAGTTTGCTGCATGAAATTGGAAGAAAGTGTGTACCATTAACATGGAAGAAATTGCGTCCATAAACATAAAATAAATTGCGTTCCATAAACATGGAAGAAAATGCGTCCTTAAACAATGAACAAAATGCGTCCATAAACATGGAAAAAAATGAGTTCATTATATTGGAAGGAAGTGCGTTCCTTGACAATGGATGAAAGTGCGTTCCATGCAATTGGAGGAAACATGGGCAAAAATGCGTCCATTAACATGGAAGAAATTGCGTCCATAAACATAAATATAATGAAATTGCGTTCAATAAACAGGGAATAAAATGCGTCCATAAGCATGGAAGAAATTGCGTCCATTAACAAGGAAAAAAATACGTTCTATAATATTGGAAGAAACTGTGCTCCATGAAATTGGAAGCGACTGCGTTCCATAAACATTTACGAAAATGCGTCCATAAACATGTAACAAAAAGCGTTCCATTATATTGTATGAAAGTACATTAAATGAAATTAGAAGAATGTGCGTTCCATAAGCATAGAAGAAAATGCGTCCATAAACATGGAACCAATAGCGTCCATAAACATGGAAGAAATTGCGTTCCACAAACATGGAAGTTTATGCGCTCCACTATACTGTGAGAAAGTTTGCTACATGAAATTGGAAGAAAGTGTGTACCATAAAAATGGAAGAAAAAGCGTCCATAAACATGGAAAAAAATGCGTTATATTATATTGGAAGAAACTGTGCTCCCTGAAATTGGAAGAGAGTGCGTTCCATAAGCATAGAAGAAAATGCGTCCATTAACATGGAAGAAATTGCGTCCATAAACATAAAAGAAATTGCGTTCCATAAACATGGAAGAAAATGCGTCCATAAACATGGAAGAAAATGCGTTCCATAAACATAGACGAAAATGCTTACATAAACATGGAAGAAATTTCGTTCCATTATATTGTACGAAAGTACATTAAATGACATTAGAAGAATGTGCGTTCCATAAGCATAGAAGAAAATGCGTCCATAAACATGGAAGCAATAGCGTCCATAAACATGGAAGAAATTGCGTTCCACAAACATGGAAGTTTATGCGCTCCACTATATTGTGAGAAAGTTTGCTACATGAAATTGGAAGAAAGTGCGTTAAATAAGCATAGAAGAAAATGCGTCCATTAACATGGAAGAAATTGCGTCCATAAACATAAAAGAAATTGCGTTCCATAAACATGGAAGAAAATGCGTCCATAAACGTGGAAGAAATTGCGTTCCACAAACATGGAAGTAAATGCGCTCCACTATATTGTAAGAAAGTTTGCTACATGAAATTGGAAGAAAGTGTGTACCATAAAAATGGAAGAAAATGCATGCCATGAAAATGGATGAAAGTGCGTTCCATGAAATTGGAAGAAAGTGCGTTCCATAAGCACTGAAGAAAATGCGTCCATTAACATGGAAGAGGGAAGAAAATGCGTCCATAAACATGGAAGAAATTGCGTTCCATAAACATAGACAAAAATGCTTACATAAACATGGAAGGAATTTCGTTCCATTATATTGTGAGAAAGTGCATTAAATGAAATTGGAAGAAAGGGCGTTTCATAAGCATAGATGAAAATGCGTCCATAAACATGGAAGCAATAGCGTCCATAAACATGGAAGAAATTGCGTTCCGCAAACATGGAAGTAAAATATATTGTAAGAAAGTTTGCTACATGAAATTGGAAGAAAGTGTTTACCATAAAAATGGAAGAAAATGCGTCCATAAACATGGAAGCAATAGCGTCCATAAATTGCGTTCCACAAACATGGAAGTTAATGCGCTCCACTATATTGTAAGAAAAGTTTGCTGCATGAAATTGGAAGAAAGTGTGTACCATAAAAATGGAAGAAATTGCGTCCATAAACATAAATATAATGAAATTGCGAGAAATTGCGTTCAATAAACAGGGAAGAAAATGCGTCCATAAGCATGGAAGAAATTGCGTCCATTAACAAGGAAAAAAATACGTTCTATAATATTGGAAGAAACTGTGCTCCATGAAATTGGAAGCGACTGCGTTCCATAAACATTTACGAAAATGCGTCCATAAACATGTAACAAAAAGTGTTCCATTATATTGTAAGAAAGTACATTAAATGAAATTAGAAGAATGTGCGTTCCATAAGCATAGAAGAAAATGCGTCCATAAACATGGAACCAATAGCGTCCATAAACATGGGAGAAATTGCGTTCCACAAACATGGAAGTTTATGCGCTCCACTATACTGTGAGAAAGTTTGCTACATGAAATTGGAAGAAAGTGTGTACCATAAAAATGGAAGAAAAAGCGTCCATAAACATGGAAAAAAATGCGTTCTATTATATTGGAAGAAACTGTGCTCCCTGAAATTGGAAGAGAGTGCGTTCCATAAGCATGGAAGAAAATGCGTCCATAAACATGGAAGAAAATGCGTTCCATAAACATAGACGAAAATGCTTACATAAACATGGAAGAAATTTCGTTCCATTATATTGTATGAAAGTACATTAAATGAAATTAGAAGAATGTGCGTTCCATAAGCATAGAAGAAAATGCGTCCATAAACATGGAAGCAATAGCGTCCATAAACATGGAAGAAATTGCGTTCCACAAACATGGAAGTTTATGCGCTCCACTATATTGTGAGAAAGTTTGCTACATGAAATTGGAAGAAAGTGCGTTAAATAAGCATAGAAGAAAATGCGTCCATTAACATGGAAGAAATTGCGTCCATAAACATAAAAGAAATTGCGTTCCATAAACATGGAAGAAAATGCGTCCATAAACGTGGAAGAAATTGCGTTCCACAAACATGGAAGTAAATGCGCTCCACTATATTGTAAGAAAGTTTGCTACATGAAATTGGAAGAAAGTGTGTACCATAAAAATGGAAGAAAATGCATGCCATGAAAATGGATGAAAGTGCGTTCCATGAAATTGGAAGAAAGTGCGTTCCATAAGCACTGAAGAAAATGCGTCAATTAACATGGAAGAGGGAAGAAACTGCGTCCATAAACATGGAAGAAATTGCGTTCCGTAAACATAGACAAAAATGCTTACATAAACATGGAAGAAATTTCGTTCCATTATATTGTGAGAAAGTGCATTAAATGAAATTGGAAGAAAGGGCGTTTCATAAGCATAGATGAAAATGCGTCCATAAACATGGAAGAAATTTCGTTCCATTATATTGTATGAAAGTACATTAAATGAAATTAGAAGAATGTGCGTTCCATAAGCATAGAAGAAAATGCGTCCATTAACATGGAAGAAATTGCGTCCATAAACATAAAAGAAATTGCGTTCCATAAACATAGACGAAAATGCTTACATAAACATGGAAGAAATTTCGTTCCATTATATTGTATGAAAGTACATTAAATGAAATTAGAAGAATGTGCGTTCCATAAGCATAGAAGAAAATGCGTCCATTAACATGGAAGAAATTGCGTCCATAAACATAAAAGAAATTGCGTTCCATAAACATGGAAGAAAATGCGTCCATAAACATGGAAGAAAATGCGTTCCATAAACATAGACGAAAATGCTTACATAAACATGGAAGAAATTTCGTTCCATTATATTGTATGAAAGTACATTAAATGAAATTAGAAGAATGTGCGTTCCATAAGCATAGAAGAAAATGCGTCCATTAACATGGAAGAAATTGCGTCCATAAACATAAAAGAAATTGCGTTCCATAAACATGGAAGAAATTGCGTTCCACAAACATGGAAGTAAATGCGCTCCACTATATTGTAAGAAAGTTTGCTACATGAAATTGGAAGAAAGTGTGTACCATAAAAATGGAAGAAAATGCATGCCATGAAAATGGATGAAAGTGCGTTCCATGAAATTGGAAGAAAGTGCGTTCCATAAGCACTGAAGAAAATGCGTCCATTAACATGGAAGAGGGAAGAAAATGCGTCCATAAACATGGAAGAAATTGCGTTCCATAAACATAGACAAAAATGCTTACATAAACATGGAAGAAATTTCGTTCCATTATATTGTGAGAAAGTGCATTAAATGAAATTGGAAGAAAGGGCGTTTCATAAGCATAGATGAAAATGCGTCCATAAACATGGAAGAAATTTCGTTCCATTATATTGTATGAAAGTACATTAAATGAAATTAGAAGAATGTGCGTTCCATAAGCATAGAAGAAAATGCGTCCATAAACATGGAAGCAATAGCGTCCATAAACATGGAAGAAATTGCGTTCCACAAACATGGAAGTTAATGCGTTCCACTACATTGTAAGAAAGTTTGCTGCATGAAATTGGAAGAAAGTGTGTACCATTAACATGGAAGAAATTGCGTCCATAAACATAAAAGAAATTGCGTTCCATAAACATGGAAGAAAATGCGTCCTTAAACAATGAACAAAATGCGTCCATAAACATGGAAAAAAATGAGTTCATTATATTGGAAGGAAGTGCGTTCCTTGACAATGGATGAAAGTGCGTTCCATGCAATTGGAGGAAACATGGGCAAAAATGCGTCCATTAACATGGAAGAAATTGCGTCCATAAACATAAATATAATGAAATTGCGTTCAAAAAACAGGGAATAAAATGCGTCCATAAGCATGGAAGAAATTGCGTCCATTAACAAGGAAAAAAATACGTTCTATAATATTGGAAGAAACTGTGCTCCATGAAATTGGAAGCGACTGCGTTCCATAAACATTTACGAAAATGCGTCCATAAACATGTAACAAAAAGCGTTCCATTATATTGTAAGAAAGTACATTAAATGAAATTAGAAGAATGTGCGTTCCATAAGCATAGAAGAAAATGCGTCCATAAACATGGAACCAATAGCGTCCATAAACATGGGAGAAATTGCGTTCCACAAACATGGAAGTTTATGCGCTCCACTATACTGTGAGAAAGTTTGCTACATGAAATTGGAAGAAAGTGTGTACCATAAAAATGGAAGAAAAAGCGTCCATAAACATGGAAAAAAATGCGTTCTATTATATTGGAAGAAACTGTGCTCCCTGAAATTGGAAGAGAGTGCGTTCCATAAGCATAGAAGAAAATGCGTCCATTAACATGGAAGAAATTGCGTCCATAAACATAAAAGAAATTGCGTTCCATAAACATGGAAGAAAATGCGTCCATAAACATGGAAGAAAATGCGTTCCATAAACATAGACAAAAATGCTTACATAAACATGGAAGAAATTTCGTTCCATTATATTGTATGAAAGTACATTAAATGAAATTAGAAGAATGTGCGTTCCATAAGCATAGAAGAAAATGCGTCCATAAACATGGAAGCAATAGCGTCCATAAACATGGAAGAAATTGCGTTCCACAAACATGGAAGTTTATGCGCTCCACTATATTGTGAGAAAGTTTGCTACATGAAATTGGAAGAAAGTGCGTTAAATAAGCATAGAAGAAAATGCGTCCATTAACATGGAAGAAATTGCGTCCATAAACATAAAAGAAATTGCGTTCCATAAACATGGAAGAAAATGCGTCCATAAACGTGGAAGAAATTGCGTTCCACAAACATGGAAGTAAATGCGCTCCACTATATTGTAAGAAAGTTTTCTACATGAAATTGGAAGAAAGTGTGTACCATAAAAATGGAAGAAAATGCATGCCATGAAAATGGATGAAAGTGCGTTCCATGAAATTGGAAGAAAGTGCGTTCCATAAGCACTGAAGAAAATGCGTCCATTAACATGGAAGAGGGAAGAAAATGCGTCCATAAACATGGAAGAAATTGCGTTCCATAAACATAGACAAAAATGCTTACATAAACATGGAAGAAATTTCGTTCCATTATATTGTGAGAAAGTGCATTAAATGAAATTGGAAGAAAGGGCGTTTCATAAGCATAGATGAAAATGCGTCCATAAACATGGAAGCAATAGCGTCCATAAACATGGAAGAAATTGCGTTCCGCAAACATGGAAGTAAAATATATTGTAAGAAAGTTTGCTACATGAAATTGGAAGAAAGTGTTTACCAAAAATGGAAGAAAATGCGTCCATAAACATGGAAGCAATAGCGTCCATAAACATGGAAGAAATTGCGTTCCACAAACATGGAAGTTAATGCGCTCCACTATATTGTAAGAAAGCTTGCTACATGAAATTGGAAGAAAGTGTTTACCATAAAAATGGAAGAAAATGCGTCCATAAACATGGAAGCAATAGCGTCCATAAACATGGAAGAAATTGCGTTCCACAAACATGGAAGTTAATGCGCTCCACTATATTGTAAGAAAAGTTTGCTGCATGAAATTGGAAGAAAGTGTGTACCATAAAAATGGAAGAAATTGCGTCCATAAACATAAATATAATGAAATTGCGAGAAATTGCGTTCAATAAACAGGGAAGAAAATGCGTCCATAAGCATGGAAGAAATTGCGTCCATTAACAAGGAAAAAAATACGTTCTATAATATTGGAAGAAACTGTGCTCCATGAAATTGGAAGCGACTGCGTTCCATAAACATTTACGAAAATGCGTCCATAAACATGTAACAAAAAGCGTTCCATTATATTGTAAGAAAGTACATTAAATGAAATTAGAAGAATGTGCGTTCCATAAGCATAGAAGAAAATGCGTCCATAAACATGGAACCAATAGCGTCCATAAACATGGGAGAAATTGCGTTCCACAAACATGGAAGTTTATGCGCTCCACTATACTGTGAGAAAGTTTGCTACATGAAATTGGAAGAAAGTGTGTACCATAAAAATGGAAGAAAAAGCGTCCATAAACATGGAAAAAAATTCGTTCTATTATATTGGAAGAAACTGTGCTCCCTGAAATTGGAAGAGAGTGCGTTCCATAAGCATAGAAGAAAATGCGTCCATTAACATGGAAGAAATTGCGTCCATAAACATAAAAGAAATTGCGTTCCATAAACATGGAAGAAAATGCGTCCATAAACATGGAAGAAAATGCGTTCCATAAACATAGACGAAAATGCTTACATAAACATGGAAGAAATTTCGTTCCATTATATTGTATGAAAGTACATTAAATGAAATTAGAAGAATGTGCGTTCCATAAGCATAGAAGAAAATGCGTCCATAAACATGGAAGCAATAGCGTCCATAAACATGGAAGAAATTGCGTTCTACAAACATGGAAGTTTATGCGCTCCACTATATTGTGAGAAAGTTTGCTACATGAAATTGGAAGAAAGTGCGTTTCATAAGCATAGAAGAAAATGCGTCCATTAACATGGAAGAAATTGCGTCCATAAACATAAAAGAAATTGCGTTCCATAAACATGGAAGAAAATGCGTCCATAAACGTGGAAGAAATTGCGTTCCACAAACATGGAAGTAAATGCGCTCCACTATATTGTAAGAAAGTTTGCTACATGAAATTGGAAGAAAGTGTGTACCATAAAAATGGAAGAAAATGCATGCCATGAAAATGGATGAAAGTGCGTTCCATGAAATTGGAAGAAAGTGCGTTCCATAAGCACTGAAGAAAATGCGTCCATTAACATGGAAGAGGGAAGAAAATGCGTCCATAAACATGGAAGAAATTGCGTTCCATTATATTGTATGAAAGTACATTAAATGAAATTAGAAGAATGTGCGTTCCATAAGCATAGAAGAAAATGCGTCCATTAACATGGAAGAAATTGCGTCCATAAACATAAAAGAAATTGCGTTCCATAAACATGGAAGAAAATGCGTCCATAAACATGGAAGAAAATGCGTTCCATAAACATAGACGAAAATGCTTACATAAACATGGAAGAAATTTCGTTCCATTATATTGTATGAAAGTACATTAAATGAAATTAGAAGAATGTGCGTTCCATAAGCATAGAAGAAAATGCGTCCATAAACATGGAAGCAATAGCGTCCATAAACATGGAAGAAATTGCGTTCCACAAACATGGAAGTTTATGCGCTCCACTATACTGTGAGAAAGTTTGCTACATGAAATTGGAAGAAAGTGTGTACCATAAAAATGGAAGAAAAAGCGTCCATAAACATGGAAAAAAATGCGTTCTATTATATTGGAAGAAACTGTGCTCCCTGAAATTGGAAGAGAGTGCGTTCCATAAGCATAGAAGAAAATGCGTCCATTAACATGGAAGAAATTGCGTCCATAAACATAAAAGAAATTGCGTTCCATAAACATGGAAGAAAATGCGTCCATAAACATGGAAGAAAATGCGTTCCATAAACATAGACGATAATGCTTACATAAACATGGAAGAAATTTCGTTCCATTATATTGTATGAAAGTACATTAAATGAAATTAGAAGAATGTGCGTTCCATAAGCATAGAAGAAAATGCGTCCATAAACATGGAAGCAATAGCGTCCATAAACATGGAAGAAATTGCGTTCTACAAACATGGAAGTTTATGCGCTCCACTATATTGTGAGAAAGTTTGCTACATGAAATTGGAAGAAAGTGCGTTTCATAAGCATAGAAGAAAATGCGTCCATTAACATGGAAGAAATTGCGTCCATAAACATAAAAGAAATTGCGTTCCATAAACATGGAAGAAAATGCGTCCATAAACGTGGAAGAAATTGCGTTCCACAAACATGGAAGTAAATGCGCTCCACTATATTGTAAGAAAGTTTGCTACATGAAATTGGAAGAAAGTGTGTACCATAAAAATGGAAGAAAATGCATGCCATGAAAATGGATGAAAGTGCGTTCCATGAAATTGGAAGAAAGTGCGTTCCATAAGCACTGAAGAAAATGCGTCCATTAACATGGAAGAGGGAAGAAAATGCGTCCATAAACATGGAAGAAATTGCGTTCCATAAACATAGACAAAAATGCTTACATAAACATGGAAGAAATTTCGTTCCATTATATTGTGAGAAAGTGCATTAAATGAAATTGGAAGAAAGGGCGTTTCATAAGCATAGATGAAAATGCGTCCATAAACATGGAAGAAATTTCGTTCCATTATATTGTATGAAAGTACATTAAATGAAATTAGAAGAATGTGCGTTCCATAAGCATAGAAGAAAATGCGTCCATTAACATGGAAGAAATTGCGTCCATAAACATAAAAGAAATTGCGTTCCATAAACATAGACGAAAATGCTTACATAAACATGGAAGAAATTTCGTTCCATTATATTGTATGAAAGTACATTAAATGAAATTAGAAGAATGTGCGTTCCATAAGCATAGAAGAAAATGCGTCCATTAACATGGAAGAAATTGCGTCCATAAACATAAAAGAAATTGCGTTCCATAAACATGGAAGAAAATGTGTCCATAAACATGGAAGAAAATGCGTTCCATAAACATAGACGAAAATGCTTACATAAACATGGAAGAAATTTCGTTCCATTATATTGTATGAAAGTACATTAAATGAAATTAGAAGAATGTGCGTTCCATAAGCATAGAAGAAAATGCGTCCATAAACATGGAAGCAATAGCGTCCATAAACATGGAAGAAATTGCGTTCCACAAACATGGAAGTTAATGCGTTCCACTACATTGTAAGAAAGTTTGCTGCATGAAATTGGAAGAAAGTGTGTACCATTAACATGGAAGAAATTGCGTCCATAAACATAAAAGAAATTGCGTTCCATAAACATGGAAGAAAATGCGTCCTTAAACAATGAACAAAATGCGTTCATTTCCATATATTGTGAGAAAGTTTGCTACATGAAATTGGAAGAAAGTGCGTTAAATAAGCATAGAAGAAAATGCGTCCATTAACATGGAAGAAATTGCGTCCATAAACATAAAAGAAATTGCGTTCCATAAACATGGAAGAAAATGCGTCCATAAACGTGGAAGAAATTGCGTTCCACAAACATGGAAGTAAATGCGCTCCACTATATTGTAAGAAAGTTTGCTACATGAAATTGGAAGAAAGTGTGTACCATAAAAATGGAAGAAAATGCATGCCATGAAAATGGATGAAAGTGCGTTCCATGAAATTGGAAGAAAGTGCGTTCCATAAGCACTGAAGAAAATGCGTCCATTAACATGGAAGAGGGAAGAAAATGCGTCCATAAACATGGAAGAAATTGCGTTCCATAAACATAGACAAAAATGCTTACATAAACATGGAAGAAATTTCGTTCCATTATATTGTGAGAAAGTGCATTAAATGAAATTGGAAGAAAGGGCGTTTCATAAGCATAGATGAAAATGCGTCCATAAACATGGAAGCAATAGCGTCCATAAACATGGAAGAAATTGCGTTCCGCAAACATGGAAGTAAAATATATTGTAAGAAAGTTTGCTACATGAAATTGGAAGAAAGTGTTTACCATAAAAATGGAAGAAAATGCGTCCATAAACATGGAAGCAATAGCGTCCATAAACATGGAAGAAATTGCGTTCCACAAACATGGAAGTTAATGCGCTCCACTATATTGTAAGAAAGCTTGCTACATGAAATTGGAAGAAAGTGTTTACCATAAAAATGGAAGAAAATGCGTCCATAAACATGGAAGCAATAGCGTCCATAAACATGGAAGAAATTGCGTTCCACAAACATGGAAGTTAATGCGCTCCACTATATTGTAAGAAAAGTTTGCTGCATGAAATTGGAAGAAAGTGTGTACCATAAAAATGGAAGAAATTGCGTCCATAAACATAAATATAATGAAATTGCGAGAAATTGCGTTCAATAAACAGGGAAGAAAATGCGTCCATAAGCATGGAAGAAATTGCGTCCATTAACAAGGAAAAAAATACGTTCTATAATATTGGAAGAAACTGTGCTCCATGAAATTGGAAGCGACTGCGTTACATAAACATTTACGAAAATGCGTCCATAAACATGTAACAAAAAGCGTTCCATTATATTGTAAGAAAGTACATTAAATGAAATTAGAAGAATGTGCGTTCCATAAGCATAGAAGAAAATGCGTCCATAAACATGGAAGCAATAGCGTCCATAAACATGGAAGAAATTGCGTTCCACAAACATGGAAGTTAATGCGTTCCACTACATTGTAAGAAAGTTTGCTACATGAAATTGGAAGAAAGTGTTTACCATAAAAATGGAAGAAAATGCGTCCATAAACATGGAAGCAATAGCGTCCATAAACATGGAAGAGAGTGCGTTCCACAAACATGGAAGTTAATGCGCTCCACTATATTGTAAGAAAAGTTTGCTGCATGAAATTGGAAGAAAGTGTGTACCATAAAAATGGAAGAAAATGCGTCCATAAACATGGAAAAAATGCGTTCTATTATATTGGAAGAAACTGTGTTCCATGAAATTGGAAGAGAGTGCGTTCCATAAGCATAGAAGAAAATGCGTCCATTAACATGGAAGAAATTGCGTCCATAAACATAAATATAATGAAATTGCGAGAAATTGCGTTCAATAAACAGGGAAGAAAATGCGTCCATAAGCATGGAAGAAATTGCGTCCATTAACAAGGAAAAAAATACGTTCTATAATATTGGAAGAAACTGTGCTCCATGAAATTGGAAGCGACTGCGTTCCATAAACATTTACGAAAATGCGTCCATAAACATGTAACAAAAAGCATTCCATTATATTGTAAGAAAGTACATTAAATGAAATTAGAAGAATGTGCGTTCCATAAGCATAGAAGAAAATGCGTCCATAAACATGGAAGCAATAGCGTCCATAAACATGGAAGAAATTGCGTTCCACAAACATGGAAGTTAATGCGCTCCACTATATTGTAAGAAAGTTTGCGACATGAAATTGGAAGAAAGTGTGTACCATAAAAATGGAAGAAAATGCGTCCATAAACATGGAAAAAAATGCGCTCTATTATATTAGAAGAAACTGTGCTCCCTGAAATTGGAAGAGAGTGCGTTCCATAAGCATAGAATAAAAGGCGTCCATTAACATGGAAGAAATTGTGACCATAAACATAAAAGAAATTGCGTTCCATAAACATGGAAGGAAATGCGTCCATAAACATGGAAGAAAATGCGTTCCATAAACATAGACGAAAATGCTTACATAAACATGGAAGAAATTTCGTTCCATTATATTGTAAGAAAGTACATTAAATGACATTAGAAGAATGTGCGTTCCATAAGCATAGAAGAAATTGCGTTCCATAAACATGCAAGAAAATGCGTCCTTAAACAATGAAGAAAATGCGTCCATAAGCGTGGAAAAAAAATGAGTTCAATATATTGGAAGGAAGTGCGTTCCTTGACAATGGATGAAAGTGCGTTCCATGCAATGGGAGGAAACATGGCCAAAAAGGGGACCATTAACATGGAAGAAATTGCGTCCATAAACATAAATATAATGAAATTGCGAGAAATTGCGTTCGATAAACAGGGAAGAAAATGCGTCCATAAACATGGAAAAAATGCGTTCTATTATATTGGAAGAAACTGTGCTCCATGAAATTGAAAGCGACTGCGTTCCATAAACATTTACGAAAATGCGTCCATAAACATGTAACAAAAAGCGTTCCATTATATTGTAAGAAAGTACATTAAATGAAATTAGAAGAATGTGCGTTCCATAAGCATAGAAGAAAATGCGTCCATAAACATGGAAGCAATAGCGTCCATAAACATGGAAGAAATTGCGTTCCACAAACATGGAAGTTAATGCGCTCCACTATATTGTAAGAAAGTTTGCGACATGAAATTGGAAGAAAGTGTGTACCATAAAAATGGAAGAAAATGCGTCCATAAACATGGAAAAAAATGCGTTCTTTTATATTGGAAGAAACTGTGCTCCATGAAATTGGAAGAGAGTGCGTTCCATAAGCATAGAAGAAAAGGCGTCCATTAACATGGAAGAAATTGCGTCAATAAACATAAAAGAAATTGCGTTCCATAAAAATGGAAGAAAATGCGTCCATAAACATGGAAGAAAATGCGTTCCATAAACATAGACGAAAATGCTTACATAAACATGGAAGAAATTTCGTTCCATTATATTGTAAGAAAGTACATTAAATGACATTAGAAGAATGTGCGTTCCATAAGCATAGAAGAAAATGCGTTCCATAAACATAGACGAAAATGCTTACATAAACATGGAAAAAAATGCGTTCTATTATATTGGAAGAAACTGTGCTCCATGAAATTGGAAGAGATTGCGTTCCATAAGCATAGAAGAAAATGCGTCCATTAACATGGAAGAAATTGCGTCCATAAACATAAGAGAAATTGCTTTCCATAAACATAGAAGAAAATGCGTCCTTAAACAATGAAGAAAATGCGTCCATAAACATGGTAAAAAATGAGTTCATTATATTGGAAGGAAGTGCGTTCCTTGACAATGGATGAAAGTGCGTTCCATGCAATTGGAGGAAACATGGGCAAAAATGCTCCCATTAACATGGAAGAAATTGCGTCCATAAACATAAATATAATGAAATTGCGAGAAATTGCGTTCAATAAACAGGGAAGAAAATGCGTCCATAACCATGAAAGAAATTGCGTCCATTAACAAGGAAAAAAATACGTTCTATTATATTGGAAGAAACTGTGCTCCATGAAATTGGAAGCGACTGCATTCCATAAACATTTACGAAAATGCGTCCATAAACATGTAACAAAAAGCGTTCCATTATATTGTAAGAAAGTACATTAAATGAAATTAGAAGAATGTGCGTTCCATAAGCATAGAAGAAAATGTCCATAAACATGGAAGCAATAGCGTCCATAAACATGGAAGAAATTGCGTTCCACAAACATGGAAGTTAATGCGCTCCACTATATTGTAAGAAAGTTTGCGACATGAAATTGGAAGAAAGTGTGTACCATAAAAATTGAAGAAAATGCGTCCATAAACATGGAAAAAAAATGCGTTCTATTATATTGGAAGAAACTGTGCTCCCTGAAATTGGAAGAGAGTGCGTTCCATAAGCATAGAAGAAAATGCGTCCATTGACATGGAAGAAATTGCGTCCATAAACATAAAAGAAATTGCGTTCCATAAACATGGAAGAAAATGCGTCCATAAACATGGAAGAAAATGCGTTCCATAAACATAGACGAAAATGCTTACATAAACATGGAAGAAATTTCGTTCCATTATATTGTGAGAAAGTGCATTAAATGAAATTGGAAGAAAGTCCGTTCCATAAGCATAGAATAAAATGCGTCCATAAACATGGAAGCAATAGCGTCCATAAACATGGAAGAAATTGCGTTCCCCAAACATGGAAGTTAATGCGCTCCACTATATTGTAAGAAAAGTTTGCTACATGAAATTGGAAGAAAGTGTGTACCATAAAAATGGAAGAAAGTGCGTCCATAAACATGGAAAAAATGCGTTCTATTATATTGGAAGAAACTGTGCTCCATGAAATTGGAAGAGAGTGCGTTCCATAAGCATAGAAGAAAATGCGTCCATTAACATGGAAGAAATTGCGTCCATAAACATAAAAGAAATTGCGTTCCATAAACATGGAAGAAAATGTGTCCTTAAACAATGAAGAAAATGCGTCCATAAACATGGAAAAAAAATGAGTTCGTTATATTGGAAGGAAGTGCGTTAATTGACAATGGATGAAAGTGCGTTCCATGCAATTGGAGGAAACATGGGCAAAAATGCGTCCATTAACATGGAAGAAATTGCGTCCATAAACAAGGAAAAAAATACGTTCTATAATATTGGAAGAAACTGTGCTCCATGAAATTGGAAGCGACTGCGTTCCATAAACATTTACGAAAATGCGTCCATAAACATGTAACAAAAAGCGTTCCATTATATTGTAAGAAAGTACATTAAATGAAATTAGAAGAATGTGCGTTCCATAAGCATAGAAGAAAATGCGTCCATAAACATGGAAGCAATAGCGTCCATAAACATGGAAGAAATTACGTTCCACAAACATGGAAGTTAATGCGCTCCACTATATTGTAAGAAAGTTTGCGACATGAAATTGGAAGAAAGTGTGTACCACAAAAATGGAAGAAAATGCGTCATAAACATGGAAAAAAATGCGTTCTATTATATTGGAAGAAACTGTGCTCCCTGAAATTGGAAGAGAGTGCGTTCCATAAGCATAGAAGAAAATGCGTCCATTAACATGGAAGAAATTGCGTCCATAAACATAAAAGAAATTGCGTTCCATAAACATGGAAGAAAATGCGTCCATAAACATGGAAGAAAATGCGTTCCATAAACATAGGCGAAAATGCTTACATAAACATGGAAGAAATTTCGTTCCATTATATTGTGAGAAAGTGCATTAAATGAAATTGGAAGAAAGTGCGTTCCATAAGCATAGAATAAAATGCGTCCATAAACATGGAAGCAATAGCGTCCATAAACATGGAAGAAATTGCGTTCCCCAAACATGGAAGTTAATGCGCTCCACTATATTGTAAGAAAGTTTGCTACACGAAATTGCGTTCCACAAACATGGAAGTAAATGCGCTCCACTATATTGTAAGAAAGTTTGCTACATGAAATTGGAAGAAAGTGTGTACCATAAAAATGGAAGAAAATGCGTCCATAAACATGGAAGCAATAGCGTCCATAAACATGGAAGAAATTGCGTTCCACAAACATGGAAGTTAATGCGCTCCACTATATTGTAAGAAAAGTTTGCTACATGAAATTGGAAGAAAGTGTGTACCATAAAAATGGAAGAAAATGCGTCCATAAACGTGGAAAAAATGCGTTATATTATATTGGAAGAAACTATGCTCCATGAAATTGGAAGAGAGTGCGTTCCATAAGCATAGAAGAAAATGCGTCCATTAACATGGAAGAAATTGCGTCCATAAACATAAGAGAAATTGCGTTCCATAAACATGGAAGAAAATGCGTCCTTAAACAATGAAGAAAATACGTCCATAAACATGGAAAAAAATGAGTTCATTATATTGGAAGGAAGTACGTTCCTTGACAATGGATGAAAGTGCGTTCCATGCAATTGGAGGAAACATGGGCAAAAATGCGCCCATTAGCATGGAAGAAATTGCGTCCATAAACATAAATATAATGAAATTGCGAGAAATTGCGTTCAATAAACAGGGAAGAAAATGCGTCCATAAGCATGAAAAAAATTGCGTCCATTAACAAGGAAAAAAATACGTTCTATTATATTGGAAGAAACTGTGCTCCATGAAATTGGAAGCGACTGCGTTCCATAAACATTTACGAAAATGCGTCCATAAACATGTAACAAAAAGCGTTTCATTATATTGTAAGAAAGTACATTAAACGAAATTAGAAGAATGTGCGTTCCATAAGCATAGAAGAAAATGCGTCCATAAACATGGAAGCAATAGCGTCCATAAACATGGAAGAAATTGCGTTCCCCAAACATGGAAGTTAATGCGCTCCACTATATTGTAAGAAAGTTTGCTACATGAAATTGGAAGAAAGTGTGTATCATAAAAATGGAAGAAAAGCAATAGCGTCCATAAACATGGAAGAAATTGCGTTCCACAAACATGGAAGTTAATGCGCTCCACTATATTGTAAGAAAGTTTGCTACATGAAATTGAGTTCCACAAACATTTAAGTAAATGCGCTCCACTATATAGTAAGAAAGTTTGCTACATGAAATTGGAAGAAAGTGTGTACCATAAAAATGGAAGAAAATGCGTCCATAAACATGGGAGCAATAGCGTCCATAAACATGGAAGAAATTGCGTTCCACAAACATGGAAGTTAATGCGCTCCACTATATTGTAAGAAAAGTTTGCTACATGAAATTGGAAGAAAGTGTGTACCATAAAAATGGAAGAAAATGCGTCCATAAACATGGAAAAAATGCGTTATATTATATTGGAAGAAACTGTGCTCCATGAAATTGGAAGAGAGCGCGTTCCATAAGCATAGAAGAAAATGCGTCCATTAACATGGAAGAAATTGCGTCCATAAACATAAAAGAAATTGCGTTCCATAAACATGGAAGAAAATGCGTCCTTAAACAATGAAGAAAATACGTCCATAAACATGGAAAAAAATGAGTTCATTATATTGGAAGGAAGTGCGTTCCTTGACAATGGATGAAAGTGCGTTCCATGCAATTGGAGGAAACATGGGCAAAAATGCTCCCATTAACATGGAAGAAATTGCGTCCATAAACATAAATATAATGAAATTGCGAGAAATTGCGTTCAATAAACAGGGAAGAAAATGCGTCCATAACCATGAAAGAAATTGCGTCCATTAACAAGGAAAAAAATACGTTCTATTATATTGGAAGAAACTGTGCTCCATGAAATTGGAAGCGACTGCATTCCATAAACATTTACGAAAATGCGTCCATAAACATGTAACAAAAAGCGTTCCATTATATTGTAAGAAAGTACATTAAATGAAATTAGAAGAATGTGCGTTCCATAAGCATAGAAGAAAATGTCCATAAACATGGAAGCAATAGCGTCCATAAACATGGAAGAAATTGCGTTCCACAAACATGGAAGTTAATGCGCTCCACTATATTGTAAGAAAGTTTGCGACATGAAATTGGAAGAAAGTGTGTACCATAAAAACTGAAGAAAATGCGTCCATAAACATGGAAAAAAAATGCGTTCTATTATATTGGAAGAAACTGTGCTCCCTGAAATTGGAAGAGAGTGCGTTCCATAAGCATAGAAGAAAATGCGTCCATTGACATGGAAGAAATTGCGTCCATAAACATAAAAGAAATTGCGTTCCATAAACATGGAAGAAAATGCGTCCATAAACATGGAAGAAAATGCGTTCCATAAACATAGACGAAAATGCTTACATAAACATGGAAGAAATTTCGTTCCATTATATTGTGAGAAAGTGCATTAAATGAAATTGGAAGAAAGTCCGTTCCATAAGCATAGAATAAAATGCGTCCATAAACATGGAAGCAATAGCGTCCATAAACATGGAAGAAATTGCGTTCCCCAAACATGGAAGTTAATGCGCTCCACTATATTGTAAGAAAAGTTTGCTACATGAAATTGGAAGAAAGTGTGTACCATAAAAATGGAAGAAAGTGCGTCCATAAACATGGAAAAAATGCGTTCTATTATATTGTGCTCCATGAAATTGGAAGAGAGTGCGTTCCATAAGCATAGAAGAAAATGCGTCCATTAACATGGAAGAAATTGCGTCCATAAACATAAAAGAAATTGCGTTCCATAAACATGGAAGAAAATGTGTCCTTAAACAATGAAGAAAATGCGTCCATAAACATGGAAAAAAAATGAGTTCGTTATATTGGAAGGAAGTGCGTTAATTGACAATGGATGAAAGTGCGTTCCATGCAATTGGAGGAAACATGGGCAAAAATGCGTCCATTAACATGGAAGAAATTGCGTCCATAAACAAGGAAAAAAATACGTTCTATAATATTGGAAGAAACTGTGCTCCATGAAATTGGAAGCGACTGCGTTCCATAAACATTTACGAAAATGCGTCCATAAACATGTAACAAAAAGCGTTCCATTATATTGTAAGAAAGTACATTAAATGAAATTAGAAGAATGTGCGTTCCATAAGCATAGAAGAAAATGCGTCCATAAACATGGAAGCAATAGCGTCCATAAACATGGAAGAAATTACGTTCCACAAACATGGAAGTTAATGCGCTCCACTATATTGTAAGAAAGTTTGCGACATGAAATTGGAAGAAAGTGTGTACCACAAAAATGGAAGAAAATGCGTCATAAACATGGAAAAAAATGCGTTCTATTATATTGGAAGAAACTGTGCTCCCTGAAATTGGAAGAGAGTGCGTTCCATAAGCATAGAAGAAAATGCGTCCATTAACATGGAAGAAATTGCGTCCATAAACATAAAAGAAATTGCGTTCCATAAACATGGAAGAAAATGCGTCCATAAACATGGAAGAAAATGCGTTCCATAAACATAGGCGAAAATGCTTACATAAACATGGAAGAAATTTCGTTCCATTATATTGTGAGAAAGTGCATTAAATGAAATTGGAAGAAAGTGCGTTCCATAAGCATAGAATAAAATGCGTCCATAAACATGGAAGCAATAGCGTCCATAAACATGGAAGAAATTGCGTTCCCCAAACATGGAAGTTAATGCGCTCCACTATATTGTAAGAAAGTTTGCTACACGAAATTGCGTTCCACAAACATGGAAGTAAATGCGCTCCACTATATTGTAAGAAAGTTTGCTACATGAAATTGGAAGAAAGTGTGTACCATAAAAATGGAAGAAAATGCGTCCATAAACATGGAAGCAATAGCGTCCATAAACATGGAAGAAATTGCGTTCCACAAACATGGAAGTTAATGCGCTCCACTATATTGTAAGAAAAGTTTGCTACATGAAATTGGAAGAAAGTGTGTACCATAAAAATGGAAGAAAATGCGTCCATAAACATGGAAAAAATGCGTTATATTATATTGGAAGAAACTGTGCTCCATGAAATTGGAAGAGAGTGCGTTCCATAAGCATAGAAGAAAATGCGTCCATTAACATGGAAGAAATTGCGTCCATAAACATAAGAGAAATTGCGTTCCATAAACATGGAAGAAAATGCGTCCTTAAACAATGAAGAAAATACGTCCATAAACATGGAAAAAAATGAGTTCATTATATTGGAAGGAAGTACGTTCCTTGACAATGGATGAAAGTGCGTTCCATGCAATTGGAGGAAACATGGGCAAAAATGCGCCCATTAGCATGGAAGAAATTGCGTCCATAAACATAAATATAATGAAATTGCGAGAAATTGCGTTCAATAAACAGGGAAGAAAATGCGTCCATAAGCATGAAAAAAATTGCGTCCATTAACAAGGAAAAAAATACGTTCTATTATATTGGAAGAAACTGTGCTCCATGAAATTGGAAGCGACTGCGTTCCATAAACATTTACGAAAATGCGTCCATAAACATGTAACAAAAAGCGTTTCATTATATTGTAAGAAAGTACATTAAACGAAATTAGAAGAATGTGCGTTCCATAAGCATAGAAGAAAATGCGTCCATAAACATGGAAGCAATAGCGTCCATAAACATGGAAGAAATTGCGTTCCCCAAACATGGAAGTTAATGCGCTCCACTATATTGTAAGAAAGTTTGCTACATGAAATTGGAAGAAAGTGTGTACCATAAAAATGGAAGAAAAGCAATAGCGTCCATAAACATGGAAGAAATTGCGTTCCACAAACATGGAAGTTAATGCGCTCCACTATATTGTAAGAAAGTTTGCTACATGAAATTGAGTTCCACAAACATGGAAGTAAATGCGCTCCACTATATAGTAAGAAAGTTTGCTACATGAAATTGGAAGAAAGTGTGTACCATAAAAATGGAAGAAAATGCGTCCATAAACATGGGAGCAATAGCGTCCATAAACATGGAAGAAATTGCGTTCCACAAACATGGAAGTTAATGCGCTCCACTATATTGTAAGAAAAGTTTGCTACATGAAATTGGAAGAAAGTGTGTACCATAAAAATGGAAGAAAATGCGTCCATAAACATGGAAAAAATGCGTTATATTATATTGGAAGAAACTGTGCTCCATGAAATTGGAAGAGAGCGCGTTCCATAAGCATAGAAGAAAATGCGTCCATTAACATGGAAGAAATTGCGTCCATAAACATAAAAGAAATTGCGTTCCATAAACATGGAAGAAAATGCGTCCTTAAACAATGAAGAAAATACGTCCATAAACATGGAAAAAAATGAGTTCATTATATTGGAAGGAAGTGCGTTCCTTGACAATGGATGAAAGTGCGTTCCATGCAATTGGAGGAAACATGGGCAAAAATGCGCCCGTTAACATGAAAGAAATTGCGTTCATAAACATAAATATAATGAAATTGCGAGAAATTTCGTTCAATAAACAGGGAAGAAAATGCGTCCATAAGCATGAAAGAAATTGCGTCCATTAACAAAAAAAAAATACGTTCTATTATATTGTAAGAAACTGTGCTCCAGGAAATTGGAAGCGACTGCGTTCCATAAACATTTACGAAAATGCGTCCATAAACATGTAACAAAAAGCGTTCCATTATATTGTAAGAAAGTACATTAAATGAAATTAGAAGAATGTGCGTTCCATAAGCATAGAAGAAAATGCGTCCATAAACATGGAAGCAATAGCGTCCATAGACATGGAATAAATTGCGTTCCACAAACATGGAAGTTAATGCGCTCCACTATATTGTAAGAAAGTTTGCGACATGAAATTGGAAGAAAGTGTGTACCATAAAAATGGAAGAAAATGTGTCCATAAACATGGAAAAAAATGCGTTCTATTATATTGGAAGAAACTGTGCTCCCTGAAATTGGAAGAGAGTGCGTTCCATAAGCATAGAAGAAAATGCGTCCATTAACATGGAAGAAATTGCGTCCATAAACATAAAAGAAATTGCGTTCCATAAACATGGAAGAAAATGCGTCCATAAACATGGAAGAAAATGCGTTCCATAAACATTGACGAAAATGCTTACATAAACATGGAAGAAATTTCGTTCCATTATATAGTGAGAAAGTGCATTAAATGAAATTGGAAGAAAGTGCGTTCCATAAGCATAGAATAAAATGCGTCCATAAACATGGAAGCAATAGCGTCCATAAACATGGAAGAAATTGCGTTCCCCAAACATGGAAGTTAATGCGCTCCACTATATTGTAAGAAAGTTTGCTACATGTAATTGGAAGAAAGTGTGTACCATAAAAATGGAAGAAAATGAGTCCATAAGCATGGAAGCAACAGCGTCCATAAAAATGGAAGAAATTGCGTTCCACAAACATGGAAGTTAATGCGCTCCACTATATTGTAAGAAAGTTTGCTACATGAAATTGGAAGAAAGTGTGTACCATAAAAATGGAAGAAAATGCGTCCATAAACATGGAAGTAATAGCGTCCATAAACATGGAAGAAATTGCGTTCCACAAACATGGAAGTTAATGCGCTCCACTATATTGTAAGAAAGTTTGCGACATGAAATTGGAAGAAAGTCTGTACCATAAAAATGGAAGAAATTGCGTCCATAAACATAAAAGAAATTGCGTTCCATAAACATGGAAGAAAATGCGTCCATAAACATGGAAGAAAATGCGTTCCATAAACATAGACGAAAATGCTTACATAAGCATGGAAGAAATTTCGTTCCATTATATTGTGAGAAAGTGCATTAAATGAAATTGGAAGAAAGTCCGTTCCATAAGCATAGAATAAAATGCGTCCATAAACATGGAAGCAATAGCGTCCATAAACATGGAAGAAATTGCGTTCCCCAAACATGGAAGTTAATGCGCTCCACTATATTGTAAGAAAGTTTGCTACATGAAATTGGAAGAAAGTGTCTACCATAAAAATGGAAGAAAATGCGTGCCATGAAAATGGATGAAAGTGCGTTCCATGAAATTGGAAGAAAGTGCGTTCCATAAACACTGAAGAAAATGCGTCCATTAACATGGAAGAGGGAAGAAAATGCGTCCATAAACATGGAAGAAATTGCGTTCCATAAACATAGACGAAAATGCTTACATAAACATGGAAGAAATTTCGTTCCATTATATTGTGAGAAAGTGCATTAAATAAAATTGGAAGAAAGGGCGTTCCATAAGCATAGATGAAAATGCGTCCATAAACATGGAAGAAATTGCGTTCCACAAACATGGAAGTAAAATATATTGTAAGAAAGTTTGCTACATGAAATTGGAAGAAAGTGTTTACCATAAAAATGGAAGAAAATGCGTCCATAAGCATGGAAGCAATAGCGTCCATAAACATGGAAGAAAATGCGTTCCACAAACATGGAAGTTAATGCGCTCCACTATATTGTAAGAAAAGTTTGCTACATGAAATTGGAAGAAAGTGTGTACCATAAAAATGGAAGAAAGTGCGTCCATAAACATGGAAAAAATGCGTTCTATTATATTGGAAGAAACTGTGCTCCATGAAATTGGAAGAGAGTGCGTTCCATAAGCATAGAAGAAAATGCGTCCATTAACATGGAAGAAATTGCGTCCATAAACATAAAAGAAATTGCGTTCCATAAACATGGAAGAAAATGTGTCCTTAAACAATGAAGAAAATGCGTCCATAAACATGGAAAAAAAATGAGTTCGTTATATTGGAAGGAAGTGCGTTAATTGACAATGGATGAAAGTGCGTTCCATGCAATTGGAGGAAACATGGGCAAAAATGCGTCCATTAACATGGAAGAAATTGCGTCCATAAACAAGGAAAAAAATACGTTCTATAATATTGGAAGAAACTGTGCTCCATGAAATTGGAAGCGACTGCGTTCCATAAACATTTACGAAAATGCGTCCATAAACATGTAACAAAAAGCGTTCCATTATATTGTAAGAAAGTACATTAAATGAAATTAGAAGAATGTGCGTTCCATAAGCATAGAAGAAAATGCGTCCATAAACATGGAAGCAATAGCGTCCATAAACATGGAAGAAATTACGTTCCACAAACATGGAAGTTAATGCGCTCCACTATATTGTAAGAAAGTTTGCGACATGAAATTGGAAGAAAGTGTGTACCATAAAAATGGAAGAAAATGCGTCCATAAACATGGAAAAAAATGCGTTCCATTATATTGGAAGAAACTGTGCTCCCTGAAATTGGAAGAGAGTGCGTTCCATAAGCATAGAAGAAAATGCGTCCATTAACATGGAAGAAATTGCGTCCATAAACATAAAAGAAATTGCGTTCCATAAACATGGAAGAAAATGCGTCCATAAACATGGAAGAAAATGCGTTCCATAAACATAGGCGAAAATGCTTACATAAACATGGAAGAAATTTCGTTCCATTATATTGTGAGAAAGTGCATTAAATGAAATTGGAAGAAAGTGCGTTCCATAAGCATAGAATAAAATGCGTCCATAAACTTGGAAGCAATAGCGTCCATAAACATGGAAGAAATTGCGTTCCCCAAACATGGAAGTTAATGCGCTCCACTATATTGTAAGAAAGTTTGCTACATGAAATTGGAAGAAAGGGTGTACCATAAAAATGGAAGAAAATGCGTCCATAAGCATGGAAGCAATAGCATCCATAAACATGGAAGAAATTGCGTTCCACAAACATGGAAGTTAATGCGCTCCACTATATTGTAAGAAAGTTTGCTACATGAAATTGCGTTCCACAAACATGGAAGTAAATGCGCTCCACTATATTGTAAGAAAGTTTGCTACATGAAATTGGAAGAAAGTGTGTACCGTAAAAATGGAAGAAAATGCGTCCATAAACATGGAAGCAATAGCGTCCATAAACATGGAAGAAATTGCGTTCCACAAACATGGAAGTTAATGCGCTCCACTATATTGTAAGAAAAGTTTGCTACATGAAATTGGAAGAAAGTGTGTACCATAAAAATGGAAGAAAGTGCGTCCATAAACATGGAAAAAATGCGTTATATTATATTGGAAGAAACTGTGCTCCATGAAATTGGAAGAGAGTGCGTTCCATAAGCATAGAAGAAAATGCGTCCATTAACATGGAAGAAATTGCGTCCATAAACATAAAAGAAATTGCGTTCCATAAACATGGAAGAAAATGCGTCCTTAAACAATGAAGAAAATACGTCCATAAACATGGAAAAAAATGAGTTCATTATATTGGAAGGAAGTGCGTTCCTTGACAATGGATGAAAGTGCGTTCCATGCAATTGGAGGAAACATGGGCAAAAATGCGCCCATTAACATGGAAGAAATTGCGTCCATAAACATAAATATAATGAAATTGCGAGAAATTGCGTTCAATAAACAGGGAAGAAAATGCGTCCATAAGCATGAAAAAAATTGCGTCCATTAACAAGGAAAAAAATACGTTCTATTATATAGGAAGAAACTGTGCTCCATGAAATTGGAAGCGACTGCGTTCCATAAACATTTACGAAAATGCGTCCATAAACATGTAACAAAAAGCGTTCCATTATATTGTAAGAAAGTACATTAAACGAAATTAGAAGAATGTGCGTTCCATAAGCATAGAAGAAAATGCGTCCATAAACATGGAAGCAATAGCGTCCATAAGCATGGAAGAAATTGCGTTCCCCAAACATGGAAGTTAATGCGCTCCACTATATTGTAAGAAAGTTTGCTACATGAAATTGGAAGAAAGTGTGTACCATAAAAATGGAAGAAAATGCGTCCATAAGCATGGAAGCAATAGCGTCCATAAACATGGAAGAAATTGCGTTCCACAAACATGGAAGTTAATGCGCTCCACTATATTGTAAGAAAGTTTGCTACATGAAATTGAGTTCCACAAACATGGAAGTAAATGCGCTCCACTATATTGTAAGAAAGTTTGCTACATGAAATTGGAAGAAAGTGTGTACCGTAAAAATGGAAGAAAATGCGTCCATAAACATGGAAGCAATAGCGTCCATAAACATGGAAGAAATTTCGTTCCACAAACATGGAAGTTAATGCGCTCCACTATATTGTAAGAAAAGTTTGCTACATGAAATTGGAAGAAAGTGTGTACCATAAAAATGGAAGAAAATGCGTCCATAAACATGGAAAAAATGCGTTATATTATATTGGAAGAAACTGTGCTCCATGAAATTGGAAGAGAGTGCGTTCCATAAGCATAGAAGAAAATGCATCCATTAACATGGAAGAAATTGCGTCCATAAACATAAAAGAAATTGCGTTCCATAAACATGGAAGAAAATGCGTCCTTAAACAATGAAGAAAATACGTCCATAAACATGGAAAAAAATGAGTTCATTATATTGGAAGGAAGTACGTTCCTTGACAATGGATGAAAGTGCGTTCCATGCAATTGGAGGAAACATGGGCAAAAATGCGCCCATTAACATGGAAGAAATTGCGTCCATAAACATAAATATAATGAAATTGCGAGAAATTGCGTTCAATAAACAGGGAAGAAAATGCGTCCATAAGCATGAAAAAAATTGCGTCCATTAACAAGGAAAAAAATACGTTCTAATATATAGGAAGAAACTGTGCTCCATGAAATTGGAAGCGACTGCGTTCCATAAACATTTACGAAAATGCGTCCATAAACATGTAACAAAAAGCGTTCCATTATATTGTAAGAAAGTACATTAAACGAAATTAGAAGAATGTGCGTTCCATAAGCATAGAAGAAAATGCGTCCATAAACATGGAAGCAATAGCGTCCATAAACATGGAAGAAATTGCGTTCCCCAAACATAGAAGTTAATGCGCTCTACTATATTGTAAGAAAGTTTGCTACATGAAATTGGAAGAAAGTGTGTACCATAAAAATGGAAGAAAATGCGTCCATAAGCATGGAAGCAATAGCGTCCATAAACATGGAAGAAATTGCGTTCCACAAACATGGAAGTTAATGCGCTCCACTATATTGTAAGAAAGTTTGCTACATGAAATTGAGTTCCACAAACATGGAAGTAAATGCGCTCCACTATATTGTAAGAAAGTTTGCTACATGAAATTGGAAGAAAGTGTGTACCGTAAAAATGGAAGAAAATGCGTCCATAAACATGGAAGCAATAGCGTCCATAAACATGGAAGAAATTGCGTTCCACAAACATGGAAGTTAATGCGCTCCACTATATTGTAAGAAAAGTTTGCTGCATGAAATTGGAAGAAAGTGTGTACCATAAAAATGGAAGAAAATGCGTCCATAAACATGGAAAAAATGCGTTCTATTATATTGGAAGAAACTGTGCTCCATGAAATTGGAAGAGAGTGCGTTCCATAAGCATAGAAGAAAATGCGTCCATTAACATGGAAGAAATTGCGTCCATAAACATAAAAGAAATTGCGTTCCATAAACATGGAAGAAAATGCGTCCTTAAACAATGAAGAAAATACGTCCATAAACATGGAAAAAAATGAGTTCATTATATTGGAAGGAAGTGCGTTCCTTGACAATGGATGAAAGTGCGTTCCATGCAATTGGAGGAAAAATGGGCAAAAATGCGCCCGTTAACATGAAAGAAATTGCGTTCATAAACATAAATATAATGAAATTGCGAGAAATTGCGTTCAATAAACAGGGAAGAAAATGCGTCCATAAGCATGAAAGAAATTGCGTCCATTAACAAGGAAAAAATACGTTCTATAATATTGGAAGAAACTGTGCTCCATGAAATTGGAAGCGACTGCGTTCCATAAACATTTACGAAAATGCGTCCATAAACATGTAACAAAAAATCGTTCCATTATATTGTAAGAAAGTACATTAAATGAAATTAGAAGAATGTGCGTTCCATAAGCATAGAAGAAAATGCGTCCATAAACATGGAAGCAATAGCGTCCATAGACATGGAATAAATTGCGTTCCACAAACATGGAAGTTAATGCGCTCCACTATATTGTAAGAAAGTTTGCGACATGAAATTGGAAGAAAGTGTGTACCATAAAAATGGAAGAAAATGTGTCCATAAACATGGAAAAAAATGCGTTCTATTATATTGGAAGAAACTGTGCTCCCTGAAATTGGAAGAGAGTGCGTTCCATAAGCATAGAAGAAAATGCGTCCATTAACATGGAAGAAATTGCGTCCATAAACATAAAATAAATTGCGTTCCATAACCATGGAAGAAAATGCGTCCATAAACATGGAAGAAAATGCGTTCCATAAACATAGACGAAAATGCTTACATAAACATGGAAGAAATTTCGTTCCATTATATAGTGAGAAAGTGCATTAAATGAAATTGGAAGAAAGTGCGTTCCATAAGCATAGAATAAAATGCGTCCATAAACATGGAAGCAACAGCGTCCATAAACATGGAAGAAATTGCGTTCCCGAAACATGGAAGTTAATGCGCTCCACTATATTGTAAGAAAGTTTGCTACATGAAATTGGAAGAAAGTGTGTACCATAAAAATGGAAGAAATTGCGTCCATAAGCATGGAAGCAATAGCGTCCATAAAAATGGAAGAAATTGCGTTCCACAAACATGGAAGTTAATGCGCTCCACTATATTGTAAGAAAGTTTGCTACATGAAATTGGAAGAAAGTGTGTACCATAAAAATGGAAGAAAATGCGTCCATAAACATGGAAGTAATAGCGTCCATAAACATGGAAGAAATTGCGTTCCACAAACATGGAAGTTAATGCGCTCCACTATAATGTAAGAAAAGTTTGCTACATGAAATTGGAAAAAAGTGTGTACCATAAAAATGGAAGAAAATGCGTCCATAAACATGGAAAAAATGCGTTCTATTATATTGGAAGAAACTGTGCTCCATGAAATTGGAAGAGAGTGCGTTCCATAAACATAAAAGAAATCGCGTTCCATAAACATGGAAGCAATAGCGTCCATAAACATGGAAGAAATTGCGTTCCACAAACATGGAAGTAAATGCGCTCCACTATATTGTAAGAAAGTTTGCTACATGAAATTGGAAGAAAGTGTGTACCATAAAAATGGAAGAAAATGCGTCCATAAACATGGAAGCAATAGCGTCCATAAACATGGAAGAAAATGCGTTCTACAAACATGGAAGTTAATGCGCTCCACTATATTGTAAGAAAAGTTTGCTACATGAAATTGGAAGAAAGTGTGTACCATAAAAATGGAAGAAAATGCGTCCATAAGCATGGAAGCAATAGCGTCCATAAAAATGGAAGAAATTGCGTTCCAAAAAATGGAAGTTAATGCGCTCCACTATATTGTAAGAAAGTTTGCTACATGAAATTGGAAGAAAGTGTGTACCATAAAAATGGAAGAAAATGCGTCCATAAACATGGAAAAAATGCGTTCTATTATATTGGAAGAAACTGTGCTCCATGAAATTGGAAGAGAGTGCGTTCCATAAGCATAGAAGAAAATGCGTCCATTAACATGGAAGAAATTGTGTCCATAAACATAAAAGAAATTGCGTTCCATAAACATGGAAGAAAATGAGTTCATTATATTGGAAGGAAGTGCGTTCCTTGACAATGGATGAAAGTGCGTTCCATGAAATTGGAGGAAACATGGGCAAAAATGGGTCCATTAACATGGAAGAAATTGCGTCCATAAACATAAATATAATGAAATTGCGAGAAATTGCGTTCGATAAACAGGAAAGAAAATGCGTCCATAAACATGGAAAAAATGCGTTCTATTCTATTGGAAGAAACTGTGCTCCATGAAATTGGAAGAGAGTTCGTTCCATAAGCATAGAAGAAATTGCGTCCATTAACAAGGAAAAAAATACGTTCTATTATATTGGAAGAAACTGTGCTCCATGAAATTGGAAGCGACTGCGTTCCTTAAACATTTACGAAAATGCGTCCATAAACATGTAACAAAAAGCGTTCCATTATATTGTAAGAAAGTACAATAAATGAAATTAGAAGAATGTGCGTTCCATAAGCATAGAAGAAAATGCGTCCATAAACATGGAAGCAATAGCGTCAATAAACATGGAAGAAATTGCGTTCCACAAACATGGAAGTTAATGCGCTCCACTATATTGTAAGAAAGAAGGTGTGTACCATAAAAATGGAAGAAAATGCGTCCATAAACATGGAAAAAAATGCGTTCTATTATATTGGAAGAAACTGTGCTCCCTGAAATTGGAAGAGAGTGCGTTCCATAAGCATAGAAGAAAATGCGTCCATTAACTTGGAAGAACTTGCGTCCATAAACATAAAAGAAATTGCGTTCCATAAGCATGGAAGGAAATGCGTCCATAAACATGGAAGAAAATGCGTTCCATAAACATAGGCGAAAATGCTTACATAATCATGGAAGAAATTTCGTTTCATTATATTGTGAGAAAGTGCATTAAATGAAATTGGAAGAAAGTGCGTTCCATAAGCATAGCAAGTTGATTCGCTCCACTATATTGTAAGAAAGTTTGCTACATGAAATTGGAAGAAAGTGTGTACCATAAAAATGGAAGAAAATGCGTGCCATGAAAATGGATTAAAGTGCGTTCCATGAAATTGGAAGGAAGTGCGTTCCATAAACACGGAAGAAAATGCGTCCATTAACATGGAAGAGGGAAGATAATACGTCCATAAACATGGAAGAAATTGCGCTCCACAAACATGGAAGTTAATGCGCTCCACTATATTGTAAGAAAGTTTGCTACATGAAATTGGAAGAAGGTGTGTACCATAAAAATGGAAGAAAATGCGTCCATAAACATGGAAGCAATAGCGTCCATAAACATGAAAGAAATTGCGTTCCACAAACATGGAAGTTAATGCGCTCCACTATATTGTAAGAAAGTTTGCTACATGAAATTGGAAGAAAGTGTGTACCATAAAAATGGAAGAAACTGCGTCCATAAACATGGAAAAAAAATGCGTTCTATTATATTGGAAGAAACTGTGCTCCATGAAATTGGAAGAGAGTGCGTTCCATAAGCATAGAAGAAAATGCGTCCATAAACATGGAAAAAAAATGCGTTCTATTATATTGGAAGAAACTGTGCTCCATGAAATTGGAAGAGAGTGCGTTCCATAAGCATAGAAGAAAATGCGTCCATTAACATGGAAGAAATTGCGTCCATAAACATAAAAGAAATTGCGTTCCATAAACATAGAAGAAAATGCGTCCTTAAACAATGAAGAAAATGGGTCCATAAACATGGAAGAAAATGCGTGCCATGAAAATGGATGAAAGTGCGTCCCATGAAATTGGAAGAAAGTGCGTTCCATATGCATAGAACAAAATGCGTCCATTAACATGGAAGAAATTGCGTCCATAAACATAAAAGAAATTGCGTTCCTTGAAATTGGAAGAAAGTGCGTTCCATAAACGTGGAAGAAAATGCGTCCATAAGCATGATAAAAATGCGTTCTATTATATTGGAAGGAAGTGCGTTCCTTGAAATTAAATGAAATTGCCTTCCTTGAAAGTGGAAAGAAATCCGTCCATAAACATGGAAGAAATTGCGTTCCATAAACATGGAAGAAATTGCGTTCCATAAACATGGAAGAAAATGCGTTCCATGAAATTGGATGAAAGTGCGTTCCATAAAAATGGAAGCAAGTGCGTGTTATAATCATGGAAGAAAATGCGTACATAAGCATGGAAGAAATTGCGTTCCATAAACATGGAAGAAAATGCGTTCCACTATATTGCAAGGAAGTGCGTTCCTTGAAATTGGATTAAAGTGCGTTCCATGAAATTGGAAGAAAATGCGTTCCATGAAATTGGATGAAAGTGCGTTCCATAAACATGGAAGAAATTGCGTCCATCAACATGGAAGGTAATGCATTCCATGAAATTGGTAGTAATTGCGTTCCATAAACATGGAAGAAAAAGCGTTCGATTATATTGGAAGACAGTGCATTATTTGAAATTGGATGAAATTGCGTTCCATGAAATTTGAAGATAGTGCGTTCCATGAAATTGGAAGAAATTGCGTTCCATAAACATGGAAGGAAATGCGTTCCATAAACGTGGAAGAAAATGCGTCCATAAACATGGAGGAAAATGCGTCCATAAACATGGAAGGAAATGCGTTCCGTGAAATTTTAAGAAATTGCGTCCATAAACATGGAATAAATTGCGTCCATAAACATGGAAGAAAATGCAATAGTTCAATTTGTTCCTGGACGCTATGGTGTCTAGAAATACATTATGCCCCCTAGTGCATATTGTTGGATGAAATTTGTGTGTTCCATAAAAATGGAAGAAAATGCGTCCATAAACCTTGAAAAAATTGCGTCCATAAACATTTAAGAAATTGCGTCCATAAACATGGAAGAAAATGCTTTTACACTGTGGTGTCCAGAAACACATTGCGCCACTTAGTGCAAATTGTTCCTGGATACTGTGGTGTGCGGAAATATATTGCGCCACTTACTGCAAATTGTACCTAGACACTATGGTATCCATAAATACATTATGCCCAATAATGCAAATTGTTTCTGGACACTGTGGTGACCAGAGATAGATAGATAGATGATTTAGTTTATCGCACAATATATATTACAGAGATGTGATGAATTATGCATCTTTCTTCTGAAAAACGTTTATATTTATATTTTAAGTTATTTAGATTTGATGGAAACTGTCGAAAATTGAAGGAAAATACGAGAAAAACCTTCAATAAGAGAGGAAAAAAAAAAAATAAAAAAATATATATATATATATATATATGAATATGTATATATAAAATACATGATTATATTCGTATATAAAAATAAGTATAAAAATAAATAAATAAATAAATAAATAAATAAATAAACAAATAAGTAAATAAATAAATAAATAAACAAATAAATAAATAAATAAATAAATAAATAAATAAATAGATAAATAAATAAATAAATAAATAAATAAATAAATAAATAAATAAATAAATAGATATATATATATATATATGAATAACTAAAACAAAAATGTACAATGAAAACAATTTAAATAAATAAATAAACAAAATATATATGTATATGTTTTAATTATTGGTACACAAGTCGTTAGTTAAGGGATTTTCGGTCAAAGCGCATGAATTTATAAATTTATTTGTTAATTTTAATATTCGTGAAGTGATTGGGTCAACACCCGCTCTTTCATGCAGTCTTGAAGTAGGGAAATCATATGGTAGATTTAACATCATTTTAAGGACTTTGTCTTGAGCCACTTGTAATTTCCTAATGTGGCACTGGGCGGATTTTCCCCATACCGGGCATCCATACAAAAATATAGCTTGGAATATGACCTTAAATATTATGCTTTTGTTTGATATAGACAATAACGATTTCCTATTAATAAATGGATATAAAATTGTCGTTGCAATTTTAACCTTATTAACGGCTTGTGCGATGTGCTCACGAAAAGTTAATTTGGAGTCTGCATATACACCTAAGTACTTTACGAAGTTTTGCCATTCCACATCACTTCCCTTTACCTGCAAGCTACTGGAAGGGAGAAAACAAGCTTTTCTTTTTCGGCTGAAAAAGATGGCTTGCAATTTGTCTTCGTTTACTTTAATTTTCCATTTATTGCAGTAGCTAAGTACATGACCAGAGATACATTATGCCCAATAGTGAAAATTGTTCCTGGAGACTCTGGTGTCCAAAAATACATTATGCCCCATAGTGCAAATTGTTAATGGACACGGTGTTGTTCAGAAATATATTATGCCCCGTAGTGCAAATTGTTCCTATACACTGTGGTGTCCATAAACACAATGCGCCACTTAGTGCAAATTGTTCCTATACACTGTTGTGTGCAGAAATACATTGCGCCACTTCCTGCAAATTGTTCCTGGACACTACGGTTTCCCGAAATACATTGCGCCACTTAGTGTTAATTGTTTCTGGACGCTCTGGTGTCCAGAAATATATTGCGCCACTCAGTGCAAATTGTTCCTGGACACTGTGGTGTGCAGAAATAAATTGCGACACTGTGGTATCCAGAAATACATTATGCCCCATAGTGCAAATTGTTCCTGGACACTGTGGTGACCAGAAACTCATTATGCCCCATAGTACAAATTGTTCCTGGACACCGTGGTGTCCATAAATACATTATGCCCAATAGTGCAAATTGTTCCTGGACACTGTGGTGTCCAGAAATACATTATGCCCCATAGTGTAAATTGTTCCTGGAAACTGTGGTGTCCAGAAATACATTGCGCCACTTAGTGCAAATTGTTCCTGGACACTGTGGTGTGCAGAAATACATTGCGCCACTTACTGCAAATTGTTCCTTGACACTGTGGTGTGCAGAAATACATTGCGCCACTTACTGCAGATTGTTCCTGGACACTACGGTGTCCCGAAATACATTGCGCCACTTAGTGTGAATTGTTCATGGACACTGTGGTGTCCAGAAATATATCGCGCCATATAGTGCAAATTGTTCCTGGACACTGTGGTGTGAAGAAATACATTGCGCCACTTACTGCAAATTTTTTCCTGGACACTACGGTGTCCAGAAATATATTGCGCCACTTAGTGCAAATTGTTCCCCACAATGTGGTGTACAGGAATACATTGCACCACTAAGTGCAAATTATTCCTGGACACTGTAATGAAAAGAAATACATTATGCCCAATAGTGCAAATTGTTCCTAGACACTGTGGTGGCCAGAAATACATTCTGCCCCATAGTACAAATTGTTCCTGGGTACTGTGGTGCCCAGATATAAATTATGTCCCATAGTGCAAATTGTTGCTGGACACTGAGATGAGCAGAAATACATTGCGGACACTGTGGTGTGCAGAAATACATCATGCCCTATAGTGCAAATTGTTCCCCGACACTGTGGTGTCCAGGAATACATAGCACCACTTAGTGCAAATTATTCCTGGACACTGTGGTGTCCAGAAATACATTATGCCCCATAGTGCAAATTGTTCCTGGACACTGTGGTGAAAAGAAATACATTATGCCCAATAGTGCAAATTGTTCCTGGACACTGTGGTGGCCAGAAATACATTGTGCCCCATAGTACAAATTGTTCCTGGGTACTGTGGTGCCCAGATATAAATTATGTCCCATAGTGCAAATTGTTCCTGGACACTGAGGTGAACAGAAATACATTGCGGACACTGTGCTGTGCAGAAATACATCATGCCCCATAGTGCAAATTGTTCCTGGACACTGTGGTGACCAGAAATACATTGCGCCACTTACTGCAAATTGTTCCTGGACATTACAGTGTCCCAAAATACATTATGCCCCATAGTGTAAATTGTTCCTGGACACTGTGGTGTCCAGAAGTACATTGCGCCACTTAGGGCAAATTGTTCCTGGACACTGTGGTGTGCAGAAATACATTGCGCCACTTAGTGCAAATTGTTCCCCACAATGTGGTGTACAGGAATACATTGCACCACTAAGTGCAAATTATTCCTGGACACTGTAATGAAAAGAAATACATTATGCCCAATAGTGCAAATTGTTCCTAGACACTGTGGTGGCCAGAAATACATTCTGCCCCATAGTACAAATTGTTCCTGGGTACTGTGGTGCCCAGATATAAATTATGTCCCATAGTGCAAATTGTTGCTGGACACTGAGATGAGCAGAAATACATTGCGGACACTGTGGTGTGCAGAAATACATCATGCCCTATAGTGCAAATTGTTCCCCGACACTGTGGTGTCCAGGAATACATAGCACCACTTAGTGCAAATTATTCCTGGACACTGTGGTGTCCAGAAATACATTATGCCCCATAGTGCAAATTGTTCCTGGACACTGTGGTGAAAAGAAATACATTATGCCCAATAGTGCAAATTGTTCCTGGACACTGTGGTGGCCAGAAATACATTGTGCCCCATAGTACAAATTGTTCCTGGGTACTGTGGTGCCCAGATATAAATTATGTCCCATAGTGCAAATTGTTCCTGGACACTGAGGTGAACAGAAATACATTGCGGACACTGTGCTGTGCAGAAATACATCATGCCCCATAGTGCAAATTGTTCCTGGACACTGTGGTGACCAGAAATACATTGCGCCACTTACTGCAAATTGTTCCTGGACATTACAGTGTCCCAAAATACATTATGCCCCATAGTGTAAATTGTTCCTGGACACTGTGGTGTCCAGAAGTACATTGCGCCACTTAGGGCAAATTGTTCCTGGACACTGTGGTGTGCAGAAATACATTGCGCCACTTAATGCAAATTGTTCCTGGACACTATAGTGTCCCGAAATACATTGCGCCACTTAGTGTAAATTGTTCCTGGACACTGTGGTGGCCAGAAATACATTCTGCCCCATAGTGCAAATTGTTCCTGGACACTGTGGTAATAAGAAATACATTATGCCCAATAGTGCAAATTGTTTCTGGACACTGTGGTGACCAGAGATACATTATGCCCAATAGTGCAAATTGTTCCTGGACACTGTGGTGTCCGGAAATACATTATGCCCCATAGTTCAAATTTTTCCTGGACACTACGGTGTCCAGAAATATAGTGCGCCACTTAGTGCAAATTGTTCCCCACAATGTGGTGTACAGGAATACATTGCACCACTTAGTGCAAATTATTCCTGGACACTGTAATGAAAAGAAATACATTATGCCCAATAGTGTAAATTGTTATTGGTCACTGTGGTGTCCAGAAATATATCGCGCCACTTAGTGCAATTTGTTCCTGGACACTGTGGTGTGAAGAGATACATTGCGCCACTTACTGCAAATTTTTCCTGGACTCTACGGTGTCCATAAATACATTATGCCCAATAGTGCAAATTGTTCCTGGACGCTCTGGTGTCCAGAAATACATTATGCCCCCTAGTGTAAATTGTTCCTTTACACTGTGGGACCAGAAATACATTATGCCTCATAGTGTAAATTGTTCCTGGACACTGTGGTGACCAGAAATACATTATGCCCCATCGTACAAATTGTTCCTAGACACTGTGGTGACTAGAAATACGTTATGCCCCATAGTACAAATTGTTCCTGGGTACTGTGGTGCCCAGATATAAATTATGCCCCATAGTGCAAATTGTTCCTGGACACTGAGGTGAGCAAAAATACATTGCGGACACTGTGGTGGCCAGAAATACATTATGCCCTATAGTACAAATTGTTCCCGGGTACTGTGGTGCCCAGATATAAGTTATGCCCCATAGTGCAAATTGTTCCTGGACACTGAGGTGAGCAGAAATAGATTGCGGACACTGTGGTGTGCAGAAATACATAGCGCCACTTAGTGCAAATTGTTCCCCGACACTGTGGTGTACAGGAATACATTGCACCACTTAGTGCAAAATGTTCCTGGACACTGTGGTGACCAGAAATACATTATGACCCATAGTACAAATTGTTCCTGGACACTGTGTTATCCATAAATATATTATGCCCAATAGTGCAAGTTGTTTCTGGACACTATGGTGACCAAAGATACATTATGCCCAATAGTGCATATTGTTCCTGGACACTGTTTTGTCCAGAAATACATTATGCCCCATGGTGTAAATTGTTCCTGGACACTGTGGTGTCCAAAAATACATTGCGCCACTTAGTGCAAATTATTCCTCGACACCGTGGTATTCCTGGACACTGTGGGACCAGAAATGCATTATGCCTTATACTGCAAATTGTTCCTGGACACTGTGGTGACCAGAAATACATCATGCCCCATAGTACAAATTGTTCCTGGACACTGTGTTATCCATAAATATATTATGGCCAATAGTGCAAATTGTTCCTGGACACTGTGGTGAAAAGAAATACATTATGCCCAATAGTGCAAATTGTTTCTGGACACTGTGGTGACCAGAGATACATTATGCCCAATAGTGCATATTGTTCCTGGACACTGTGGTGTCCAGAAATACATTATGCCCCATGGTGTAAATTGTTCCTGGACACTGTGGTGGCCAGAAATACATTCTGCCCCATAGTGCAAATTGTTCCTGGACACTGTGGTGAAAAGAAATACATTATGCCCAATCGTGCAAATTTTTTCTGGACACTGTGGTGACCAGAGATACATTATGCCCAATAGTGCAAATTGTTCCTGGACACTGTGTTGTCCGGAAATACATTATGCCCCATAGTTCAAATTTTTCCTGGACACTACGGTGTCCAGAAATATAGTGCGCCACTAACTGCAAATTTTTCCTGGATACTACGGTGTCCCGAGATACATTGTGCCACTTAGTGCAAATTATTCCTGGACACAGTGGTGTCCATAAATACACTATGCATAATAGTGCAAATTGGTCCTGGACGCTCTGATGTCCAGAAATACATTATGCCCCCTAGTGCAAATTGTTCCCCGACACTGTGGTGTCGAGGAATACATTTCACCACTTAGTGCAAATTATTCCTGGACACTTTGCTTTTGGACACTTACAATTGCGCCACTTACTGCAAATTTTTCCTGGACTCTACGGTGTCCATAAATACATTATGCTCAATAGTGCAAATTGTTCCTGGACGCTCTGGTGTCCAGAAATATATTATGCCCCCTAGTGTAAATTGTTCCTTTACACTGTGGGACCAGGAATACATTATGCCTCATAGTGTAAATTGTTCCTGGACACTGTGATGTCCAGAAATACACCATAGTGCAAATTGTTCCTAGACACTGTGGTGACCAGAAATACATTATGCCCCATCTTACAAATTGTTCCTAGACACTGTGGTGCCTAGAAATACGTTATGCCCCATAGTACAAATTGTTCCTGGGTACTGTGGTGCCCAGATATAAATTATGCCCCATAGTGCAAATTGTTCCTGGACACTGAGGTAAGCAGAAATACATTGCGGACACTGTGGTGGCCAGAAATACATTATGCCCTATAGTACAAATTGTTCCTGGGTACGGTGGTGCCCAGATATAAATTATGCCCCATAGTGCAAATTGTTCCTGGACACTGAGGTGAGCAGAAATACATTGCGGACACTGTGGTGTGCAGAAATACATTGCGCCACTTAGTGCAAATTGTTCCCCGACACTGTGGTGTACAGGAATACATTGCACCACTTAGTGCAAATTGTTCCTGGACACTGTGGTGACCAGAAATACATTATGCCCCATAGTACAAATTGTTCCTGGACACTGTGGTGTCGAGGAATACATTTCACCACTTAGTGCAAATTATTCCTGGACACTTTGCTTTTGGACACTTACAATTGCGCCACTTACTGCAAATTATTCCTGGACACTGTGGTGTCCAGAAATACATTATGCCCCCTAGTGCAAATTGTTCCCCGACACTGTGGTGTCGAGGAATACATTGCACCACTTAGTGCAAATTATTCCTGGACACTGTGGTGTCCATAAATACATTATGCCCCATAGTGCAAATTGTTCCTGGACACTGTGGTGACCAGAAATACATTATGCCCCATAGTACAAATTGTTCCTGGACACTGTGGTGTCCAGAAATACATTGCGCCACTTACTGCAAATTTTTTCTGGATACTACGGTGTCCCGAAATACATTGTGCCACACAGTGCAAATTATTCCTGGACACAGTGGTGTCCATAAATACACTATGCCCAATAGTACAAATTGGTCCTGAACGCTCTGATGTCCAGAAATACATTATGCCCCCTAGTGCAAATTGTTCCCCGACACTGTGGTGTCGAGGAATACATTTCACCACTAAGTGCAAATTATTCCTGGACACTTTGCTTTTGGACACTTACTATTGCGCCACTTACTGCAAATTTTTCCTGGACTCTACGGTGTCCATAAATACATTATGCCCAATAGTGAAAATTGTTCCTGGACGCTCTGGTGTCCAGAAATACATTATGCCCCTAGTGTAAATTATTCCTTTACACTGTGGGACCAGAAATACATTATGCCTCATAGAGCAAATTGTTCCTGGACACTGTGATGTCCAGAAATACACCATAGTGCAAATTGTTCCTAGACACTGTGGTGGCCAGAAATACATTATGCCCTATAGTACAAATTGTTCCTGGGTACTGTGGTGCCCAGATATAAATTATGCCCCATAGTGCAAATTGTTCCTGGACACTGAGGTGAGCAGAAATACATTGCGGACACTGTTGTGGCCAGAAATACATTATGCCCTATAGTACAAATTGTTCCTGGGTACTGTGGTGCCCAGATATAAATTATGCCCCGTAGTGCAAATTGTTCATGGACACTGAGGTGAGCAGAAATACATTGCGGACACTGTGGTGTGCAGAATTACATTGCGCCACTTAGTGCAAATTGTTCTCCGATACTGTGGTGTACAGGAATACATTGCACCACTTAGTGCAAATTGTTCCTGGACACTGTGTTGACCAGAAATACATTATGCCCCATAGTACAAATTGTTCCTGGACACTGTGTTATCCATAAATATATTATGCCCAATAGTGCAAGTTGTTTCTGAACACTGTGGTGACCAGAGATACATTATGCCCAATAGTGCATATTGTTCCTGGACACTGTGGTGTTCTGAAATACATTATGCCCCCTAGTGCAAATTGTTCCCCGACACTGTGGTGTCGAGGAATACATTGCACCACTTAGTGCAATTTATTCCTGGACACTGTGGTGTCCATAAATACATTATGCCCAATAGTGCAAATTGTTCCTGGACGCTCTGATGTCCAGAAATACATTATGCCCCCTAGTGCAAATTGTTCCCCGACACTGTGGTGTCGAGGAATACATTGCACCACTTAGTGCAAATTATTCCTGGACACTGTGGTGTCCATAAATACATTATGCCCCCTAGTGCAAATTGTTCCCCGGCACTGTGGTGTCGAGGAATACATTGCACCACTTAGTGTAAATTATTCCTGGACACTGTGGTGTGCATAAATACGTTATGCCCCATAGTGCAAATTGTTCCTGGACACTGTGGTGACCAGAAATACATTATGCCCCATAGTACAAATTGTTCCTGGACACTGTGGTGTCCAGAATTACATTGCGCCGCTTACTGCAAATTTTTCCTTGATACTACGGTGTCCCGAAATACATTGTGCCACTTAGTGCAAATTATTCCTGGACACTGTGGTGTCCATAAATACATTATGCCCCATAGTGCAAATTGTTCCTGGACACTGTGGTGACCAGAAATACATTATGCCCCATAGTACAAATTGTTCCTGGACACTGTGGTGTCCAGAAATAAACTATTCCCCATAGTGCAAATTGTTCCTGGACACTGAGGTGAGCTGAAATACATTTTGCCCAATAGTGCAAATTGTTCCCCGACACTATGGTGTCCAGGAATACATTGCACCACTAAGTGCAAATTATTCCTGGACACTGTGGTGTCCATAAATGCATTATGCCCAATAGTGCAAATTGTTGCTGGACGCTCTGTTGTCCAGAAATACATTATGCTCCCTAGTGCAAGTTGTTCCCCGACACTGTGGTGTACAGGAATACATTGCACCACTTAGTGCAAATTATTCCTGGACACTGTGGTGTCCAGAAATACATTATGCCCCTCAGTGCAAATTGTTCCTGGACACTGTGGTGACCAGAAATACATTATGCCCCATAGTACAAATTGTTCCTGGACACTGTGGTGTCCAGAAATACATTGCGCCACTTAATGCAAATTTTTTCTGGATACTACGGTGTCCCGAAATACATTGTGCCAGTTAGTGCAAATTATTCCTGGACACAGTGGTGTCCATAAATACACTATGCCCAATAGTGCAAATTGGTCCTGGACGCTCTGATGTCCAGAAATACATTATGCCCCCTAGTGCAAATTGTTCCCCGACACTGTGGTGTCGAGGAATCCATTTCACCACTTAATGCAAATTATTCCTGGGCACTTTGCTTTTGGACACTTACAATTGCGCCACTTACTGCAAATTTTTCCTGGACTCTACGGTGTCCATAAATACATTATGCCCAATAGTGCAAATTGTTCCTGGACGCTCTGGTGTCCAGAAATACATTATGCCCCCTAGTGTAAATTGTTCCTTTACACTGTGGGACCAGAAATACATTATGCCTCATAGTGTAAATTGTTCCTGGACACTGTGATGTCCAGAAATACACCATAGTGCAAATTGTTCCTAGACACTGTGGTGACCAGAAATACATTATGCCCCATCGTACAAATTGTTCCTAGACACTGTGGTGACTAGAAATACGTTATGCCCCATAGTACAAATTGTTCCTGGGTACTGTGGTGCCCAGATATAAATTATGCCCCATAGTGCAAATTGTTCCTGGACACTGAGGTGAGCAGAAATAAATTGCGGACACTTTGGTGGCCAGAAATACATTATGCCCTATAGTACAAATTGTTCCTGGGTACTGTGGTGCCCAGATATAAATTATGCCCCATAGTGCAAATTGTTCCTGGACACTGAGGTGAGCAGAAATACATTGCGGACACTGTGGTGTGCAGAAATACATTGCGCCACTTAGTGCAAATTATTCCCCGACACAGTGGTGTACAGGAATACATTGCACCACTTAGTGCAAATAGTTCCTGGACACTGTGGTGACCAGAAATACATTATGCCCCATAGTACAAATTCTTCCTGGACACTGTGTTATCCATAAATATACTATGCCCAATACTGCAAATTGTTTCTGGACACTGTGGTGACCAGAGATACATTATGCCCAATAGTGCATATTGTTCCTGGACACTGTGGTGTCCAGAAATACATTATGCCCCATGGTGTAAATTGTTCCTGGACACTGTGGTGTCCAAAAATACATTGCGCCACTTAGTGCAAATTGTTTCTGGACGCTGTGGTGTGCAAAAATACATTGCGCCACTTAGTGCGAATTTGTCCTGGACACTACGTTGTCCCGAAATACATTGTGCCGGTTAGTGCAAATTACTCCTGGACACTGTGGTGTCCATTGCGCCACTTACTGCAAATTTTTCCTGGATAATACGGTGTCCCGAAATACATTGTGCCACTTAGTGTAAATTATTCCTGGACACTGTTGTGACCAGAAATACATTATGCCCCATAGTACAAATTGTTCCTGGACACTGTGTTATCCATAAATATATTATGCCCAATAGTGCAAATTGTTTCTGGACACTGTGGTGACCAGAGATACATTATGCCTAATAGTGCAAATTGTTCCCCGACACTGTGGTGTCGAGGAATACATTGCACCACTTAGTGCAAATTATTCCTGGACACTGTGGTGTCCATAAATACATTATGCCCCATAGTGCAAATTGTTCCTGGACACTGTGGTGACCAGAAATACACCATAGTGCAAATTGTTCCTAGACACTGTGGTGACCAGAAATACATTATGCCCCATCGTACAAATTGTTCCTAGACACTGTGGTGACTAGAAATACGTTATGCCCCATAGTACAAATTGTTCCTGGGTACTGTGGTGCCCAGATATAAATTATGCCCCATAGTGCAAATTGTTCCTGGACACTGAGGTGAGCAGAAATAAATTGCGGACACTGTGGTGGCCAGAAATACATTATGCCCTATAGTACAAATTGTTCCTGGGTACTGTGGTGCCCAGATATAAATTATGCCCCATAGTGCAAATTGTTCCCCGACACTGTGGTGTCGAGGAATACATTGCACCACTTAGTGCAAATTATTCCTGGACACTGTGGTGTCCATAAATACATTATGCCCCATAGTGCAAATTGTTCCTGGACACTGTGGTGACCAGAAATACACCATAGTGCAAATTGTTCCTAGACACTGTGGTGACCAGAAATACATTATGCCCCATCGTACAAATTGTTCCTAGACACTGTGGTGACTAGAAATACGTTATGCCCCATAGTACAAATTGTTCCTGGGTACTGTGGTGCCCAGATATAAATTATGCCCCATAGTGCAAATTATTCCTGGACACTGTGGTGTCCATAAATACATTATGCCCCCTAGTGCAAATTGTTCCCCGGCACTGTGGTGTCGAGGAATACATTGCACCACTTAGTGTAAATTATTCCTGGACACTGTGGTGTGCATAAATACGTTATGCCCCATAGTGCAAATTGTTCCTGGACACTGTGGTGACCAGAAATACATTATGCCCCATAGTACAAATTGTTCCTGGACACTGTGGTGTCCAGAATTACATTGCGCCGCTTACTGCAAATTTTTCCTTGATACTACGGTGTCCCGAAATACATTGTGCCACTTAGTGCAAATTATTCCTGGACACTGTGGTGTCCATAAATACATTATGCCCCATAGTGCAAATTGTTCCTGGACACTGTGGTGACCAGAAATACATTATGCCCCATAGTACAAATTGTTCCTGGACACTGTGGTGTCCAGAAATAAACTATTCCCCATAGTGCAAATTGTTCCTGGACACTGAGGTGAGCTGAAATACATTTTGCCCAATAGTGCAAATTGTTCCCCGACACTATGGTGTCCAGGAATACATTGCACCACTAAGTGCAAATTATTCCTGGACACTGTGGTGTCCATAAATGCATTATGCCCAATAGTGCAAATTGTTGCTGGACGCTCTGTTGTCCAGAAATACATTATGCTCCCTAGTGCAAGTTGTTCCCCGACACTGTGGTGTACAGGAATACATTGCACCACTTAGTGCAAATTATTCCTGGACACTGTGGTGTCCAGAAATACATTATGCCCCTCAGTGCAAATTGTTCCTGGACACTGTGGTGACCAGAAATACATTATGCCCCATAGTACAAATTGTTCCTGGACACTGTGGTGTCCAGAAATACATTGCGCCACTTAATGCAAATTTTTTCTGGATACTACGGTGTCCCGAAATACATTGTGCCAGTTAGTGCAAATTATTCCTGGACACAGTGGTGTCCATAAATACACTATGCCCAATAGTGCAAATTGGTCCTGGACGCTCTGATGTCCAGAAATACATTATGCCCCCTAGTGCAAATTGTTCCCCGACACTGTGGTGTCGAGGAATCCATTTCACCACTTAATGCAAATTATTCCTGGGCACTTTGCTTTTGGACACTTACAATTGCGCCACTTACTGCAAATTTTTCCTGGACTCTACGGTGTCCATAAATACATTATGCCCAATAGTGCAAATTGTTCCTGGACGCTCTGGTGTCCAGAAATACATTATGCCCCCTGGTGTAAATTGTTCCTTTACACTGTGGGACCAGAAATACATTATGCCTCATAGTGTAAATTGTTCCTGGACACTGTGATGTCCAGAAATACACCATAGTGCAAATTGTTCCTAGACACTGTGGTGACCAGAAATACATTATGCCCCATCGTACAAATTGTTCCTAGACACTGTGGTGACTAGAAATACGTTATGCCCCATAGTACAAATTGTTCCTGGGTACTGTGGTGCCCAGATATAAATTATGCCCCATAGTGCAAATTGTTCCTGGACACTGAGGTGAGCAGAAATAAATTGCGGACACTGTGGTGGCCAGAAATACATTATGCCCTATAGTACAAATTGTTCCTGGGTACTGTGGTGCCCAGATATAAATTATGCCCCATAGTGCAAATTGTTCCTGGACACTGAGGTGAGCAGAAATACATTGCGGACACTGTGGTGTGCAGAAATACATTGCGCCACTTAGTGCAAATTATTCCCCGACACAGTGGTGTACAGGAATACATTGCACCACTTAGTGCAAATAGTTCCTGGACACTGTGGTGACCAGAAATACATTATGCCCCATAGTACAAATTCTTCCTGGACACTGTGTTATCCATAAATATACTATGCCCAATACTGCAAATTGTTTCTGGACACTGTGGTGACCAGAGATACATTATGCCCAATAGTGCATATTGTTCCTGGACACTGTGGTGTCCAGAAATACATTATGCCCCATGGTGTAAATTGTTCCTGGACACTGTGGTGTCCAAAAATACATTGCGCCACTTAGTGCAAATTGTTTCTGGACGCTGTGGTGTGCAAAAATACATTGCGCCACTTAGTGCGAATTTGTCCTGGACACTACGTTGTCCCGAAATACATTGTGCCGGTTAGTGCAAATTACTCCTGGACACTGTGGTGTCCATTGCGCCACTTACTGCAAATTTTTCCTGGATAATACGGTGTCCCGAAATACATTGTGCCACTTAGTGCAAATTATTCCTGGACACTGTTGTGACCAGAAATACATTATGCCCCATAGTACAAATTGTTCCTGGACACTGTGTTATCCATAAATATATTATGCCCAATAGTGCAAATTGTTTCTGGACACTGTGGTGACCAGAGATACATTATGCCTAATAGTGCAAATTGTTCCCCGACACTGTGGTGTCGAGGAATACATTGCACCACTTAGTGCAAATTATTCCTGGACACTGTGGTGTCCATAAATACATTATGCCCCATAGTGCAAATTGTTCCTGGACACTGTGGTGACCAGAAATACATTATGCCTCATAGTACAAATTGTTCCTGGACACTGTGGTGTCCAGAAATACATTGCGCCACTTACTGCAAATTTTTCCTAGATACTACGGTGTCCCGAAATACATTGTGCCACTTAGTGCAAATTATTCCTGGACACTGTGGTGTCCATAAATACATTATGCCCCATAGTGCAAATTGTTCCTGGACACTGTGATGACCAGAAATACATTATGCCCCATAGTGCAAATTGTGCCTGGACACTGTGGTGTCCAGAAATAAACTATGCCCCATGGTGCAAATTGTTCCTGGACACTGAGGTGAGCTGAAATACATTTTGCCCAATAGTGCAAATTGTTCCCCGACACTATGGTGTCCAGGAATACATTGCACCACTTAGTGCAAATTATTCCTGGACACTGTGGTGTCCATAAACACATTATGCCCCATAGTGCAAATTGTTCCTGGACACTGTGGTGACCAGAAATACATTATGCCCCATAGTACAAATTGTTCCTGGACACTGTGGTGTCCAGAAATACATTGCGCCACTTACTGCAAATTTTTTCTGGATACTACGGTGTCCCGAAATACATTGTGCCAGTTAGTGCAAATTATTCCTGGACACAGTGGTGTCCAGAAATACATTATGCCCCTTAGTGCAAATTGTTCCTGGACACTGTGGTGACCAGAAATACATTATGCCCCATAGTACAAATTGTTCCTGGACACTGTGGTGTCCAGAAATACATTGCGCCACTTACTGCAAATTTTTTCTGGATACTACGGTGTCCCGAAATACATTGTGCCAGTTAGTGCAAATTATTCCTGGACACAGTGGTGTCCATAAATACACTATGCCCAATAGTGCAAATTGGTCCTGGACGCTCTGATGTCCAGAAATACATTATGCCCCCTAGTGCAAATTGTTCCCCGACACTGTGGTGTCGAGGAATACATTTCACCACTTAGTGCAAATTATTCCTGGACACTTTGCTTTTGGACACTTACAATTGCGCCACTTACTGCAAATTTTTCCTGGACTCTACGGTGTCCATAAATACATTATGCCCAATAGTGCAAATTGTTCCTGGACGCTCTGGTGTCCAGAAATACATTATGCCCCCTAGTGTAAATTGTTCCTTTACACTGTGGGACCAGAAATACATTATGCCTCATAGTGTAAATTGTTCCTGGACACTGTGATGTCCAGAAATACACCATAGTGCAAATTGTTCCTAGACACTGTGGTGACCAGAAATACATTATGCCCCATCGTACAAATTGTTCCTAGACACTGTGGTGACTAGAAATACGTCATGCCCCATAGTACAAATTGTTCCTGTGTACTGTGGTGCCCAGATATAAATTATGCCCCATAGTGCAAATTGTTCCTGGACACTGAGGTGAGCAGAAATACATTGCGCCATTTAGTGCAAATTGTTCCTGGACACTGTGGTGAGCAGAAATACATTGCGCCACTTAGTGCAAATTATTCCTGGACACTTTGCTTTTGGACACTTACAATTGCGCCACTTACTGCAAATTTTTCCTGGACTCTACGGTGTCCATAAATACATTATGCCCAATAGTGCAAATTGTTCCTGGACGCTCTGGTGACCAGAAGTACATTATGCCCCATCGTACAAATTGTTCCTAGACACTGTGGTGACTAGAAATACGTCATGCCCCATAGTACAAATTGTTCCTGTGTTTTGTGGTGCCCAGATATAAATTATGCCCCATAGTGCAAATTGTTCCTGGACACTGAGGTGAGCAGAAATACATTGCGCCATTTAGTGCAAATTGTTCCTGAACACTGTGGTGAGCAGAAATACATTGCGCCACTTAGTGCAAATTATTCCTGGACACTTTGCTTTTGGACACTTACAATTGCGCCACTTACTGCAAATTTTTCCTGGACTCTACGGTGTCCATAAATACATTATGCCCAATAGTGCAAATTGTTCCTGGACGCTCTGGTGTCCAGAAATACATTATGCCCCCTAGTGTAAATTGTTCCTTTACACTGTGGGACCAGAAATACATTATGCCTCATAGTGTAAATTGTTCCTGGACACTGTGATGTCCAGAAATACACCATAGTGCAAATTTTTCCTAGACACTGTGGTGACCAGAAATACATTATGCCCCATCGTACAAATTGTTCCTAGTCACTGTGGTGACTAGAAATACGTTATGCCCCATAGTACAAATTGTTCCTGGGTACTGTGGTGCCCAGATATAAATTATGCCCCATAGTGCAAATTGTTCCTGGACACTGAGGTGAGCAGAAATACATTGCGGACACTGTGGTGGCCAGAAATACATTATGCCCTATAGTACAAATTGTTCCTGGGTACTGTGGTGCCCAGATATAAATTATGCCCCATAGTGCAAATTGTTCCTGGACACTGAGGTGAGCAGAAATACATTGCGGACACTGTGGTGTGCAGAAATACATTGCGCCACTTAGTGCAAATTATTCCCCGACACTGTGGTGTACAGGAATACATTGCACCACTTAGTGCAAATTGTTCCTGGACACTGTGGTGACCAGAAATACATTATGCCCCTTAGTACAAATTGTTCCTGGACACTGTGTTATCCATAAATATATTATGCCCAATAGTGCAAATTGTTTCTGGACACTGTGGTGACCAGAGATACATTATGCCCAATAGTGCATATTGTTCCTGGACACTGTGGTGCCCAGAAATACATTATGCCCCATGGTGTAAATTGTTCCTGGACACTGTGGTGTCCAAAAATACATTGCGCCACTTAGTGCAAATTGTTTCTGGACGCTGTGGTGTGCAAAAATACATTGCGCCACTTAGTGCGAATTTGTCCTGGACACTACGTTGTCCCGAAATACATTGTGCCGCTTAGTGCAAATTACTCCTGGACACTGTGGTGTCCATTGCGCCACTTACTGCAAATTTTTTCCTGGATAATACGGTGTCCCGAAATACATTGTGCCACTTAGTGCAAATTATTCCTGGACACTGTTGTGACCAGAAATACATTATGCCCCATAGTACAAATTGTTCCTGGACACTGTGTTATCCATAAATATATTATGCCCAATAGTGCAAATTGTTTCTGGACACTGTGGTGACCAGAGATACATTATGCCTAATAGTGCAAATTGTTCCCCGACACTGTGGTGTCGAGGAATACATTGCACCACTTAGTGCAAATTATTCCTGGACACTGTGGTGTCCATAAATACATTATGCCCCATAGTGCAAATTGTTCCTGGACACTGTGGTGACCAGAAATACATTATGCCCCATAGTACAAATTGTTCCTGGACACTGTGGTGTCCAGAAATACATTGCGCCACTTACTGCAAATTTTTCCTTGATACTACGGTGTCCCGAAATACATTGTGCCACTTAGTGCAAATTATTCCTGCACACAGTGGTGTCCATAAATACATTATGCCCAATAGTGCAAATTGTTCCTGGACGCTCTGATGTCCAGAAATACATTATGCCCCATAGTGCAAATTGTTCCTGGACACTGTGGTGACCAGAAATACATTGCGCCACTTAATGCAAATTTTTCCTGGATACTACGGTGTCCCGAAATACATTGTGCCACTTAGTGCAAATTATTCCTGGACACTGTGGTGTCCATAAATACATTATGCCCAATAGTGCAAATTGTTGCTGGACGCTCTGATGTCCAGAAATACATTATGCCCCTAGTGCAAATTGTTCCCCGACACTGTGGTGTACAGGAATACATTGCACCACTTAGTGCAAATTATTCCTGGACACTGTGGTGTCGAGAAATACATTATGCCCCTTAGTGCAAATTGTTCCTGGACACTGTGGTGACCAGAAATACATTATGCCCCATAGTACAAATTGTTCCTGGACACTGTGGTGTCCAGAAATACATTGCGCCACTTACTGCAAATTTGTTCTGGATACTACGGTGTCCCGAAATACATTGTGCCAGTTATAGCAAATTATTCCTGGACACAGTGGTGTCCATAAATACTCTATGCCCAATAGTGCAAATTGGTCCTGGACGCTCTGATGTCCAGAAATACATTATGCCCCCTAGTGCAAATTGTTCCCCGACACTGTGGTGTCGAGGAATACATTTCACCACTTAGTGCAAAATGTTCCTGGACACTGTGGTGACCAGAAATACATTATGCCCCATAGTACAAATTGTTCCTGGACACTGTGTTATCCATAAATATATTATGCCCAATAGTGCAAATTGTTTCTGGACACTGTGGTGACCAGAGATACATTATGCCTAATAGTGCAAATTGTTCCCCGACACTGTGGTGTCGAGGAAAACATTGCACCACTTAGTGCAAATTATTCCTGGACACTGTGGTGTCCATAAATACATTATGCCCCATAGTGCAAATTGTTCCTGGACACTGTGGTGACCAGAAATACATTATACCCCATAGTACAAATTGTTCCTGGACACTGTGGTGTCCAGAAATACATTGCGCCACTTACTGCAAATTTTTCCTGGATACTACGGTGTCCCGAAATACATTGTGCCACTTAGTGCAAATTATTCCTGGACACAGTGGTGTCCATAAATACATTATGCCCCCTAGTGCAAATTGTTCCTGGACGCTCTGATGTCCAGAAATACATTATGCCCCCTAGTGCAAATTGTTCCCCGACTCTGTGGTGTCGAGGAATACATTGCACCACTTAGTGCAAATTATTCCTGGACACTGTGGTGTCCATAAACACATTATGCCCCATAGTGCAAATTGTTCCTGGACACTGTGGTGACCAGAAATACATTATGCCCCATAGTACAAATTGTTCCTGGACACTACGGCGTCCAGAAATACATTGCGCCACTTACTGCAAATTTTTCCTGGATACTACGGTGTCCCGAGATACATTGTGCCACTTAGTGCAAATTATTCCTGGACACAGTGGTGTCCATAAATACATTATGCCCAATAGTGCAAATTGTTCCTGGACGCTCTGATGTCCAGAAATACATTATGCCCCCTAGTGCAAATTGTTCCCCGACACTGTGGTGTCGAGGAATACATTGCACCACTTAGTGGAAATTATTCCTGGACACTGTGGTGTCCAGAAATACATTATGCCCCCTAGTGCAAATTGTTCCCCGACACTGTGGTGTCGAGGAATACATTGCACCACTTAGTGAAAATTATTCCTGGACACTGTGGTGTCCATAAATCCAATATGCCCCATAGTGCAAATTGTTCCTGGACGCTCTGATGTCCAGAAATACATTATGCCCCCTAGTACAAATTGTTCCTGGACACTGTGGTGTCCAGAAATACATTGCGCCACTTACTGCAAATTTTTCCTGGATACTACGGTGTCCCGAAATACATTGTGCCACTTAGTGCAAATTATTCCTGGACACTGTGGTGACCAGAAATACATTATGCCCCATAGTACAAATTGTTCCTGGACACTGTGTTATCCATAAATATATTATGCCCAATAGTGCAAATTGTTTCTGGACACTGTGGTGACCAGAGATACATTATGCCTAATAGTGCAAATTGTTCCCCGACACTGTGGTGTCGAGGAAAACATTGCACCACTTAGTGCAAATTATTCCTGGACACTGTGGTGTCCATAAATACATTATGCCCCATAGTGCAAATTGTTCCTGGACGCTCTGATGTCCAGAAATACATTATGCCCCATAGTACAAATTGTTCCTGGACACTACGGCGTCCAGAAATACATTGCGCCACTTACTGCAAATTTTTCCTGGATACTACGGTGTCCCGAGATACATTGTGCCACTTAGTGCAAATTATTCCTGGACACAGTGGTGTCCATAAATACATTATGCCCCCTAGTGCAAATTGTTCCTGGACGCTCTGATGTCCAGAAATACATTATGCCCCCTAGTGCAAATTGTTCCCCGACTCTGTGGTGTCGAGGAATACATTGCACCACTTAGTGCAAATTATTCCTGGACACTGTGGTGTCCATAAACACATTATGCCCCATAGTGCAAATTGTTCCTGGACACTGTGGTGACCAGAAATACATTATGCCCCATAGTACAAATTGTTCCTGGACACTACGGCGTCCAGAAATACATTGCGCCACTTACTGCAAATTTTTCCTGGATACTACGGTGTCCCGAGATACATTGTGCCACTTAGTGCAAATTATTCCTGGACACAGTGGTGTCCATAAATACATTATGCCCAATAGTGCAAATTGTTCCTGGACGCTCTGATGTCCAGAAATACATTATGCCCCCTAGTGCAAATTGTTCCCCGACTCTGTGGTGTCGAGGAATACATTGCACCACTTAGTGCAAATTATTCCTGGACACTGTGGTGTCCATAAACACATTATGCCCCATAGTGCAAATTGTTCCTGGACACTGTGGTGACCAGAAATACATTATGCCCCATAGTACAAATTGTTCCTGGACACTACGGCGTCCAGAAATACATTGCGCCACTTACTGCAAATTTTTCCTGGATACTACGGTGTCCCGAGATACATTGTGCCACTTAGTGCAAATTATTCCTGGACACAGTGGTGTCCATAAATACATTATGCCCAATAGTGCAAATTGTTCCTGGACGCTCTGATGTCCAGAAATACATTATGCCCCCTAGTGCAAATTGTTCCCCGACACTGTGGTGTCGAGGAATACATTGCACCACTTAGTGGAAATTATTCCTGGACACTGTGGTGTCCAGAAATACATTATGCCCCCTAGTGCAAATTGTTCCCCGACACTGTGGTGTCGAGGAATACATTGCACCACTTAGTGAAAATTATTCCTGGACACTGTGGTGTCCATAAATCCAATATGCCCCATAGTGCAAATTGTTCCTGGACACTGTGGTGACCTGAAATACATTATGCCCCATAGTACAAATTGTTCCTGGACACTGTGGTGTCCAGAAATACATTGCGCCACTTACTGCAAATTTTTCCTGGATACTACGGTGTCCCGAAATACATTGTGCCACTTAGTGCAAATTATTCCTGGACACTGTGGTGACCAGAAATACATTATGCCCCATAGTACAAATTGTTCCTGGACACTGTGTTATCCATAAATATATTATGCCCAATAGTGCAAATTGTTTCTGGACACTGTGGTGACCAGAGATACATTATGCCTAATAGTGCAAATTGTTCCCCGACACTGTGGTGTCGAGGAAAACATTGCACCACTTAGTGCAAATTATTCCTGGACACTGTGGTGTCCATAAACACATTATGCCCCATAGTGCAAATTGTTCCTGGACACTGTGGTGACCAGAAATACATTATGCCCCATAGTACAAATTGTTCCTGGACACTGTGGTGTCCAGAAAAACATTGCGCCACTTACTCCAAATTTTTTCTGGATACTACGGTGTCCCGAAATACATTGTGCCACTTAGTGCAAATTATTCCTGGACACAGTGGTGTCCATAAATACACTATGCCCAATAGTGCAAATTGGTCCTGGACGCTCTGATGTCCAGAAATACATTATGCCCCCTAGTGCAAATTGTTCCCCGACACTGTGGTGTCGAGGAATACATTTCACCACTTAGTGCAAATTATTCCTGGACACTGTGATGTCCATAAATACATTATGCCCCATAGTGCAAATTGTTCCTGGACACTGTGGTGACCAGAAATACATTATGCCCCATAGTACAAATTGTTCCTGGACACTGTGGTGTCCAGAAATAAACTATGCACCATAGTGCAAATTGTTCCTGGACACTGAGGTGAGCTGAAATACATTTTGCCCAATAGTGCAAATTGTTCCCCGACACTGTGGTGTCCAGGAATACATTGCACCACTTAGTGCAAATTATTCCTGGACACTGTGGTGTCCATAAATACATTATGCCCAATAGTGCAAATTGTTGCTGGACGCTCTGATGTCCAGAAATACATTATGCCCCTTAGTGCAAATTGTTCCTGGACACTGTGGTGACCAGAAATACATTATGCCCCATAGTACAAATTGTTCCTGGACACTGTGGTGTCCAGAAATACATTGCGCCACTTACTGCAAATTTTTTCTGGATACTACGGTGTCCCGAATTACATTGTTCCACTTCGTGCAAATTATTCCTGGACACAGTGGTGTCCATAAATACACTATGCCCAATAGTGCAAATTGGTCCTGGACGCTCTGATATCCAGAAATACATTATGCCCCCTAGTGCAAATTGTTCCCCGACACTGTGGTATCGAGGAATACATTTCACCACTTAGTGCAAATTTTTCCTGGACTCTACGGTGTCCATAAATACATTATGCCCAATAGTGCAAATTGTTCCTGGACGCTCTGGTGTCCAGAAATACATTATGCCCCCTAGTGTAAATTGTTCCTTTACACTGTGGGACCAGAAATACATTATGCCTCATAGTGTAAATTGTTCCTGGACACTGTGATGTCCAGAAATACACCATAGTGCAAATTGTTCCTAGACACTGTGGTGACCAGAAACACATTATGCCCCATCGTACAAATTGTTCCTAGACGCTGTGGTGACTAGAAATACGTTATGCCCCATAGTACAAATTGTTCCTGGGTACTGTGGTGCCCAGATATAAATTATGCCCCATAGTGCAAATTGTTCCTGGACACTGAGGTGAGCAGAAATACATTGCGGACACTGTGGTGGCCAGAAATACATTATGCCCTATAGTACAAATTGTTCCTGGGTACTGTGGTGCCCAGATATAAATTATGCCCCATAGTGCAAATTGTTCCTGGACACTGAGGTGAGCAGAAATACATTGCGGACACTGTGGTGTGCAGAAATACATTGAGCCACTTAGTGCAAATTGTTCCCCGACACTGTGGTGTACAGGAATACATTGCACCACTTAGTGCAAATTGTTCCTGGACACTGTGGTGACCAGAAATACATTATGCCCCATAGTACAAATTGTTCCTGGACACTGTGGTATCCATAAATATATTATGCCCAATAGTGCAAATTGTTTCTGGACACTGTGGTGACCAGAGATACATTATGCCCAATAGTGCATTTTGTTCCTGGACACTGTGGTGTCCAGAAATACATTATGCCCCATGGTGTAAATTGTTCCTGGACACTGTGGTGTTCAAAAATACATTGCGCCACTTAGTGCAAATTGTTTCTGGACGCTGTGGTGTGCAAAAATACATTGCACCACTTAGTGCAAATTGTTCCTGGACACTGTGGTGACCAGAAATACATTATGCCCCATTGTACAAATTGTTCCTGGACACTGTGGTATCCATAAATATATTATGCCCCATAGTGCAAATTGTTCCTGGACACTGTGTTATCCATAAATATATTATGCCCAATAGTGCAAATTGTTCCCCGACACTGTGGTGACCAGAGATACATTATGCCTAATAGTGCAAATTGTTCCCCGACACTGTGGTGTACAGGAATACATTGCACCACTTAGTGCAAATTGTTCCTGGACACTGTGGTGACCAGAAATACATTATGCCCCATAGTACAAATTGTTCCTGGACACTGTGTTATCCATAAATATATTATGCCCAATAGTGCAAATTGTTCCCCGACACTGTGGTGACCAGAGATACATTATGCCTAATAGTGCAAATTGTTCCCCGACACTGTGGTGTCGAGGAATACATTGCACCACTTAGTGCAAATTATTCCTGGACACTGTGGTGTCCATAAATATATTATGCCCCATAGTGCAAATTGTTCCTGGACACTGTGGTGACCAGAAATACATTATGCCCCATAGTACAAATTGTTCCTGGACACTGTGGCGTCCAGAAATGCATTGCGCCACTTACTGCAAATTTTTCCTGGATACTACGGTGTCCCGAAATACATTGTGCCACTTAGTGCAAATTATTCCTGGACACAGTGGTGTCCATAAATACATTATGCCCAATAGTGCAAATTGTTCCTGGACGCTCTGATGTCCAGAAATACATTATGCCCCCTAGTGCAAATTGTTCCGACACTGTGGTGTCGAGGAATACATTGCACCACTTAGTGCAAATTATTCCTGGACACTGTGGTGTCCAGAAATACATTATGCCCCCTAGTGCAAATTGTTCCCCGACACTGTGGTGTCGAGGAATACATTGCACCACTTAGTGCAAATTATTCCTGGACACAGTGGTGTCCATAAATACATTTTGCCCCCTAGTGCAAATTGTTCCCCGACACTGTGGTGTACAGGAATACATTGCACCACTTACTGCAAATTTTTCCCTGGATACTACGGTGTCCCGAAATACATTGTGCCACTTATTGCAAATTATTCCTGGACACAGTGGTGTCCATAAATACATTATGCCCAATAGTGCAAATTGTTCCTGAACGCCCTGATGTCCAGAAATACATTATGCCCCCTAGTGCAAATTGTTCCCCGACACTGTATTATTCCTGGACACTGTGGTGTCCAGAAATACATTATGCCCCATAGCACAAATTGTTCCTGGGTACTGTGGTGCCCAGATATAAATTATGCCCCATACTGCAAATTGTTCCTGGACACTGTGGTGACCAGAAATACATTATGCCCCCTAGTGCAAATTGTTCCCCGACACTGTATTATTCCTGGACACTGTGGTGTCCAGAAATACATTATGCCCCATAGCACAAATTGTTCCTGGGTACTGTGGTGCCCAGATATAAATTATGCCCCATACTGCAAATTGTTCCTGGACACTGTGGTGACCAGAAATACATTATGCCCCCTAGTGCAAATTGTTCCCCGACACTGTGGTGTCGAGGAATACATTGCACCACTTAGTGCAAATTATTCCTGGACACAGTGGTGTCCATAAATACATTTTGCCCCCTAGTGCAAATTGTTCACCGACACTGTGGTGTACAGGAATACATTGACCACTTACTGCAAATTTTTCCTGGATACTACGGTGTCTCGAAATACATTGTGCCACTTATTGCAAATTATTCCTGGACACAGTGGTGACCAGAAATACATTATGCCCCATAATACAAATTGTGCCTGGACACTGTGGTGTCCATAAATACATTATGGCCAATAGTGCAAATTGTTTCTGGACGCTCTGATGTCCAGAAATACATTATGCCCCCTAGTGCAAATTGTTCCCCGACACTGTGGTGTCGAGGAATACATTGCACCACTTAGTGCATATTTTTCCTGGATACTACGGTGTCGCGAAATACATTGTGCCACTTATTGCAAATTATTCCTGGACACAGTGGTGTCCATAAATACATTATATTATACATTGTGGTGACCAGAAATACATTATGCCCCATAGTACAAATTGTTCCTGGACACTGTGTTGTCCAGAAATACATTTTGCCCCCTAGTGCAAATTGTTCCCCGACACTGTGGTGTACAGGAATACATTGCACCACTTAGTGCAAATTATTCCTGGACACTGTGGTGTCCAGAAATACATTATGCCCCATAGCACAAATTGTTCCTGGGTACTGCGGTTCCCAGATATAAATTATGCCCCATACTGCAAATTGTTCCTGGACACTGTGGTGACCAGAAATACATTATGCCCAATAGTGCAAATTGTTTCTGGACACTGTGGTGACCACAAATACACTATGCCCCACAGTAATAATTGTTCCTGGTTACTGTGGTGCCCAGATATAAATGATGCCCCATAGTGCAAATTGTTCCTGGACACTATGGTGTCCTGGACACAGTGCTGTCCATAAATACACTATGCCCAATAGTGCAAATTGGTCCTGGGCGCTCTGATGTCCAGAAATACATTATGCCCCCTAGTGCAAATTGTTCCCCGACACTGTGGTATCGAGGAATACATTTCACCACTTAGTGCAAATTATTCCTGGACACTGTGGTGTCCATAAATACATTATGCCCAATAGTGCAAATTGTTCCTGGACGCTCTGATTTCCAGAAATACATTATGCCCCCTAGTGCAAATTGTTGCCCGACACTGTGGTGTCGAGGAATACATTGCACCACTTAGTGCAAATTATTCCTAGATACTGTGGTGTCCATAAATACATTATGCCCCATAGCGCAAAATGTTCCTGGGCACTGTGGTGACCAGAAATACATTATGCACCATAGTACAAATTGTTTCTGGACACTGTGGTGTCCAGAAATAAATAATGCCCCATAGTTCAAATTGTTCCTGGACACTGAGGTGAGCTGAAATACATGCTGCCCAATAGTGTAAATTGTTCCCCGACACTGTGGTGTCCAGGAATACATTGCACCACTTAGTGCAAATTATTCCTGGACACTGTGGTGTCCATAAATACATTATGCCCAAAAGAGCAAATTGTTGCTGGACGCTCTGATGTCCAGAAATACATTGTGCCCCCTAGTGCAAATTGTTCCCCGACACTGTGGTGTACAGAAATACATTGCACCACTTAGTGCAAATTATTCCTGGACACTGTGGTGTCCAGAAATACATTTTGCCCAATAGTGAAAATTGTTCCCCGACACTGTGGTGACCAGAAATACATTGTGCCCCATAGTACAAATTTTTCTTGGACACTGTGGTGTCCAGAAATACATTATGCCCCATAGTGTAAATTGTTCCTGGCCACTGTGGTGTCCAGAAATACATTGCGCCACTTACTGCAAATTTTTCCTGGATACTACGGTGTCCCGAAATACATTGTGCCACTTAGTGCAAATTATTCCTGGATACTGTGGTGTCCATAAATACATTATGCCCCATAGTGCAAATTGTTCCTGGACACTGTGGTGACCAGAAATACATTATGCCCCATAGTACAAATTGTTCTTGGACACTGTGGTGTCCAGAAATACATTATGCCCCATAGTGCAAATTGTTCCTGGACACTGTGGTGTCCAGAAATACATTGCGCCACTTACTGCAAATTTTTCCTGGATACTACGGTGTCCCGAAATACATTGTGCCACTTAGTGCAAATTATTCCTGGACACTGTGGTGTCCATAAATACATTATGCCCCATAGTGCAAATTGTTCCTGGACACTGTGGTGACCAGAAATACATTATGCCCCTTAGTACAAATTGTTCCTGGACACTGTGGTGTCCAGAAATACATTGCGCCACTTACTGAAAATTTTTCCTGGATACTACGGTGTCCCGAAATACATTGTGCCACTTCTTGCAAATTATTCCTGGAGACAGTGGTGTCCATAAATACATTATATTATACACTGTGGTTGCCAGAAATACATTATGCCCCATAGTACAAATTGTTCCTGGACACTGTGGTGTCCATAAATACATTATGGCCAATAGTGCAAATTGTTTCTGGACGCTCTGATGTCCAGAAATACATTATGCCCCCTAGTGCAAATTGTTCCCCGACACTGTGGTGTCTAGGAATACATTGCGCCACTTAGTGCAAATTATTCCTGGACACAGTGGTGTCCATAAATACATTATATTATACACTGTGGTGACCAGAAATACATTATGCCCCATAGTACAAATTGTTCCTGGACACTGTGGTGTCCATAAATACATTATGGCCAATAGTGCAAATTGTTTCTGTCCGCTCTGATGTCCAGAAATACATTATGCTCCCTAGTGCAAATTGTTCCCAAACACTGTGGTGTCGAGGAATACATTGCACCACTTAGTGCAAATTGTTTCTGGACACTGTGGTGACCACAAATACACTATGCCCCACAGTAATAATTGTTCCTGGTTACTGTGGTGCCCAGATATAAATGATGCCCCATAGTGCAAATTGTTCCTGGACACTATGGTGTCCTGGACACAGTGCTGTCCATAAATACACTATGCCCAATAGTGCAAATTGGTCCTGGGCGCTCTGATGTCCAGAAATACATTATGCCCCCTAGTGCAAATTGTTCCCCGACACTGTGGTATCGAGGAATACATTTCACCACTTAGTGCAAATTATTCCTGGACACTGTGGTGTCCATAAATACATTATGCCCAATAGTGCAAATTGTTCCTGGACGCTCTGATTTCCAGAAATACATTATGCCCCCTAGTGCAAATTGTTGCCCGACACTGTGGTGTCGAGGAATACATTGCACCACTTAGTGCAAATTATTCCTAGATACTGTGGTGTCCATAAATACATTATGCCCCATAGCGCAAAATGTTCCTGGACACTGTGGTGACCAGAAATACATTATGCACCATAGTACAAATTGTTTCTGGACACTGTGGTGTCCAGAAATAAATAATGCCCCATAGTTCAAATTGTTCCTGGACACTGAGGTGAGCTGAAATACATGCTGCCCAATAGTGTAAATTGTTCCCCGACACTGTGGTGTCCAGGAATACATTGCACCACTTAGTGCAAATTATTCCTGGACACTGTGGTGTCCATAAATACATTATGCCCAAAAGAGCAAATTGTTGCTGGACGCTCTGATGTCCAGAAATACATTGTGCCCCCTAGTGCAAATTGTTCCCCGACACTGTGGTGTACAGAAATACATTGCACCACTTAGTGCAAATTATTCCTGGACACTGTGGTGTCCAGAAATACATTTTGCCCAATAGTGAAAATTGTTCCCCGACACTGTGGTGACCAGAAATACATTGTGCCCCATAGTACAAATTTTTCTTGGACACTGTGGTGTCCAGAAATACATTATGCCCCATAGTGTAAATTGTTCCTGGCCACTGTGGTGTCCAGAAATACATTGCGCCACTTACTGCAAATTTTTCCTGGATACTACGGTGTCCCGAAATACATTGTGCCACTTAGTGCAAATTATTCCTGGACACTGTGGTGTCCATAAATACATTATGCCCCATAGTGCAAATTGTTCCTGGACACTGTGGTGACCAGAAATACATTATGCCCCATAGTACAAATTGTTCTTGGACACTGTGGTGTCCAGAAATACATTATGCCCCATAGTGCAAATTGTTCCTGGACACTGTGGTGTCCAGAAATACATTGCGCCACTTACTGCAAATTTTTCCTGGATACTACGGTGTCCCGAAATACATTGTGCCACTTAGTGCAAATTATTCCTGGACACTGTGGTGTCCATAAATACATTATGCCCCATAGTGCAAATTGTTCCTGGACACTGTGGTGACCAGAAATACATTATGCCCCTTAGTACAAATTGTTCCTGGACACTGTGGTGTCCAGAAATACATTGCGCCACTTACTGAAAATTTTTCCTGGATACTACGGTGTTCCGAAATACATTGTGCCACTTCTTGCAAATTATTCCTGGAGACAGTGGTGTCCATAAATACATTATATTATACACTGTGGTTGCCAGAAATACATTATGCCCCATAGTACAAATTGTTCCTGGACACTGTGGTGTCCATAAATACATTATGGCCAATAGTGCAAATTGTTTCTGGACGCTCTGATGTCCAGAAATACATTATGCCCCCTAGTGCAAATTGTTCCCCGACACTGTGGTGTCTAGGAATACATTGCGCCACTTAGTGCAAATTATTCCTGGACACAGTGGTGTCCATAAATACATTATATTATACACTGTGGTGACCAGAAATACATTATGCCCCATAGTACAAATTGTTCCTGGACACTGTGGTGTCCATAAATACATTATGGCCAATAGTGCAAATTGTTTCTGTCCGCTCTGATGTCCAGAAATACATTATGCTCCCTAGTGCAAATTGTTCCCAAACACTGTGGTGTCGAGGAATACATTGCACCACTTAGTGCAAATTATTCCTGGACACAGTGGTGTCCATAAATACATTTTGCCCCCTAGTGCAAATTGTTCCCCGACACTGTGGTGTACAGGAATACATTGCACCACCTACTGCAAATTTTTCCTGGATACTACGGTGTCCCGAAATACATTGTGCCACTTATTGTAAATTATTCCTGGACACAGTGGTGTCCATAAATACATTATGCCCAATAGTGCAAATTGTTCCTGGTCGCTCTGATGTCCAGAAATACATTATGCCCCCTAGTGCAAATTGTTCCCCGACACTGTATTATTCCTGGACACTGTGGTGTCCCATAGCACAAATTGTTCCTGGGTACTGTGGTGCCCAGATATAAATTATGCCCCATACTGCAAATTGTTCCTGGACACTGTGATGACCAGAAATACATTATGCCCCCTAGTGCAAATTGTTCCCCGACACTGTGGTGTCGAGGAATACATTGCACCACTTAGTGCAAATTATTCCTGGACACAGTGGTGTCCATAAATGCATTTTGCCCCCTAGTGCAAATTGTTCCCCGACACTGCGGTGTACAGGAATACATTGACTACTTACTGCAAATTTTTCCTGGATACTACGGTGTCCCGAAATACATTGTGCCACTTATTGCAAATTATTCCTGGACACAGTGGTGACCAGAAATACATTATGCCCCATAATACAAATTGTTCCCCGACACTGTGGTGTCCATAAATACATTATGGCCAATAGTGCAAATTGTTTCTGGACGCTCTGATGTCCAGAAATACATTATGCCCCCTAGTGCAAAATGTTCCCCGACACTGTGGTGTCGAGGAATACATTGCACCACTTAGTGCATATTTTTCCTGGATACTACGGTGTCGCGAAATACATTGTGCCACTTATTGCAAATTATTCCTGGACACAGTGGTGTCCATAAATACGTTATATTATACACTGTGGTGACCAGAAATACATTATGCCCCATAGTACAAATTGTTCCTGGACACTGTGGTGTCCAGAAATACATTTTGCCCCCTAGTGCAAATTGTTCCCCGACACTGTGGTGTACAGGAATACATTGCACCACTTACTGCATATTTTTCCTGGATACTACGGTGTCCCGAAATACATTGTGCCACTTATTGCAAATTATTCCTGGACACAGTGGTGTCCATAAATACATTATATTATACACTGTGGTGACCAGAAATACATTATGCCCCATAGTACAAATTGTTCCTGGACACTGTGGTGTCCATAAATACATTATGGCCAATAGTGCAAATTGTTTCTGGACACTGTGGTGACCAGAGATACATTATGCCCAATAGTGCAAATTGTTCCTGGACGCTCTGGTGTCCAAAAATACATTATGCCCCCTAGTGCAAATTGTTCCCCGACACTGTGGTGTACAGGAATACATTGCACCACTTAGTGCAAATTATTCCTGGACACTGTGGCGTCCAGAAATACATTATGCCCCATGGTGCAAATTGTTCCTGGAAGCTCTGATGTCCAGAAATACATTATGCCCCCTAGTGCAAATTGTTCCCCGACACTGTATTATTCCTGGACACTGTGGTGTCCAGAAATACATTATGCCCCATAGCACAAATTGTTCCTGGACGCTCTGGTGTCCAGAAATACATTATGCCCAATAGTGCAAATTGTTCCCCGACACTGTGGTGACCAGAAATACATTATGCCCCATAGTACAAATTGTTCTTGGACACAGTGGTGTCCATAAATACATTATATTATACACTGTGGTGACCAGAAATACATTATGCCCCATAGTACAAATTGTTCCTGGACGCTCTGGTGTCCAGAAATACATTATGCCCAATAGTGCAAATTGTTCCCCGACACTGTGGTGACCAGAAATACATTATGCCCCATAGTACAAATTGTTCTTGGACACTGTGGTGTCCAGAAATACATTACGCCCCATAGTGCAAATTGTTCCTGGACACTCTGGTGACCAGAAATACATTATGCCCAATAGTGCAAATTGTTTCTGGACACTGTGGTGACCACAAATACACTATGCCCCACAGTAAAAATTATTCCTGGACACTGTGGTGTCCAGAAATACATTATGCTCCATAGTGCAAATTGTTCCTGGACACTGTGGTGTCCATAAATACATTATGTCCAATAGTGAAAATTGTTCCTGGACACTGTGGTGGCCAGAAATACATTATGCCCCATAGCACAAATTGTTCCTGCCTACTGTGGTGCCCGGATATAAATTATGCCCCATAGTGCAAATTGTTCCTGCACACTGAGGTGAGCAGAAATACATTGCGGACACTGTGGTGTGCAGAAATACATTGCGCAACTTAGTGCAAATTTTTCCCAGACACTGTGGTGTACAGGAATACTTCGCACCACTTAGTGCAAATTGTTCCTGGACACTGTGGTGTCCATAAATACATTATGCCCAATAGTGCAAATTGTTTCTGGACACTGTGGTGACCAGAGATACATTATGGCCAATAGTGCAAATTGTTCCTGGACACTGTGGTGTCCAGAAATACATTATGCCCCATAGTGTAAATTGTTCCTGGACACTGCGGTGTCCAGAAATACATTGCGCCACTTAGTGCAAATTATTCCTGGACACTGTGGTGTCCATAATTTCATTATGCTTCATAGTACAAATTGTTCCCCGACACTGTGGTGTCCAGGAATACATTGCACCACTTAGTGCAAATTATTCCTGGACACTGTGGTGTCCAGAAATACATTTTGCCCCCTAGTGCAAATATTTCCCCGACACTGTGGTGTCCAGGAATACATTGCACCACTTAGTGCAAATTGTTTCTGGACACTGTGGTGACCAGAGATACATTATGGCCAATAGTGCAAACTGTTCCTGGACACTGTGGTGTCCAGAAATACATTATGCCCCATAGTGTAAATTGTTCCTGGACACTGTGGTGTCCATAAATACATTATGCCCCATAGTGCAAATTGTTCCTGGACACTGTGGTGACCAGAAATACATTATGCCCCATAGTACAAATTGTTCCTGGACACTGTGGTGACCAGAAATACATTATGCCCCATAGTACAAATTGTTCTTGGACACAGTGGTGTCCATAAATACATTATATTATACACTGTGGTGACCAGAAATACATTATGCCCCATAGTACAAATTGTTCCTGGACGCTCTGGTGTCCAGAAATACATTATGCCCAATAGTGCAAATTGTTCCCCGACACTGTGGTGACCAGAAATACATTATGCCCCATAGTACAAATTGTTCTTGGACACTGTGGTGTCCAGAAATACATTACGCCCCATAGTGCAAATTGTTCCTGGACACTCTGGTGACAAGAAATACATTATGCCCAATAGTGCAAATTGTTTCTGGACACTGTGGTGACCACAAATACACTATGCCCCACAGTAAAAATTATTCCTGGACACTGTGGTGTCCAGAAATACATTATGCTCCATAGTGCAAATTGTTCCTGGACACTGTGGTGTCCATAAATACATTATGTCCAATAGTGAAAATTGTTCCTGGACACTGTGGTGGCCAGAAATACATTATGCCCCATAGCACAAATTGTTCCTGCCTACTGTGGTGCCCGGATATAAATTATGCCCCATAGTGCAAATTGTTCCTGCACACTGAGGTGAGCAGAAATACATTGCGGACACTGTGGTGTGCAGAAATACATTGCGCAACTTAGTGCAAATTTTTCCTGGATACTACGGTGTTCCGAAATACATTGTGCCACTTCTTGCAAATTATTCCTGGAGACAGTGGTGTCCATAAATACATTATATTATACACTGTGGTTGCCAGAAATACATTATGCCCCATAGTACAAATTGTTCCTGGACACTGTGGTGTCCATAAATACATTATGGCCAATAGTGCAAATTGTTTCTGGACGCTCTGATGTCCAGAAATACATTATGCCCCCTAGTGCAAAATGTTCCCCGACACTGTGGTGTCGAGGAATACATTGCACCACTTAGTGCATATTTTTCCTGGATACTACGGTGTCGCGAAATACATTGTGCCACTTATTGCAAATTATTCCTGGACACAGTGGTGTCCATAAATACGTTATATTATACACTGTGGTGACCAGAAATACATTATGCCCCATAGTACAAATTGTTCCTGGACACTGTGGTGTCCAGAAATACATTTTGCCCCCTAGTGCAAATTGTTCCCCGACACTGTGGTGTACAGGAATACATTGCACCACTTACTGCATATTTTTCCTGGATACTACGGTGTCCCGAAATACATTGTGCCACTTAGTGCAAATTATTCCTGGACACTGTGGTGTCCATAAATACATTATGCCCCATAGTGCAAATTGTTCCTGGACACTGTGGTGACCAGAAATACATTATGCCCCTTAGTACAAATTGTTCCTGGACACTGTGGTGTCCAGAAATACATTGCGCCACTTACTGAAAATTTTTCCTGGATACTACGGTGTTCCGAAATACATTGTGCCACTTCTTGCAAATTATTCCTGGAGACAGTGGTGTCCATAAATACATTATATTATACACTGTGGTTGCCAGAAATACATTATGCCCCATAGTACAAATTGTTCCTGGACACTGTGGTGTCCATAAATACATTATGGCCAATAGTGCAAATTGTTTCTGGACGCTCTGATGTCCAGAAATACATTATGCCCCCTAGTGCAAATTGTTCCCCGACACTGTGGTGTCTAGGAATACATTGCGCCACTTAGTGCAAATTATTCCTGGACACAGTGGTGTCCATAAATACATTATATTATACACTGTGGTGACCAGAAATACATTATGCCCCATAGTACAAATTGTTCCTGGACACTGTGGTGTCCATAAATACATTATGGCCAATAGTGCAAATTGTTTCTGTCCGCTCTGATGTCCAGAAATACATTATGCTCCCTAGTGCAAATTGTTCCCAAACACTGTGGTGTCGAGGAATACATTGCACCACTTAGTGCAAATTATTCCTGGACACAGTGGTGTCCATAAATACATTTTGCCCCCTAGTGCAAATTGTTCCCCGACACTGTGGTGTACAGGAATACATTGCACCACCTACTGCAAATTTTTCCTGGATACTACGGTGTCCCGAAATACATTGTGCCACTTATTGTAAATTATTCCTGGACACAGTGGTGTCCATAAATACATTATGCCCAATAGTGCAAATTGTTCCTGGTCGCTCTGATGTCCAGAAATACATTATGCCCCCTAGTGCAAATTGTTCCCCGACACTGTATTATTCCTGGACACTGTGGTGTCCCATAGCACAAATTGTTCCTGGGTACTGTGGTGCCCAGATATAAATTATGCCCCATACTGCAAATTGTTCCTGGACACTGTGATGACCAGAAATACATTATGCCCCCTAGTGCAAATTGTTCCCCGACACTGTGGTGTCGAGGAATACATTGCACCACTTAGTGCAAATTATTCCTGGACACAGTGGTGTCCATAAATGCATTTTGCCCCCTAGTGCAAATTGTTCCCCGACACTGCGGTGTACAGGAATACATTGACTACTTACTGCAAATTTTTCCTGGATACTACGGTGTCCCGAAATACATTGTGCCACTTATTGCAAATTATTCCTGGACACAGTGGTGACCAGAAATACATTATGCCCCATAATACAAATTGTTCCCCGACACTGTGGTGTCCATAAATACATTATGGCCAATAGTGCAAATTGTTTCTGGACGCTCTGATGTCCAGAAATACATTATGCCCCCTAGTGCAAAATGTTCCCCGACACTGTGGTGTCGAGGAATACATTGCACCACTTAGTGCATATTTTTCCTGGATACTACGGTGTCGCGAAATACATTGTGCCACTTATTGCAAATTATTCCTGGACACAGTGGTGTCCATAAATACGTTATATTATACACTGTGGTGACCAGAAATACATTATGCCCCATAGTACAAATTGTTCCTGGACACTGTGGTGTCCAGAAATACATTTTGCCCCCTAGTGCAAATTGTTCCCCGACACTGTGGTGTACAGGAATACATTGCACCACTTACTGCATATTTTTCCTGGATACTACGGTGTCCCGAAATACATTGTGCCACTTATTGCAAATTATTCCTGGACACAGTGGTGTCCATAAATACATTATATTATACACTGTGGTGACCAGAAATACATTATGCCCCATAGTACAAATTGTTCCTGGACACTGTGGTGTCCATAAATACATTATGGCCAATAGTGCAAATTGTTTCTGGACACTGTGGTGACCAGAGATACATTATGCCCAATAGTGCAAATTGTTCCTGGACGCTCTGGTGTCCAAAAATACATTATGCCCCCTAGTGCAAATTGTTCCCCGACACTGTGGTGTACAGGAATACATTGCACCACTTAGTGCAAATTATTCCTGGACACTGTGGCGTCCAGAAATACATTATGCCCCATGGTGCAAATTGTTCCTGGAAGCTCTGATGTCCAGAAATACATTATGCCCCCTAGTGCAAATTGTTCCCCGACACTGTATTATTCCTGGACACTGTGGTGTCCAGAAATACATTATGCCCCATAGCACAAATTGTTCCTGGACGCTCTGGTGTCCAGAAATACATTATGCCCAATAGTGCAAATTGTTCCCCGACACTGTGGTGACCAGAAATACATTATGCCCCATAGTACAAATTGTTCTTGGACACAGTGGTGTCCATAAATACATTATATTATACACTGTGGTGACCAGAAATACATTATGCCCCATAGTACAAATTGTTCCTGGACGCTCTGGTGTCCAGAAATACATTATGCCCAATAGTGCAAATTGTTCCCCGACACTGTGGTGACCAGAAATACATTATGCCCCATAGTACAAATTGTTCTTGGACACTGTGGTGTCCAGAAATACATTACGCCCCATAGTGCAAATTGTTCCTGGACACTCTGGTGACCAGAAATACATTATGCCCAATAGTGCAAATTGTTTCTGGACACTGTGGTGACCACAAATACACTATGCCCCACAGTAAAAATTATTCCTGGACACTGTGGTGTCCAGAAATACATTATGCTCCATAGTGCAAATTGTTCCTGGACACTGTGGTGTCCATAAATACATTATGTCCAATAGTGAAAATTGTTCCTGGACACTGTGGTGGCCAGAAATACATTATGCCCCATAGCACAAATTGTTCCTGCCTACTGTGGTGCCCGGATATAAATTATGCCCCATAGTGCAAATTGTTCCTGCACACTGAGGTGAGCAGAAATACATTGCGGACACTGTGGTGTGCAGAAATACATTGCGCAACTTAGTGCAAATTTTTCCCAGACACTGTGGTGTACAGGAATACTTCGCACCACTTAGTGCAAATTGTTCCTGGACACTGTGGTGTCCATAAATACATTATGCCCAATAGTGCAAATTGTTTCTGGACACTGTGGTGACCAGAGATACATTATGGCCAATAGTGCAAATTGTTCCTGGACACTGTGGTGTCCAGAAATACATTATGCCCCATAGTGTAAATTGTTCCTGGACACTGCGGTGTCCAGAAATACATTGCGCCACTTAGTGCAAATTATTCCTGGACACTGTGGTGTCCATAATTTCATTATGCTTCATAGTACAAATTGTTCCCCGACACTGTGGTGTCCAGGAATACATTGCACCACTTAGTGCAAATTATTCCTGGACACTGTGGTGTCCAGAAATACATTTTGCCCCCTAGTGCAAATATTTCCCCGACACTGTGGTGTCCAGGAATACATTGCACCACTTAGTGCAAATTGTTTCTGGACACTGTGGTGACCAGAGATACATTATGGCCAATAGTGCAAACTGTTCCTGGACACTGTGGTGTCCAGAAATACATTATGCCCCATAGTGTAAATTGTTCCTGGACACTGTGGTGTCCATAAATACATTATGCCCCATAGTGCAAATTGTTCCTGGACACTGTGGTGACCAGAAATACATTATGCCCCATAGTACAAATTGTTCCTGGACACTGTGGTGACCAGAAATACATTATGCCCCATAGTACAAATTGTTCTTGGACACAGTGGTGTCCATAAATACATTATATTATACACTGTGGTGACCAGAAATACATTATGCCCCATAGTACAAATTGTTCCTGGACGCTCTGGTGTCCAGAAATACATTATGCCCAATAGTGCAAATTGTTCCCCGACACTGTGGTGACCAGAAATACATTATGCCCCATAGTACAAATTGTTCTTGGACACTGTGGTGTCCAGAAATACATTACGCCCCATAGTGCAAATTGTTCCTGGACACTCTGGTGACAAGAAATACATTATGCCCAATAGTGCAAATTGTTTCTGGACACTGTGGTGACCACAAATACACTATGCCCCACAGTAAAAATTATTCCTGGACACTGTGGTGTCCAGAAATACATTATGCTCCATAGTGCAAATTGTTCCTGGACACTGTGGTGTCCATAAATACATTATGTCCAATAGTGAAAATTGTTCCTGGACACTGTGGTGGCCAGAAATACATTATGCCCCATAGCACAAATTGTTCCTGCCTACTGTGGTGCCCGGATATAAATTATGCCCCATAGTGCAAATTGTTCCTGCACACTGAGGTGAGCAGAAATACATTGCGGACACTGTGGTGTGCAGAAATACATTGCGCAACTTAGTGCAAATTTTTCCCAGACACTGTGGTGTACAGGAATACTTCGCACCACTTAGTGCAAATTGTTCCTGGACACTGTGGTGTCCATAAATACATTATGCCCAATAGTGCAAATTGTTTCTGGACACTGTGGTGACCAGAGATACATTATGGCCAATAGTGCAAATTGTTCCTGGACACTGTGGTGTCCAGAAATACATTATGCCCCATAGTGTAAATTGTTCCTGGACACTGCGGTGTCCAGAAATACATTGCGCCACTTAGTGCAAATTATTCCTGGACACTGTGGTGTCCATAATTTCATTATGCTTCATAGTACAAATTGTTCCCGGACACTGTGGTGTCCAGGAATACATTGCACCACTTAGTGCAAATTATTCCTGGACACTGTGGTGTCCAGAAATACATTTTGCCCCCTAGTGCAAATATTTCCCCGACACTGTGGTGTCCAGGAATACATTGCACCACTTAGTGCAAATTGTTTCTGGACACTGTGGTGACCAGAGATACATTATGGCCAATAGTGCAAACTGTTCCTGGACACAGTGGTGTCCATAAATACATTATATTATACACTGTGGTGACCAGAAATACATTATGCCCCATAGTACAAATTGTTCCTGGACGCTCTGGTGTCCAGAAATACATTATGCCCAATAGTGCAAATTGTTCCCCGACACTGTGGTGACCAGAAATACATTATGCCCCATAGTACAAATTGTTCTTGGACACTGTGGTGTCCAGAAATACATTACGCCCCATAGTGCAAATTGTTCCTGGACACTCTGGTGACCAGAAATACATTATGCCCAATAGTGCAAATTGTTTCTGGACACTGTGGTGACCACAAATACACTATGCCCCACAGTAAAAATTATTCCTGGACACTGTGGTGTCCAGAAATACATTATGCTCCATAGTGCAAATTGTTCCTGGACACTGTGGTGTCCATAAATACATTATGTCCAATAGTGAAAATTGTTCCTGGACACTGTGGTGGCCAGAAATACATTATGCCCCATAGCACAAATTGTTCCTGCCTACTGTGGTGCCCGGATATAAATTATGCCCCATAGTGCAAATTGTTCCTGCACACTGAGGTGAGCAGAAATACATTGCGGACACTGTGGTGTGCAGAAATACATTGCGCAACTTAGTGCAAATTTTTCCCAGACACTGTGGTGTACAGGAATACTTCGCACCACTTAGTGCAAATTGTTCCTGGACACTGTGGTGTCCATAAATACATTATGCCCAATAGTGCAAATTGTTTCTGGACACTGTGGTGACCAGAGATACATTATGGCCAATAGTGCAAATTGTTCCTGGACACTGTGGTGTCCAGAAATACATTATGCCCCATAGTGTAAATTGTTCCTGGACACTGCGGTGTCCAGAAATACATTGCGCCACTTAGTGCAAATTATTCCTGGACACTGTGGTGTCCATAATTTCATTATGCTTCATAGTACAAATTGTTCCCCGACACTGTGGTGTCCAGGAATACATTGCACCACTTAGTGCAAATTATTCCTGGACACTGTGGTGTCCAGAAATACATTGCACCACTTAGTGCAAATTGTTTCTGGACACTGTGGTGACCAGAGATACATTATGGCCAATAGTGCAAACTGTTCCTGGACACTGTGGTATCCAGAAATACATTATGCCCCATAGTGTAAATATACATTATGCCCCATAGTGTAAATTGTTCCTGGACACTGTGGTGTCCATAAATACATTATGCCCCATAGTGCAAATTGTTCCTGGACACTGTGGTGACCAGAAATACATTATGCCCCATAGTACAAATTGTTCCTGGACACTGTGGTGACCAGAAATACATTATGCCCCATAGTACAAATTGTTCTTGGACACAGTGGTGTCCATAAATACATTATATTATACACTGTGGTGACCAGAAATACATTATGCCCCATAGTACAAATTGTTCCTGGACGCTCTGGTGTCCAGAAATACATTATGCCCAATAGTGCAAATTGTTCCCCGACACTGTGGTGACCAGAAATACATTATGCCCCATAGTACAAATTGTTCTTGGACACTGTGGTGTCCAGAAATACATTACGCCCCATAGTGCAAATTGTTCCTGGACACTCTGGTGACCAGAAATACATTATGCCCAATAGTGCAAATTGTTTCTGGACACTGTGGTGACCACAAATACACTATGCCCCACAGTAAAAATTATTCCTGGACACTGTGGTGTCCAGAAATACATTATGCTCCATAGTGCAAATTGTTCCTGGACACTGTGGTGTCCATAAATACATTATGTCCAATAGTGAAAATTGTTCCTGGACACTGTGGTGGCCAGAAATACATTATGCCCCATAGCACAAATTGTTCCTGCCTACTGTGGTGCCCGGATATAAATTATGCCCCATAGTGCAAATTGTTCCTGCACACTGAGGTGAGCAGAAATACATTGCGGACACTGTGGTGTGCAGAAATACATTGCGCAACTTAGTGCAAATTTTTCCCAGACACTGTGGTGTACAGGAATACTTCGCACCACTTAGTGCAAATTGTTCCTGGACACTGTGGTGTCCATAAATACATTATGCCCAATAGTGCAAATTGTTTCTGGACACTGTGGTGACCAGAGATACATTATGGCCAATAGTGCAAATTGTTCCTGGACACTGTGGTGTCCAGAAATACATTATGCCCCATAGTGTAAATTGTTCCTGGACACTGCGGTGTCCAGAAATACATTGCGCCACTTAGTGCAAATTATTCCTGGACACTGTGGTGTCCATAATTTCATTATGCTTCATAGTACAAATTGTTCCCCGACACTGTGGTGTCCAGGAATACATTGCACCACTTAGTGCAAATTATTCCTGGACACTGTGGTGTCCAGAAATACATTTTGCCCCCTAGTGCAAATATTTCCCCGACACTGTGGTGTCCAGGAATACATTGCACCACTTAGTGCAAATTGTTTCTGGACACTGTGGTGACCAGAGATACATTATGGCCAATAGTGCAAACTGTTCCTGGACACTGTGGTGTCCAGAAATACATTATGCCCCATAGTGTAAATTGTTCCTGGACACTGTGGTGTCCATAAATACATTATGCCCCATAGTGCAAATTGTTCCTGGACACTGTGGTGACCAGAAATACATTATGCCCCATAGTACAAATTGTTCCTGGACACTATGGTGTCCAGAAATACATTGCGCCACTTACTGCAAATTTTTCCTGGATACTACGGTGTCCCGAGATACATTGTGCCCCATAGTGCAAATTGTTCCTGGACACTGAGGTGAGCAGAAATACATTGCGGACACTGTGGTGGCCAGAAATACATTATGCCCTATAGTACAAATTGTTCCTGGGTACTGTGGTGCCCAGATATAAATTATTCCCCATAGTGCAAATTGTTCCTGGACACTGAGGTGACCAGAGATACATTATGCCCAATAGTGCATATTGTTCCTGGACACTGTGGTGTCCAGAAATACATTATGCCCCCTAGTGCAAATTATTCCCCGACACTGTGGTGTACAGGAATACATTGCACCACTTAGTGCAAATTGTTCCTGGACACTGTGGTGACCAGAAATACATTATGCCCCATAGTACAAATTGTTCCTGGACACTATGGTGTCCAGAAATACATTGCGCCACTTTCTGCAAATTTTTCCTGGATTCTACGGTGTCCCGAGATACATTGTGCCACTTAGTGCAAATTATTCCTGGACACAGTGGTGTCCATAAATACATTATGCCCAATAGTGCAAATTGTTCCCCGACACTGTGGTGACCAGAAATACATTATGCCCCATAGTACAAATTGTTCCTGGACACTGTGGTGTCCAGAAATACATTGCGCCACTTACTGCAAATTTTTCCTGGATACTACGGTGTCCCGAAATACATTGTGCCACTTAGTGCAAATTATTCCTGGACACTGTGGTGTCCATAAATACATTATGCCCCATAGTGCAAATCGTTCCTGGACACTGTGGTGACCAGAAATACATTATGCCCCATAGTACAAATTGTTCCTGGACACTGTGGTGTCCAGAAATAAACTATGCCCCATAGTGCAAATTGTTCCTGGACACTGAGGTCAGCTGAAGTACATTTTGCCCAATAGTGCAAATTGTTCCCCGACACTGTGGTGTCCAGGAATACATTGCACCTCTTACTGCAAATTTTTCCTGGATACTACGGTGTCCCGAAATACATTGTGCCGCTTAGTGAAAATTACTCCTGGACACTGTGGTGTCCATTGCGCCACTTACTGCAAATTTTTCCTGGATACTACGGTGTCCCGAAATACATTGTGCCCCATCGTACAAATTGTTCCTGGACACTATGGTGTCCAGAAATACATTATTCCCCATAGTACAAATTGTTCCTGCCTACTGTGGTGCCCAGATATAAATTATGCCCCATAGTGCAAATTGTTCCTGCACACTGAGGTGAGCAGAAATACATTGCGGACACTGTGGTGTGCAGAAATACATTGCGCAACTTAGTGCAAATTTTTTCCCAGACACTGTGATGTACAGGAATACTTCGCACCACTTAGTGCAAATTGTTCCTGGACACTGTGGTGACCAGAAATACATTATGCCCCATAGTAGAAATTGTTCCTGGACACTGTGTTATCCATAAATATATTATGCCCAATAGTGCAAATTGTTTCTGGACACTGTGGTGACCAGAGATACAATATGCTACGGTATACGGATACTACGGTGTCCCGAGATACATTGTGCCACTTAGTGCAAATTATTCCTGGACACAGTGGTGTCCATAAATACATTATGCCCAATAGTGCAAATTGTTTCTGGACACTGTGGTGACCAGAGATACATTATGGCCAATAGTGCAAATTGTTCCTGGACACTGTGGTGTCCAGAAATACATTATGCCCCATAGTGTAAATTGTTCCTGGACACTGCGGTGTCCAGAAATACATTGCGCCACTTAGTGCAAATTGTTCCTGGACACTGTGGTGACCAGAAATACATTATGCCCCATCGTACAAATTGTTCCTGGACACTATGGTGTCCAGAAATACATTATTCCCCATAGTGCAAATTGTTTCTGGACACTGTGGTGACCAGAGATACATTATGGCCAATAGTGCAAATTGTTCCTGGACACTGTGGTGTCCAGAAATACATTATACCCCATAGTGTAAATTGTTCCTGGACACTGCGGTGTCCAGAAATACATTGCGCCACTTAGTGCAAATTATTCCTGGACACTGTGGTGTCCATAATTTCATTATGCTTCATAGTACAAATTGTTCCCCGACACTGTGGTGTCCAGGAATACATTGCACCACTTAGTGCAAATTATTCCTGGACACTGTGGTGTCCAGAAATACATTTTGCCCCCTAGTGCAAATTGTTCCCCGACACTGTGGTGTCCAGGAATACATTGCACCACTTAGTACAAATTGTTTCTGGACACTGTGGTGACCAGAGATACATTATGGCCAATAGTGCAAACTGTTCCTGGACACTGTGGTGTCCAGAAATACATTATGCCCCATAGTGTAAATTGTTCCTGGACACTGTGGTGTCCAGAAATACAGTATGCCCCATAGTGTAAATTGTTCCTGGACACTGTGGTGTCCATAAATACATTATGCCCCATAGTGCAAATTGTTCCTGGACACTGTGGTGGCCAGAAATACATTATGCCCTATAGTACAAATTGTTCCTGGGTAATGTGGTGCCCAGATATAAATTATGCCCCATAGTGCAAATTGTTCCTGGACACTGAGGTGAGCAGAAATACATTGCGGACACTGTGGTGTGCAGAAATACATTGCGCCACTTAGTGCAAATTGTTCCCCGACACTGTGGTGTACAGGAATACATTGCACCACTTAGTGCAAATTGTTCCTGGACACTGTGGTGACCAGAAATACATTATGCCCCATAGTAGAAATTGTTCCTGGACACTGTGTTATCCATAAATATATTATGCCCAATAGTGCAAATTGTTTCTGGACACTGTGGTGACCAGAGATACATTATGCTACGGTATACGGATACTACGGTGTCCCGAGATACATTGTGCCACTTAGTGCAAATTATTCCTGGACACAGTGGTGTCCATAAATACATTATGCCCAATAGTGCAAATTGTTTCTGGACACTGTGGTGACCAGAGATACATTATGGCCAATAGTGCAAATTGTTCCTGGACACTGTGGTGTCCAGAAATACATTATGCCCCATAGTGTAAATTGTTCCTGGACACTGCGGTGTCCAGAAATACATTGCGCCACTTAGTGCAAATTGTTCCTGGACACTGTGGTGACCAGAAATACATTATGCCCCATCGTACAAATTGTTCCTGGACACTATGGTGTCCAGAAATACATTATTCCCCATAGTGCAAATTGTTTCTGGACACTGTGGTGACCAGAGATACATTATGGCCAATAGTGCAAATTGTTCCTGGACACTGTGGTGTCCAGAAATACATTATACCCCATAGTGTAAATTGTTCCTGGACACTGCGGTGTCCAGAAATACATTGCGCCACTTAGTGCAAATTATTCCTGGACACTGTGGTGTCCATAATTTCATTATGCTTCATAGTACAAATTGTTCCCCGACACTGTGGTGTCCAGGAATACATTGCACCACTTAGTGCAAATTATTCCTGGACACTGTGGTGTCCAGAAATACATTTTGCCCCCTAGTGCAAATTGTTCCCCGACACTGTGGTGTCCAGGAATACATTGCACCACTTAGTGCAAATTGTTTCTGGACACTGTGGTGACCAGAGATACATTATGGCCAATAGTGCAAACTGTTCCTGGACACTGTGGTGTCCAGAAATACATTATGCCCCATAGTGTAAATTGTTCCTGGACACTGTGGTGTCCAGAAATACAGTATGCCCCATAGTGTAAATTGTTCCTGGACACTGTGGTGTCCATAAATACATTATGCCCCATAGTGCAAATTGTTCCTGGACACTGTGGTGGCCAGAAATACATTATGCCCTATAGTACAAATTGTTCCTGGGTAATGTGGTGCCCAGATATAAATTATGCCCCATAGTGCAAATTGTTCCTGGACACTGAGGTGAGCAGAAATACATTGCGGACACTGTGGTGTGCAGAAATACATTGCGCCACTTAGTGCAAATTGTTCCCCGACACTGTGGTGTACAGGAATACATTGCACCACTTAGTGCAAATTGTTCCTGGACACTGTGGTGACCAGAAATACATTATGCCCCATAGTAGAAATTGTTCCTGGACACTGTGTTATCCATAAATATATTATGCCCAATAGTGCAAATTGTTTCTGGACACTGTGGTGACCAGAGATACATTATGCTACGGTATACGGATACTACGGTGTCCCGAGATACATTGTGCCACTTAGTGCAAATTATTCCTGGACACAGTGGTGTCCATAAATACATTATGCCCAATAGTGCAAATTGTTCCCCGACACTGTGGTGTCGAGGAATACATTGCACCACTTAGTGCAAATTGTTCCTGGACACTGTGGTGACCAGAAATACATTATGCCCCATAGTAGAAATTGTTCCTGGACACTGTGTTATCCATAAATATATTATGCCCAATAGTGCAAATTGTTTCTGGACACTGTGGTGACCAGAGATACATTATGCTACGGTATACGGATACTACGGTGTCCCGAGATACATTGTGCCACTTAGTGCAAATTATTCCTGGACACTGTGGTGTCCATAAATACATTATGCCCCATAGTGCAAATTGTTCCTGGACACTGTGGTGACCAGAAATACATTATGCCCCATAGTACAAATTGTTCCTGGACACTGTGGTGTCCAGAAATACATTGCGCCACTTACTGCAAATTTTTCCTGGATACTACGGTGTCCCGAAATACATTGTGCCACTTAGTGCAAATTATTCCTGGACACTGTGGTGTCCATAAATACATTATGCCCCATAGTGCAAATCGTTCCTGGACACTGTGGTGACCAGAAATACATTATGCCCCATAGTACAAATTGTTCCTGGACACTGTGGTGTCCAGAAATAAACTATGCCCCATAGTGCAAATTGTTCCTGGACACTGAGGTGAGCTGAAGTACATTTTGCCCAATAGTGCAAATTGTTCCCCGACACTGTGGTGTCCAGGAATACATTGCACCACTTACTGCAAATTTTTCCTGGATACTACGGTGTTCCGAAATACATTGTGCCACTTAGTGCAAATTATTCCTGGACACTGTGGTGTCCATAAATACATTATGCCCCATAGTGCAAATCGTTCCTGGACACTGTGGTGACCAGAAATACATTATGCCCCATATTACAAATTGTTCCCCGACACTGTGGTGTCCAGGAATACATTGCACCACTTAGTGCAAATTATTCCTGGACACTGTGGTGTCCATAAATACATTATGCCCCATAGTGCAAATTGTTCCTGGACACTGAGGTGAGCAGAAATACATTGCGGACACTGTGGTGTGCAGAAATACATTGCTCCACTTAGTGCAAATTTTTCCCCGACACTGTGGTGTACAGGAATACATTGCACCACTTAGTGCAAATTTGTATCTGGACACTGTGGTGACCAGAAATACATTATGCCCCATAGTACAAATTGTTCCTGGACACTGTGTTATCCATAAATATATTATGCCCAATGGTGCAAATTGTTTCTGGACACTGTGGTGACCAGAGATACATTATGCCCAATAGTGCATATTGTTCCTGGACACTGTGGTGTCCAGAAATACATTATGCCCCATGGTGTAAATTGTTCCTGGACACTGTGGTGTCCAAAAATACATTGCGCCACTTAGTGCAAATTGTTTCTGGACGCTGTGGTGTGCAGAAATACATTGCGCCACTTAGTGCGAATTTGTCCTGGACACTACGTTGTCCCGAAATACATTGTGCCGCTTAGTGCAAATTACTCCTGGACACTGTGGTGTCCATTGCGCCACTTACTGCAAATTTTTCCTGGATACTACGGTGTCCCGAAATACATTGTGCCACTTAGTGCAAATTATTCCTGGACACTGCGGTGTCCATAAATACATTATTCCCAATAGTGCAAATTGTTCCTGGACGCTCTGATATCCAGAAATACATTATGCCTAATAGTGCAAATTGTTCCCCGACACTGTGGTGTCGAGGAATACATTGCAGCACTTAGTGCAAATTATTCCTGGACACTGCGGTATCCATAAATACATTATGCCCCATAGTGCAAATTGTTCCTGGACACTGTGGTGACCAGAAATACATTATGCCCCATCGTACAAATTGTTCCTGGACACTATGATGTCCAGAAATACATTGCGCCACTTAGTGCAAATTATTCCTGGACACTGTGGTGTCCATAAATACATTATGCCCCATAGTGCAAATTGTTCCTGGACACTGTGGTGTCCAGAAATACATTGCGCCACTTACTGCAAATTTTTCCTGGATACTACGGTGTCCCGAAATACATTGTGCCACTTAGTGCAAATTATTCCTGGACACAGTGGTGTCCATAAATACATTATGCCCAATAGTGCAAATTGTTCCTGGACGCTCTGATGTCCAGAAATACATTATGCCCCCTAGTGCAAATTGTTCCCCGACACTGTGGTGTCGAGGAATACATTGCACCACTTAGTGCAAATTATTCCTGGACACTGTGGTATCCATAAATACATTATGCCCCATAGTGCAAATTGTTCCTGGACACTGTGGTGACCAGAAATACATTATGCCCCATCGTACAAATTGTTCCTGGACACTATGGTGTCCAGAAATACATTGCGCCACTTATTGCAAATTATTCCTGGACACTGTGGTGTCCATAAATACATTATGCCCCCTAGTGCAAATTGTTCCCCGGCACTGTGGTGTCGAGGAATACATTGCACCACTTAGTGCAAATTATTCCTGGACACGGTGTCCATAATTCTGGACACTGTGGTGTCCAGAAATAAACTATGCCCCATAGTGCAAATTGTTCCTGGACACTGAGGTGAGCTGAAATACATTTTGCCCAATAGTGCAAATTGTTCCCCGACACTGTGGTGTCCAGGAATACATTGCACCACTTAGTGCAAATTATTCCTGGACACTGTGGTGTCCATAAATACATTATGCCCAATAGTGCAAATTGTTCCTGGACACTGAGGTGAGCAGAAATACATTGCGGACACTGTGGTGTGCAGAAATACATTATGCCCCATAGTACAAATTGTTCCTGGACACTGTGGTGCCCAGAAATACATTGCGCCACTTACTGCAAATTTTTTCTGGATACTACGGTGTCCCGAAATACATTGTGCCACTTAGTGCAAAATATTCCTGGACACAGTGGTGTCCATAAATACACTATGCTCAATAGTGCAAATTGGTCCTGGACGCTCTGATGTCAAGAAATACAATATGCCCCCTAGTGCAAATTGTTTCTGGACACTGTGGTGTCCAGAAATAAATAATGCCCCATAGTTCAAATTGTTCCTGGACACTGAGGTGAGCTGAATTACATTCTGCCCAATAGTGCAAATTGTTCCCCGACACTGTGGTGTCCAGGAATACATTGCACCACTTAGTGCAAATTATTCCTGGACACTGTGGTGTCCATAAATACATTGTGCCCAATAGAGCAAATTGTTGCTGGACGCTCTGATGTCCAGAAATACATTGTGCCCCCTAGTGCAAATTGTTCCCCCACACTGTGGTGTACAGGAATACATTGCACCACTTAGTGCAAATTATTCCTGGACACTGTGGTGTCCAGAAATCCATTTTGCCCAATAGTGCAAATTGTTCCCCGACACTGTGGTGACCAGAAATACATTATGCCCCATAGTACAAATTGTTCTTGGACACTGTGGTGTCCAGAAATACATTATGCCCCATAGTGCAAATTGTTCCTGGACACTGTGGTGTCCAGAAATACATTGCGCCACTTACTGCAAATTTTTCCTGGATACTACGGTGTCCCGAAATACATTGTGCCACTTAGTGCAAATTATTCCTGGACACTGTGGTGTCCATAAATACATTATGCCCCATAGTGCAAATTGTTCCTGGACACTGTGGTGACCGGAAATACATTATGCCCCATAGTACAAATTGTTCCTGGACACTGTGGTGACCAGAAATACATTATGCCCCTTAGTACAAATTGTTCCTGGACACTGTGGTGTCCAGAAATACATTGCGGCACTTACTGCAAATTTTTCCTGGATACTACGGTGTCCCGAAATACATTGTGCCACTTATTGCAAATTATTCCTGGACACAGTAGTGTCCATAAATACATTATATTATACACTGTGGTGACCAGAAATACATTATGCCAAATAATACAAATTGTTCCTGGACACTGTGGTGTCCATAAATACATTATGGCCAATAGTGCAAATTGTTTCTGGACGCTCTGATGTCCAGAAATACATTATGCCCCTAGTGCAAATTGTTCCTCGACAATGTGGTGTCGAGGAATACATTGCACCAATTAGTGCAAATTATTTCTGGACACAGTGGTGTCCATAAATACATTATATTATACACTGTGGTGACCAGAAATACATTATGCCCCATAGTACAAATTGTTCCTGGACACTGTGGTGTCCATAAATACATTATGGCCAATAGTGCAAATTGTTTCTGGACGCTCTGATGTCCAGAAATACATTATGCCCCCTAGTGCAAATTGTTCCCCGACACTGTGGTGTCGAGGAATACATTGCACCACTTAGTGCAAATTATTCCTGGACACAGTGGTGTCCATTAATACATTATATTATACGCTGTGGTGACCAGAAATACATTATGCCCCATAGTACAAATTGTTCCTGGACACTGTGCTGTCCATAAATACATTATGGCCAATAGTGCAAATTGTTTCTGGACGCTCTGATATCCAGAAATACATTATGCCTCCTAGTGCAAATTGTTCCCCGACACTGTGGTGTCGAGGAATACATTGCACCACTTAGTGCAAATTATTCCTGGACACAGTGGTGTCCATAAATACATTTTGCCCCCTAGTGCAAATTGTTCCCCGACACTGTGGTGTACAGGAATACATTGCACCACTTACTGCAAATTTTTCCTGGATACTACGGTGTCCCGAAATACATTGTGCCACTTATTGCAAATTATTCCTGGACACAGTGGTGTCCATAAATACCAATAGTGCAATAGTGCACATTGTTCCTGGACGCTCTGATGTCCAGAAATACATTATGCCCCCTAGTGCAAATTGTTCCCCGACACTGTATTATTCCTGGACACTGTGGTGTCCAGAAATACATTATGCCCCATAGCACAAATTGTTCCTGGGTACTGTGGTGCCCAGATATAAATTATGCCCCATACTGCAAATTGTTCCTGGACACTGTGGTGACCAGAAATACATTATGCCCCCTAGTGCAAATTGTTCCCCGACACTGTGGTGTCGAGGAATACATTGCACCACTTAGTGCAAATTATTCCTGGACACAGTGGTGTCCATAAATACATTTTGCCCCCTAGTGCAAATTGTTTCCCGACACTGTGGTGTACAGGAATACATTGACCACTTATTGCAAATTTTTCCTGGATACTACGGTGTCCCGAAATACATTGTGCCACTTATTGCAAATTATTCCTGGACACAGTGGTGACCAGAAATACATTATGCCCCATAGTACAAATTGTTCCTGGACACTGTGGTGTCCATAAATACATTATGGCCAATAGTGCAAATTGTTTCTGGACGCTCTGGTGTCCAGAAATACAATATGCCCCCTAGTGCAAATTGTTCCCCGACACTGTGGTGTACAGGAATACATTGCACCACTTAGTGCAAATTATTCCTGGACACTGTGGTGTCCAGAAATACATTATGCCCCATAGTGCAAATTGTTCCTGGAAGCTGTGATGTCCAGAAATACATTATGCCCCTAGTGCAAATTGTTCCCCGACACTGTATTATTCCTGGACACTGTGGTGTCCAGAAATACATTATGCCCCATAGCACAATTTGTTCCTGGGTACTGTGGTTCCCAGATATAAATTATGTCCCATACTGCAAATTGTTCCTGGACACAGTGGTGACCCGAAATACATTATGCCCAATAGTGCAAATTGTTTCTGGACACTGTGGTAACCACAAATACACTATGCCCCACAGTAAAAATTGTTCCTGGTTACTGTGGTGCCCAGATATAAATGATGCCCCATAGTGCAAATTGTTCCTGGACACTATGGTGTCCAGAAAACCATTTTGCCCAATAGTGCAAATTGTTCCTCGACACTGTGGTGACCAGAAATACATTATGCCCCATAGTACAAATTGTTCCTGGACACTGTGGTGTCCAGAAATACATTACGCCCCATAGTGCAAATTGTTCCTGGACACTCTGGTGACCAGAAATACATTATGCCCAATAGTGCAAATTGTTTCTGGACACTGTGGTGACCACAAATACACTATGCCCCACAGTAAAAATTATTCCTGGACACTGTGGTGTCCAGAAATACATTATGCTCCATAGTGCAAATTGTTCCTGGACACTGTGGTGTCCATAAATACATTATGTCCAATCGTGAAAATTGTTCCTGGACACTGTGGTGACCAGAAATACATTATGCACCATAGTACAAATTGTTCCTGCCTACTGTGGTGCCCAGATATAAATTATGCCACATAGTGCAAATTGTTCCTGGACACTGTGGTGGCCAGAAATACATTATGCCCCATAGTACAAATTGTTCCTGGGTACTGTAGATCCCAGATATAAATGATGCCCCATAGTGCAAACTGTTCCTGGACACTATGGTGTCCAGAAATACATTTTGCCCAATAGTGCAAATTGTTCCCCGACACTGTGGTGTCCAGGAATACATTGCACCACTTAGTGCAAATTATTCCTGGACACTGTGGTGTCCAGAAATACATTTTGCCCTATAGTGCAAATTGTTCCCCGACACTGTGGTGTAGAGGAATACATTCAACCACTTAGTGCAATTATTCCTGGACACTGTGGTGACCAGAAATACATTATGCCCCATAGTGCAAATTGTTCCTGGACGCTCTGATGTCCAGAAATACATTATGCCGCCTAGTGCAAATTGTTCCCCGACAGTGTATTATTCCTGGACACTGTGGTGTCCAGAAATACATTATGGCCAATAGTGCAAATTGTTTCTGGACACTGTGGTGACCAGAGATACATTATGCCCAATAGTGCAAATTGTTCCTGGACGCTCTGGTGTCCAGAAATACATTATGCCCCCTAGTGCAAATTGTTCCCCGACACTGTGGTGTACAGGAATACATTGCACCACTTAGTGCAAATTATTCCTGGCCACTGTGGTGTCCAGAAATACATTATGCCCCATAGTGCAAATTGTTCCTGGACGCTCTGATGTCCAGAAATACATTATGCCCCCTAGTGCAAATTGTTCCCCGACACTGTATTATTCCTGGACACTGTGGTGTCCAGAAATACATTATGCCCCATAGCACAAATTGTTCCTGGGTACTGTGGTGCCCAGATATAAATTATGCTCCATACGGCAAATTGTTCCTGGACACTGTGGTGACCAGAAATACATTATGCCCAATAGTGCAAATTGTTCCCCGACACTGTGGTGACCAGAAATACATTATGCCCCATAGTACAAATTGTTCCTGGACACTGTGGTGTCCAGAAATACATTGCGCCACTTACTGCAAATTTTTCCTGGATACTACGGTGTCCCGAAATACATTGTGCCACTTAGTGCAAATTATTCCTGGACACGGTGTCCATAAATACATTATGCCCCATAGTGCAAATTGTTCCTGGACACTGTGGTGACCAGAAATGCATTATGCCCCATAGTGCAAATTGTTCCTGGACGCTCTGATGTCCAGAAATACATTATGCCGCCTAGTGCAAATTGTTCCCCGACAGTGTATTATTCCTCGACACTGTGGTGTCCAGAAATACATTATGGCCAATAGTGCAAATTGTTTCTGGACACTGTGGTGACCAGAGATACATTATGCCCCCTAGTGCAAATTGTTCCCCGACACTGTGGTGTACAGGAATACATTGCACCACTTAGTGCAAATTATTCCTGGCCACTGTGGTGTCCAGAAATACATTATGCCCCATAGTGCAAATTGTTCCTGGACGCTCTGATGTCCAGAAATACATTATGCCCCATAGCACAAATTGTTCCGGGGTACTGTGGTGCCCAGATATAAATTATGCTCCATACTGCAAATTGTTCCTGGACACTGTGGTGACCAGAAATACATTATGCCCAATAGTGCAAATTGTTCCTGGACACTGTGGTGTACAGGAATACATTGCACCACTTAGTGCAAATTATTCCTGGACACTGTGGTGTCCAGAAATACATTTTGCCCTATAGTGCAAATTGTTCCCCGACACTGTGGTGTAGAGGAATACATTCAACCACTTAGTGCAATTATTCCTGGACACTGTGGTGACCAGAAATACATTATGCCCAATAGTGCAAATTATTCCTGGACACAGTGGTGACCAGAAATACATTATGCCCCATAGCACAAATTGTTCCTGGGTACTGTGGTGTCCAGATATAAATTATGCCCCATACTGCAAATTGTTCCTGGACACTGTGGTGACCAGAAATACATTAATCCCAATAGTGCAAATTGTTCCTGGACACTGTGGTGACCAGAAATACATTATGCCCCATAGCACAAATTGTTCCGGGGTACTGTGGTGCCCAGATATAAATTATGCTCCATACTGCAAATTGTTCCTGGACACTGTGGTGACCAGAAATACATTATGCCCAATAGTGCAAATTGTTCCTGGACACTGTGGTGTACAGGAATACATTGCACCACTTAGTGCAAATTATTCCTGAACACTGTGGTGTCCAGAAATACATTATGCCCCATAGTGCAAATTGTTCCTGGACGCTCTGATGTCCAGAAATACATTATGCCCCCTAGTGCAAATTGTTCCCCGACACTGTATTATTCCTGGACACTGTGGTGACCAGAGATACATTATGCCCAATAGTGCAAATTGTTCCTGGACGCTCTGGTGTCCAGAAATACATTATGCCCCTTAGTGCAAATTGTTCCCCGACACTGTGGTGTACAGGAATACATTGCACCAATTAGTGCAAATTATTCCTGGACACTGTGGTGTCCAGAAATACATTATGCCCCATAGTGCAAATTGTTCCTGGACGCTCTGATGTCCAGAAATACATTATGCCCCCTAGTGCAAATTGTTCCCCGACACTGTATTATTCCTGGACACTGTGGTGTCCAGAAATACATTATGCCCCATAGCACAAATTGTTCCTGGGTACTGTGGTGCCCAGATATAAATTATGCCCCATACTGCAAATTGTTCCTGGACACTGTGGTGACCAGAAATACATTATGCCCAATAGTGCAAATTGTTCCCCGACACTGTGGTGACCAGAAATACATTATGCCCTATAGTAAAAATTGTTCCTTGGTACTGTGGTGCCCAGATATAAATTATGCCCCATACTGCAAATTGTTCCTGGACACTGTGGTGGCCAGAAATACATAATGCCCCATAGTACAAATTGTTTCTGGGTACTGTAGATCCCAGATATAAATGATGCCCCATAGTGCAAACTGTTCCTGGACACTATGGTGTCCAGAAATACATTTTGCCCAATAGTGCAAATTGTTCCCCGACACTGTGGTGTCCAGGAATACATTGCACCACTTAGTGCAAATTATTCCTGGACACTGTGGTGTCCAGAAATACATTTTGCCCTATAGTGCAAATTGTTCCCCGACACTGTGGTGTAGAGAAATACATTCAACCACTTAGTGCAATTATTCCTGGACACTGTAGTGACCAGAAATACATTATGCCCAATAGTGCAAATTATTCCTGGACACAGTGGTGACCAGAAATACATTATGCCCCATAGCACAAATTGTTCCTGGGTACTGTGGTGTCCAGATATAAATTATGCCCCATACTGCAAATTGTTCCTGGACACTGTGGTGACCAGAAATACATTATGCCTAATAGTGCAAATTGTTCTTGGACACTGTGGTGGCCAGAAATACATTATACCCCATAGTACAAATTGTTTCTGGGTACTGTGGTGTCCAGATATAAATGATGCCCCATAGTGCAAATTGTTCCTGGACACTATGGTGTCCGGAAATACATTTTGCCCTATAGTTGAAATTATTCCCCGACACTGTGGTGTCGAGGAATACATTGAACCACTTAGTGCAAATTATTCCTGGACACTGTAGTGACCAGAAATACATTATGCCCAATAGTACAAATTATTCCTGGACACAGTGGAGACCAGAAATACATTATGCCCCATAGACCAAATTGTTCTGTATACTGTGGTGCCCAGATATAAATTATGCCCCATACTGCAAATTGTTCCTGGACACTGTGGTGACCAGAAATACATTATGCCCCATAGTGCAAATTGTTCCTGGACACTGTGGTGACCATAAATACATTATATTATACACTGTGGTGACCAGAAATACATTATGCCCAATAGTGCAAATTGTTCCTGGACGCTCTGGTGTCCAGAAATACATTATGCCCCCGAGTGCAAATTGTTCCCCGACACTGTATTATTCCTGGACACTGTGGTGTCCAGAAATACATTATGCCCCATAGCACAAATTGTTCCTGGGTACTGTGGTGCCCAGATATAAATTATGCTCCATACGGCAAATTGTTCCTGGACACTGTGGTGACCAGAAATACATTATGCCCAATAGTGCAAATTGTTCCCCGACACTGTGGTGACCAGAAATACATTATGCCCTATAGTGAAAATTGTTCCTTGCTACTGTGGTGCCCAGATATAAATTATGCCCCATACTGCAAATTGTTCCTGGACACTGTGGTGGCCAGAAATACATTATGCCCCATAGTACAAATTGTTCCTGGGTACAGTAGATCCCAGATATAAATGATGCCCCATAGTGCAAACTGTTCCTGGACACTATGGTGTCCAGAAATACATTTTGCCCAATAGTGCAAATTGATCCCCGACACTGTGGTGTCCAGGAATAGATTGCACCACTTAGTGCAAATTATTCCTGGACACTGTGGTGTCCAGAAATACATTTTGCCCTATAGTGCAAATTGTTCCCCGACACTGTGGTGTAGAGGAATACATTCAACCACTTAGTGCAATTATTCCTGGACACTGTGGTGACCAGAAATACATTATGCCCCATAGTGCAAATTGTTCCTGGACGCTCTGATGTCCAGAAATACATTATGCCGCCTAGTGCAAATTGTTCCCCGACAGTGTATTATTCCTGGACACTGTGGTGTCCAGAAATACATTATGGCCAATAGTGCAAATTGTTTCTGGACACTGTGGTGACCAGAGATACATTATGCCCAATAGTGCAAATTGTTCCTGGACGCTCTGGTGTCCAGAAATACATTATGCCCCCTAGTGCAAATTGTTCCCCGACACTGTGGTGTACAGGAATACATTGCACCACTTAGTGCAAATTATTCCTGGCCACTGTGGTGTCCAGAAATACATTATGCCCCATAGTGCAAATTGTTCCTGGACGCTCTGATGTCCAGAAATACATTATGCCCCCTAGTGCAAATTGTTCCCCGACACTGTATTATTCCTGGACACTGTGGTGTCCAGAAATACATTATGCCCCATAGCACAAATTGTTCCTGGGTACTGTGGTGCCCAGATATAAATTATGCTCCATACGGCAAATTGTTCCTGGACACTGTGGTGACCAGAAATACATTATGCCCAATAGTGCAAATTGTTCCCCGACACTGTGGTGACCAGAAATACATTATGCCCTATAGTGAAAATTGTTCCTTGCTACTGTGGTGCCCAGATATAAATTATGCCCCATACTGCAAATTGTTCCTGGACACTGTGGTGGCCAGAAATACATTATGCCCCATAGTACAAATTGTTCCTGGGTACAGTAGATCCCAGATATAAATGATGCCCCATAGTGCAAACTGTTCCTGGACACTATGGTGTCCAGAAATACATTTTGCCCAATAGTGCAAATTGATCCCCGACACTGTGGTGTCCAGGAATAGATTGCACCACTTAGTGCAAATTATTCCTGGACACTGTGGTGTCCAGAAATACATTTTGCCCTATAGTGCAAATTGTTCCCCGACACTGTGGTGTAGAGGAATACATTCAACCACTTAGTGCAATTATTCCTGGACACTGTGGTGACCAGAAATACATTATGCCCAATAGTGCAAATTATTCCTGGACACAGTGGTGACCAGAAATACATTATGCCCCATAGCACAAATTGTTCCTGGGTACTGTGGTGTCCAGATATAAATTATGCCCCATACTGCAAATTGTTCCTGGACACTGTGGTGACCAGAAATACATTAATCCCAATAGTGCAAATTGTTCCTGGACACTGTGGTGACCAGAAATACATTATGCCCCATAGCACAAATTGTTCCGGGGTACTGTGGTGCCCAGATATAAATTATGCTCCATACTGCAAATTGTTCCTGGACACTGTGGTGACCAGAAATACATTATGCCCAATAGTGCAAATTGTTCCTGGACACTGTGGTGTACAGGAATACATTGCACCACTTAGTGCAAATTATTCCTGAACACTGTGGTGTCCAGAAATACATTATGCCCCATAGTGCAAATTGTTCCTGGACGCTCTGATGTCCAGAAATACATTATGCCCCCTAGTGCAAATTGTTCCCCGACACTGTATTATTCCTGGACACTGTGGTGACCAGAGATACATTATGCCCAATAGTGCAAATTGTTCCTGGACGCTCTGGTGTCCAGAAATACATTATGCCCCTTAGTGCAAATTGTTCCCCGACACTGTGGTGTACAGGAATACATTGCACCAATTAGTGCAAATTATTCCTGGACATTGTGGTGTCCAGAAATACATTATGCCCCATAGTGCAAATTGTTCCTGGACGCTCTGATGTCCAGAAATACATTATGCCCCCTAGTGCAAATTGTTCCCCGACACTGTATTATTCCTGGACACTGTGGTGTCCAGAAATACATTATGCCCCATAGCACAAATTGTTCCTGGGTACTGTGGTGCCCAGATATAAATTATGCCCCATACTGCAAATTGTTCCTGGACACTGTGGTGACCAGAAATACATTATGCCCAATAGTGCAAATTGTTCTTGGACACTGTGGTGGCCAGAAATACATTATACCCCATAGTACAAATTGTTTCTGGGTACTGTGGTGTCCAGATATAAATGATGCCCCATAGTGCAAATTGTTCCTGGACACTATGGTGTCCGGAAATACATTTTGCCCTATAGTTGAAATTATTCCCCGACACTGTGGTGTCGAGGAATACATTGAACCACTTAGTGCAAATTATTCCTGGACACTGTAGTGACCAGAAATACATTATGCCCTATAGTAAAAATTGTTCCTTGGTACTGTGGTGCCCAGATATAAATTATGCCCCATACTGCAAATTGTTCCTGGACACTGTGGTGGCCAGAAATACATAATGCCCCATAGTACAAATTGTTTCTGGGTACTGTAGATCCCAGATATAAATGATGCCCCATAGTGCAAACTGTTCCTGGACACTATGGTGTCCAGAAATACATTTTGCCCAATAGTGCAAATTGTTCCCCGACACTGTGGTGTCCAGGAATACATTGCACCACTTAGTGCAAATTATTCCTGGACACTGTGGTGTCCAGGAATACATTTTGCCCTATAGTGCAAATTGTTCCCCGACACTGTGGTGTAGAGAAATACATTCAACCACTTAGTGCAATTATTCCTGGACACTGTAGTGACCAGAAATACATTATGCCCAATAGTGCAAATTATTCCTGGACACAGTGGTTACCAGAAATACATTATGCCCCATAGCACAAATTGTTCCTGGGTACTGTGGTGTCCAGATATAAATTATGCCCCATACTGCAAATTGTTCCTGGACACTGTGGTGACCAGAAATACATTATGCCTAATAGTGCAAATTGTTCTTGGACACTGTGGTGGCCAGAAATACATTATACCCCATAGTACAAATTGTTTCTGGGTACTGTGGTGTCCAGATATAAATGATGCCCCATAGTGCAAATTGTTCCTGGACACTATGGTGTCCGGAAATACATTTTGCCCTATAGTTGAAATTATTCCCCGACACTGTGGTGTCGAGGAATACATTGAACCACTTAGTGCAAATTATTCCTGGACACTGTAGTGACCAGAAATACATTATGCCCAATAGTACAAATTATTCCTGGACACAGTGGAGACCAGAAATACATTATGCCCCATAGACCAAATTGTTCTGTATACTGTGGTGCCCAGATATAAATTATGCCCCATACTGCAAATTGTTCCTGGACACTGTGGTGACCAGAAATACATTATGCCCCATAGTGCAAATTGTTCCTGGACACTGTGGTGACCATAAATACATTATATTATACACTGTGGTGACCAGAAATACATTATGCCCAATAGTGCAAATTGTTCCTGGACGCTCTGGTGTCCAGAAATACATTATGCCCCCGAGTGCAAATTGTTCCCCGACACTGTATTATTCCTGGACACTGTGGTGTCCAGAAATACATTATGCCCCATAGCACAAATTGTTCCTGGGTACTGTGGTGCCCAGATATAAATTATGCTCCATACGGCAAATTGTTCCTGGACACTGTGGTGACCAGAAATACATTATGCCCAATAGTGCAAATTGTTCCCCGACACTGTGGTGACCAGAAATACATTATGCCCTATAGTGAAAATTGTTCCTTGCTACTGTGGTGCCCAGATATAAATTATGCCCCATACTGCAAATTGTTCCTGGACACTGTGGTGGCCAGAAATACATTATGCCCCATAGTACAAATTGTTCCTGGGTACAGTAGATCCCAGATATAAATGATGCCCCATAGTGCAAACTGTTCCTGGACACTATGGTGTCCAGAAATACATTTTGCCCAATAGTGCAAATTGATCCCCGACACTGTGGTGTCCAGGAATAGATTGCACCACTTAGTGCAAATTATTCCTGGACACTGTGGTGTCCAGAAATACATTTTGCCCTATAGTGCAAATTGTTCCCCGACACTGTGGTGTAGAGGAATACATTCAACCACTTAGTGCAATTATTCCTGGACATTGTGGTGACCAGAAATACATAATGCCCCATAGTACAAATTATTCCTGGACACAGTGGTGACCAGAAATACATTATGCCCCATAGCACAAATTGTTCCTGGGTACTGTGGTGTCCAGATATAAATTATGCCCCATACTGCAAATTGTTCCTGGACACTGTGGTGACCAGAAATACATTAATCCCAATAGTGCAAATTGTTCCTGGACACTGTGGTGACCAGAAATACATTATGCCCCATAGCACAAATTGTTCCGGGGTACTGTGGTGCCCAGATATAAATTATGCTCCATACTGCAAATTGTTCCTGGACACTGTGGTGACCAGAAATACATTATGCCCAATAGTGCAAATTGTTCCTGGACACTGTGGTGTACAGGAATACATTGCACCACTTAGTGCAAATTATTCCTGAACACTGTGGTGTCCAGAAATACATTATGCCCCATAGTGCAAATTGTTCCTGGACGCTCTGATGTCCAGAAATACATTATGCCCCCTAGTGCAAATTGTTCCCCGACACTGTATTATTCCTGGACACTGTGGTGACCAGAGATACATTATGCCCAATAGTGCAAATTGTTCCTGGACGCTCTGGTGTCCAGAAATACATTATGCCCCTTAGTGCAAATTGTTCCCCGACACTGTGGTGTACAGGAATACATTGCACCAATTAGTGCAAATTATTCCTGGACACTGTGGTGTCCAGAAATACATTATGCCCCATAGTGCAAATTGTTCCTGGACGCTCTGATGTCCAGAAATACATTATGCCCCCTAGTGCAAATTGTTCCCCGACACTGTATTATTCCTGGACACTGTGGTGTCCAGAAATACATTATGCCCCATAGCACAAATTGTTCCTGGGTACTGTGGTGCCCAGATATAAATTATGCCCCATACTGCAAATTGTTCCTGGACACTGTGGTGACCAGAAATACATTATGCCCAATAGTGCAAATTGTTCCCCGACACTGTGGTGACCAGAAATACATTATGCCCTATAGTAAAAATTGTTCCTTGGTACTGTGGTGCCCAGATATAAATTATGCCCCATACTGCAAATTGTTCCTGGACACTGTGGTGGCCAGAAATACATAATGCCCCATAGTACAAATTGTTTCTGGGTACTGTAGATCCCAGATATAAATGATGCCCCATAGTGCAAACTGTTCCTGGACACTATGGTGTCCAGAAATACATTTTGCCCAATAGTGCAAATTGTTCCCCGACACTGTGGTGTCCAGGAATACATTGCACCACTTAGTGCAAATTATTCCTGGACACTGTGGTGTCCAGAAATACATTTTGCCCTATAGTGCAAATTGTTCCCCGACACTGTGGTGTAGAGAAATACATTCAACCACTTAGTGCAATTATTCCTGGACACTGTAGTGACCAGAAATACATTATGCCCAATAGTGCAAATTATTCCTGGACACAGTGGTGACCAGAAATACATTATGCCCCATAGCACAAATTGTTCCTGGGTACTGTGGTGTCCAGATATAAATTATGCCCCATACTGCAAATTGTTCCTGGACACTGTGGTGACCAGAAATACATTATGCCTAATAGTGCAAATTGTTCTTGGACACTGTGGTGGCCAGAAATACATTATACCCCATAGTACAAATTGTTTCTGGGTACTGTGGTGTCCAGATATAAATGATGCCCCATAGTGCAAATTGTTCCTGGACACTATGGTGTCCGGAAATACATTTTGCCCTATAGTTGAAATTATTCCCCGACACTGTGGTGTCGAGGAATACATTGAACCACTTAGTGCAAATTATTCCTGGACACTGTAGTGACCAGAAATACATTATGCCCAATAGTACAAATTATTCCTGGACACAGTGGAGACCAGAAATACATTATGCCCCATAGACCAAATTGTTCTGTATACTGTGGTGCCCAGATATAAATTATGCCCCATACTGCAAATTGTTCCTGGACACTGTGGTGACCAGAAATACATTATGCCCCATAGTGCAAATTGTTCCTGGACACTGTGGTGACCATAAATACATTATATTATACACTGTGGTGACCAGAAATACATTATGCCCAATAGTGCAAATTGTTCCTGGACGCTCTGGTGTCCAGAAATACATTATGCCCCCGAGTGCAAATTTTTCCCCGACACTGTGGTGTACAGGAATACATTGCACCACTTAGTGCAAATTATTCCTGGACACTGTGGTGTCCAGAAATACATTATGCCCCATAGTGCAAATTGTTCCTGGACGCTCTGATGTCCAGAAATACATTATGCCGCCTAGTGCAAATTGTTCCCCGACAGTGTATTATTCCTGGACACTGTGGTGTCCAGAAATACATTATGGCCAATAGTGCAAATTGTTTCTGGACACTGTGGTGACCAGAGATACATTATGCCCAATAGTGCAAATTGTTCCTGGACGCTCTGGTGTCCAGAAATACATTATGCCCCCTAGTGCAAATTTTTCCCCGACACTGTGGTGTACAGGAATACATTGCACCACTTAGTGCAAATTATTCCTGGCCACTGTGGTGTCCAGAAATACATTATGCCCCATAGTGCAAATTGTTCCTGGACGCTCTGATGTCCAGAAATACATTATGCCCCCTAGTGCAAATTGTTCCCCGACACTGTATTATTCCTGGACACTGTGGTGTCCAGAAATACATTATGCCCCATAGCACAAATTGTTCCTGGGTACTGTGGTGCCCAGATATAAATTATGCTCCATACGGCAAATTGTTCCTGGACACTGTGGTGACCAGAAATACATTATGCCCAATAGTGCAAATTGTTCCCCGACACTGTGGTGACCAGAAATACATTATGCCCTATAGTAAAAATTGTTCCTTGCTACTGTGGTGCCCAGATATAAATTATACCCCATACTGCAAATTGTTCCTGGACACTGTGGTGGCCAGAAATACATTATGCCCCATAGTACAAATTGTTCCTGGGTACAGTAGATCCCAGATATAAATGATGCCCCATAGTGCAAACTGTTCCTGGACACTATGGTGTCCAGAAATACATTTTGCCCAATAGTGCAAATTGATCCCCGACACTGTGGTGTCCAGGAATAGATTGCACCACTTAGTGCAAATTATTCCTGGACACTGTGGTGTCCAGAAATACATTTTGCCCCATAGCACAAATTGTTCTGTATACTGTGGTGCCCAGATATAAATTATGCCCCATACTGCAAATTGTTCCTGGACACTGTGGTGACCAGAAATACATTATGCCCAATAGTGCAAATTGTTCCTGGACACTATGGTGTCCGGAAATACATTTTGCCCTATAGTTGAAATTATTCCCCGACACTGTGGTGTCGAGGAATACATTGCATCACTTATTGGAAATTATTCCTGGACACTCTGGTATCCAGAAATACATTATGCCCCATGGTGCAAATTGTTCCTGGACACTGTGGTGAAATAAATACGTTATGCCCAATAGTGCAAATTGTTCCTGGACACTATGGTGTCCAGAAATACATTTTACCCAATAGTGCAAATTGTTCCCCGACACTGTGGTGTCCAGGAATACATTGCACCACTTAGTGCAAATTATTCCTGGACACTGTGATGACCAGAAATGCATTATGCCCAATAGTGCAAATTGTTCCTCGTCACTGTGGTGTCCAGGAATACATTGCACCACTTAGTGCAAATTATTCCTGGACACTGTGGTGTCCAGAAATACATTATGCAACATAGTGCAAATTGTTCCTGGACACTGTGGTGACCAGAAACACATTATACCCCATAGTACAAATTGTTCCTGGACACTGTTATGTCCATAAATACATTATGCCCAATAGTGCAAATTGTTCCTGGGTACTGTGGTGCCCAGATATAAATTATGCCCCATAGTGCAAATTGTTCCTGCACACTGAGGTGAGCAGAAATACATTGCGGACACTGTGGTGTGCAGAAATACATTGCGCAACTTAGTGCAAATTTTTCCCAGACACTGTGGTGTACAGGAATACTTCGCACCACTTAGTGCAAATTGTTCCTGGACACTGTGGTGTCCATAAATACATTATGCCCAATAGTGCAAATTGTTTCTGGACACTGTGGTGACCAGAGATACATTATGGCCAATAGTGCAAATTGTTCCTGGACACTGTGGTGTCCAGAAATTCATTATGCCCCATAGTGTAAATTGTTCCTGGACACTGCGGTGTCCAGAAATACATTGCGCCACTTAGTGCAAATTATTCCTGGACACTGTGGTGTCCAGAAATACATTATGCCCCATAGTGTAAATTGTTCCTGGACACTGTGGTGGCCAGAAAAACATTATGCCCTATAGTACAAATTGTTCCTGGGTACTGTGGTGCCCAGATATAAATTATGCCCCATAGTGCAAATTGTTCCTGGACACTGAGGTGAGCAGAAATACATTGCGCCACTTACTGAAAATTTTTCCTGGATACTACGGTGTCCCGAGATACATTGTGCCCCATAGTGCAAATTGTTCCTGGACACTGAGGTGAGCAGAAATACATTGCGGACACTGTGGTGGCCGGAAATACATTATGCCCAATAGTGCATATTGTTCCTGGGTACTGTGGTGCCCAGATATAAATTATGCCCCATAGTGCAAATTGTTTCTGGACACTGTGGTGACCAGAGATACATTATGCCCAATAGTGCATATTGTTCCTGGACACTGTGGTGTCCAGAAATACATTATGCCCCATGGTGTAAATTGTTCCTGGACACTGTGGTGTCCAAAAATACATTGCGCCACTTAGTGCAAATTGTTTCTGGACGCTGTGGTGTGCAGAAATACATTGCGCCACTTAGTGCGAATTTGTCCTGGACACTACGTTGTCCCGAAATACATTGTGCCGCTTAGTGCAAATTACTCCTGGACACTGTGGTGTCCATTGCGCCACTTACTGCAAATTTTTCCTGGATACTACGGTGTCCCGAAATACATTGTGCCACTTAGTGCAAATTATTCCTGGACACTGGTGTGTCCATAAATACATTATGCCCAATAGTGCAAATTGTTCCTGGACGCTCTGATATCCAGAAATACATTATGCCTAATAGTGCAAATTGTTCCCCGACACTGTGGTGTCGAGGAATACATTGCACCACTTAGTGCAAATTATTCCTGGACACTGTGGTATCCATAAATACATTATGCCCCATAGTGCAAATTGTTCCTGGACACTGTGGTGACCAGAAATACATTATGCCCCATCGTACAAATTGTTCCTGGACACTATGGTGTCCAGAAATACATTGCGCTACTTAGTGCAAATTATTCCTGGACACTGTGGTGTCCATAAATACATTATTCCCCCTAGTGCAAATTGTTCCCCGGCACTGTGGTGTCGAGGAATACATTGCACCACTTAGTGCAAATTATTCCTGGACACGGTGGTGTCCATAAATACATTATGCCCAATAGTGCAAATTGTTCCTTGACGCTCTGATGTCCAGAAATACATTATGCCCCCTAGTGCAAATTGTTCCCCGACACTGTGGTGTCGAGGAATACATTGTACCACTTAGTGCAAATTATTCCTGGACACTGTGGTATCCATAAATACATTATGCCCCATAGTGCAAATTGTTCCTGGACACTGTGGTGACCAGAAATACATTATGCCCCATCGTACAAACTGTTCCTGGACACTGTGGTGTCCAGAAATACATTGCGCCACTTACTGCAAATTTTTCCTGGATACTACGGTGTCCCGAAATACATTGTGCCACTTAGTGCAAATTATTCCTGGACACAGTGGTGTCCATAAATACATTATGCCCAATAGTGCAAATTGTTCCTGGACGCTCTGATGTCCAGAAATACATTATGCCCCCTAGTGCAAATTGTTCCCCGACACTGTGGTGTCGAGGAATACATTGCACCACTTAGTGCAAATTATTCCTGGACACTGTGGTATCCATAAATACATTATGCCCCATAGTGCAAATTGTTCCCCGGCACTGTGGTGTCGAGGAATACATTGCACCACTTAGTGCAAATTATTCCTGGACACGGTGTCCATAAATACATTATGCCCCATAGTGCAAATTGTTCCTGGACACTGTGGTGACCAGAAATACATTATGCCCCATAGTACAAATTGTTCCTGGACACTGTGGTGTCCAGAAATACATTGCGCCACTTACTGCAAATTTTTCCTGGATACTACGGTGTCCCGAAATACATTGTGCCACTTAGTGCAAATTATTCCTGGACACGGTGTCCATAAATACATTATGCCCCATAGTGCAAATTGTTCCTGGACACTGTGGTGACCAGAAATGCATTATGCCCCATAGTACAAATTGTTCCTGGACACTGTGGTGTCCAGAAATAAACTGTGTCCCATAGTGAAAATTGTTCCTGGACACTGAGGTGAGCTGAAATACATTTTGCCACATAGTGCAAATTGTTCCCCGACACTGTGGTGTCCAGGAATACATTGCACCACTTAGTGCAAATTATTCCTGGACACTGTGGTGTCCATAAATACATTATGCCCAATAGTGCAAATTGTTGCTGGACGCTCTGATGTCCAGAAATACATTATGCCCCCTAGTGCAAATTGTTCCCCGACACTGTGGTGTACAGGAATATATTGCACCACTTAGTGCAAATTATTCCTGGACACTGTGGTGTCCAGAAATAAACTGTGTCCCATAGTGCAAATTGTTCCTGGACACTGAGGTGAGCTGAAATACATTTTGCCACATAGTGCAAATTGTTCCCCGACACTGTGGTGTCCAGGAATACATTGCACCACTTAGTGCAAATTATTCCTGGACACTGTGGTGTCCATAAATACATTATGCCCAATAGTGCAAATTGTTGCTGGACGCTCTGATGTCCAGAAATACATTATGCCCCCTAGTGCAAATTGTTCCCCGACACTGTGGTGTACAGGAATATATTGCACCACTTAGTACAAATTGTTCCTGGACACTGTGGTGTCCAGAAATACATTGCGCCACTTGCTGCGAATTTTTTCTGGATACTACGGTGTCCCGAAATACATTGTGCCACTTAGTGCAAATTATTCCTGGACACAGTGGTGTCCATAAATACACTATGCTCAATAGTGCAAATTGGTCCTGGACGCTCTGATGTCCAGAAATACATTATGGCCCCTAGTGCAAATTGTTCCCCGACACTGTGGTATCGAGGAATACATTTCACCACTTAGTGCAAATTATTCCTGGACACTGTGGTGTCCATAAATACATTATGCCCAATAGTGCAAATTGTTCCTGGACGCTCTGATGTCCAGAAATACATTATGCCCCCTAGTGCAAATTGTTCCCCGACACTGTGGTGTCGAGAAATACATTGCACCACTTAGTGCAAATTATTCCTGGATATTGTGGTGTCCATAAATACATTATGCACCATAGTACAAATTGTTCCTGGACACTGTGGTGACCAGAAATACATTATGCCCCATAGTACAAATTGTTCCTGGACACTGTGGTGTCCAGAAATACATTGCGCCACTTACTGCAAATTTTTCCTGGATACTACGGTGTCCCGAAATACATTGTGCCACTTAGTGCAAATTATTCCTGGACACGGTGTCCATAAATACATTATGCCCCATAGTGCAAATTGTTCCTGGACACTGTGGTGACCAGAAATGCATTATGCCCCATAGTACAAATTGTTCCTGGACACTGTGGTGTCCAGAAATAAACTATGTCCCATAGTGCAAATTGTTCCTGGACACTGAGGTGAGCTGAAATACATTTTGCCCAATAGTGCAAATTGTTCCCCGACACTGTGGTGTCCAGGAGTACATTGCACCACTTAGTGCAAATTATTCGTGGACACTGTGGTGTCCATAAATACACTATGCCCAATAGTTCAAATTGTTGCTGGACGCTCTGATGTCCAGAAATACATTATGCCCCCTAGTGCAAATTGTTCCCCGACACTGGTGTACAGGAATACATTGCACCACTTAGTGCAAATTATTCCTGGACACTGTGGTGTCCAGAAATACATTATGCCCCTTAGTGCAAATTGTTCCTGGACACTGTGGTGACTAGAAATACATTATGCCCCATAGTACAAATTGTTCCTGGACACTGTGGTGTCCAGAAAAACGTTGCGCCACTTACTGCAAATTTTTTCTGGATACTACGGTGTCCCGAAATACATTGTGCCACTTAGTGCAAATTATTCCTGGACACAGTGGTGTCCATAAATACACTATGCCCAATAGTGCAAATTGGTCCTGGACGCTCTGATGTCCAGAAATACATTATGCCCCCTAGTGCAAATTGTTCCCCGACACTGTGGTGTCGAGGAATACATTTCACCACTTAGTGCAAATTATTCCTGGACACTGTGGTGTCCATAAATACATTATGCCCCATAGTACAAATTGTTCCTGGACACTGTGGTGACCAGAAATACATTATGCCCCATAGTACAAATTGTTCCTGGACACTGTGGTGTCCAGAAATAAACTATGCTCCATAGTGCAAATTGTTCCTGGACACTGTGGTGTCCAGAAATAAATAATGCCCCATAGTTCAAATTGTTCCTGGACACTGAGGTGAGCTGAAATACATTCTGCCCAATAGTGCAAATTGTTCCCCGACACTGTGGTGTCCAGGAATACATTGCACCACTTAGTGCAAATTATTCCTGGACACTGTGGTGTCCATAAATACATTATGCCCAATAGAGCAAATTGTTGCTGGACGCTCTGATGTCCAGAAATACATTGTGCCCCCTAGTGCAAATTATTCCCCGACACTGTGGTGTACAGGAATACATTGCACCACTTAGTGCAAATTATTCCTGGACACTGTGGTGTCCAGAAATACATTTTGCCCAATAGTGCAAATTGTTCCCCGACACTGTGGTGACCAGAAATACATTATGCCCCATAGTACAAATTGTTCTTGGACACTGTGGTGTCCAGAAATACATTATGCCCCTTAGTGCAAATTGTTCCTGGACACTGTGGTGTCCATAAATACATTCTGCCCCATAGTGCAAATTGTTCCTGGACACTGAGGTGAGCAGAAATACATTGCGGACACTGTGGTGTGCAGAAATACATTGCGCCACTTAGTGCAAATTGTTCCCCTACACTGTGGTGTACAGGAATACATTGCACCACTTAGTGCAAATTGTTCCTGGACACTGTGGTGACCAGAAATACATTATGCCCCATAGTACAAATTGTTCCTGGACACTGTGGTGTCCAGAAATACATTGCGCCACTTGCTGCAAATTTTTTCTGGATACTACGGTGTCCCGAAATACATTGTGCCACTTAGTGCAAATTATTCCTGGACACAGTGGTGTCCATAAATACACTATGCCCAATAGTGCAAATTGGTCCTGGACGCTCTGATGTCCAGAAATACATTATGCCCCCTAGTGCAAATTGTTCCCCGACACTGTGGTGTCGAGGAATACATTTCACCACTTAGTGCAAATTATTCCTGGACACTGTGGTGTCCATAAATACATTATGCCCCATAGTGCAAATTGTTCCTGGACACTGTGGTGACCAGAAATACATTATGCCCCATAGTACAAATTGTTCCTGGACACTGTGGTGTCCAGAAATAAACTATGCTCCATAGTGCAAATTGTTCCTGGACACTGAGGTGAGCTGAAATACATTTTGCCCAATAGTGCAAATTGTTTTCCGACACTGTGGTGTCCAGGAATACATTGCACCACTTAGTGCAAATTATTCCTGGACACTGTGGTGTCCATAAATACATTATGCCCAATAGTGCAAATTGTTGCTGGACGCTCTGATGTCCAGAAATACATTATGCCCCCTAGTGCAAATTGTTCCCCGACACTGTGGTGTACAGGAATATATTACACCACTTAGTGCAAATTATTCCTGGACACTGTGGTGTCCAGAAATACATTATGCCCCTTAGTGCAAATTGTTCCTGGACACTGTGGTGACCAGAAATACATTATGCCCCATAGTACAAATTGTTCCTGGACACTGTGGTGTCCAGAAATACATTGCGCCACTTGCTGCGAATTTTTTCTGGATACTACGGTGTCCCGAAATACATTGTGCCACTTAGTGCAAATTATTCCTGGACACAGTGGTGTCCATAAATACACTATGCTCAATAGTGCAAATTGGTCCTGGACGCTCTGATGTCCAGAAATACATTATGGCCCCTAGTGCAAATTGTTCCCCGACACTGTGGTATCGAGCAATACATTTCACCACTTAGTGCAAATTATTCCTGGACACTGTGGTGTCCATAAATACATTATGCCCAATAGTGCAAATTGTTCCTGGACGCTCTGATGTCCAGAAATACATTATGCCCCCTAGTGCAAATTGTTCCCCGACACTGTGGTGTCGAGAAATACATTGCACCACTTAGTGCAAATTATTCCTGGATATTGTGGTGTCCATAAATACATTATGCACCATAGTACAAATTGTTCCTGGACACTGTGGTGACCAGAAATACATTATGCCCCATAGTACAAATTGTTCCTGGACACTGTGGTGTCCAGAAATACATTGCGCCACTTACTGCAAATTTTTCCTGGATACTACGGTGTCCCGAAATACATTGTGCCACTTAGTGCAAATTATTCCTGGACACGGTGTCCATAAATACATTATGCCCCATAGTGCAAATTGTTCCTGGACACTGTGGTGACCAGAAATGCATTATGCCCCATAGTACAAATTGTTCCTGGACACTGTGGTGTCCAGAAATAAACTATGTCCCATAGTGCAAATTGTTCCTGGACACTGAGGTGAGCTGAAATACATTTTGCCCAATAGTGCAAATTGTTCCCCGACACTGTGGTGTCCAGGAATACATTGCACCACTTAGTGCAAATTATTCCTGGACACTGTGGTGTCCAGAAATACATTATGCCCCTTAGTGCAAATTGTTCCTGGACACTGTGGTGTCCATAAATACACTATGCCCAATAGTGCAAATTGGTCCTGGACACTGTGGTGTCCAGAAAAACGTTGCGCCACTTACTGCAAATTTTTTCTGGATACTACGGTGTCCCGAAATACATTGTGCCACTTAGTGCAAATTATTCCTGGACACAGTGGTGTCCATAAATACACTATGCCCAATAGTGCAAATTGGTCCTGGACGCTCTGATGTCCAGAAATACATTATGCCCCCTAGTGCAAATTGTTCCCCGACACTGTGGTGTCGAGGAATACATTTCACCACTTAGTGCAAATTATTCCTGGACACTGTGGTGTCCATAAATACATTATGCCCCATAGTGCAAATTGTTCCTGGACACTGTGGTGACCAGAAATACATTATGCCCCATAGTACAAATTGTTCCTGGACACTGTGGTGTCCAGAAATAAACTATGCTCCATAGTGCAAATTGTTCCTGGACACTGAGGTGAGCTGAAATACATTTTGCCCAATAGTGCAAATTGTTTTCCGACACTGTGGTGTCCAGGAATACATTGCACCACTTAGTGCAAATTATTCCTGGACACTGTGGTGTCCATAAATACATTATGCCCAATAGTGCAAATTGTTGCTGGACGCTCTGATGTCCAGAAATACATTATGCCCCCTAGTGCAAATTGTTCCCCGACACTGTGGTGTACAGGAATATATTACACCACTTAGTGCAAATTATTCCTGGACACTGTGGTGTCCAGAAATACATTATGCCCCTTAGTGCAAATTGTTCCTGGACACTGTGGTGACCAGAAATACATTATGCCCCATAGTACAAATTGTTCCTGGACACTGTGGTGTCCAGAAATACATTGCGCCACTTGCTGCGAATTTTTTCTGGATACTACGGTGTCCCGAAATACATTGTGCCACTTAGTGCAAATTATTCCTGGACACAGTGGTGTCCATAAATACACTATGCTCAATAGTGCAAATTGGTCCTGGACGCTCTGATGTCCAGAAATACATTATGGCCCCTAGTGCAAATTGTTCCCCGACACTGTGGTATCGAGCAATACATTTCACCACTTAGTGCAAATTATTCCTGGACACTGTGGTGTCCATAAATACATTATGCCCAATAGTGCAAATTGTTCCTGGACGCTCTGATGTCCAGAAATACATTATGCCCCCTAGTGCAAATTGTTCCCCGACACTGTGGTGTCGAGAAATACATTGCACCACTTAGTGCAAATTATTCCTGGATATTGTGGTGTCCATAAATACATTATGCACCATAGTACAAATTGTTCCTGGACACTGTGGTGACCAGAAATACATTATGCCCCATAGTACAAATTGTTCCTGGACACTGTGGTGTCCAGAAATACATTGCGCCACTTACTGCAAATTTTTCCTGGATACTACGGTGTCCCGAAATACATTGTGCCACTTAGTGCAAATTATTCCTGGACACGGTGTCCATAAATACATTATGCCCCATAGTGCAAATTGTTCCTGGACACTGTGGTGACCAGAAATGCATTATGCCCCATAGTACAAATTGTTCCTGGACACTGTGGTGTCCAGAAATAAACTATGTCCCATAGTGCAAATTGTTCCTGGACACTGAGGTGAGCTGAAATACATTTTGCCCAATAGTGCAAATTGTTCCCCGACACTGTGGTGTCCAGGAATACATTGCACCACTTAGTGCAAATTATTCCTGGACACTGTGGTGTCCAGAAATACATTATGCCCCTTAGTGCAAATTGTTCCTGGACACTGTGGTGTCCATAAATACACTATGCCCAATAGTGCAAATTGGTCCTGGACACTGTGGTGTCCAGAAAAACGTTGCGCCACTTACTGCAAATTTTTTCTGGATACTACGGTGTCCCGAAATACATTGTGCCACTTAGTGCAAATTATTCCTGGACACAGTGGTGTCCATAAATACACTATGCCCAATAGTGCAAATTGGTCCTGGACGCTCTGATGTCCAGAAATACATTATGCCCCCTAGTGCAAATTGTTCCCCGACACTGTGGTGTCGAGGAATACATTTCACCACTTAGTGCAAATTATTCCTGGACACTGTGGTGTCCATAAATACATTATGCCCCATAGTGCAAATTGTTCCTGGACACTGTGGTGACCAGAAATACATTATGCCCCATAGTACAAATTGTTCCTGGACACTGTGGTGTCCAGAAAAACGTTGCGCCACTTACTGCAAATTTTTTCTGGATACTACGGTGTCCCGAAATACATTGTGCCACTTAGTGCAAATTATTCCTGGACACAGTGGTGTCCATAAATACACTATGCCCAATAGTGCAAATTGGTCCTGGACGCTCTGATGTCCAGAAATACATTATGCCCCCTAGTGCAAATTGTTCCCCGACACTGTGGTGTCGAGGAATACATTTCACCACTTAGTGCAAATTATTCCTGGACACTGTGGTGTCCATAAATACATTATGCCCCATAGTGCAAATTGTTCCTGGACACTGTGGTGACCAGAAATACATTATGCCCCATAGTACAAATTGTTCCTGGACACTGTGGTGTCCAGAAATAAACTATGCTCCATAGTGCAAATTGTTCCTGGACACTGTGGTGTCCAGAAATAAATAATGCCCCATAGTTCAAATTGTTCCTGGACACTGAGGTGAGCTGAAATACATTCTGCCCAATAGTGCAAATTGTTCCCCGACACTGTGGTGTCCAGGAATACATTGCACCACTTAGTGCAAATTATTCCTGGACACTGTGGTGTCCATAAATACATTATGCCCAATAGAGCAAATTGTTGCTGGACGCTCTGATGTCCAGAAATACATTGTGCCCCCTAGTGCAAATTATTCCCCGACACTGTGGTGTACAGGAATACATTGCACCACTTAGTGCAAATTATTCCTGGACACTGTGGTGTCCAGAAATACATTTTGCCCAATAGTGCAAATTGTTCCCCGACACTGTGGTGACCAGAAATACATTATGCCCCATAGTACAAATTGTTCTTGGACACTGTGGTGTCCAGAAATACATTATGCCCCTTAGTGCAAATTGTTCCTGGACACTGTGGTGTCCATAAATACATTCTGCCCCATAGTGCAAATTGTTCCTGGACACTGAGGTGAGCAGAAATACATTGCGGACACTGTGGTGTGCAGAAATACATTGCGCCACTTAGTGCAAATTGTTCCCCTACACTGTGGTGTACAGGAATACATTGCACCACTTAGTGCAAATTGTTCCTGGACACTGTGGTGACCAGAAATACATTATGCCCCATAGTACAAATTGTTCCTGGACACTGTGGTGTCCAGAAATACATTGCGCCACTTGCTGCGAATTTTTTCTGGATACTACGGTGTCCCGAAATACATTGTGCCACTTAGTGCAAATTATTCCTGGACACAGTGGTGTCCATAAATACACTATGCTCAATAGTGCAAATTGGTCCTGGACGCTCTGATGTCCAGAAATACATTATGGCCCCTAGTGCAAATTGTTCCCCGACACTGTGGTATCGAGGAATACATTTCACCACTTAGTGCAAATTATTCCTGGACACTGCGGTGTCCATAAATACATTATGCCCAATAGTGCAAATTGTTCCTGGACGCTCTGATATCCAGAAATACATTATGCCTAATAGTGCAAATTGTTCCCCGACACTGTGGTGTCGAGGAATACATTGCACCACTTAGTGCAAATTATTCCTGGACACTGTGGTATCCATAAATACATTATGCCCCATAGTGCAAATTGTTCCTGGACACTGTGGTGACCAGAAATACATTATGCCCCATCGTACAAACTGTTCCTGGACACTGTGGTGTCCAGAAATACATTGCGCCACTTACTGCAAATTTTTCCTGGATACTACGGTGTCCCGAAATACATTGTGCCACTTAGTGCAAATTATTCCTGGACACAGTGGTGTCCATAAATACATAATGCCCCCTAGTGCAAATTGTTCCCGGGCACTGTGGTGTCGAGGAATACATTGCACCACTTAGTGCAAATTATTCCTGGACACGGTGTCCATAAATACATTATGCCCAATAGTGCAAATTGGTCCTGGACGCTCTGATGTCCAGAAATACATTATGGCCCCTAGTGCAAATTGTTCCCCGACACTGTGGTATCGAGGAATACATTTCACCACTTAGTGCAAATTATTCCTGGACACTGCGGTGTCCATAAATACATTATGCCCAATAGTGCAAATTGTTCCTGGACGCTCTGATATCCAGAAATACATTATGCCTAATAGTGCAAATTGTTCCCCGACACTGTGGTGTCGAGGAATACATTGCACCACTTAGTGCAAATTATTCCTGGACACTGTGGTATCCATAAATACATTATGCCCCATAGTGCAAATTGTTCCTGGACACTGTGGTGACCAGAAATACATTATGCCCCATCGTACAAATTGTTCCTGGACACTATGGTGTCCAGAAATACATTGCGCTACTTAGTGCAAATTATTCCTGGACACTGTGGTGTCCATAAATACATAATGCCCCCTAGTGCAAATTGTTCCCCGGCACTGTGGTGTCGAGGAATACATTGCACCACTTAGTGCAAATTATTCCTGGACACGGTGGTGTCCATAAATACATTATGCCCAATAGTGCAAATTGTTCCTGGACGCTCTGATGTCCAGAAATACATTATGCCCCCTAGTGCAAATTGTTCCCCGACACTGTGGTGTCGAGGAATACATTGTACCACTTAGTGCAAATTATTCCTGGACACTGTGGTATCCATAAATACATTATGCCCCATAGTGCAAATTGTTCCTGGACACTGTGGTGACCAGAAATACATTATGCCCCATCGTACAAACTGTTCCTGGACACTGTGGTGTCCAGAAATACATTGCGCCACTTACTGCAAATTTTTCCTGGATACTACGGTGTCCCGAAATACATTGTGCCACTTAGTGCAAATGTATTTATGGACACAGTGGTGTCCATAAATACATTATGCCCCTAGTGCAAATTGTTCCCCGACTCTGTGGTGTCGAGGAATACATTGCACCACTTAGTGCAAATTATTCCTGGACACTGTGGTATCCATAAATACATTATGCCCCATAGTGCAAATTGTTCCCGGGCACTGTGGTGTCGAGGAATACATTGCACCACTTAGTGCAAATTATTCCTGGACACGGTGTCCATAAATACATTATGCCCCATAGTGCAAATTGTTCCCGGACACTGTGGTGACCAGAAATACATTATGCCCCATAGTACAAATTGTTCCTGGACACTGTGGTGTCCAGAAATACATTGCGCCACTTACTGCAAATTTTTTCCTGGATACTACGGTGTCCCGAAATACATTGTGCCACTTAGTGCAAATTATTCCTGGACACGGTGTCCATAAATACATTATGCCCCATAGTGCAAATTGTTCCTGGACACTGAGGTGAGCTGAAATACATTTTGCCCAATAGTGCAAATTGTTCCCCGACACTGTGGTGTCCAGGAATACATTGCACCACTTAGTGCAAATTATTCCTGGACACTGTGGTGTCCATAAATACATTATGCCCCTTAGTGCAAATTGTTCCTGGACACTGTGGTGACCAGAAATACATTATGCCCCATAGTACAAATTGTTCCTGGACACTGTGGTGTCCAGAAAAACGTTGCGCCACTTAGTGCAAATTTTTTCTGGATACTACGGTGTCCCGAAATACATTGTGCCACTTAGTGCAAATTATTCCTGGACACAGTGGTGTTCAATAGTTCAAATTGTTGCTGGACGCTCTGATGTCCAGAAATACATTATGCCCCCTAGTGCAAATTGTTCCCCGACACTGTGGTGTACAGGAATACATTGCACCACTTAGTGCAAATTATTCCTGGACACTGTGGTGTCCAGAAATACATTATGCCCCTTAGTGCAAATTGTTCCTGGACACTGTGGTGACCAGAAATACATTATGCCCCATAGTACAAATTGTTCCTGGACACTGTGGTGTCCAGAAAAACGTTGCGCCACTTAGTGCAAATTTTTTCTGGATACTACGGTGTCCCGAAATACATTGTGCCACTTAGTGCAAATTATTCCTGGACACAGTGGTGTCCATAAATACATAATGCCCCCTAGTGCAAATTGTTCCCCGGCACTGTGGTGTCGAGGAATACATTGCACCACTTAGTGCAAATTATTCCTGGACACGGTGGTGTCCATAAATACATTATGCCCAATAGTGCAAATTGTTCCTGGACGCTCTGATGTCCAGAAATACATTATGCCCCCTAGTGCAAATTGTTCCCCGACACTGTGGTGTCGAGGAATACATTGTACCACTTAGTGCAAATTATTCCTGGACACTGTGGTATCCATAAATACATTATGCCCCATAGTGCAAATTGTTCCTGGACACTGTGGTGACCAGAAATACATTATGCCCCATCGTACAAACTGTTCCTGGACACTGTGGTGTCCAGAAATACATTGCGCCACTTACTGCAAATTTTTCCTGGATACTACGGTGTCCCGAAATACATTGTGCCACTTAGTGCAAATTATTCCTGGACACAGTGGTGTCCATAAATACATAATGCCCCCTAGTGCAAATTGTTCCCGGGCACTGTGGTGTCGAGGAATACATTGCACCACTTAGTGCAAATTATTCCTGGACACGGTGTCCATAAATACATTATGCCCAATAGTGCAAATTGGTCCTGGACGCTCTGATGTCCAGAAATACATTATGGCCCCTAGTGCAAATTGTTCCCCGACACTGTGGTATCGAGGAATACATTTCACCACTTAGTGCAAATTATTCCTGGACACTGCGGTGTCCATAAATACATTATGCCCAATAGTGCAAATTGTTCCTGGACGCTCTGATATCCAGAAATACATTATGCCTAATAGTGCAAATTGTTCCCCGACACTGTGGTGTCGAGGAATACATTGCACCACTTAGTGCAAATTATTCCTGGACACTGTGGTATCCATAAATACATTATGCCCCATAGTGCAAATTGTTCCTGGACACTGTGGTGACCAGAAATACATTATGCCCCATCGTACAAATTGTTCCTGGACACTATGGTGTCCAGAAATACATTGCGCTACTTAGTGCAAATTATTCCTGGACACTGTGGTGTCCATAAATACATAATGCCCCCTAGTGCAAATTGTTCCCCGGCACTGTGGTGTCGAGGAATACATTGCACCACTTAGTGCAAATTATTCCTGGACACGGTGGTGTCCATAAATACATTATGCCCAACAGTGCAAATTGTTCCTGGACGCTCTGATGTCCAGAAATACATTATGCCCCCTAGTGCAAATTGTTCCCCGACACTGTGGTGTCGAGGAATACATTGTACCACTTAGTGCAAATTATTCCTGGACACTGTGGTATCCATAAATACATTATGCCCCATAGTGCAAATTGTTCCTGGACACTGTGGTGACCAGAAATACATTATGCCCCATCGTACAAACTGTTCCTGGACACTGTGGTGTCCAGAAATACATTGCGCCACTTACTGCAAATTTTTTCCTGGATACTACGGTGTCCCGAAATACATTGTGCCACTTAGTGCAAATTATTCCTGGACACAGTGGTGTCCAGGAATAACATTATGCCCAATAGTGCAAATTGTTCCTGGACGCTCTGATATCCAGAAATACATTATGCCTAATAGTGCAAATTGTTCCCCGACACTGTGGTGTCGAGGAATACATTGCACCACTTAGTGCAAATTATTCCTGGACACTGTGGTATCCATAAATACATTATGCCCCATAGTGCAAATTGTTCCCCGACACTGTGGTGTCGAGAAATACATTGCACCACTTAGTGCAAATTATTCCTGGACACGGTGTCCATAAATACATTATGCCCCATAGTGCAAATTGTTCCTGGACACTGTGGTGACCAGAAATACATTATGCCCCATAGTACAAATTGTTCCTGGACACTGTGGTGTCCAGAAATACATTGCGCCACTTACTGCAAATTTTTCCTGGATACTACGGTGTCCCGAAATACATTGTGCCACTTAGTGCAAATTATTCCTGGACACGGTGTCCATAAATACATTATGCCCCATAGTGCAAATTGTTCCTGGACACTGTGGTGACCAGAAATGCATTATGCCCCATAGTACAAATTGTTCCTGGACACTGTGGTGTCCAGAAATAAACTATGTCCCATAGTGCAAATTGTTCCTGGACACTGAGGTGAGCTGAAATACATTTTGCCCAATAGTGCAAATTGTTCCCCGACACTGTGGTGTCCAGGAATACATTGCACCACTTAGTGCAAATTATTCCTGGACACTGTGGTGTCCATAAATACATTATGCCCAATAGTTCAAATTGTTGCTGGACGCTCTGATGTCCAGAAATACATTATGCCCCCTAGTGCAAATTGTTCCCCGACACTGTGGTGTACAGGAATACATTGCACCACTTAGTGCAAATTATTCCTGGACACTGTGGTGTCCAGAAATACATTATGCCCCTTAGTGCAAATTGTTCCTGGACACTGTGGTGACCAGAAATACATTATGCCCCATAGTACAAATTGTTCCTGGACACTGTGGTGTCCAGAAAAACGTTGCGCCACTTAGTGCAAATTTTTTCTGGATACTACGGTGTCCCGAAATACATTGTGCCACTTAGTGCAAATTATTCCTGGACACAGTGGTGTCCATAAATACACTATGCCCAATAGTGCAAATTGGTCCTGGACGCTCTGATGTCCAGAAATACATTATGCCCCCTAGTGCAAATTGTTCCCCGACACTGTGGTGTCGAGGAATACATTTCACCACTTAGTGCAAATTATTCCTGGACACTGTGGTGTCCATAAATACATTATGCCCCATAGTGCAAATTGTTCCTGGACACTGTGGTGACCAGAAATACATTATGCCCCATAGTACAAATTGTTCCTGGACACTGTGGTGTCCAGAAATAAACTATGCTCCATAGTGCAAATTGTTCCTGGACACTGAGGTGAGCTGAAATACATTTTGCCCAATAGTGCAAATTGTTCCCCGACACTGTGGTGTCCAGGAATACATTGCACCACTTAGTGCAAATTATTCCTGGACACTGTGGTGTCCATAAATACATTATGCCCAACAGTGCAAATTGTTGCTGGACGCTCTGATGTCCAGAAATACATTATGCCCCCTAGTGCAAATTGTTCCCCGACACTGTGGTGTACAGGAATATATTGCACCACTTAGTGCAAATTATTCCTGGACACTGTGGTGTCCAGAAATACATTATGCCCCTTAGTGCAAATTGTTCCTGGACACTGTGGTGACCAGAAATACATTATGCCCCATAGTACAAATTGTTCCTGGACACTGTGGTGTCCAGAAATACATTGCGCCACTTGCTGCGAATTTTTTCTGGATACTACGGTGTCCCGAAATACATTGTGCCACTTAGTGCAAATTATTCCTGGACACAGTGGTGTCCATAAATACACTATGCTCAATAGTGCAAATTGGTCCTGGACGCTCTGATGTCCAGAAATACATTATGGCCCCTAGTGCAAATTGTTCCCCGACACTGTGGTATCGAGGAATACATTTCACCACTTAGTGCAAATTATTCCTGGACACTGTGGTGTCCATAAATACATTATGCCCAATAGTGCAAATTGTTCCTGGACGCTCTGATGTCCAGAAATACATTATGCCCCCTAGTGCAAATTTTTCCCCGACACTGTGGTGTCGAGAAATACATTGCACCACTTAGTGCAAATTATTCCTGGATATTGTGGTGTCCATAAATACATTATGCCCCATAGCGCAAATTGTTCCTGGACACTGTGGTGACCAGAAATACATTATGCACCATAGTACAAATTGTTTCTGGACACTGTGGTGTCCAGAAATAAATAATGCCCCCTAGTTCAAATTGTTTTCCGACACTGAGGTGAGCTGAAATACATTCTGCCCAATAGTGCAAATTGTTCCCCGACACTGTGGTGTCCAGGAATACATTGCACCACTTAGTGCAAATTATTCCTGGACACTGTGGTGTCCATAAATACATTATGCCCAATAGAGCAAATTGTTGCTGGACGCTCTGATGTCCAGAAATACATTGTGCCCCCTAGTGCAAATTATTCCCCGACACTGTGGTGTACAGGAATACATTGCACCACTTAGTGCAAATTATTCCTGGACACTGTGGTGTCCAGAAATACATTTTGCCCAATAGTGCAAATTGTTCCCCGACACTGTGGTGACCAGAAATACATTATGCCCCATAGTACAAATTGTTCTTGGACACTGTGGTGTCCAGAAATACATTATGCCCCATAGTGCAAATTGTTCCTGGACACTGTGGTGTCCAGAAATACATTGCGCCACTTACTGCAAATTTTTCCTGGATACTACGGTGTCCCGAAATACATTGTGCCACTTAGTGCAAATTATTCCTGAACACTGTGGTGTCCATAAATACATTATGCCCCATAGTGCAAATTGTTCCTGGACACTGTGGTGACCAGAAATACATTATGTCCCATAGTACAAATTGTTCCTGGACACTCTGGTGACCAGAAATACATTATGCCCCATAGTACAAATTGTTCCTGGACACTGTGGTGTCCAGAAATACATTGCGCCACTTGCTGCGAATTTTTTCTGGATACTACGGTGTCCCGAAATACATTGTGCCACTTAGTGCTAATTATTCCTGGACACAGTGGTGTCCATAAATACACTATGCTCAATAGTGCAAATTGGTCCTGGACGCTCTGATGTCCAGAAATACATTATGGCCCCTAGTGCAAATTGTTCCCCGACACTGTGGTATCGAGGAATACATTTCACCACTTAGTGCAAATTATTCCTGGACACTGTGGTGTCCATAAATACATTATGCCCAATAGTGCAAATTGTTCCTGGACGCTCTGATGTCCAGAAATACATTATGCCCCCTAGTGCAAATTGTTCCCCGACACTGTGGTGTCGAGAAATACATTGCACCACTTAGTGCAAATTATTCCTGGATATTGTGGTGTCCATAAATACATTATGCCCCATAGTGCAAATTGTTGCTGGACGCTCTGATGTCCAGAAATACATTATGCCCCTTAGTGCAAATTGTTCCCCGACACTGTGGTGTACAGGAATATATTGCACCACTTAGTGCAAATTATTCCTGGACACTGTGGTGTCCAGAAATACATTATGCCCCTTAGTGCAAATTGTTCCTGGACACTGTGGTGACCAGAAATACATTATGCCCCATAGTACAAATTGTTCCTGGACACTGTGGTGTCCAGAAATACATTGCGCCACTTGCTGCGAATTTTTTCTGGATACTACGGTGTCCCGAAATACATTGTGCCACTTAGTGCAAATTATTCCTGGACACAGTGGTGTCCATAAATACACTATGCTCAATAGTGCAAATTGGTCCTGGACGCTCTGATGTCCAGAAATACATTATGGCCCCTAGTGCAAATTGTTCCCCGACACTGTGGTATCGAGGAATACATTTCACCACTTAGTGCAAATTATTCCTGGACACTGTGGTGTCCATAAATACATTATGCCCAATAGTGCAAATTGTTCCTGGACGCTCTGATGTCCAGAAATACATTATGCCCCCTAGTGCAAATTGTTCCCCGACACTGTGGTGTCGAGAAATACATTGCACCACTTAGTGCAAATTATTCCTGGATATTGTGGTGTCCATAAATACATTATGCCCCATAGCGCAAATTGTTCCTGGACACTGTGGTGACCAGAAATACATTATGCACCATAGTACAAATTGTTTCTGGACACTGTGGTGTCCAGAAATAAATAATGCCCCATAGTTCAAATTGTTCCTGGACACTGAGGTGAGCTGAAATACATTCTGCCCAATAGTGCAAATTGTTCCCCGACACTGTGGTGTCCAGGAATACATTGCACCACTTAGTGCAAATTATTCCTCGACACTGTGGTGTCCAGAAATACATTTTGCCCAATAGTGCAAATTGTTCCCCGAAACTGTGGTGACCAGAAATACATTATGCCCCATAGTACAAATTGTTCTTGGACACTGTGGTGTCCAGAAATACATTATGCCCCATAGTGCAAATTGTTCCTGGACACTGTGGTGTCCATAAATACATTATGCCCCATAGTGCAAATTGTTCCTGGACACTGTGGTGACCAGAAATACATTATGCCCCATAGTGCAAATTGTTCCCCGACACTGGATACTACGGTGTCCCGAAATACATTGTGCCACTTATTGCAAATTATTCCTGGACACAGTGGTGTCCATAAATACATTATATTATACACTGTGGTGACCAGAAATACATTATGCCAAATAATACAAATTGTTCCTGGACACTGTGGTGTCCATAAATACATTATGGCCAATAGTGCAAATTGTTTCTGGACGCTCTGATGTCCAGAAATACATTATGCCCCCTAGTGCAAATTGTTCCTCGACAATGTGGTGTCGAGGAATACATTGCACCACTTAGTGCAAATTATTCCTGGACACAGTGGTGTCCATAAATACATTATATTATACACTGTGGTGACCAGAAATACATTATGCCCCATAGTTTAAATTATTCCTGGACACTGTGGTGTCCATAGATACATTATGGCCAATAGTGCAAATTGTTTCTGGACGCTCTGATGTCCAGAAATACATTATGCCTCCTAGTGCAAATTGTTCCCCGACACTGTGGTGTCGAGGAATACATTGCACCACTTAGTGCAAATTATTCCTGGACACAGTGGTGTCCATAAATACATTATATTATACACTGTGGTGACCAGAAATACATTATGCCCGATAGTACAAATTGTTCCTGGACACTGTGGTGTCCATAAATACATTATGGCCAATAGTGCAAATTGTTTCTGGACGCTCTGATGTCCAGAAATACATTATGCCTCCTAGTGCAAATTGTTCCTCGACAATGTGGTGTCGAGGAATACATTGCACCACTTAGTGCAAATTATTCCTGGACACAGTGGTGTCCATAAATACATTATATTATACACTTTGGTGACCAGAAATACATTATGCCAAATAATACAAATTGTTCCTGGACACTGTGGTGTCCATAAATACATTATGGCCAATAGTGCAAATTGTTTCTGGACGCTCTGATGTCCAGAAATACATTATGCCCCCTAGTGCAAATTGTTCCTCGACAATGTGGTGTCGAGGAATACATTGCACCACTTAGTGCAAATTATTCCTGGACACAGTGGTGTCCATAAATACATTATATTATACACTGTGGTGACCAGAAATACATTATGCCCCATAGTACAAATTGTTCCTGGACACTGTGGTGTCCATAAATACATTATGGCCAATAGTGCAAATTGTTTCTGGACGCTCTGATGTCCAGAAATACATTATGCCTCCTAGTGCAAATTGTTTCCCGACACTGTGGTGTCGAGGAATACATTGCACCACGTAGTGCAAATTATTCCTGGACACAGTGGTGTCCATTAATACATTATATTATACACTGTGGTGACCAGAAATACATTATGCCCCATAGTACAAATTGTTCCTGGACACTGTGGTGTCCATAAATACATTATGGCCAATAGTGCAAATTGTTTCTGGACGCTCTGATGTCCAGAAATACATTATGCCCCCTAGTGCAAATTGTTCCCCGACACTGTGGTGTCGAGGAATACATTGCACCACGTAGTGCAAGTTATTCCTGGACACAGTGGTGTCCATTAATACATTATATTATAAACTGTGGTGACCAGAAATACATTATGCCCCATAGTACAAATTGTTCCTGGACACTGTGGTGTCCATAAATACATTATGGCCAATAGTGCAAATTTTTCGTGGACACTGTGGTGTCCATAAAAACATTGCGCCACTTAAAGCTAATCGCCCTGGACACAGTGGTGTTCAGAAATACATTGTGCCACTTAGTTCAAATTGTTCCTTGACACTGTGCTGTCCAGATATACATTTTGCCCAATAGTGCAAATTGTTCCCCAACACTGTTGTGTCCAGAAATACATTATGCCAAATAGTGCAAATTGTGCCTGGACACTGTGGTGTTTCCTATACACCGTGGTGTCCATAAAGACATTGCGCCACTTAGTGTTAATTGTTCCTTGACACTGTGCTGTCCAGATATACATTTTGCCGAATAGTGCAAATTATTACTGGACACAGTGGTATCCAGAAATACATTGCGCCACTCAGTGCTAGTTTTTCGAGGACACTGTAATGCCCAGAAGTACATTATGCTCACTAGAGTAAATTGTTCCTGCACACTATGCTGTCCAGTAATACATTATGTCCCGTAGTGCAAATTGTTCCTGGACACTGTTATGCCCAGACATATATTATGCCCAATAGTGCAAATTTTTCGTGGACACTGTGGTGTCCATAAAAACATTGCGCCACTTAAAGCTAATTGTTCCTGGACACAGTGGTGTTCAGAAATACATTGTGCCACTTAGTTCAAATTGTTCCTTGACACTGTGCTGTCCAGATATACATTTTGCCCAATAGTGCAAATTGTTCCCCAACACTGTGGTGTCCAGAAATACATTATGCCAAATAGTGCAAATTGTGCCTGGACACTGTGGTATCCAGAAATACATTGCGCCACTTAGTACTAGTTTTGCGTGAACACTGTTATGCCCAGAAATACATTATGCACAATAGTGCAAATTGTTCCCCAACACTATGGTATCCAGAAATACATTATGCCAAATAGTGCAAATTGTGCCTGGACACTGTAGTATCCAGAAATACATTGCGCCACTTAGTGCTAGCTTTTCGTGGACCCTGTTATGCCCAGAAATACATTATGCCCAATAGTGCAAATTGTTCCTGCACACTGTGGTGTCCATAAAAACATTGCGCCACATAGTGCAAATTGTTCCTGGACACTGTTATGCCCAGAAATACATTATGCCCAATAGTGCAAATTGTTCCTGGACACTGTGCTGTCCAGAAATACATTATGCCCAATAGTGCAAATTTTTCGTGGACACTGTGGTGTCCATAAAAACATTGCGCCACTTAGTGCAAATTGTTCCTGCACACTTTGGTGTCGAGAAATTCATTATGCCCCGTAGTTCAAATTGTTCCTGGACACTGATGTGTCCAGAAATACATAGCGCCACTTAGTGCAAATTGTTACTGGACACTGTGTTGTCTAGAAATACACTATGCACCATAGTGCCAATTTTTCCTATACACCGTGGTGTCCATAAAAACATTGCGCCACTTAGTGTTAATTGTTCCTGGACACTGTGGTATCCAGAAATACATTGCGCCACTTAGCGCAAATTATCACTGGACACTGTGGTGTCTAGACGTACATTATGCACCATAGTGCAATGTGTTTCTGGACACTGATGTGTCCAGAAATACATAGCGCCACTTAGTGCAAATTGTTACTGGACACTGTGGTGTCCAGAAATACATTATGCCCCGTAGTGCAAATTTTTCCTATACACCGTGGTGTCCATAAAAGCATTGCGCCACTTAGTGTTAATTGTTCCTGGACACTGTGGTGTCCAGAAATACATTGCGCCACTTAGTGGCAATTGTGACTGGACACTGTGATGTCTAGAACTACACTATGCACCATAGTGCAAAGTATTTCAGGACACTGTGGTGTCCAGAAATACATTATGTCCCATAGTGCAGATTGTTCCTGGCCACTCTGGTGATAAGAAATACATTATTCCCCATAGCGCAAATTATTCCTGTGCACTGTGGTGTCCAGAAATACATTATGCCCCATAGTGAAAATTGTGCCTGGACACTGTGGTATCCAGAAATACATTATGCCTCAGAGTTCAAATTGTTCCTGGACACTGTGGTGTCCAGAAATACATTATGTCCAATAGTGCAAATTCTTCCTCGACACTGTGGGACCAGAAATACATTATGCCTCATAGTGCAAATTGTTCCTGGACACTGTTATGCCCAGAAATACATTATGCCCAATAGTGCAAATTTTTCGTGGACACTGTGGTGTCCATAAAAACATTGCGCCACTTAGTGCAAATTGTTCCTGCACACTTTGGTGTCCACAAAATTCATTATGCCCCGTAGTTAAAATTGTTCCTGGACACTGAGGTGTCCAGAAATACATAGCGCCACTTATTGCAAATTGTTACTGGACACTGTGGTGTCCAGAAATACACTATGCACCATAGTGCAAAGTGTTCCTGGACACTGTGGTGTCAAGAAATACATTGCGCCACTTAGTGCCAATTGTGACTGGACACTGTGAGGTCTAGAACTACACTATGCACCATAGTGCAAAGCATTTCAGGACACTGTGGTGTCCAGAAATACATTATGTCCCAAAGTGCAGATTGTTTCTGGACACTCTGGTGATAAGAAATACATTATTCCCCATAGCGCAAATTATTCCTGTGCAATGTGGTGTCCAGAAATACATTATGCCCCATAGTGCAAATTGTGCCTGGACACTGTAGTATCCAGAAATACATTATGCCTCAGAGGTCAAATTATTCCTGGACACTTTGGTGTCCAGAAATACATTATGTCCAATAGTGCAAATTCTTCCTGGACACTGTGGGACCAGAAATACATTATGCCTCATAGTGCAAATTGTTCCTGGATACTGAGGTGTCCAGAAATACATTGCGCCACTTAGTGGAAATTGTTACTGGGTACTGTGGTGCCCAGATATAAGTTATGCCCCATAGTGCAAATTGTTCCTGGACACTGTGCTGTCCAGAAATACATTTTGCAGAATAGTGCAAATTGTTCCCCAACACTGTATTGTCCAGAAATACATTATGCCAAATAGTGCAAATTGTGCCTGGACACTGTGGTATCCAGAAATACATTGCGCTACTTATTGCAAATTGTTACTGCACACTGTGGTGTCCAGAAATACATTATGAAACGTAGTGCAAATTGTTCCTGGACACTGTTATGCTGAGAAATACATTATGCCCCATAGTGCCAATTGTTCCTGGGCACTCCGGTGACAAGAAATACATTATGTCCAATAGTGCAAATTCTTCCTGGTCACTGTGGTGTCCAAAATACATTATGCCAATTAGTGCAAATTGTGCCTGTACACTGTGGTATCCAGAAATACATTGCGCTACTTATTGCAAATTGTTACTGCACACTGTGGTGTCCAGAAATACATTATGAAACGTAGTGCAAATTGTTCCTGGACACTGTTATGCTGAGAAATACATTATGCCCCATAGTGCCAATTGCTCCTGGACACTGTGGTGTCCATAAAAACTTTCCCTTTTATTGGAAGAAAATTCGTTCCAAGAAATTGTATGAAAGTGCGTTGCATGAAATTGGAAGAAAATGCGTTCCATAAAAAAGGAAGAAAATGCGTCCATAAACATGGAAGAAAATGATTTCCATTATATTTGAAAAAAGTGCGTTGCATTCTATTGGAAGAAAGTGCGTTCCATGAAATTGGAAGAAAGTATGTTCCATGAAATTGGATGAAAGTGCGTGGCAAAAATTGGAAGAAAGTACGCTCCATAAGCATGGGAGAAAATGCGTTCTTAGACATGGAAGAAAATGCGTTCCATTGTATTGGAGGAAAGTGCGTTCCATGAAATTGGATGAAAGTGTGTTGCATAAAAATGGAAGAAGTTGAGTTCCATAAACATGGAAGAAAAAGCGTTCATAAACATGGAAGGAATTGCGTTCCGTAAACATGAAGAAAGTGCGGCCATTAACATGGAAGAAAATGCGTTAAATGAAATTTAATGAGAGTGCGTTGCATGAAATTGGAAGAAAGTACGTTCCTAAAGCATGGAAGAAAATGCGATCCATTATATTAGAAGAAAGAGAATTCCTTAAAAATGGAAGAAAATGCGTTTCATAAAAATGAAAGAAAATGCTTCCATAAACATGAAAGAAAACGTGTTCCATTTGATTGGAGGAAAGTGCGTTCCATGAAATTGGAAGAAAGTACGTTCCATAAGCATGGAAGAAAATGCGTCCATAAACATGGAAGAAATTGCGTTCCATATACATGGAAGAATATGCGTCCATAAACATGGAAGAAAATGCGTCAATAAACATGGAAGAAATTGCGTTCCATATACATGGAAGAAAATGCGTCCATAAACATGGAAGAAAATGCGTTCCATAATTTTGGAAGAAATAGCGTTCCATGAAATTGGATGAAAGCGCGTTGCATAAAATTGGAAGAAAATGCGTTCCATAAACATGGATGAAAATACGATCCATTATACTAGAAGAAAGAGAGTTCCATAAAAATGGAAGAAAATGCGTTCCATAAAAATTAAAGAAAATGCGTCCATAAACATGAAAGAAAACGCGTTCCATTATATTGGAAGAAAGTGCCTTCCATGAAATTGGATGAAAGTGCATGGCAAACATTGGAAGAAAGTACGCTCCATAAGCATGGGAGAAAATGCGTTCTTAGACATGGAAGAAAATGCGTTCCATGGTATTGGAAGAAGGTGCGTTCCATGAAATTGGATGAAAGTGTGTTCCATAAAAAAGAAAGAAAGTGCGTCCATAAAGATGGAAGAAAATGCGTCCATAAACATGGAAAAAATTGCGTTGTATAAACATGGAAGAAAATACGTTCCATTATATTGGAAGAAAGTGCGTTCCATGACATTGGATGAAATTGCGTTCCATGAAATTGGACGAAAGTGCGTTGCATTAAATTGGAGGAAAGTACGTTCCATAAGCATGGAAGAAAATGCGATCCATTATACTAGAAGAAAGAGAGTTCCATTAAATGGAAGAAAATGCGTCCATAAACATGAAAAAAATTGCGTTGCATAAACATGGAAGAAAATGCGTCCATAAACATGGAAGCAAATAAGTTCCATTATATTGGAAGAAAGTGCGTTCCATGACATTGGATGGAAGTGCGTTGCATGAAATTGGAAGAAAGTACGTTCCATATACATGGGAGAAAATGCGTCCATAAACATGGAAGAAAACGCGTCCATAAACATGGAAAAAATTGCGTTGCATAAACATGGAAGAAAATGGGTCCATAAACATGGAAGAAAATACGTTCCATTATATTCGAAGAAAGTGCGTTCCATGACATTGGATGGAAGTGCGTTGCATGAAATTGGAAGAAAGTACGTTCCATATACATGGGCGAAAATGCGTCCATAAACATGGAAGAAAACGCGTCATTAAACATGGAAAAAATTGCGTTGCATTAACATGGAAGAAAATGCGTCCATAAACATGGAAGAAAATACGTTCCATTATATTGGAAGAAAGTGCGTTCCATGACATTGGATGAAAGTGCGTTGCATGAAATTGGATGAAAGTGCGTTGCATGAAATTGGAAGAATGTACGTTCCATAAACATGGAAGAAAATGCGATCCATTATACTAGAAGAAAGAGAGTTCCATAAAAATGGAAATTGGAAGAAAGTACGCTCCATAAGCACGGGAGAAAATGCGTTCATAAACATGGAAAAAATTGCGTTGCGTAAACATGGAAGAAAATACGTCCATAAACATGGAAGAAAATACGTTCCATTATATTAGAAGATAGTGCGTTCCATGACATTGGATGGAAGTGCGTTGCATGAAATTGGAAGAAAGTACGTTCCATATACATGGAAGAAAATGCGTCCATAAGCATGGAAGAAAATGCGTCCAGAAAACATGGAATAAATTGCGTTCCATATACATGGAAGAAAACGTGTCCATAAACATGGAAGAAAATGCGTCCATAAACATGGAAGCAAATACGTTCCATTATATTGGAAGAAAGTGCGTTCCATGACATTGGATGGAAGTGCGTTGCATGAAATTGGAAGAAAGTACGTTCCATATACATGGGAGAAAATGCGTCCATAAACATGGAAGAAAACGCGTCATTAAACACGGAAAAAATTGCGTTGCATAAACATGTATGAAATTGGATGAAAGTGCGTTGCATGAAATTGGAAGAAAGTACGTTCCATAAACATGGAAGAAAATGCGATCCATTATACTAGAAGAAAGAGAGTTCCATAAAAATGGAAATTGAAAGAAAGTACGCTCCATAAGCACGGGAGAAAATGCGTTCATAAACATGGAAAAAATTGCGTTGCGTAAACATGGAAGAAAATGCGTCCATAAACATGGAAGAAAATACGTTCCATTATATTGGAAGAAAGTGCGTTCCATGACATTGGATGGAAGTGCGTTGCATGAAATTGGAAGAAAGTACGTTCCATATACATGGGAGAAAATGCGTCCATAAACATGGAAGAAACCGCGTTCCATCATATTGGAAGAAAGTGCGTTCTATGAAATTGGATGAAAGTGCGTGGCAAAAATTGGAAGAAAGTACGCTCCATAAGCATGGGAGAAAATGCGCCCATAAACATGGAAGAAAATGCGTTCATAAACATGGAAGGAACTGCGTTCCATATACATGGAAGAAAATGCGTCCATAAACATGGAAGAAATTGCGTTCCATATACATGGAAGAAAATGCGTCCATAAACATGGAAGAAATTGCGTTCCATATACATGGAAAAAAATGCGTCCATAAACATGGAAGAAAATGCGTTCCATAATTTTGGAAGAAATAGCGTTCCATGAAATTGGATGAAAGTACGTTCCATAAGCATGGAAGAAAATGCGTCCATAAACATGGAAAAAATTGCGTTGCATAAACATGGAAGAAAATGCGTCCATAAACATGGAAGAAAATACGTTCCATTATATTGGAAGAAAGTGCGTTGCATGAAATTGGAAGAAAGTACGTTCCATATGCATGGGAGAAAATGCGTCCATAAACATGGAAGAAACCGCGTTCCATCATATTGGAAGGAAGTGCGTTCCATGAAATTGGATGAAAGTGCGTGGCAAAAATTGGAAGAAAGTACGCTCCATAAGCATGGGAGAAATTGCGCCCATAAACATGGAAGAAAATGCGTTCATAAACATGGAAGGACCTGCGTTCCATATACGTGGAAGAAAATGCGTCCATAAACATGGAAGAAAATGCGATCCATTATACTAGAAGAAAGAGAGTTCCATAAAAATTGAAATTGGAAGAAAGTACGCTCCATAAGCATGGGAGAAAATGCGTTCATAAACATGGAAAAAATTGCGTTGCATAAACATGCGTTCAAAAACATGGAAAAAATTGCGTTGCGTAAACATGGAAGAAAATGCGTCCATAAACATGGAAGAAAATACGTTCCATTATATTGGAAGAAAGTGCGTTCCATGACATTGGATGGAAGTGCGTTGAATGAAATTGGAAGAAAGTACGTTCCATATACATGGGAGAAAATGCGTCCATAATCATGGAAGAAACCGCGTTCCATCATATTGGAAGAAAGTGCGTTCTATGAAATTGGATGAAAGTGCGTGGCAAAAATTGGAAGAAAGTACGCTCCATAAGCATGGGAGAAAATGCGCCCATAAACATGGAAGAAAATGCGTTCATAAACATGGAAGGAACTGCGTTCCATATACATGGAAGAAAATGCGTCCATAAACATGGAAGAAATTGCGTTCCATATACATGGAAGAAAATGCGTCCGTAAACATGGAAGAAATTGCGTTCCATATACATGGAAAAAATGCGTCCATAAACATGGAAGAAAATGCGTTCCATAATTTTGGAAGAAATAGCGTTCCATGAAATTGGATGAAAGTACGTTCCATAAGCATGGAAGAAAATGCGTCCATAAACATGGAAAAAATTGCGTTGCATAAACATGGAAGAAAATGCGTCCATAAACATGGAAGAAAATACGTTCCATTAAATTGGTAGAAAGTGCGTTCCATTACATTGGATGGAAGTGCGTTGCATGAAATTGGAAGAAAGTACGTTCCATATACATGGGAGAAAATGCGTCCATAAACATGGAAGAAACCGCGTTCCATCATATTGGAAGGAAGTGCGTTCCATGAAATTGGATGAAAGTGCGTGGCAAAAATTGGAAGAAAGTATGCTCCATAAGCATGGGAGAAAATGCGCCCATAAACATGGAAGAAAATGCGTTCATAAACATGGAAGGAACTGCGTTCCGTAAACAAGATGAAAGTGCGGCCATTAACATGGAAGAAAATGCGTTAAATGAAATTGGATGAAAGTGCGTTCCATAAAAATGAAAGAAAATGCGTCCATAAACATGAAAGAAAACGTGTTCCATTTTATTGGAGGAAAGTGCGTCCATAAACATGAAAGAAAACGTGTTCCATTTTATTGGAGGAAAGTGCGTTCCATGAAACTGGATGAAAGTGCGTTGCATGAAATTGGAAGAAAGTATGTTCCAAAAGCATGGGAGAAAATGCGTTCATAAACATGGAAAAAATTGCGTTGCATAAACATGGAAGAAAATGCGTCCATAAACATGGAAGAAAATACGTTCCATTATATTGGAAGAAAGTGCGTTCCATGACATTGGATGGAAGTGCGTTGCATGAAATTGGAAGAAAGTACGTTCCATATACATGGGAGAAAATGCGTCCATAAACATGGAAGAAACCGCGTTCCATCATATTGGAAGAAAGTGCGTTCTATGAAATTGGATGAAAGTGCGTGGCAAAAATTGGAAGAAAGTACGCTCCATAAGCATGGGAGAAAATGCGCCCATAAAGATGGAAGAAAATGCGTTCATAAACATGGAAGGAACTGCGTTCCATATACGTGGAAGAAAATGCGTCCATAAACATGGAAGAAAATGCGATCCATTATACTAGAAGAAAGAGAGTTCCATAAAAATGGAAATTGGAAGAAAGTACGCTCCATAAGCATGGGAGAAAATGCGTTCATAAACATGGAAAAAATTGCGTTGCATAAACATGGAAGAAAATGCGTCCATAAACATGGAAGAAAATACGTTCCATTATATTGGAAGAAAGTGCGTTCCATGAAATTGGATGGAAGTGCGTTGCATGAAATTGGAAGAAAGTACGTTCCATATACATGGGAGAAAATGCGTCCATAAACATGGAAGAAACCGCGTTCCATCATATTGGAAGAAAGTGCGTTCTATGAAATTGGATGAAAGTGCGTGGCAAAAATTGGAAGAAAGTACGCTCCATAAGCATGGGAGAAAATGCGCCCTTAAACATGGAAGAAAATGCGTTCATAAACATGGAAGGAACTGCGTTCCATATACATGGAAGAAAATGCGTCCATAAACATGGAAGAAATTGCGTTTCATATACATGGAAGAAAATGCGTCCATAAACATGGAAGAAATTGCGTTCCATATACATGGAAAAAAATGCGTCCATAAACATGGAAGAAAATGCGTTCCATATACATGGAAGAATATGCGTCCATAAACATGGAAGAAAATGCGTCAATAAACATGGAAGGAACTGCGTTCCATATACATGGAAGAAAATGCGTCCATAAACATGGAAGAAAATGCGTTCCATATACATGGAAGAATATGCGTCCATAAACATGGAAGAAAATGCGTCAATAAACATGGAAGGAACTGCGTTCCATATACATGGAAAAAAATGCGTCCATAAACATGGAAGAAAATGCGTTCCATAATTTTGGAAGAAATAGCGTTCCATGAAATTGGATGAAAGCGCGTTGCATAAAATTGGAAGAAAATGCGTCCATAAACATGGAAGCAAATAAGTTCCATTATATTGGAAGAAAGTGCGTTCCATGACATTGGATGGAAGTGCGTTGCATGAAATTGGAAGAAAGTACGTTTCATATACATGGGAGAAAATGCGTCCATAAACATGGAAGAAAACGCGTCCATAAACATGGAAAAAATTGCGTTGCATAAACATGGAAGAAAATGGGTCCATAAACATGGAAGAAAATACGTTCCATTATATTCGAAGAAAGTGCGTTCCATGACATTGGATGGAAGTGCGTTGCATGAAATTGGAAGAAAGTACGTTCCATATACATGGGCGAAAATGCGTCCATAAACATGGAAGAAAACGCGTCATTAAACATGGAAAAAATTGCGTTGCATTAACATGGAAGAAAATGCGTTCATAAACATGGAAGAAAATACGTTCCATTATATTGGAAGAAAGTGCGTTCCATGACATTGGATGAAAGTGCGTTGCATGAAATTGGATGAAAGTGCGTTGCATGAAATTGGAAGAATGTACGTTCCATAAACATGGAAGAAAATGCGATCCGTTATACTAGAAGAAAGAGAGTTCCATAAAAATGGAAATTGGAAGAAAGTACGCTCCATAAGCACGGGAGAAAATGCGTTCATAAACATGGAAAAAATTGCGTTGCGTAAACATGGAAGAAAATACGTCCATAAACATGGAAGAAAATACGTTCCATTATATTGGAAGAAAGTGCGTTCCATGACATTGGATGGACGTGCGTTGCATGAAATTGGAAGAAAGTACGTTCCATATACATGGAAGAAAATGCGTCCATAAGCATGGAAGAAAATGCGTCCATAAACATGGAATAAATTGCGTTCCATATACATGGAAGAAAACGTGTCCATAAACATGGAAGAAAATGCGTCCATAAACATGGAAGCAAATACGTTCCATTATATTGGAAGAAAGTGCGTTCCATGACATTGGATGGAAGTGCGTTGCATGAAATTGGAAGAAAGTACGTTCCATATACATGGGAGAAAATGCGTCCATAAACATGGAAGAAAACGCGTCATTAAACACGGAAAAAATTGCGTTGCATAAACATGTATGAAATTGGATGAAAGTGCGTTGCATGAAATTGGAAGAAAGTACGTTCCATAAACATGGAAGAAAATGCGATACATTATACTAGAAGAAAGAGAGTTCCATAAAAATGGAAATTGGAAGAAAGTACGCTCCATAAGCACGGGAGAAAATGCGTTCATAAACATGGAAAAAATTGCGTTGCGTAAACATGGAAGAAAATGCGTCCATAAGCATGGAAGAAAATACGTTCCATTATATTGGAAGAAAGTGCGTTCCATGACATTGGATGGAAGTGCGTTGCATGAAATTGGAAGAAAGTACGTTCCATATACATGGGAGAAAATGCGTCCATAAACATGGAAGAAACCGCGTTCCATCATATTGGAAGAAAGTGTGTTCTATGAAATTGGATGAAAGTGCGTGGCAAAAATTGGAAGAAAGTACGCTCCATAAGCATGGGAGAAAATGCGCCCATAAACATGGAAGAAAATGCGTTCATAAACATGGAAGGAACTGCGTTCCATATACATGGAAGAAAATGCGTCCATAAACATGGAAGAAATTGCGTTCCATATACATGGAAGAAAATGCGTCCATAAACATGGAAGAAAATGCGTCCATAAACATGGAAAAAATTGCGTTGCATAAACATGGAAGAAAATGCGTCCATAAACATGGAAGAAAATACGTTCCATTATATTGGAAGAAAGTGCGTTCCATGACATTGGATGGAAGTGCGTTGCATGAAATTGGAAGAAAGTACGTTCCATATGCATGGTAGAAAATGCGTCCATAAACATGGAAGAAACCGCGTTCCATCATATTGGAAGGAAGTGCGTTCCATGAAATTGGATGAAAGTGCGTGGCAAAAATTGGAAGAAAGTACGCTCCATAAGCATGGGAGAAAATGCGCCCATAAACATGGAAGAAAATGCGTTCATAAACATGGAAGGAACTGCGTTCCATATACGTGGAAGAAAATGCGTCCATAAACATGGAAGAAAATGCGATCCATTATACTAGAAGAAAGAGAGTTCCATAAAAATTGAAATTGGAAGAAAGTACGCTCCATAAGCATGGGAGAAAATGCGTTCATAAACATGGAAAAAATTGCGTTGCATAAACATGCGTTCATAAACATGGAAAAAATTGCGTTGCGTAAACATGGAAGAAAATGCGTCCATAAACATGGAAGAAAATACGTTCCATTATATTGGAAGAAAGTGCGTTCCATGACATTGGATGGAAGTGCGTTGCATGAAATTGGAAGAAAGTACGTTCCATATACATGGGAGAAAATGCGTCCATAATCATGGAAGAAACCGCGTTCCATCATATTGGAAGAAAGTGCGTTCTATGAAATTGGATGAAAGTGCGTGGCAAAAATTGGAAGAAAGTACGCTCCATAAGCATGGGAGAAAATGCGCCCATAAACATGGAAGAAAATGCGTTCATAAACATGGAAGGAACTGCGTTCCATATACATGGAAGAAAATGCGCCCATAAACATGGAAGAAATTGCGTTCCATATACATGGAAGAAAATGCGTCCGTAAACATGGAAGAAATTGCGTTCCATATACATGGAAAAAATGCGTCCATAAACATGGAAGAAAATGCGTTCCATAATTTTAGAAGAAATAGCGTTCCATGAAATTGGATGAAAGTACGTTCCATAAGCATGGAAGAAAATGCGTCCATAAACATGGAAAAAATTGCGTTGCATAAACATGGAAGAAAATGCGTCCATAAACATGGAAGAAAATACGTTCCATTATATTGGTAGAAAGTGCGTTCCATTACATTGGATGGAAGTGCGTTGCATGAAATTGGAAGAAAGTACGTTCCATATACATGGGAGAAAATGCGTCCATAAACATGGAAGAAACCGCGTTCCATCATATTGGAAGGAAGTGCGTTCCATGAAATTGGATGAAAGTGCGTGGCAAAAATTGGAAGAAAGTATGCTCCATAAGCATGGGAGAAAATGCGCCCATAAACATGGAAGAAAATGCGTTCATAAACATGGAAGGAACTGCGTTCCGTAAACAAGATGAAAGTGCGGCCATTAACATGGAAGAAAATGCGTTAAATGAAATTGGATGAAAGTTCGTTCCATAAAAATGAAAGAAAATGCGTCCATAAACATGAAAGAAAACGTGTTCCATTTTATTGGAGGAAAGTGCGTCCATAAACATGAAAGAAAACGTGTTCCATTTTATTGGAGGAAAGTGCGTTCCATGAAACTGGATGAAAGTGCGTTGCATGAAATTGGAAGAAAGTATGTTCCAAAAGCATGGTAGAAAATGCGTCCATAAACATGGAAGAAACCGCGTTCCATCATATTGGAAGGAAGTGCGTTCCATGAAATTGGATGAAAGTGCGTGGCAAAAATTGGAAGAAAGTACGCTCCATAAGCATGGGAGAAAATGCGCCCATAAACATGGAAGAAAATGCGTTCATAAACATGGAAGGAACTGCGTTCCATATACGTGGAAGAAAATGCGTCCATAAACATGGAAGAAAATGCGATCCATTATACTAGAAGAAAGAGAGTTCCATAAAAATTGAAATTGGAAGAAAGTACGCTCCATAAGCATGGGAGAAAATGCGTTCATAAACATGGAAAAAATTGCGTTGCATAAACATGCGTTCATAAACATGGAAAAAATTGCGTTGCGTAAACATGGAAGAAAATGCGTCCATAAACATGGAAGAAAATACGTTCCATTATATTGGAAGAAAGTGCGTTCCATGACATTGGATGGAAGTGCGTTGCATGAAATTGGAAGAAAGTACGTTCCATATACATGGGAGAAAATGCGTCCATAATCATGGAAGAAACCGCGTTCCATCATATTGGAAGAAAGTGCGTTCTATGAAATTGGATGAAAGTGCGTGGCAAAAATTGGAAGAAAGTACGCTCCATAAGCATGGGAGAAAATGCGCCCATAAACATGGAAGAAAATGCGTTCATAAACATGGAAGGAACTGCGTTCCATATACATGGAAGAAAATGCGCCCATAAACATGGAAGAAATTGCGTTCCATATACATGGAAGAAAATGCGTCCGTAAACATGGAAGAAATTGCGTTCCATATACATGGAAAAAATGCGTCCATAAACATGGAAGAAAATGCGTTCCATAATTTTGGAAGAAATAGCGTTCCATGAAATTGGATGAAAGTACGTTCCATAAGCATGGAAGAAAATGCGTCCATAAACATGGAAAAAATTGCGTTGCATAAACATGGAAGAAAATGCGTCCATAAACATGGAAGAAAATACGTTCCATTATATTGGTAGAAAGTGCGTTCCATTACATTGGATGGAAGTGCGTTGCATGAAATTGGAAGAAAGTACGTTCCATATACATGGGAGAAAATGCGTCCATAAACATGGAAGAAACCGCGTTCCATCATATTGGAAGGAAGTGCGTTCCATGAAATTGGATGAAAGTGCGTGGCAAAAATTGGAAGAAAGTATGCTCCATAAGCATGGGAGAAAATGCGCCCATAAACATGGAAGAAAATGCGTTCATAAACATGGAAGGAACTGCGTTCCGTAAACAAGATGAAAGTGCGGCCATTAACATGGAAGAAAATGCGTTAAATGAAATTGGATGAAAGTTCGTTCCATAAAAATGAAAGAAAATGCGTCCATAAACATGAAAGAAAACGTGTTCCATTTTATTGGAGGAAAGTGCGTCCATAAACATGAAAGAAAACGTGTTCCATTTTATTGGAGGAAAGTGCGTTCCATGAAACTGGATGAAAGTGCGTTGCATGAAATTGGAAGAAAGTATGTTCCAAAAGCATGGGAGAAAATGCGTTCATAAACATGGAAAAAATTGCGTTGCATAAACATGGAAGAAAATGCGTCCATAAACATGGAAGAAAATACGTTCCATTATATTGGAAGAAAGTGCGTTCCATGACATTGGATGGAAGTGCGTTGCATGAAATTGGAAGAAAGTACGTTCCATATACATGGGAGAAAATGCGTCCATAAACATGGAAGAAACCGCGTTCCATCATATTGGAAGAAAGTGCGTTCTATGAAATTGGATGAAAGTGCGTGGCAAAAATTGGAAGAAAGTACGCTCCATAAGCATGGGAGAAAATGCGCCCATAAAGATGGAAGAAAATGCGTTCATAAACATGGAAGGAACTGCGTTCCATATACGTGGAAGAAAATGCGTCCATAAACTTGGAAGAAAATGCGATCCATTATACTAGAAGAAAGAGAGTTCCATAAAAATGGAAATTGGAAGAAAGTACGCTCCATAAGCATGGGAGAAAATGCGTTCATAAACATGGAAAAAATTGCGTTGCATAAACATGGAAGAAAATGCGTCCATAAACATGGAAGAAAATACGTTCCATTATATTGGAAGAAAGTGCGTTCCATGAAATTGGATGGAAGTGCGTTGCATGAAATTGGAAGAAAGTACGTTCCATATACATGGGAGAAAATGCGTCCATAAACATGGAAGAAACCGCGTTCCATCATATTGGAAGAAAGTGCGTTCTATGAAATTGGATGAAAGTGCGTGGCAAAAATTGGAAGAAAGTACGCTCCATAAGCATGGGAGAAAATGCGCCCTTAAACATGGAAGAAAATGCGTTCATAAACATGGAAGGAACTGCGTTCCATATACATGGAAGAAAATGCGTCCATAAACATGGAAGAAATTGCGTTTCATATACATGGAAGAAAATGCGTCCATAAACATGGAAGAAATTGCGTTCCATATACATGGAAAAAAATGCGTCCATAAACATGGAAGAAAATGCGTTCCATAATTTTGGAAGAAATAGCGTTCCATGAAATTGGATGAAAGTACGTTCCATAAGCATGGAAGAAAATGCGTCCATAAACATGGAAAAAATTGCGTTGCATAAACATGGAAGAAAATGCGTACATAAACATGGAAGAAAATACGTTCCATTATATTGGAAGAAAGTGCGTTCCATGACATTGGATGGAAGTGCGTTGCATGAAATTGGAAGAAAGTACGTTCCATATACATGGGAGAAAATGCGTCCATAAACATGGAAGAAACCGCGTTCCATCATAGTGGAAGAAAGTGCGTTCCATGAAATTGGATGAAAGTGCGTGGCAAAAATTGGAAGAAAGTACGCTCCATAAGCATGGAAGAAAATGCGCCCATAAACATGGAAGAAAATGCGTTCATAAACATGGAAGGAACTGCGTTCCGTAAACAAGATGAAAGTGCGGCCATTTACATGGAAGAAAATGCGTTAAATGAAATTGGATAAAAGTGCGTTCCATAAAAATGAAAGAAAATGCGTCCATAAACATGAAAGAAAACGTGTTCCATTTTATTGGAGGAAAGTGCGTCCATAAACATGAAAGAAAACGTGTTCCATTTTATTGGAGGAAAGTGCGTTCCATGAAACTGGATGAAAGTGCGTTGCATGAAATTGGAAGAAAGTACGTTCCAAAAGCATGGGACAAAATGCGTCCATAAACATGGAAGAAAATATGTTTCATTATATTGTAAGAAAGTGCGCTCCATGAAATTGAAAGAAAGTGTGTTCCATAAAAATGAAAGAAAATGCGATCCATCATACTAGAAGAAAGAGAGTTCCATAAAAATGGAAATTGGAAGAAAGTACGCTCCATAAGCACGGGAGAAAATGCGTTCATAAACATGGAAGAAAACGCGTTCCATTATATTGGAAGAAAGTGCCTTCCATGAAATTGGATGAAAGTGCGTTGGATGAAATTGGAAATTGAAGAAAGTGCGTTCCATAAGCATGGAAGAAAATGCGTCCATAAACATGGAAGAAAACGCGTTCCATTATATTGGAAGAAAGTGCCTTCCATGAAATTGGATGAAAGTGCGTGGCAAAAATTGGAAGAAAATGCGTTCTTAGACATGGAAGAAAATGCGTTCCATTGTATTGGAAGAAAGTGCGTTCCATGAAATTGGATGAAAGTGTGTTCCATAAAAATGAAAGAAAATGCGTCCATAAACATGGAAGAAAATACGTTCCATTATATTGTAATAAAGTGCGTTCCATGACATTGGATGAAAGTGCGTTGCAAGAAATTGGATGAAAGTGCGTTGCATGAAATTGGAAGAAAGTACGTTCCATAAACATGGAAGAAAATGCGATCCATTATACTAGAAGAAAGAGAGTTCCATAAAAATGGAAATTGGAAGAAAGTACGCTCCATAAGCATGGGAGAAAATGCGTTCATAAACATGGAAGAAAACGCGTTCCATTATATTGGAAGAAAGTGCCTTCCATGAAATTGGATGAAAGTGCGTTGGATGAAATTGGAAATTGAAGAAAGTGCGTTCCATAAGCATGGGAGAAAATGCGTCCATAAACATGGAAGAAAACGTGTTCCATTTTATTGGAGGAAAGTGCGTCCATAAACATGAAAGAAAACGTGTTCCATTTTATTGGAGGAAAGTGCGTTCCATAAACATGGAAAAAATTGCGTTGCATAAACATGGAAGAAAATGTTTCCATAAACATGGAAGAAAATACGTTCCATTATATTGTAATAAAGTGCGTTCCATGACATTGGATGAAAGTGCGTTGCAAGAAATTGGATGAAAGTGCGTTGCATGAAATTGGAAGAAAGTACGTTCCATAAACATGGAAGAAAATGCGATCCATTATACTAGAAGAAAGGGAGTTCCATAAAAATGGAAATTGGAAGAAAGTACGCTCCATAAGCATGGGAGAAAATGCTTTCTTAGACATGGAAGAAAATGCGTTCCATTGTATTGGAAGAAAGTGCGTTCCATGAAATTGGATGAAAGTGTGTTCCATAAAAATGAAAGAAAATGCGTCCATAAACATGAAAGAAAATTTTGGACGAAAGTGCGTTCCATGACATTGGAATTTATTACGTTCCATAAAGATGGAAGAAAATGAGTCCATAAGCATGGAAGAAATTGCGTCCATAAACATGGAAAAAATTGCGTTGCATAAACATGGAAGAAAATGCGTCCATAAACATGGAAGGAACTGCGTTCCGTAAACAAGATGAAAGTGCGGCCATTAACATGGAAGAAAATGCGTTAAATGAAATTGGATAAAAGTGCGTTCCATAAAAATGAAAGAAAATGCGTCCATAAACATGAAAGAAAACGTGTTCCATTTTATTGGAGGAAAGTGCGTCCATAAACATGAAAGAAAACGTGTTCCATTTTATTGGAGGAAAGTGCGTTCCATGAAACTGGATGAAAGTGCGTTGCATGAAATTGGAAGAAAGTACGTTCCAAAAGCATGGGACAAAATGCGTCCATAAGCATGGAAAAAAACGCGTTCCATTATATTGGAAGAAAGTGCCTTCCATGAAATTGGATGAAAGTGCGTGGCAAAAGTTGGAAGAAAGTACGCTCCATAAGCATGGGAGAAAATGCGTTCTTAGACATGGAAGAAAATGCGTTCCATTGTATTGGCAGAAAGTGCGTTCCATGAAATTGGATGAAAGTGTGTTCCATAAAAATGAAAGAAAATGCGTCCATAAACATGAAAGAAAATTTTGGACGAAAGTGCGTTCCATGACATTGGAATTTATTACGTTCCATAAAGATGGAAGAAAATGAGTCCATAAGCATGGAAGAAATTGCGTCCATAAACATGGAAAAAATTGCGTTGCATAAACATGGAAGAAAATGCGTCCATAAACATGGAAGAAACCGCGTTTCATCATATTGGAAGGAAGTGCGTTCCATGAAATTGGATGAAAGTGCGTGGCAAAAATTGGAAGAAAGTATGCTCCATAAGCATGGGAGAAAATGCGCCCATAAACATGGAAGAAAATGCGTTCATAAACATGGAAGGAACTGCGTTCCGTAAACAAGATGAAAGTGCGGCCATTAACATGGAAGAAAATGCGTTAAATGAAATTGGATGAAAGTGCGTTCCATAAAAATGAAAGAAAATGCGTCCATAAACATGAAAGAAAACGTGTTCCATTTTATTGGAGGAAAGTGCGTCCATAAACATGAAAGAAAACGTGTTCCATTTTATTGGAGGAAAGTGCGTTCCATGAAACTGGATGAAAGTGCGTTGCATGAAATTGGAAGAAAGTATGTTCCAAAAGCATGGGAGAAAATGCGTTCATAAACATGGAAAAAATTGCGTTGCATAAACATGGAAGAAAATGCGTCCATAAAAATGGAAGAAAATACGTTCCATTATATTGGAAGAAAGTGCGTTCCATGACATTGGATGGAAGTGCGTTGCATGAAATTGGAAGAAAGTACGTTCCATATACATGGGAGAAAATGCGTCCATAAACATGGAAGAAACCGCGTTCCATCATATTGGAAGAAAGTGCGTTCTATGAAATTGGATGAAAGTGCGTGGCAAAAATTGGAAGAAAGTACGCTCCATAAGCATGGGAGAAAATGCGCCCATAAAGATGGAAGAAAATGCGTTCATAAACATGGAAGGAACTGCGTTCCATATACGTGGAAGAAAATGCGTCCATAAACATGGAAGAAAATGCGATCCATTATACTAGAAGAAAGAGAGTTCCATAAAAATGGAAATTGGAAGAAAGTACGCTCCATAAGCATGGGAGAAAATGCGTTCATAAACATGGAAAAAATTGCGTTGCATAAACATGGAAGAAAATGCGTCCATAAACATGGAAGAAAATACGTTCCATTATATTGGAAGAAAGTGCGTTCCATGAAATTGGATGGAAGTGCGTTGCATGAAATTGGAAGAAAGTACGTTCCATATACATGGGAGAAAATGCGTCCATAAACATGGAAGAAACCGCGTTCCATCATATTGGAAGAAAGTGCGTTCTATGAAATTGGATGAAAGTGCGTGGCAAAAATTGGAAGAAAGTACGCTCCATAAGCATGGGAGAAAATGCGCCCTTAACCATGGAAGAAAATGCGTTCATAAACATGGAAGGAACTGCGTTCCATATACATGGAAGAAAATGCGTCCATAAACATGGAAGAAATTGCGTTTCATATACATGGAAGAAAATGCGTCCATAAACATGGAAGAAATTGCGTTCCATATACATGGAAAAAAATGCGTCCATAAACATGGAAGAAAATGCGTTCCATATACATGGAAGAATATGCGTCCATAAACATGGAAGAAAATGCGTCAATAAACATGGAAGAAATTGCGTTCCATATACATGGAAGAAAATGCGTCCATAAACATGGAAGAAAATGCGTTCCATAATTTTGGAAGAAATAGCGTTCCATGAAATTGGATGAAAGCGCGTTGCATAAAATTGGAAGAAAATGCGTCCATAAACATGGAAGCAAATAAGTTCCATTATATTGGAAGAAAGTGCGTTCCATGACATTGGATGGAAGTGCGTTGCATGAAATTGGAAGAAAGTACGTTCCATATACATGGGAGAAAATGCGTCCATAATCATGGAAGAAAACGCGTCCATAAACATGGAAAAAATTGCGTTGCATAAACATGGAAGAAAATGGGTCCATAAACATGGAAGAAAATACGTTCCATTATATTCGAAGAAAGTGCGTTCCATGACATTGGATGGAAGTGCGTTGCATGAAATTGGAAGAAAGTACGTTCCATATACATGGGAGAAAATGCGTCCATAAACATGGAAGAAACCGCGTTCCATCATATTGGAAGAAAGTGCGTTCTATGAAATTGGATGAAAGTGCGTGGCAAAAATTGGAAGAAAGTACGCTCCATAAGCATGGGAGAAAATGCGCCCTTAACCATGGAAGAAAATGCGTTCATAAACATGGAAGGAACTGCGTTCCATATACATGGAAGAAAATGCGTCCATAAACATGGAAGAAATTGCGTTTCATATACATGGAAGAAAATGCGTCCATAAACATGGAAGAAATTGCGTTCCATATACATGGAAAAAAATGCGTCCATAAACATGGAAGAAAATGCGTTCCATATACATGGAAGAATATGCGTCCATAAACATGGAAGAAAATGCGTCAATAAACATGGAAGAAATTGCGTTCCATATACATGGAAGAAAATGCGTCCATAAACATGGAAGAAAATGCGTTCCATAATTTTGGAAGAAATAGCGTTCCATGAAATTGGATGAAAGCGCGTTGCATAAAATTGGAAGAAAATGCGTCCATAAACATGGAAGCAAATAAGTTCCATTATATTGGAAGAAAGTGCGTTCCATGACATTGGATGGAAGTGCGTTGCATGAAATTGGAAGAAAGTACGTTCCATATACATGGGAGAAAATGCGTCCATAATCATGGAAGAAAACGCGTCCATAAACATGGAAAAAATTGCGTTGCATAAACATGGAAGAAAATGGGTCCATAAACATGGAAGAAAATACGTTCCATTATATTCGAAGAAAGTGCGTTCCATGACATTGGATGGAAGTGCGTTGCATGAAATTGGAAGAAAGTACGTTCCATATACATGGGCGAAAATGCGTCCATAAACATGGAAGAAAACGCGTCATTAAACATGGAAAAAATTGCGTTGCATTAACATGGAAGAAAATGCGTCCATAAACATGGAAGAAAATACGTTCCATTATATTGGAAGAAAGTGCGTTCCATGACATTGGATGAAAGTGCGTTGCATGAAATTGGATGAAAGTGCGTTGCATGAAATTGGAAGAATGTACGTTCCATAAACATGGAAGAAAATGCGATCCATTATACTAGAAGAAAGAGAGTTCCATAAAAATGGAAATTGGAAGAAAGTACGCTCCATAAGCACGGGAGAAAATGCGTTCATAAACATGGAAAAAATTGCGTTGCGTAAACATGGAAGAAAATACGTCCATAAACATGGAAGAAAATACGTTCCATTATATTAGAAGAAAGTGCGTTCCATGACATTGGATGGAAGTGCGTTGCATGAAATTGGAAGAAAGTACGTTCCATATACATGGAAGAAAATGCGTCCATAAGCATGGAAGAAAATGCGTCCATAAACATGGAATAAATTGCGTTCCATATACATGGAAGAAAACGTTTCCATAAACATGGAAGAAAATGCGCCCATAAACATGGAAGCAAATACGTTCCATTATATTGGAAGAAAGTGCGTTCCATGACATTGGATGGAAGTGCGTTGCATGAAATTGGAAGAAAGTACGTTCCATATACATGGGAGAAAATGCGTCCATAAACATGGAAGAAAACGCGTCATTAAACACGGAAAAAATTGCGTTGCATAAACATGTATGAAATTGGATGAAAGTGCGTTGCATGGAATTGGAAGAAAGTACGTTCCATAAACATGGAAGAAAATGCGATCCATTATACTAGAAGAAAGAGAGTTCCATAAAAATGGAAATTGGAAGAAAGTACGCTCCATAAGCACGGGAGAAAATGCGTTCATAAACATGGAAAAAATTGCGTTGCGTAAACATGGAAGAAAATGCGTCCATAAACATGGAAGAAAATACGTTCCATTATATTGGAAGAAAGTGCGTTCCATGACATTGGATGGAAGTGCGTTGCATGAAATTGGAAGAAAGTACGTTCCATATACATGGGAGAAAATGCGTCCATAAGCATGGAAGAAACCGCGTTCCATCATATTGGAAGAAAGTGCGTTCTATGAAATTGGATGAAAGTGCGTGGCAAAAATTGGAAGAAAGTACGCTCCATAAGCATGGGAGAAAATGCGCCCATAAACATGGAAGAAAATGCGTTCATAAACATGGAAGGAACTGCGTTCCATATACATGGAAGAAAATGCGTCCATAAACATGGAAGAAATTGCGTTCCATATACATGGAAGAAAATGCGTCCATAAACATGGAAGAAATTGCGTTCCATATACATGGAAAAAAATGCGTCCATAAACATGGAAGAAAATGCGTTCCATAATTTTGGAAGAAATAGCGTTCCATGAAATTGGATGAAAGTACGTTCCATAAGCATGGAAGAAAATGCGTCCATAAACATGGAAAAAATTGCGTTGCATAAACATGGAAGAAAATGCGTCCATAAACATGGAAGAAAATACGTTCCATTATATTGGAAGAAAGTGCGTTCCATGACACTGGATGGAAGTGCGTTGCATGAAATTGGAAGAAAGTACGTTCCATATGCATGGGAGAAAATGCGTTCATAAACATGGAAGAAACCGCGTTCCATCATATTGGAAGGAAGTGCGTTCCATGAAATTGGATGAAAGTGCGTGGCAAAAATTGGAAGAAAGTACGCTCCATAAGCATGGGAGAAAATGCGCCCATAAACATGGAAGGAAATGCGTTCATAAACATGGAAGGAACTGCGTTCCATATACGTGGAAGAAAATGCGTCCATAAACATGGAAGAAAATGCGATCCATTATACTAGAAGAAAGAGAGTTCCATAAAAATTGAAATTGGAAGAAAGTACGCTCCATAAGCATGGGAGAAAATGCGTTCATAAACATGGAAAAAATTGCGTTGCATAAACATGCGTTCATAAACATGGAAAAAATTGCGTTGCGTAAACATGGAAGAAAATGCGTCCATAAACATGGAAGAAAATACGTTCCATTATATTGGAAGAAAGTGCGTTCCATGACATTGGATGGAAGTGCGTTGCATGAAATTGGAAGAAAGTACGTTCCATATACATGGGAGAAAATGCGTCCATAATCATGGAAGAAACCGCGTTCTATATATTGGAAGAAAGTGCGTTCTATGAAATTGAATGAAAGTGCGTGGCAAAAATTGGAAGAAAGTACGCTCCATAAGCATGGGAGAAAATGCGCCCATAAACATGGAAGAAAATGCGTTCATAAACATGGAAGGAACTGCGTTCAATATACATGGAAGAAAATGCGTCCATAAACATGGAAGAAATTGCGTTCCATATACATGGAAGAAAATGCGTCCATAAACATGGAAGAAATTGCGTTCCATATACATGGAAAAAAATGCGTCCATAAACATGGAAGAAAATGCGTTCCATAATTTTGGAAGAAATAGTGTTCCATGAAATTGGATGAAAGTACGTTCCATAAGCATGGAAGAAAATGCGTCCATAAACATGGAAAAAATTGCGTTGCATAAACATGGAAGAAAATGCGTCCATAAACATGGAAGAAAATACGTTCCATTATATTGGAAGAAAGTGCGTTCCATGACATTGGATGGAAGTGCGTTGCATGAAATTGGAAGAAAGTACGTTCCATATGCATGGGAGAAAATGCGTCCATAAACATGGAAGAAACCGCGTTCCATCATATTGGAAGGAAGTGCGTTCCATGAAATTGGATGAAAGTGCGTGGCAAAAATTGGAAGAAAGTACGCTCCATAAGCATGGGAGAAAATGCGCCCTTAAACATGGAAGAAAATGCGTTCATAAACATGGAAGGAACTGCGTTCCATATACATGGAAGAAAATGCGTCCATAAACATGGAAGAAATTGCGTTTCATATACATGGAAGAAAATGCGTCCATAAACATGGAAGAAATTGCGTTCCATATACATGGAAAAAAATGCGTCCATAAACATGGAAGAAAATGCGTTCCATAATTTTGGAAGAAATAGCGTTCCATGAAATTGGATGAAAGTACGTTCCATAAGCATGGAAGAAAATGCGTCCATAAACATGGAAAAAATTGCGTTGCATAAACATGGAAGAAAATGCGTCCATAAACATGGAAGAAAATACGTTCCATTATATTGGAAGAAAGTGCGTTCCATGACATTGGATGGAAGTGCGTTGCATGAAATTGGAAGAAAGTACGTTCCATATACATGGGAGAAAATGCGTCCATAAACATGGAAGAAACCGCGTTCCATCATAGTGGAAGAAAGTGCGTTCCATGAAATTGGATGAAAGTGCGTGGCAAAAATTGGAAGAAAGTACGCTCCATAAGCATGGAAGAAAATGCGCCCATAAACATGGAAGAAAATGCGTTCATAAACATGGAAGGAACTGCGTTCCGTAAACAAGATGAAAGTGCGGCCATTAACATGGAAGAAAATGCGTTAAATGAAATTGGATAAAAGTGCGTTCCATAAAAATGAAAGAAAATGCGTCCATAAACATGAAAGAAAACGTGTTCCATTTTATTGGAGGAAAGTGCGTCCATAAACATGAAAGAAAACGTGTTCCATTTTATTGGAGGAAAGTGCGTTCCATGAAACTGGATGAAAGTGCGTTGCATGAAATTGGAAGAAAGTACGTTCCAAAAGCATGGGACAAAATGCGTCCATAAGCATGGAAGAAAATATGTTTCATTATATTGTAAGAAAGTGCGCTCCATGAAATTGAAAGAAAGTGTGTTCCATAAAAATGAAAGAAAATGCGATCCATCATACTAGAAGAAAGAGAGTTCCATAAAAATGGAAATTGGAAGAAAGTACGCTCCATAAGCATGGGAGAAAATGCGTTCATAAACATGGAAGAAAACGCGTTCCATTATATTGGAAGAAAGTGCCTTCCATGAAATTGGATGAAAGTGCGTTGGATGAAATTGGAAATTGAAGAAAGTGCGTTCCATAAGCATGGGAGTAAATGCGTCCATAAACATGGAAGAAAACGTGTTCCATTATATTGGGAGAAAGTGCCTTCCATGAAATTGGATGAAAGTGCGTGGCAAAAAATGGAAGAAAGTACGCTCCATAAGCATGGGAGAAAATGCGTTCTTAGACATGGAAGAAAATGCGTTCCATTGTATTGGAAGAAAGTGCGTTCCATGAGATTGGATGAAAGTGTGTTCCATAAAAATGAAAGAAAATGCGTCCATAAACATGAAAGAAGATTTTGGACGAAAGTGCGTTCCATGACATTGGAAGATATAACGTTCCATAAAGATGGAAGAAAATGAGTCCATAAGCATGGAAGAAAATGCGATCCATTATACTAGAAGAAAGAGTGTTCCATAAAAATGGAAGAAAATGCGTCCATAAACATGGAAGAAATTGCGTTCCATATACATGAAAGAAAATGCGTTCCATGAGCATGGAAGAAAATGCGATCCATTATACTAGAAGAAAGAGAGTTCCATAAAAATGGAAGAAAATGCGTCCATAAACATGGAAAAAATTGCGTTGCATAAACATGGAAGAAAATGCGTCCATAGACATGGAAGAAAATACGTTCCATTATATTGGAAGAAAGTGCGTTCCATGACATTGGATGAAAGTGCGTTGCATGAAATTGGATCAAAGTGCGTGGCAAAAATTGGAAGAAAGTACGCTTCACAAGCATGGGAGAAAATGCGTTCTTAGACATGGAAGAAAATGCGTTCCATTGTATTGGAAGAAAGTGCGTTCCATAAACATGGAAAAATTGCGTTGCATAAACATGGAAGAAAATGCGTCCATAAACATGGAAGAAAATACGTTCCATTATATTGGAAGAAAGTGCGTTCCATGACATTGGATGAAAGTGCGTTGCATGAAATTGGATGAAAGTGCGTTCCATTATATTGGAAGAAAGTGTGTTCCATAAAAATGAAAGAAAATGCGATCCATTATACTAGAAGAAAGAGAGTTCCATAAAAATGGAAATTGGAAGAAAGTACGCTCCATAAGCATGGGAGAAAATGCGTTCATAAACATGGAAGAAAACGCGTTCCATTATATTGGAAGAAAGTGCCTTCCATGAAATTGGATGAAAGTGCGTTGGATGAAATTGGAAATTGAAGAAAGTTCGTTCCATAAGCATGGGAGCAAATGCGTCCATAAACATGGAAGAAAACGTGTTCCATTATATTGGGAGAAAGTGCCTTCCATGAAATTGGATGAAAGTGCGTGGCAAAAATTGGAAGAAAGTACGCTCCACCAGCATAGGAGAAAATGCGTTCTTAGACATGGAAGAAAATGCGTTCCATTGTATTGGAAGAAAGTGCGTTCCATGAGATTGGATGAAAGTGTGTTCCATAAAAATGAAAGAAAATGCGTCCATAAACATGAAAGAAGATTTTGGACGAAATTGCGTTCCATGACATTGGAAGATATAACGTTCCATAAAGATGGAAGAAAATGAGTCCATAAGCATGGAAGAAAATGCGATCCATTATACTAGAAGAAAGAGTGTTCCATAAAAATGGAAGAAAATGCGTCCATAAACATGGAAGAAATTGCGTTCCATATACATGGAAGAAAATGCGACATGTCCTAATTTTACGCTTCCATTTACCATCCCCACGGATGCGTCGGGATTTGGCATCGGTGCGGTTCTCACGCAGGAGGACCCTGGGAAAGGGGAGCAGGTGATTAGTTACATGAGTCGGACTATAACGAGAACCGAAAGGAACTACTCCACTACGGAGCGGGAGTGTTTGGCTGTATTGTGGGCCATCGAAAAACTGAGGCCTTATATAGAGGGTGGCAGTTTTACAGTCGTGACAGATCACCACTCCTTAGTGTGGCTGAACAACTTGAAGGATCCACAGGGTAGATTGGCGCGATGGGCTGTCAGGTTACAATAGCATGATTTTAAAATAATCCATCGCAAAGGGAAAGAACACTTAGTCCCAGACGCGCTTTCGAGGGCAACGGTAGAAGTCGCAGAGATTCGCGATACTACTAAAGACAAGTGGATAGTGAAGATGTTAGGAGCGGTGACAGCTTCTCCAGAGCACTACCCAGATTGGAAGGTAGAAGGCGACAGGCTTTTCAAATATGTCAGGGCCAGATATCCTAATTTATCGAGTGAGAAGGAACAATGGAAGGAAGTGGTAGGCAAAGAACAAAGGGCGGCTATTCTAAAAGAGAACCATGACCACGTCTTAGCCGGTCACGGTGGAATCCAGAAGACTTTCGACAGAGTTGCTCAGTCATACTTCTGGCCAAAGATGAAGACACAGGTAGCGAGGTCTGTCCGTAATTGCAAAACGTGTCAGTCTGTTAAGCCTGACTTGCACCGGTCGGCTGGATACATGTGTACCAGAACTAACGTCTCGCGGCCTTGGGATATGCTTTGCGTTGATTTAATTGGTCCGTTGCCAAAATCTTCTAGGGGTTATATGTACATATTAACCGTGGTGGATTATTTTTCAAAATTTCCACTATTTTTCCCCCTTCGTTCCGCGACAGCCAAGGCAGTTACTACGACGGTAGAGGACCAAGTCTTCATGATCTTCGGGGTGCCAAAATGGATTGTCTGCGACAATGGAGTCCAATTTAGGAGCAAGGAGTTCACGAACTTAATGCGGGAATATAGTGTCACGGTTAATTTCACGGCCTTTTACCACCCGCAGGCAAACCCAGCTGAGCGCTTCAATCAGACGTTGAAGACGAAGCTCAGGGCCTATGTTTCCGAAAACCATCGAGTGTGGGATCTGATTCTCCCAAAAGTGAGCTGTGCGATTAGGGCTTCGACCCACGAAGTTTTGAAAGTCACCCCTTTCTTTGTACTTTTTGGGAGAGAGATGCCTCTGAAAGGCGATAACATCGCGGTACCAACTGAGGGGTTCACTGTCGAGCGATCAGAGAAGCAGGTGGATCAACAACGGAGTAAGGCCTTGGATGAGGTGATTAAAGACGTGAGATTGAAAATTTTGTCAGCAGGAGCAAGGGCGTCTAAGACGTATAATTTGCGACGACGCAATATTAGCTTTTTCCCCAAAGATTTGGTGCTTAGGAGGAGTTTTGTATTATCAGATGCCGCAAAGTACTTCAATGCTAAACTAGCTCCAAAATATGTAGGGCCATTTGAAGTGAAGAAGAGGGTGTCTCCGTGGACGTATGAACTATTAGACCAGAATGGCAAGGCGGCTGGGGTTTGGCATGCCAAGGACCTCAAAGTGTTTACTAACGCCGCCGAACTCTTGTTGTAGGGACCCAGAGGAAACAGGGGGAGTGGCGAAAACCTTTAGAAAGAAGGGGGGGAATATTATAGGCATAGTTTCACTTCGGAAAGGTTTTCGCAGATGCTGCCTGTCGAGTTCCGTGTTAGTGTGGCTCCTCCCATTCAGATACTGGGCGTGATAGTAGCGTGTCAGCATAGCACTAAATCATTTGAAGGTTCGAGTCCAGTTCGGGCTAGATCATGTTTTTTTCTTGCAAGCAATATTCCTTCGGGGAACGTACCGGAATGGGTAATCGGTAGCTTAGTTGGAGACTTGGGAGAAAATACGGGGATTAATCTCAGCTAATATCCAGGATGGCGGGTTGGGAGAAAGTAGGGATTGATTGAGGAGGGCAGTTTATGGAGAGCGAGATCACGGGTTAGACGTTTGGTACGTGGTGTTGAAGGGACCTTTGGAGCGTAAAGAGAAAACGCCTGATCGAGAAACGGTTTACGGTCGCTGTGCGAACGAACAAGAAAGTGATAAAATTATAATTATACATATTTATATATATAAAATATATATATACACAGTTAGCATCGGGCTCAGTGATTTCGGCAAACTGCTTGTGTCGGTTTTTTTTTCTTTTTCCCTTTTTTCCTTCTTTCCGGTCGAAAGCTAAGATAGTTTTCCTAGACGAGGAATATAATAAACGGAGAAATATTGGAAAACAAAGATATAACGAAGTACCGGACCCCAGAACGCGAACGCGTGTGTACGTCAAAGTCGGCGCCTATAGCTACATACAAACGTGCGGAAATCCAAGTGCAAATTTGAGCGCGGCGGGAGTCGTCAAAGCTACACCACATTGCAAAACCCGGTTATCGACTTTCGTGAGTGATACCTGTGGGAGAGTTCCTGTTCGTACGTGTTAGTCGCAAGTGCATCCACGTGGGAGATCACCAGTCAGCCGAAACAGCGGAACCAGCTGCCGTATAGAGCGATGCAGGGAGTCACCTACCAACCCTTCTTTTCGTAGATCTTTAGTAGCCAATGATTCGTAACACTCTTGATAGTGTGTGTGTTTGTTAACTCCTCCCCTCTGGAGCGTCGTTAAGCCGTTATTGTATTCTCAATATATTATAGTAGATTAAGCTGCAAGAGTTATCACACTAGTATTGTAATTTAAGGGACTTAAATTTTGGTTGTGGGTGTAGCCGAGCGCGCTAAAGCGCTGATTTGTAAGGGTAAGAGATCGGATCCGAACTTTTACGCCAAGGTTCGTACCCACTTGGTGAAGATTTAATATTTTTTTTTCTTTTTTTTTATTTTTTTATTTTTTTGGTACTATATGAATTATTTGAATGGTTTTGATTTTAATTGTATATTTAACGAAGTGTAAATAAAAGGATCTGTTGAATGATCTTTGAATTTCGAGAAAGTTGGTGGTTTCCTTGTGTCGGTTATCGGTCGCCCAGGGGGACGTAGCTGCTGCAACTGGGTGAACTGCCAAGGTAAGGTGGTAGAGACAAGCGGGCTTTGTAGCTCGTCGCGGTTCGACGCTATAAGGCTTTCGAGGCATAGGGCTAATCGCGTGGCGCCCATTATTTTTTTTTTATTTCTTGACCCACGGCTATTACTCCATCGACAAGTCGGCAACCCTTGTCCTCGATACCGCGGAGGAGAAAACGACGGTAACAAGCACTATCTTTCAATTTCGTGCAAGGAACTTTTATCCAATTTCTTCTAACGCACTTTCTTCCAATATAATAAAAGGCATTTTCTTCCATGGTTATGGACGCATTTTCTTCCATCTTTATGGAACGTACCTTCTTCCATGTTTATGGCCGCAGTTTCTTCCATCTTTATGGAATGTACTTTCTTCCAATTTCATGCAACGCATTGCATCCTATCTCATGGAACACACTATCATCCAGTAAAATGGAACGCACTTCCTTCCAATATAATGGAACGCATTTTCTTAAATGTTTATAGACGCATTTTCTTTCATATCTATGGACGCATTTTCTTCCATCTTTCAAATTCATAGATCGCAATTTTTATTGCAATAGAATGGAACGCACTTTCTTCAAATATAATGGAACGCATTTTCTTACATGTTTATGAACGCTTTTTCGTCCATGTTCATGGAGCGCAATTTCTTAAATGTTTATGGACTCATTTGATTTCATGCTTATGGAACGCACTTTCTTAAAATTTCACGGAACGCACTTTCATCCAATTTCATAGAACGCATTTTCTTCTAATAAAATGGAATGCATTTTCTCCCATGCCTATGGAATGTAATTTCTTCCAATTTCATGCAACGCACTTTCATCCAATTTCATGGAACGCACTGTCTTCCAGTAAAATGGAATGCACTTTCTTCCGATAAAATGGAACGTACTTTCTTCCAATGTAATAGAACGCATTGTTTATGGAACGCAAATTCTTTCATGTTTATGGACGCATTTTCTCCCATGTTTATGGAAAGCACTATCTTTCAATTTGGTGCAACGAACTTTTATCCAATTTCATCTAACGCACTTTCTTCCAATATAATAAAAGGCATTTTCTTCCATGCTTATGGAAGCATTTTCTTCCATGCTTATGGAACGTACTTTCCTCCAATTTCATGCAACGCACTTTCATCCAATTTAATGGGACGTACTTTCTTCGAATATAACTGAACGCAATTTCTTCCATGTATATGGACGCACTGTCGTTCGTGTTTATGGAACGCAACTGCTTCCATGTTTATGGGCGCATTTTCTTTCATGCTTATGGAACGCGTTTCTTCCAATTTCATGCAACGCACTTTCATCCAATTTCATTGAACGCACTTTCCTCCAATGAAATGGAACGAATTTTCTTCCATGTTTATGGACGCATTTTCTTCCATGCTTATGTAACGCACTTTCATCCAATTTCAAAGAACGCACTTCCTTCCAATATAGTGGAACGCATTTTCTTTCATTTTTATGGAACGCAATTTCTTCCATGTTTATGGACGCATTTTCCTCATGTTTATGGAAAGCACTATCTTTCAATTTCGTGCAAGGAACTTTTATCCAATTTCTTCTAACGCACTTTCTTCCAATATAATAAAAGGCATTTTCTTCCATGGTTATGGACACCTCTTCTTCCATGCCTATGGAACTTACTTTCTTCCAATTTCATGCAATGCACTTTCATCCAATTTCATTGAACGCACTTTCTTCCAATATAATGAAACGCATTTTCATCCATGTTTATGGACGCATTGTCTTCCATCTTTATGGAACGTACCTTCTTCCATGTTTATGGCCGCAGTTTCTTCCATATTTATGGAATGTACTTTCTTCCAATTTCATGCAACGCATTGCATCCTATTTCATGGAACACACTATCATCCAGTAAAATGGAACGCACTTCCTTTCAATATAATGGAACGCATTTTCTTAAACGTTTATAGACGCATTTTCTTTCATATCTATGGACGCATTTTCTTCCATGTTTCAAATTCATGGATCGCAATTTTTTTTTGCAATAGAATGGAACGCACTTTCTTCAAATATAATGGAACGCATTTTCTTACATGTTTATGAACGCTTTTTCGTCCATATTCATGGAGCGCAATTTCTTAGATGTTTATGGACTCATTTGATTTCATGCTTATGGAACGCACTTTCTTAAAATTTCACGGAACGCACTTTCATCCAATTTCATAGAACGCATTTTCTTCTAATAAAATGGAATGCATTTTCTCCCATGCCTATGGAACGTAATTTCTTCCAATTTCATGCAACGCACTTTCATCCAATTTCATGGAACGCACTGTCTTCCAGTAAAATGGAATGCACTTTCTTCCAATAAAATGGAACGCACTTTCTTGCAATGTAATAGAACGCATTTTCTTCCATGTTTATGGACGCACTTTCTTCCATGTTTATGGAACGCAAATTCTTTCATGTTTATGGACGCATTTTCTCCCATGTTTATGGAAAGCACTATCTTTCAATTTGGTGCAACGAACTTTTATCCAATTTCATCTAACGCACTTTCTTCCAATATAATAAAAGGCATTTTCTTCCATGCTTATGGAAGCATTTTCTTCCATGCTTATGGAACGTACTTTCTTCCAATTTCATGCAACGCACTTTCATCCAATTTAATGGGACGTACTTTCTTCGAATATAACTGAACGCAATTTCTTCCATGTATATGGACTCACTGTCGTTCGTGTTTATGGAACGCAACCGCTTCCATGTTTATGGGCGCATTTTCTTTCATGCTTATGGAACGCGTTTCTTCCAATTTCATGTAACGCACTTTCATCCAATTTCATTGAACGCACTTTCCTCCAATGAAATGGAACGAATTTTCTTCCAATATAATGGAACGCAAATTCTTCCATGTGTATGGACGCATTTTCTCCCATGTTTATGGAAAGCACTATCTTTCAATTTGGTGCAACGAACTTTTATCCAATTTCATCTAACGCACTTTCTTCCAATATAATAAAAGGCATTTTCTTCCATGCTTATGGAAGCATTTTCTTCCATGCTTATGGAACGTACTTTCTTCCAATTTCATGCAACGCACTTTCATCCAATTTAATGGGACGTACTTTCTTCGAATATAACTGAACGCAATTTCTTCCATGTATATGGACGCACTGTCGTTCGTGTTTATGGAACGCAACCGCTTCCATGTTTATGGACGCATTTTCTTCCATGCTTATGTAACGCACTTTCATCCAATTTCATGGAACGCACTTCCTTCCAATATAGTGGAACGCATTTTCTTCCATTTTTATGGAACGCAATTTCTTTCATGTTTATGGACGCATTTTCTCCCATGTTTATGGAAAGCACTATCTTTCAATTTCGTGCAAGGAACTTTTATCCAATTTCTTCTAACGCACTTTCTTCCAATATAATAAAAGGCATTTTCTTCCATGGTTATGGACACCTCTTCTTCCATGCCTATGGAACTTACTTTCTTCCAATTTCATGCAATGCACTTTCATCCAATTTCATTGAACGCACTTTCTTCCAATATAATGAAACGCATTTTCATCCATGTTTATGGACGCATTTTCTTCCATCTTTATGGAACGTACCTTCTTCCATGTTTATGGCCGCAGTTTCTTCCATCTTTATGGAATGTACTTTCTTCCAATTTCATGCAACGCATTGCATCCAATTTCATGGAACACACTATCATCCAATAAAATGGAACGCACTTTCTTCCAATATAATGGAACGCAAATTCTTCCATGTGTATGGACGCATTTTCTACCATGTTCATGGAGCGGACTTTCATCCAATTTCATGGAACGCACTGTCTTCCAGTAATATGGAATGCACTTTCTTCCAATAAAATGGAACGCACTTTCTTCCAATGTAATATAACGCATTTTCTTCCATGTTTATGGACGCACTTTCTTCCATGTTAATGGAACGCAAATTCTTTCATGTTTATGGACGCATTTTCTCCCATGTTTATGGAAAGCACTATCTTTCAATTTGGTGCAACGAACTTTTATCCAATTTCATCTAACGCACTTTCTTCCAATATAATAAAAGGCATTTTCTTCCATGCTTATGGAAGCATTTTCTTCCATGAATATGGAACGTACTTTCTTCCAATTTCATGCAACGCACTTTCATCCAATTTCATGGAACGCATTTTCTTCTAATAAAATGGAACGCATTTTTTGCATGTTTATAAAAACCTCTTCTTCCATGCCTATAGATCGTACTTTCTTCAAATTTCATGCAACGCACTTTCATCCAATTTAATGGGACGCACTTTCTTCGAATATAATTGAACGCAATTTCTTCCATGTATATGGACGCACTCTCGTTCGTGTTTATGGAACGCAACTGCTTCCATGTTTATAGACGCATTTTCTTCCATGCCTATGGAACGTACTTTCTTCCAATTTCATGCAACGCAATTTCATCCAATTTCATGGAACGCACTTTCTTCCAATAAAATGGAACGCACTTTCTTCCAATATAATATGACGCATTTTCTTCCATGTTTATGAACGCAAATTCTTCCATGTTTATGGACGCACTCTCGTTCGTGTTTATGGAACGCAATTGCTTCCATGTTTATGGACGCATTTTCTTCCATGCTTATGGAACGCGTTTCTTCCAATTTCGTGCAACGCACTTTCATCCAATTTCATCTAACGCACTTTCTTCCAATATAATAAAACGAATTTTCTTCCATGTTTATAGACGCATTTTCTTCCATGAATATGGAACGTACTTTCTTCCAATTTCATGCAACGCACTTTCATCCAATTTTATTGAACGCACTTTTTTCTAATAAAATGAAACGCATTTTCTTCCATATTTATGGACACCTCTTCTTCCATGCTTATGGAACGTATTTTCTTCCATTTTCATGCAACGCACTTTCATCCAATTTCATGGAACGCACTTTCTTCGAATATAATGGATCGCATTTTCTTCCATATTTATGGACGCATTTTCTCCCATGCTTATGGAAACCACTTATTTTCAATTTCGTGCAACGAACTTTCATCCAATTTCATCTAAAACACTTTCTTCCAATAAAATAGAACGCACTTTCTTCCTATACAATGGAACGCTTTTTCTTCCATGTTTATGGACGCATTTTCTACCATGCTTATGGACGCACTTTCTTCCATGTTTATAGAACGCAAATTCTTTCATGTTTATGGACGCATTTTCTCCCATGTTTATGGAAAGCACTATTTTTCAATTTCGTGCAACGAACTTTTATCCAATTTCATCTAACGCACATTCTTCCAATATAATAAAATGCATTTTCTTCCATGCTTATGGAACGTACTTTCTTCCAATTTCATGCAACGCACTTTCATCCAATTTCATGGAACGCATTTTCTTCTAATAAAATGGAACGCATTTTTTGCATGTTTATAATAACCTCTTCTTTCATGCCTATAGATCGTACTTTCTTCAAATTTCATGCAACGCACCTTCATCCAATTTAATGGGACGTACTTTCTTCGAATATAACTGAACGCAATTTCTTCCATGTATATGAAAGCACTCTCATTCGTGTTTATGGAACGCAACTGCTTCCATGTTTATGGGCGCATTTTCTTTCATGCTTATGGAACGCGTTTCATCCAATTTCGTGGAATGTACTTCGATCCAATTTTATCTAACGCACTTTCTTTCAATATAATAAAACGTATTTTCTTCCATGTTTACGGACGCATTTTCTTCCATCTTTATGGAACGTACCTTCTTCCATGTTTATGGCCGCAGTTTCTTCCATCTTTATGGAACGTACTTTCTTTCAATTTCATGCAACGCATTGCATCCAATTTCATGGAACGCACTATCCTTTTTACCAATAAAATGGAATATACTTTCTTCCAATATAATGGAACGTATTCCTTCCATGATTATGGACGCATTTTCTTTCATTTCATGGAACGCATTTTCTTCTAATAAAATGGAACGCATTTTTTGCACGTTTATAAAAACCTCTTCTTTCATGCCTATAGATCTTACTTTCTTCAAATTTCATGCAACGCACTTTCATCCAATTTAATGGGACGCACTTTCTTCGAATATAATTGAACGCAATTTCTTCCATGTATATGAAAGCACTCTCATTCGTGTTTATGGAACGCAACTGCTTCCATGTTTATGGGCGCATTTTCTTTCATGCTTATGGAACGCGTTTCATCCAATTTCGTGGAATGTACTTCGATCCAATTTTATCTAACGCACTTTCTTCCAATATAATAAAACGTATTTTCTTAAATGTTTACGGACGCATTTTCTTCCATGCCTTTGGAACGTACTTTCTTCCAATTTCATGCAACGCACTTTCTTCCAATATAATGGAACGCATTTTCTTCCATGTTTATGGACTCATTTGCTTCCAAGCTTATGAAAAGCACTTTCTTAAAATTTCATGGAACGCTTTTTCATCCAATTTCAAGGAACGCACTTCCTTCCACTGTAATGGAACGCATTTTCTTCCATGTTTATGGACGCATTTTCTTCCATCTTTATGGAACGTACCTTCTTCCATGTTTATGGCCGCAGTTTCTTCCATCTTTATGGAACGTACTTTCTTTCAATTTCATGCAACGCATTGCATCCAATTTCATGGAACGCACTATCCTTTTTACCAATAAAATGGAATATACTTTCTTCCAATATAATGGAACGTATTTCTTCCATGCTTATGGACGCATTTTCTTTCATGTTTGTGGACGCATTTTCTTCCATACTTATGGAACGCGTTTCTTCCAATTTCGTGCAACGCACTTTCATCCAATTTCATCTAACGCACTTTCTTCCAATATAATAAAACGAATTTTCTTCCATGTTTATAGACGCATTTTCTTCCATGAATATGGAACGTACTTTCTTCCAATTTCATGCAACGCACTTTCATCCAATTTTATTGAACGCACTTTTTTTTAATAAAATGGAACGCATTTTCTTCCATGTTTATGGACACCTCTTCTTCCATGCCTATGGAACTTACTTTATTCCAATTTTGTGCAACGCACTTTCATCCAATTTCATGGAGCGCACTATCTTCCAATAAAATGGAACGCACTTTCATCCAATTGCATGGAACACAATTTTTACCAATAAAATGGAATATACTTTCTTCCAATATCATGGAACGCAAATTCTTCCATGTTTATGGACGCATTTTCTTCCATGCTTATGGAACGTATTTTCTTCCATTTTCATGCAACGCACTTTCATCCAATTTCATGGAACGCACTTTCTTCGAATATAATGGATCGCATTTTCTTCCATATTTATGGACGCATTTTCTCCCATGCTTATGGAAACCACTTATTTTCAATTTCGTGCAACGAACTTTCATCCAATTTCATCTAAAGCACTTTTTTCCAATAAAATAGAACGAATTTTCTTCCATGTTTATAGACGCATTTTCTTCCATGAATATGGAACGTACTTTCTTCCAATTTCATGCAACGCACTTTCATCCAATTTTATTGAACGCACTTTTTTTTAATAAAATGGAACGCATTTTCTTCCATGTTTATGGACACCTCTTCTTCCATGCCTATGGAACTTACTTTATTCCAATTTTGTGCAACGCACTTTCATCCAATTTCATGGAGCGCACTATCTTCCAATAAAATGGAACGCACTTTCATCCAATTGCATGGAACACAATTTTTACCAATAAAATGGAATATACTTTCTTCCAATATCATGGAACGCAAATTCTTCCATGTTTATGGACGCATTTTCTTCCATGCTTATGGAACGTATTTTCTTCCATTTTCATGCAACGCACTTTCATCCAATTTCATGGAACGCACTTTCTTCGAATATAATGGATCGCATTTTCTTCCATATTTATGGACGCATTTTCTCCCATGCTTATGGAAACCACTTATTTTCAATTTCGTGCAACGAACTTTCATCCAATTTCATCTAAAGCACTTTTTTCCAATAAAATAGAACGCACTTTCTTCCAATACAATGGAACGCATTTTCTTCCATGTTTATAGAACGCAAATTCTTTCATGTTTATGGACGCATTTTCTCCCATGTTTATGGAAAGCACTATTTTTCAATTTCGTGCAACGAACTTTCATCCAATTTCATGGAACGCATTTTCTTCTAATAAAATGGAACGCATTTTTTGCACGTTTATAAAAACCTCTTCTTTCATGCCTATAGATCGTACTTTCTTCAAATTTCATGCAACGCACTTTCATCCAATTTAATGGGACGCACTTTCTTCGAATATAATTGAACGCAATTTCTTCCATGTATATGAAAGCACTCTCATTCGTGTTTATGGAACGCAACTGCTTCCATGTTTATGGGCGCATTTTCTTTCATGCTTATGGAACGCGTTTCTTCCAATTTCATGCAACGCACTTTCATCCAATTTTATTGAACGCACTTTTTTCTAATAAAATGAAACGCATTTTCTTCCATATTTATGGACACCTCTTCTTCCATGCTTATGGAACGTATTTTCTTCCATTTTCATGCAACGCACTTTCATCCAATTTCATGGAACGCACTTTCTTCGAATATAATGGATCGCATTTTCTTCCATATTTATGGACGCATTTTCTCCCATGCTTATGGAAACCACTTATTTTCAATTTCGTGCAACGAACTTTCATCCAATTTCATCTAAAACACTTTCTTCCAATAAAATAGAACGCACTTTCTTCCTATACAATGGAACGCTTTTTCTTCCATGTTTATGGACGCATTTTCTACCATGCTTATGGACGCACTTTCTTCCATGTTTATAGAACGCAAATTCTTTCATGTTTATGGACGCATTTTCTCCCATGTTTATGGAAAGCACTATTTTTCAATTTCGTGCAACGAACTTTTATCCAATTTCATCTAACGCACATTCTTCCAATATAATAAAATGCATTTTCTTCCATGCTTATGGAACGTACTTTCTTCCAATTTCATGCAACGCACTTTCATCCAATTTCATGGAACGCATTTTCTTCTAATAAAATGGAACGCATTTTTTGCATGTTTATAATAACCTCTTCTTTCATGCCTATAGATCGTACTTTCTTCAAATTTCATGCAACGCACCTTCATCCAATTTAATGGGACGTACTTTCTTCGAATATAACTGAACGCAATTTCTTCCATGTATATGAAAGCACTCTCATTCGTGTTTATGGAACGCAACTGCTTCCATGTTTATGGGCGCATTTTCTTTCATGCTTATGGAACGCGTTTCATCCAATTTCGTGGAATGTACTTCGATCCAATTTTATCTAACGCACTTTCTTTCAATATAATAAAACGTATTTTCTTCCATGTTTACGGACGCATTTTCTTCCATCTTTATAGAACGTACCTTCTTCCATGTTTATGGCCGCAGTTTCTTCCATCTTTATGGAACGTACTTTCTTTCAATTTCATGCAACGCATTGCATCCAATTTCATGGAACGCACTATCCTTTTTACCAATAAAATGGAATATACTTTCTTCCAATATAATGGAACGTATTCCTTCCATGATTATGGACGCATTTTCTTTCATTTCATGGAACGCATTTTCTTCTAATAAAATGGAACGCATTTTTTGCACGTTTATAAAAACCTCTTCTTTCATGCCTATAGATCTTACTTTCTTCAAATTTCATGCAACGCACTTTCATCCAATTTAATGGGACGCACTTTCTTCGAATATAATTGAACGCAATTTCTTCCATGTATATGAAAGCACTCTCATTCGTGTTTATGGAACGCAACTGCTTCCATGTTTATGGGCGCATTTTCTTTCATGCTTATGGAACGCGTTTCATCCAATTTCGTGGAATGTACTTCGATCCAATTTTATCTAACGCACTTTCTTCCAATATAATAAAACGTATTTTCTTCCATGTTTACGGACGCATTTTCTTCCATGCCTTTGGAACGTACTTTCTTCCAATTTCATGCAACGCACTTTCTTCCAATATAATGGAACGCATTTTCTTCCATGTTTATGGACTCATTTGTTCCAAGCTTATGAAAAGCACTTTCTTAAAATTTCATGGAACGCTTTTTCATCCAATTTCAAGGAACGCACTTCCTTCCACTGTAATGGAACGCATTTTCTTCCATGTTTATGAACGCTTTTTCGTCCATATTCATGGAGCGCAATTTCTTAGATGTTTATGGACTCATTTGATTTCATGCTTATGGAACGCACTTTCTTAAAATTTCACGGAACGCACTTTCATCCAATTTCATAGAACGCATTTTCTTCTAATAAAATGGAATGCATTTTCTCCCATGCCTATGGAACGTAATTTCTTCCAATTTCATGCAACGCACTTTCATCCAATTTCATGGAACGCACTGTCTTCCAGTAAAATGGAATGCACTTTCTTCCAATAAAATGGAACGCACTTTCTTGCAATGTAATAGAACGCATTTTCTTCCATGTTTATGGACGCACTTTCTTCCATGTTTATGGAACGCAAATTCTTTCATGTTTATGGACGCATTTTCTCCCATGTTTATGGAAAGCACTATCTTTCAATTTGGTGCAACGAACTTTTATCCAATTTCATCTAACGCACTTTCTTCCAATATAATAAAAGGCATTTTCTTCCATGCTTATGGAAGCATTTTCTTCCATGCTTATGGAACGTACTTTCTTCCAATTTCATGCAACGCACTTTCATCCAATTTAATGGGACGTACTTTCTTCGAATATAACTGAACGCAATTTCTTCCATGTATATGGACTCACTGTCGTTCGTGTTTATGGAACGCAACCGCTTCCATGTTTATGGGCGCATTTTCTTTCATGCTTATGGAACGCGTTTCTTCCAATTTCATGTAACGCACTTTCATCCAATTTCATTGAACGCACTTTCCTCCAATGAAATGGAACGAATTTTCTTCCAATATAATGGAACGCAAATTCTTCCATGTGTATGGACGCATTTTCTCCCATGTTTATGGAAAGCACTATCTTTCAATTTGGTGCAACGAACTTTTATCCAATTTCATCTAACGCACTTTCTTCCAATATAATAAAAGGCATTTTCTTCCATGCTTATGGAAGCATTTTCTTCCATGCTTATGGAACGTACTTTCTTCCAATTTCATGCAACGCACTTTCATCCAATTTAATGGGACGTACTTTCTTCGAATATAACTGAACGCAATTTCTTCCATGTATATGGACGCACTGTCGTTCGTGTTTATGGAACGCAACCGCTTCCATGTTTATGGACGCATTTTCTTCCATGCTTATGTAACGCACTTTCATCCAATTTCATGGAACGCACTTCCTTCCAATATAGTGGAACGCATTTTCTTCCATTTTTATGGAACGCAATTTCTTTCATGTTTATGGACGCATTTTCTCCCATGTTTATGGAAAGCACTATCTTTCAATTTCGTGCAAGGAACTTTTATCCAATTTCTTCTAACGCACTTTCTTCCAATATAATAAAAGGCATTTTCTTCCATGGTTATGGACACCTCTTCTTCCATGCCTATGGAACTTACTTTCTTCCAATTTCATGCAATGCACTTTCATCCAATTTCATTGAACGCACTTTCTTCCAATATAATGAAACGCATTTTCATCCATGTTTATGGACGCATTTTCTTCCATCTTTATGGAACGTACCTTCTTCCATGTTTATGGCCGCAGTTTCTTCCATCTTTATGGAATGTACTTTCTTCCAATTTCATGCAACGCATTGCATCCAATTTCATGGAACACACTATCATCCAATAAAATGGAACGCACTTTCTTCCAATATAATGGAACGCAAATTCTTCCATGTGTATGGACGCATTTTCTACCATGTTCATGGAGCGGACTTTCATCCAATTTCATGGAACGCACTGTCTTCCAGTAATATGGAATGCACTTTCTTCCAATAAAATGGAACGCACTTTCTTCCAATGTAATATAACGCATTTTCTTCCATGTTTATGGACGCACTTTCTTCCATGTTAATGGAACGCAAATTCTTTCATGTTTATGGACGCATTTTCTCCCATGTTTATGGAAAGCACTATCTTTCAATTTGGTGCAACGAACTTTTATCCAATTTCATCTAACGCACTTTCTTCCAATATAATAAAAGGCATTTTCTTCCATGCTTATGGAAGCATTTTCTTCCATGAATATGGAACGTACTTTCTTCCAATTTCATGCAACGCACTTTCATCCAATTTCATGGAACGCATTTTCTTCTAATAAAATGGAACGCATTTTTTGCATGTTTATAAAAACCTCTTCTTCCATGCCTATAGATCGTACTTTCTTCAAATTTCATGCAACGCACTTTCATCCAATTTAATGGGACGCACTTTCTTCGAATATAATTGAACGCAATTTCTTCCATGTATATGGACGCACTCTCGTTCGTGTTTATGGAACGCAACTGCTTCCATGTTTATAGACGCATTTTCTTCCATGCCTATGGAACGTACTTTCTTCCAATTTCATGCAACGCAATTTCATCCAATTTCATGGAACGCACTTTCTTCCAATAAAATGGAACGCACTTTCTTCCAATATAATATGACGCATTTTCTTCCATGTTTATGAACGCAAATTCTTCCATGTTTATGGACGCACTCTCGTTCGTGTTTATGGAACGCAATTGCTTCCATGTTTATGGACGCATTTTCTTCCATGCTTATGGAACGCGTTTCTTCCAATTTCGTGCAACGCACTTTCATCCAATTTCATCTAACGCACTTTCTTCCAATATAATAAAACGAATTTTCTTCCATGTTTATAGACGCATTTTCTTCCATGAATATGGAACGTACTTTCTTCCAATTTCATGCAACGCACTTTCATCCAATTTTATTGAACGCACTTTTTTCTAATAAAATGAAACGCATTTTCTTCCATATTTATGGACACCTCTTCTTCCATGCTTATGGAACGTATTTTCTTCCATTTTCATGCAACGCACTTTCATCCAATTTCATGGAACGCACTTTCTTCGAATATAATGGATCGCATTTTCTTCCATATTTATGGACGCATTTTCTCCCATGCTTATGGAAACCACTTATTTTCAATTTCGTGCAACGAACTTTCATCCAATTTCATCTAAAACACTTTCTTCCAATAAAATAGAACGCACTTTCTTCCTATACAATGGAACGCTTTTTCTTCCATGTTTATGGACGCATTTTCTACCATGCTTATGGACGCACTTTCTTCCATGTTTATAGAACGCAAATTCTTTCATGTTTATGGACGCATTTTCTCCCATGTTTATGGAAAGCACTATTTTTCAATTTCGTGCAACGAACTTTTATCCAATTTCATCTAACGCACATTCTTCCAATATAATAAAATGCATTTTCTTCCATGCTTATGGAACGTACTTTCTTCCAATTTCATGCAACGCACTTTCATCCAATTTCATGGAACGCATTTTCTTCTAATAAAATGGAACGCATTTTTTGCATGTTTATAATAACCTCTTCTTTCATGCCTATAGATCGTACTTTCTTCAAATTTCATGCAACGCACCTTCATCCAATTTAATGGGACGTACTTTCTTCGAATATAACTGAACGCAATTTCTTCCATGTATATGAAAGCACTCTCATTCGTGTTTATGGAACGCAACTGCTTCCATGTTTATGGGCGCATTTTCTTTCATGCTTATGGAACGCGTTTCATCCAATTTCGTGGAATGTACTTCGATCCAATTTTATCTAACGCACTTTCTTTCAATATAATAAAACGTATTTTCTTCCATGTTTACGGACGCATTTTCTTCCATCTTTATGGAACGTACCTTCTTCCATGTTTATGGCCGCAGTTTCTTCCATCTTTATGGAACGTACTTTCTTTCAATTTCATGCAACGCATTGCATCCAATTTCATGGAACGCACTATCCTTTTTACCAATAAAATGGAATATACTTTCTTCCAATATAATGGAACGTATTCCTTCCATGATTATGGACGCATTTTCTTTCATTTCATGGAACGCATTTTCTTCTAATAAAATGGAACGCATTTTTTGCACGTTTATAAAAACCTCTTCTTTCATGCCTATAGATCTTACTTTCTTCAAATTTCATGCAACGCACTTTCATCCAATTTAATGGGACGCACTTTCTTCGAATATAATTGAACGCAATTTCTTCCATGTATATGAAAGCACTCTCATTCGTGTTTATGGAACGCAACTGCTTCCATGTTTATGGGCGCATTTTCTTTCATGCTTATGGAACGCGTTTCATCCAATTTCGTGGAATGTACTTCGATCCAATTTTATCTAACGCACTTTCTTCCAATATAATAAAACGTATTTTCTTAAATGTTTACGGACGCATTTTCTTCCATGCCTTTGGAACGTACTTTCTTCCAATTTCATGCAACGCACTTTCTTCCAATATAATGGAACGCATTTTCTTCCATGTTTATGGACTCATTTGCTTCCAAGCTTATGAAAAGCACTTTCTTAAAATTTCATGGAACGCTTTTTCATCCAATTTCAAGGAACGCACTTCCTTCCACTGTAATGGAACGCATTTTCTTCCATGTTTATGGACGCATTTTCTTCCATCTTTATGGAACGTACCTTCTTCCATGTTTATGGCCGCAGTTTCTTCCATCTTTATGGAACGTACTTTCTTTCAATTTCATGCAACGCATTGCATCCAATTTCATGGAACGCACTATCCTTTTTACCAATAAAATGGAATATACTTTCTTCCAATATAATGGAACGTATTTCTTCCATGCTTATGGACGCATTTTCTTTCATGTTTGTGGACGCATTTTCTTCCATACTTATGGAACGCGTTTCTTCCAATTTCGTGCAACGCACTTTCATCCAATTTCATCTAACGCACTTTCTTCCAATATAATAAAACGAATTTTCTTCCATGTTTATAGACGCATTTTCTTCCATGAATATGGAACGTACTTTCTTCCAATTTCATGCAACGCACTTTCATCCAATTTTATTGAACGCACTTTTTTTTAATAAAATGGAACGCATTTTCTTCCATGTTTATGGACACCTCTTCTTCCATGCCTATGGAACTTACTTTATTCCAATTTTGTGCAACGCACTTTCATCCAATTTCATGGAGCGCACTATCTTCCAATAAAATGGAACGCACTTTCATCCAATTGCATGGAACACAATTTTTACCAATAAAATGGAATATACTTTCTTCCAATATCATGGAACGCAAATTCTTCCATGTTTATGGACGCATTTTCTTCCATGCTTATGGAACGTATTTTCTTCCATTTTCATGCAACGCACTTTCATCCAATTTCATGGAACGCACTTTCTTCGAATATAATGGATCGCATTTTCTTCCATATTTATGGACGCATTTTCTCCCATGCTTATGGAAACCACTTATTTTCAATTTCGTGCAACGAACTTTCATCCAATTTCATCTAAAGCACTTTTTTCCAATAAAATAGAACGAATTTTCTTCCATGTTTATAGACGCATTTTCTTCCATGAATATGGAACGTACTTTCTTCCAATTTCATGCAACGCACTTTCATCCAATTTTATTGAACGCACTTTTTTTTAATAAAATGGAACGCATTTTCTTCCATGTTTATGGACACCTCTTCTTCCATGCCTATGGAACTTACTTTATTCCAATTTTGTGCAACGCACTTTCATCCAATTTCATGGAGCGCACTATCTTCCAATAAAATGGAACGCACTTTCATCCAATTGCATGGAACACAATTTTTACCAATAAAATGGAATATACTTTCTTCCAATATCATGGAACGCAAATTCTTCCATGTTTATGGACGCATTTTCTTCCATGCTTATGGAACGTATTTTCTTCCATTTTCATGCAACGCACTTTCATCCAATTTCATGGAACGCACTTTCTTCGAATATAATGGATCGCATTTTCTTCCATATTTATGGACGCATTTTCTCCCATGCTTATGGAAACCACTTATTTTCAATTTCGTGCAACGAACTTTCATCCAATTTCATCTAAAGCACTTTTTTCCAATAAAATAGAACGCACTTTCTTCCAATACAATGGAACGCATTTTCTTCCATGTTTATAGAACGCAAATTCTTTCATGTTTATGGACGCATTTTCTCCCATGTTTATGGAAAGCACTATTTTTCAATTTCGTGCAACGAACTTTCATCCAATTTCATGGAACGCATTTTCTTCTAATAAAATGGAACGCATTTTTTGCACGTTTATAAAAACCTCTTCTTTCATGCCTATAGATCGTACTTTCTTCAAATTTCATGCAACGCACTTTCATCCAATTTAATGGGACGCACTTTCTTCGAATATAATTGAACGCAATTTCTTCCATGTATATGAAAGCACTCTCATTCGTGTTTATGGAACGCAACTGCTTCCATGTTTATGGACGCATTTTCTTTCATGCTTATGGAACGCGTTTCTTCCAATTTCATGCAACGCACTTTCATCCAATTTTATTGAACGCACTTTTTTCTAATAAAATGAAACGCATTTTCTTCCATATTTATGGACACCTCTTCTTCCATGCTTATGGAACGTATTTTCTTCCATTTTCATGCAACGCACTTTCATCCAATTTCATGGAACGCACTTTCTTCGAATATAATGGATCGCATTTTCTTCCATATTTATGGACGCATTTTCTCCCATGCTTATGGAAACCACTTATTTTCAATTTCGTGCAACGAACTTTCATCCAATTTCATCTAAAACACTTTCTTCCAATAAAATAGAACGCACTTTCTTCCTATACAATGGAACGCTTTTTCTTCCATGTTTATGGACGCATTTTCTACCATGCTTATGGACGCACTTTCTTCCATGTTTATAGAACGCAAATTCTTTCATGTTTATGGACGCATTTTCTCCCATGTTTATGGAAAGCACTATTTTTCAATTTCGTGCAACGAACTTTTATCCAATTTCATCTAACGCACATTCTTCCAATATAATAAAATGCATTTTCTTCCATGCTTATGGAACGTACTTTCTTCCAATTTCATGCAACGCACTTTCATCCAATTTCATGGAACGCATTTTCTTCTAATAAAATGGAACGCATTTTTTGCATGTTTATAATAACCTCTTCTTTCATGCCTATAGATCGTACTTTCTTCAAATTTCATGCAACGCACCTTCATCCAATTTAATGGGACGTACTTTCTTCGAATATAACTGAACGCAATTTCTTCCATGTATATGAAAGCACTCTCATTCGTGTTTATGGAACGCAACTGCTTCCATGTTTATGGGCGCATTTTCTTTCATGCTTATGGAACGCGTTTCATCCAATTTCGTGGAATGTACTTCGATCCAATTTTATCTAACGCACTTTCTTTCAATATAATAAAACGTATTTTCTTCCATGTTTACGGACGCATTTTCTTCCATCTTTATAGAACGTACCTTCTTCCATGTTTATGGCCGCAGTTTCTTCCATCTTTATGGAACGTACTTTCTTTCAATTTCATGCAACGCATTGCATCCAATTTCATGGAACGCACTATCCTTTTTACCAATAAAATGGAATATACTTTCTTCCAATATAATGGAACGTATTCCTTCCATGATTATGGACGCATTTTCTTTCATTTCATGGAACGCATTTTCTTCTAATAAAATGGAACGCATTTTTTGCACGTTTATAAAAACCTCTTCTTTCATGCCTATAGATCTTACTTTCTTCAAATTTCATGCAACGCACTTTCATCCAATTTAATGGGACGCACTTTCTTCGAATATAATTGAACGCAATTTCTTCCATGTATATGAAAGCACTCTCATTCGTGTTTATGGAACGCAACTGCTTCCATGTTTATGGGCGCATTTTCTTTCATGCTTATGGAACGCGTTTCATCCAATTTCGTGGAATGTACTTCGATCCAATTTTATCTAACGCACTTTCTTCCAATATAATAAAACGTATTTTCTTCCATGTTTACGGACGCATTTTCTTCCATGCCTTTGGAACGTACTTTCTTCCAATTTCATGCAACGCACTTTCTTCCAATATAATGGAACGCATTTTCTTCCATGTTTATGGACTCATTTGCTTCCAAGCTTATGAAAAGCACTTTCTTAAAATTTCATGGAACGCTTTTTCATCCAATTTCAAGGAACGCACTTCCTTCCACTGTAATGGAACGCATTTTCTTCCATGTTTATGGACGCATTTTCTTCCATCTTTATGGAACGTACCTTCTTCCATGTTTATGGCCGCAGTTTCTTCCATCTTTATGGAACGTACTTTCTTTCAATTTCATGCAACGCATTGCATCCAATTTCATGGAACGCACTATCCTTTTTACCAATAAAATGGAATATACTTTCTTCCAATATAATGGAACGTATTTCTTCCATGCTTATGGACGCATTTTCTTTCATGTTTGTGGACGCATTTTCTTCCATACTTATGGAACGCGTTTCTTCCAATTTCGTGCAACGCACTTTCATCCAATTTCATCTAACGCACTTTCTTCCAATATAATAAAACGAATTTTCTTCCATGTTTATAGACGCATTTTCTTCCATGAATATGGAACGTACTTTCTTCCAATTTCATGCAACGCACTTTCATCCAATTTTATTGAACGCACTTTTTTTTAATAAAATGGAACGCATTTTCTTCCATGTTTATGGACACCTCTTCTTCCATGCCTATGGAACTTACTTTATTCCAATTTTGTGCAACGCACTTTCATCCAATTTCATGGAGCGCACTATCTTCCAATAAAATGGAACGCACTTTCATCCAATTGCATGGAACGCACTTTCTTCGAATATAATGGATCGCATTTTCTTCCATATTTATGGACGCATTTTCTCCCATGCTTATGGAAACCACTTATTTTCAATTTCGTGCAACGAACTTTCATCCAATTTCATCTAAAGCACTTTTTTCCAATAAAATAGAACGCACTTTCTTCCAATACAATGGAACGCATTTTCTTCCATGTTTATAGAACGCAAATTCTTTCATGTTTATGGACGCATTTTCTCCCATGTTTATGGAAAGCACTATTTTTCAATTTCGTGCAACGAACTTTCTTCCAATATCATGGAACGCAAATTCTTCCATGTTTATGGACGCATTTTCTTCCATGCTTATGGAACGTATTTTCTTCCATTTTCATGCAACGCACTTTCATCCAATTTCATGGAACGCACTTTCTTCGAATATAATGGATCGCATTTTCTTCCATATTTATGGACGCATTTTCTCCCATGCTTATGGAAACCACTTATTTTCAATTTCGTGCAACGAACTTTCATCCAATTTCATCTAAAGCACTTTTTTCCAATAAAATAGAACGCACTTTCTTCCAATACAATGGAACGCATTTTCTTCCATGTTTATAGAACGCAAATTCTTTCATGTTTATGGACGCATTTTCTCCCATGTTTATGGAAAGCACTATTTTTCAATTTCGTGCAACGAACTTTCATCCAATTTCATGGAACGCATTTTCTTCTAATAAAATGGAACGCATTTTTTGCACGTTTATAAAAACCTCTTCTTTCATGCCTATAGATCGTACTTTCTTCAAATTTCATGCAACGCACTTTCATCCAATTTAATGGGACGCACTTTCTTCGAATATAATTGAACGCAATTTCTTCCATGTATATGAAAGCACTCTCATTCGTGTTTATGGAACGCAACTGCTTCCATGTTTATGGGCGCATTGTCTTTCATGCTTATGGAACGCGTTTCATCCAATTTCGTGGAATGTACTTCGATCCAATTTTATCTAACGCACTTTCTTCCAATATAATAAAACGTATTTTCTTCCATGTTTACGGACGCATTTTCTTCCATGCCTTTGGAACGTACTTTCCTCCAATTTCATGCAACGCACTTTCTTCCAATATAATGGAACGCATTTTCTTCCATGCTTATGGACTCATTTGCTTCCAAGCTTATGAAACGCACTTTCTTAAAATTTCATGGAACGCTTTTTCATCCAATTTCAAGGAACGCACTTCCTTCCACTGTAATGGAACGCATTTTCTTCCATGTTTATGGACGCATTTTCTTCCATCTTTATGGCCGCAGTTTCTTCCATCTTTATGGAACGTACTTTCTTTCAATTTCATGCAACGCATTGCATCCAATTTCATGGAACGCACTATCTTCCAATAAAATGGAACGCACTTTCATTAAATTGCATGGAACACACTTTTTACCAATAAAATGGAATATACTTTCTTCCAATATAATGGAACGTATTTCTTCCATGCTTATGGACGCATTTTCTTTCATGTTTGTGGACGCATTTTCTTCCATGTTTATGGACTCATTTGCTTCCAAGCTTATGAAACGCACTTTCTTAAAATTTCATTGAAAGCTTCTTCATCCAATTTCAAGGAACGCACTTCCTTTCAATGTAATTGAACGCATTTTCTTCCATGTTTATGGACGCATTTTCTTCCATGTTTATGTAACGCACTTTCATAACATTTTAATGAAGGCACTTCCTTCCAATATAGTGGAACGCATTTTCTTCAATTTTTATGGAACGCACTTTCTTCCAATAAAATGGAACGCACTTTCTTCCAATATAATATGACGCATTTTCTTCCATGTTTATGGACGCATTTTCTACCATGATTATGGACGCACTTTCTTCCATGTTTATGAACGCCAATTCTTCCATGTTTATGGACGCACTCTCGTTCGTGTTTATGGAACGCAATTGCTTCCATGTTTATGGACGCATTTTCTTCCATGCTTATGGAACGCGTTTCTTCCAATTTCGTGCAACGCACTTTCATCCAATTTCATCTAACGCACTTTCTTCCAATATAATAAAACGAATTTTCTTCCATGTTTATAGACGCATTTTCTTCCATGAATATGGAACGTACTTTCTTCCAATTTCATGCAACGCACTTTCATCCAATTTCATTGAACGCACTTTTTTCTAATAAAATGGAACGCATTTTCTTCCATGTTTTTGGAAGTATTTTCTTCCATGTTTTTGGAACGTGTTTTCTGCCAATTTCATGGAACGCACTTTTTTCCACTACAATGGAACGCAGTTTCTTCAAATATAATGGAACGCATTTTCTTCCATGTATATGAAAGCACTCTCATTCGTGTTTATGGAACGCAACTGCTTCCATGTTTATGGGCGCATTTTCTTTCATGCTTATGGAACGCGTTTCTTCCAATTTTTGGAACGTGTTTTCTTCCAATTTCATGGAACGCACTTTTTTCCACTACAATGGAACGCAGTTTCTTCAAATATAATGGAACGCATTTTCTTACATGTTTATGAACGCATTTTCGTCCATGTTCATGGAGCGCAATTTCTTTAATGTTTATGGACTCATTTGCTTTCATGCTTATGGAACGCATTTTCTTAAAATTTCAGCGAACGCACTTTCATCCAATTTCGAGGAACGCACTTTCTTGCTATAAAATTGAACGCATTTTCTTCCATATTTATGGACACATTTTATGTTTATGGACGCATTTTCTTCCATGTTTATGGACGTATTTTCTTCCATGTTTTTGGAACGCGTTTTCTTCGAATTTCATGGAACGTACTTTTTTCCAATAGAATGGAACGCACTTTCTTCAAATATAATGGAACGCATTTTCTTACATGTTTATGAACGCATTTTCGTCCATGTTCATGGAGCGCAATTTCTTTAATGTTTATGGACTCATTTGCTTTCATGCTTATGGAACGCACTTTCTTAAAATTTCAGGGAACGCACTTTCATCCAATTTCGAGGAACGCACTTCCTTCCAATGTAATGGAACGCATTTTCTTACATGTTTATGGACGAATTTTCTTTCATGTCTATGGACGCATTTTCTTCCATGTTTATGGACGTATTTTCTTCCATGTTTTTGGAACGCGTTTTCTTCCAATTTCATGGAACGCACTTTCTACCAATAAAATGGAATGCACGTTCTTCCAACATAATGGAACACATTTTCTTCCATGTTTATGGACTCATTTGCTTCCAAGCTTATGAAACGCACTTTCTTAAAATTTCATGGAACGCTTTTTCATCCAATTTCAAGGAACGCACTTCCTTCCAATGTAATGGAACGCATTTTCTTCCATGTTTATGGACGCATTTTCTTCCCATACAATGGAACGCTTTTTCTTCCATGTTTATGGACGCATTTTCTACCATGCTTATGGACGCACTTTCTTCCATGTTTATAGAACGCAAATTCTTTCATGTTTATGGACGCATTTTCTCCCATGTTTATGGAAAGCACTATTTTTCAATTTCGTGCAACGAACTTTTATCCAATTTCATCTAACGCACATTCTTCCAATATAATAAAATGCATTTTCTTCCATGCTTATGGAACGTACTTTCTTCCAATTTCATGCAACGCACTTTCATCCAATTTCATGGAACGCATTTTCTTCTAATAAAATTGAACGCATTTTTTGCATGTTTATAAAAACCTCTTCTTTCATGCCTATAGATCGTACTTTCTTCAAATTTCATGCAACGCACCTTCATCCAATTTAATGGGACGTACTTTCTTCGGATATAACTGAACGCAATTTCTTCCATGTATATGAAAGCACTCTCATTCGTGTTTATGGAACGCAACTGCTTCCATGTTTATGGGCGCATTGTCTTTCATGCTTATGGAACGCGTTTCATCCAATTTCGTGGAATGTACTTCGATCCAATTTTATCTAACGCACTTTCTTCCAATATAATAAAACGTATTTTCTTCCATGTTTACGGACGCATTTTCTTCCATGCCTTTGGAACGTACTTTCTTCCAATTTCATGCAACGCACTTTCTTCCAATATAATGGAACGCATTTTCTTCCATGCTTATGGACTCATTTGCTTCCAAGCTTATGAAACGCACTTTCTTAAAATTTCATGGAACGCTTTTTCATCCAATTTCAAGGATCGCACTTCCTTCCACTGTAATGGAACGCATTTTCTTCCATGTTTATGGACGCATTTTCTTCCATCTTTATGGAACGTACCTTCTTCCATGTTTATGGCCGCAGTTTCTTCCATCTTTATGGAACGTACTTTCTTTCAATTTCATGCAACGCATTGCATCCAATTTCATGGAACGCACTATCCTTTTTACCAATAAAATGGAATATACTTTCTTCCAATATAATGGAACGTATTCCTTCCATGATTATGGACGCATTTTCTTTCATTTCATGGAACGCATTTTCTTCTAATAAAATGGAACGCATTTTTTGCACGTTTATAAAAACCTCTTCTTTCATGCCTATAGATCGTACTTTCTTTCAATTTCATGCAACGCATTGCATCCAATTTCATGGAACGCACTATCCTTTTTACCAATAAAATGGAATATACTTTCTTCCAATATAATGGAACGTATTTCTTCCATGCTTATGGACGCATTTTCTTTCATGTTTGTGGACGCATTTTCTTCCATGTTTATGGACTCATTTTCTTCCAAGCTTATGAAACGCACTTTCTTAAGATTTCATTGAAAGCTTCTTGATCCAATTTCAAGGAACGCACTTCCTTTCAATGTAATTGAACGCATTTTCTTCCATGTTTATGGACGCATTTTCTTCCATGTTTATGTAACGCACTTTCATAACATTTTAATGAACGCACTTCCTTCCAATATAGTGGAACGCATTTTCTTCAATTTTTATGGAACGCACTTTCTTCCAATAAAATGGAACACACTTTCTTCCAATATAATATGACGCATTTTCTTCCATGTTTATGGACGCATTTTCTAACATGATTATGGACGCACTTTCTTCCATGTTTATGAACGCAAATTCTTCCATGTTTATGGACGCACTCTCTTTCTCGCATTTTCGTCCATGTTCATGGAGCGCAATTTCTTAAATGTTTATGGACTCACTTGCTTTCATGCTTATGGAACGCACTTTCTTAAAATTTCAGGGAACGCACTTTCATCCAATATCGAGTAACGCACTTCCTTCCAATGTAATGGAACGCATTTTCTTCCATGTTTATGGACGTATTTTCTTTCATGTCTATGGACGCATTTTCTTCCATGTTTATGGACGTATTTTCTTCCATGTTTTTGGAACGCGTTTTCTTCCAATTTCATGGAACGCACTTTCTACCAATAAAATGGAATGCACGTTCTTCCAATATAATGGAACACATTTTCTTCCATGTTTATGGACTCATTTGCTTTCATGCTTATGGAACATTTTCTTACATGTTTATGAACGCATTTTCGTCCATGTTCATGGAGCGTAATTTCTTAAATGTTTATGGACTCATTTGCTTTCATGCTTATGGAACGCACTTTCTTAAAATTTCAGGGAACGCACTTTCATCCAATATCGAGTAACGCACTTCCTTCCAATGTAATGGAACGCATTTTCTTCCATGTTTATGGACGTATTTTCTTTCATGTCTATGGACGAATTTTCTTCCATGTTTATGGACGCATTTTCTTTCATGTCTATGGACGCATTTTCTTCCATGTTTATGGACGTATTTTCTTCCATGTTTTTGGAACGCGTTTTCTTCCAATTTCATGGAACGCACTTTCTACCAATAAAATGGAATGCACGTTCTTCCAATATAATGGAACACATTTTCTTCCATGTTTATGGACTCATTTGCTTTCATGCTTATGGAACATTTTCTTACATGTTTATGAACGCATTTTCGTCCATGTTCATGGAGCGTAATTTCTTAAATGTTTATGGACTCATTTGCTTTCATGCTTATGGAACGCACTTTCTTAAAATTTCAGGGAACGCACTTTCATCCAATATCGAGTAACGCACTTCCTTCCAATGTAATGGAACGCATTTTCTTCCATGTTTATGGACGTATTTTCTTTCATGTCTATGGACGAATTTTCTTCCATGTTTATGGACGCATTTTCTTTCATGTCTATGGACGCATTTTCTTCCATGTTTATGGACGTATTTTCTTCCATGTTTTTGGAACGCGTTTTCTTCCAATTTCATGGAACGCACTTTCTACCAATAAAATGGAATGCACGTTCTTCCAATATAATGGAACACATTTTCTTCCATGTTTATGGACTCATTTGCTTTCATGCTTATGGAACATTTTCTTACATGTTTATGAACGCATTTTCGTCCATGTTCATGGAGCGTAATTTCTTAAATGTTTATGGACTCATTTGCTTTCATGCTTATGGAACGCACTTTCTTAAAATTTCAGGGAACGCACTTTCATCCAATATCGAGTAACGCACTTCCTTCCAATGTAATGGAACGCATTTTCTTCCATGTTTATGGACGTATTTTCTTTCATGTCTATGGACGCATTTTCTTCCATGTTTATGGACGTATTTTCTTCCATGTTTTTGGAACGCGTTTTCTTCCAATTTTATGGAACGCACTTTTTCCAATACAATGGAACGCACTTTCTTCAAATATAATGGAACGCATTTTCTTACATGTTTATGAACGCATTTTCATCCATGTTCATGGAGCGCAATTTCTTAAATATTTATGGACTCATTTGCTATCATGCTTATGGAATGCACTCTCTTAAAATTTCATGCAACGCTTTTTCATGCAATTTCAAGGAACGCACTTCCTTCCAATGTAATTGAACGCATTTTCTTCCATGTTTATGGACGTATTTTCTTCCATGTTTTTGGAACGCGTTTTCTTCCAATTTCATGGAACGCACTTTCTACCAATAAAATGGAATGCACGTTCTTCCAATATAATGGAACACATTTTCTTCCATGTTTATGGACTCATTTCCTTCCAAGCTTATGAAACGCACTTTCTTAAGATTTCATGGAACGCTTTTTCATCCAATATCAAGGAACGCACTTCCTTCCAATGTAATGGAACGCATTTTCTTCCATGTTTATGGACGCATTTTCTTCCATGTTTATTGACTCATTTGCTTTCATGCTTATGGAACGCACTTTCTTAAAATTTCAGGGAACGCACTTTCATCCAATATCGAGGAACGCACTTCCTTCCAATGTAATGGAACGCATTTTCTTCCATGTCTATGGACGCATTTTCTTCCATGTTTATGGACGCATTTTCTTCCATGTTTATGGACGTATTTTCTTCCATGTTTTTGGAACGCGTTTTCTTCCAATTTTATGGAACGCACTTTTTCCAATACAATGGAACGCACTTTCTTCAAATATAATGGAACGCATTTTCTTACATGTTTATGAACGCATTTTCGTCCATGTTCATGGAGCGCAATTTCTTAAATGTTTATGGACTCATTTGCTTTCATGCTTATGGAATGCACTCTCTTAAAATTTCATGCAACGCTTTTTCATGCAATTTCAAGGAACGCACTTCCTTCCAATGTAATTGAACGCATTTTCTTCCATGTTTATGGACGTATTTTCTTCCATGTTTTTGGAACGCGTTTTCTTCCAATTTCATGGAACGCACTTTCTACCAATAAAATGGAATGCACGTTCTTCCAATATAATGGAACACATTTTCTTCCATGTTTATGGACTCATTTCCTTCCAAGCTTATGAAACGCACTTTCTTAAGATTTCATGGAACGCTTTTTCATCCAATATCAAGGAACGCACTTCCTTCCAATGTAATGGAACGCATTTTCTTCCATGTTTATGGACGCATTTTCTTTCATGTCTATGGACGCATTTTCTTCCATGTTTATGGACGTATTTTCTTCCATGTTTTTGGAACGCGTTTTCTTCCCATTTCATGGAACGCACTTTTTTCCAATACAATGGACCGCACTTTCTTCAAATATAATGGAACGCATTTTCTTACATGTTTATGAACGCATTTTCGTCCATGTTCATGGAGCGCAATTTCTTAAATGTTTATGGACTCATTTGCTTTCATGCTTATGGAACGCACTTTCTTAAAATTTCATGGAACGCTTTTTCATCCAATTTCGAGGAACGCACTTCCTTCCAATGTAATGGAACGCATTTTCTTCCATGTTTATGGACGCATTTTCTTTCATGTCTATGGACGCATTTTCTTCCATGTTTATGGACGTATTTTCTTCCATGTTTTTGGAACGCGTTTTCTTCCAATTCAATGGAACGCACTTTCTACCAATAAAATGGAATGCACGTTCTTCCAATATAATGGAACGCATTTTCTTACATGTTTATGAACGCATTTTCGTCCATGTTCATGGAGCGCAATTTCTAAAATGTTTATGGACTCATTTGCTTTCATGCTTATGGAACGCACTTTCTTAAAATTGCACGGAACGCAATTTCATCCAATTCCATGGAACGCATTTTCTTCTAATAAAATGGAATGCATTTTCTCCCATGCCTATGGAACGTAATTTCATTAAATTTCATGCAACGCACTTTCATCCAATTTCATGGAACGCACTTTCTTGCAATAAAATGGAACGCATTTTCTTCCATATTTATGGACACATTTTTTACCATGTTTATGTTTATGGACGCATTTTCTTCCATGTTTATGGACGTATTTTCTTCCATGTTTTTGGAACGCGTTTTCTTCCAATTTCATGGAACGCACTTTTTTCCAATAGATTGGAACGCACTTTCTTCAAATATAATGGAACGCATTTTCTTACATGTTTATGAACGCATTTTCGTCCATGTTCATGGAGCGCAATTTCTTTAATGTTTATGGACTCATTTGCTTTCATGCTTATGGAACGCACTTTCTTAAAATTTCAGGGAACGCACTTTCATCCAATTTCGAGGAACGCACTTCCTTCCAATGTAATGGAACGCATTTTCTTCCATGTTTATGGACGTATTTTCTTCCATGTTTTTGGAACGCGTTTTCTTCCAATTTCATGGAACGCACTTTTTTCCAATACAATGGAACGCACTTTCTTCAAATATAATGGAACGCATTTTCTTACATGTTTATGAACGCATTTTCATCCATGTTCATGGAGCGCAATTTCTTTAATGTTTATGGACTCATTTGCTTTCATGCTTATGGAACGCACTTTCTTAATATTTCAGGGAACGCACTTTCATCCAATTTCAAGGAACGCACTTCCTTCCAATGTAATGGAACGCATTTTCTTCCATGTTTATGGACGCATTTTCTTTCATGTCTATGGACGCATTTTCTTCCATGTTTATGGACGTATTTTCTTCCATGTTTTTGGAACGCGTTTTCTTCCAATACAATGGACCGCACTTTCTTCAAATATAATGGAACGCATTTTCTTACATGTTTATGAACGCATTTTCGTCCATGTTCATGGAGCGCAATTTCTTAAATGCTTATGGACTCATTTGCTTTCATGCTTATGGAACGCACTTTCTTAATATTTCAGGGAACGCACTTTCATCCAATTTCCAGGAACGCACTTCCTTCCAATGTAATGGAACGCATTTTCTTCCATGTTTATGGACGTATTTTCTTCCATGTTTTTGGAACGCGTTTTCTTCCAATTTCATGGAACGCAGTTTTTTCCAATAGAACGGAACGCACTTTCTTCAAATATAATGGAACGCATTTTCTTACATGTTTATGAACGCATTTTCGTCCATGTTCATGGAGCGCAATTTCTTAAATGTTTATGGACTCACTTGCTTTCATGCTTATGGAACGCACTTTCTTAAAATTTCAGGGAACGCACTTTCATCCAATATCGAGTAACGCACTTCCTTCCAATGTAATGGAACGCATTTTCTTCCATGTTTATGGACGTATTTTCTTTCATGTCTATGGACGCATATTCTTCCATGTTTATGGACTCATTTTCTTCCATGTTTATTGACTCATTTGCTTTCATTCTTATGGAACGCACTTTCTTAAAATTTCAGGGAACGCACTTTCATCCAATATCGAGGAACGCACTTCCTTCCAATGTAATGGAACGCATTTTCTTCCATGTCTATGGACGCATTTTCTTCCATGTTTATGGACGCATTTTCTTCCATGTTTATGGACGTATTTTCTTCCATGTTTTTGGAACGCGTTTTCTTCCAATTTCATGGAACGCACTTTTTCCAATACAATGGAACGCACTTTCTTCAAATATAATGGAACGCATTTTCTTACATGTTTATGAACGCATTTTCATCCATGTTCATGGAGCGCACTTTCTTAAATGTTTATGGACTCATTTGCTTTCATGCTTATGGAATGCACTTTCTTAAAATTTCATGCAACGCTTTTTCATGCAATTTCAAGGAACGCACTTCCTTCCAATGTAATTGAACGCATTTTCTTCCATGTTTATGGACGTATTTTCTTCCATGTTTTTGAAACGCGTTTTCTTCCAATTTCATGGAACGCACTTTCTACCAATAAAATGGAATGCACGTTCTTCCATTATAATGGAACACATTTTCTTCCATGTTTATGGACTCATTTCCTTCCAAGCTTATGAAACGCACTTTCTTAAGATTTCATGGAACGCTTTTTCATCCAATATCAAGGAACGCACTTCCTTCCAATGTAATGGAACGCATTTTCTTCCATGTTTATGGACGCATTTTCTTTCATGTCTATGGACGCATTTTCTTCCATGTTTATGGACGTATTTTCTTCCATGTTTTTGGAACGCGTTTTCTTCCCATTTCATGGAACGCACTTTTTTCCAATACAATGGACCGCACTTTCTTCAAATATAATGGAACGCATTTTCTTACATGTTTATGAACGCATTTTCGTCCATGTTCATGGAGCGCAATTTTTTTAATGTTTATGGACTCATTTGCTTTCATGCTTATGGAACGCACCTTCTTAAAATTTCAGGGAACGCACTTTCATCCAATTTCGAGGAACGCACTTCCTTCCAATGTAATGGAACGCATTTTCTACCATGTTTATGGACGCATTTTCTTTCATGTCTATGGACGCATTTTCTTCCATGTTTATGGACGTATTTTCTTCCATGTTTTTGTAACGCGTTTTCTTCCCATTTCATGGAACGCACTTTTTTCCAATACAATGGACCGCACATTCTTCAAATATAATGGAACGCATTTTCTTACATGTTTATGAACGCATTTTCGTCCATGTTCATGGAGCGCAATTTTTTTAATGTTTATGGACTCATTTGCTTTCATGCTTATGGAACGCACCTTCTTAAAATTTCAGGGAACGCACTTTCATCCAATTTCGAGGAACGCACTTCCTTCCAATGTAAAGGAACGCATTTTCTTCCATGTTTATGGACGCATTTTCTTTCATGTCTATGGACGCATTTTCTTCCATGTTTATGGACGTATTTTCTTCCATGTTTTTGGAACGCGTTTTCTTCCCATTTCATGGAACGCACTTTTTTCCACTGCAATGGACCGCACTTTCTTCAAATATAATGGAACGCATTTTCTTACATGTTTATGAACGCATTTTCGTCCATGTTCATGGAGCGCAATTTCTTTAATGTTTATGGACTCATTTGCTTTCATGCTTATGGAACGCACTTTCTTAAAATTTCAGGGAACGCACTTTCATCCAATTTCGAGAAACGCACTTTCTTGCAATAAAATTGAACGCATTTTCTTCCATATTTATGGACACATTTTTTACCATGTTTATGTTTATGGACGCATTTTCTTCCATGTTTGTGGACGTATTTTCTTCCATGTTTTTGGAACGCGTTTTCTTCGAATTTCATGGAACGTACTTTTTTCCAATAGAATGGAACGCACTTTCTTCAAATATAATGGAACGCATTTTCTTACATGTTTATGAACGCATTTTCGTCCATGTTCATGGAGCGCAATTTCTTAAATGTTTATGGACTCACTTGCTTTCATGCTTATGGAACGCACTTTCTTAAAATTTCACGGAACGCACTTTCATCCAATTCCATGGAACGCATTTTCTTCCAATAAAATGGAATGCATTTTCTGCCATGCCTATGGAACGTAATTTCATTAAATTTCATGCAACGCACTTTCATCCAATTTCATGGAACGCACTTTCTTCTAATATAGTGGAACGCGTTTTCTTCCATGCTTATTGACGCATTTTCTCTCATGTTTATGCAACGCAAATTCATCCATGTTTATTGACGCATTTTCTCCCATGCTTATGGAACGTACTTTCTTCCAATTTCTTGCAACGCACTTTCATCCAACTTCATGGAACGCACTTTATTCTAATATAATGGAACGCGTTTTCTTCCATGTTTATTGACGCATTTTCTCCCATGTGTATGGAACGCAATTTCTTCCATTTTTATGTTCGCATTTTCTCCCATGCTTATGGAACGTACTTTCTTCCAACTTCATCCAACGGACTTTCATTTAATTTCATGGAACACACTTTCTACCAATAAAATGGAACGCACGCTCTTCCAATATAATGGAACACATTTTTTTCCATGTTTATGGACTCATTTGCTTCCAAGCTTATGAAACGCACTTTCTTAAAATTTCATGGAACGCACTTTCATCCAATTTCAAGGAATGCACTTCCTTCCAATGTAATGGAACGCATTTTCTTCCATGTTTATGGACGCATTTTCTTTCATGTCTATGGACTTTCTTCTTCAAATATAATGGAACGCATTTTCTTACATGTTTATGAACGCATTTTCGTTTATGTTCATGGAGCGCAATTTCTTAAATGTTTATGGACTCATTTGCTTTCATGCTTATGGAACGCACTTTCTTAAAATTGCATGCAACGCTTTTTCATCCAATTTCAAGGAACGCACTTCCTTCCAATATAATTGAACGCATTTTCTTCCATGTTTATGGACGTATTTTCTTCCATGTTTTTGGAACGCTTTTTCTTCCAATTTCATGGAACGCACTTTCTACCAATAAAATGGAATGCACGTTCTTCCAATATAATGGAACACATTTTCTTCCATGTTTATGGACTCATTTGCTTCCAAGCTTATGAAACGCACTTTCTTAAAATTTCATGGAACGCTTTTTCATTCAATTTCAAGGAACGCACTTCCTTCCAATGTAATGGAACGCATTTTCTCCCATGCTTATGGAACGTACTTTCATCCAACTTCATCCAACGGACTTTCATTTAATTTCATGGAACACACTTTCTTCCAATAAAATGGAACGCACGCTCTTCCAATATAATGGAACACATTTTCTTCCTTGTTTATGGACGCAATTTCTTTCATGTCTATGGACGCATTTTCTTCCATATTTATGGACGTATTTTCTTCCATGTTTTTGGAACGCGTTTTCTTCCAATTTTCATGGAACGCACTTTTTTCCAATACAATGGAACGCACTTTCTTCAAATATAATGGAACGCATTTTCTTACATGTTTATGAACGCATTTTCGTGCATGTTCATGGAGCGCAATTTCTTTAATGTTTATGGACTCATTTGCTTTCATGCTTATGGAACGCACTTTCTTAAAATTTCATGGAACGCTTTTTCATCCAATTTCGAGGAACGCACTTCCTTCCAATGTAATGGAACGCATTTTCTTCCTTGTTTATGGACGCAATTTCTTTCATGTCTATGGACGCATTTTCTTCCATATTTATGGACGTATTTTCTTCCATGTTTTTGGAACGCGTTTTCTTCCAATTTCATGGAACGCACTTTTTTCCAATACAATGGAACGCACTTTCTTCAAATATAATGGAACGCATTTTCTTACATGTTTATGAACGCATTTTCGTGCATGTTCATGGAGCGCAATTTCTTTAATGTTTATGGACTCATTTGCTTTCATGCTTATGGAACGCACTTTCTTAAAATTTCAGGGAACGCACTTTCATCCAATTTCGAGGAACGCACTTCCTTCCAATGTAATGGAACGCATTTTCTTCTAAGTTTATGGAAGCATTTTCTTTCATGTCTATGGACGCATTTTCTTCCATGTTTATGGACGTATTTTCTTCCATGTTTTTGGAACGCGTTTTCTTCCAATTTCATGGAACGCACTTTTTTCCAATACAATGGAACGCACTTTCTTCAAATATAATGGAACGCATTTTCTTACATGTTTATGAACGCATTTTCATCCATGTTCATGGAGCGCAATTTCTTTAATGTTTATGGACTCATTTGCTTTCATGCTTATGGAACGCACTTTCTTAATATTTCAGGGAACGCACTTTCATCCAATTTCAAGGAACGCACTTCCTTCTAATGTAATGGAACGCATTTTCTTCCATGTTTATGGACGCATTTTCTTTCATGTCTATGGACGCATTTTCTTCCATGTTTATGGACGTATTTTCTTCCATGTTTTTGGAACGCGTTTTCTTCCAATACAATGGACCGCACTTTCTTCAAATATAATGGAACGCATTTTCTTACATGTTTATGAACGCATTTTCGTCCATGTTCATGGAGCGCAATTTCTTAAATGCTTATGGACTCATTTGCTTTCATGCTTATGGAACGCACTTTCTTAATATTTCAGGGAACGCACTTTCATCCAATTTCCAGGAACGCACTTCCTTCCAATGTAATGGAACGCATTTTCTTCCATGTTTATGGACGTATTTTCTTCCATGTTTTTGGAACGCGTTTTCTTCCAATTTCATGGAACGCAGTTTTTTCCAATAGAACGGAACGCACTTTCTTCAAATATAATGGAACGCATTTTCTTACATGTTTATGAACGCATTTTCGTCCATGTTCATGGAGCGCAATTTCTTAAATGTTTATGGACTCACTTGCTTTCATGCTTATGGAACGCACTTTCTTAAAATATCAGGGAACTCACTTTCATCCAATATCGAGTAACGCACTTCCTTCCAATGTAATGGAACGCATTTTCTTCCATGTTTATGGACGTATTTTCTTTCATGTCTATGGACGCATTTTCTTCCATGTTTATGGACTCATTTTCTTCCATGTTTATTGACTCATTTGCTTTCATGCTTATGGAACGCACTTTCTTAAAATTTCAGGGAACGCACTTTCATCCAATATCGAGGAACGCACTTCCTTCCAATGTAATGGAACGCATTTTCTTCCATGTCTATGGACGCATTTTCTTCCATGTTTATGGACGCATTTTCTTCCATGTTTATGGACGTATTTTCTTCCATGTTTTTGGAACGCGTTTTCTTCCAATTTCATGGAACGCACTTTTTCCAATACAATGGAACGCACTTTCTTCAAATATAATGGAACGCATTTTCTTACATGTTTATGAACGCATTTTCATCCATGTTCATGGAGCGCACTTTCTTAAATGTTTATGGACTCATTTGCTTTCATGCTTATGGAATGCACTTTCTTAAAATTTCATGCAACGCTTTTTCATGCAATTTCAAGGAACGCACTTCCTTCCAATGTAATTGAACGCATTTTCTTCCATGTTTATGAACGTATTTTCTTCCATGTTTTTGAAACGCGTTTTCTTCCAATTTCATGGAACGCACTTTCTACCAATAAAATGGAATGCACGTTCTTCCAATATAATGGAACACATTTTCTTCCATGTTTATGGACTCATTTCCTTCCAAGCTTATGAAACGCACTTTCTTAAGATTTCATGGAACGCTTTTTCATCCAATATCAAGGAACGCACTTCCTTCCAATGTAATGGAACGCATTTTCTTCCATGTTTATGGACGCATTTTCCTTCATGTCTATGGACGCATTTTCTTCCATGTTTATGGACGTATTTTCTTCCATGTTTTTGGAACGCGTTTTCTTCCCATTTCATGGAACGCACTTTTTTCCAATACAATGGACCGCACATTCTTCAAATATAATGGAACGCATTTTCTTACATGTTTATGAACGCATTTTCGTCGATGTTCATGGAGCGCAATTTCTTAAATGTTTATGGACTCATTTGCTTTCATGCTTATGGAACGCACTTTCTTAAAATTTCAGGGAACGCACTTTCATCCAATTTCGAGGAACGCACTTCCTTCCAATGTAATGGAACGCATTTTCTTCCATGTTTATGGACGCATTTTCTTTCATGTCTATGGACGCATTTTCTTCCATGTTTATGGACGTATTTTCTTCCATGTTTTTGGAACGCGTTTTCTTCCCATTTCATGGAACGCACTTTTTTCCAATACAATGGACCGCACTTTCTTCAAATATAATGGAACGCATTTTCTTACATGTTTATGAACGCATTTTCGTCCATGTTCATGGAGCGCAATTTTTTTAATGTTTATGGACTCATTTGCTTTCATGCTTATGGAACGCACCTTCTTAAAATTTCAGGGAACGCACTTTCATCCAATTTCGAGGAACGCACTTCCTTCCAATGTAAAGGAACGCATTTTCTTCCATGTTTATGGACGCATTTTCTTTCATGTCTATGGACGCATTTTCTTTCATGTTTATGGACGTATTTTCTTCCATGTTTTTGGAACGCGTTTTCTTCCCATTTCATGGAACGCACTTTTTTCCACTGCAATGGACCGCACTTTCTTCAAATATAATGGAACGCATTTTCTTACATGTTTATGAACGCATTTTCGTCCATGTTCATGGAGCGCAATTTATTTAATGTTTATGGACTCATTTGCTTTCATGCTTATGGAACGCACTTTCTTAAAATTTCAGGGAACGCACTTTCATCCAATTTCGAGAAACGCACTTTCTTGCAATAAAATTGAACGCATTTTCTTCCATATTTATGGACACATTTTTTACCATGTTTATGTTTATGGACGCATTTTCTTCCATGTTTGTGGACGTATTTTCTTCCATGTTTTTGGAACGCGTTTTCTTCGAATTTCATGGAACGTACTTTTTTCCAATAGAATGGAACGCACTTTCTTCAAATATAATGGAACGCATTTTCTTACATGTTTATGAACGCATTTTTGTCCATGTTCATGGGGCGCAATTTCTTTAATGTTTATGGACTCATTTGCTTTCATGCTTATGGAACGCACTTTCTTAAAATTTCAGGGAACGCACTTTCATCCAATTTCGAGGAACGCACTTCCCTCCAATGTAATGGAGCGCATTTTCTTACATGTTTATGGACGAATTTTCTTTCATGTCAATGGACGCATTTTCTTCCGTGCTTATGGACGTATTTTCTTCCATGTTTTTGGAACGCGTTTTCTTCCAATTTCATGGAACGCACTTTCTACCAATAAAATGGAATGCACGTTCTTCCAATATAATGGAACACATTTTCTTCCATGTTTATGGACTCATTTGCTTCCAAGCTTATGAAACGCACTTTCTTAAAATTTCATGCAACGCTTTTTCATGCAATTTCAAGGAACGCACTTCCTTCCAATGTAATTGAACGCATTTTCTTCCATGTTTATGAACGTATTTTCTTCCATGTTTTTGAAACGCGTTTTCTTCCAATTTCATGGAACGCACTTTCTACCAATAAAATGGAATGCACGTTCTTCCAATATAATGGAACACATTTTCTTCCATGTTTATGGACTCATTTCCTTCCAAGCTTATGAAACGCACTTTCTTAAGATTTCATGGAACGCTTTTTCATCCAATATCAAGGAACGCACTTCCTTCCAATGTAATGGAACGCATTTTCTTCCATGTTTATGGACGCATTTTCCTTCATGTCTATGGACGCATTTTCTTCCATGTTTATGGACGTATTTTCTTCCATGTTTTTGGAACGCGTTTTCTTCCCATTTCATGGAACGCACTTTTTTCCAATACAATGGACCGCACATTCTTCAAATATAATGGAACGCATTTTCTTACATGTTTATGAACGCATTTTCGTCCATGTTCATGGAGCGCAATTTCTTAAATGTTTATGGACTCATTTGCTTTCATGCTTATGGAACGCACTTTCTTAAAATTTCAGGGAACGCACTTTCATCCAATTTCGAGGAACGCACTTCCTTCCAATGTAATGGAACGCATTTTCTTCCATGTTTATGGACGCATTTTCTTTCATGTCTATGGACGCATTTTCTTCCATGTTTATGGACGTATTTTCTTCCATGTTTTTGGAACGCGTTTTCTTCCCATTTCATGGAACGCACTTTTTTCCAATACAATGGACCGCACTTTCTTCAAATATAATGGAACGCATTTTCTTACATGTTTATGTACGCATTTTCGTCCATGTTCATGGAGCGCAATTTTTTTAATGTTTATGGACTCATTTGCTTTCATGCTTATGGAACGCACCTTCTTAAAATTTCAGGGAACGCACTTTCATCCAATTTCGAGGAACGCACTTCCTTCCAATGTAAAGGAACGCATTTTCTTCCATGTTTATGGACGCATTTTCTTTCATGTCTATGGACGCATTTTCTTCCATGTTTATGGACGTATTTTCTTCCATGTTTTTGGAACGCGTTTTCTTCCCATTTCATGGAACGCACTTTTTTCCACTGCAATGGACCGCACTTTCTTCAAATATAATGGAACGCATTTTCTTACATGTTTATGAACGCATTTTCGTCCATGTTCATGGAGCGCAATTTTTTTAATGTTTATGGACTCATTTGCTTTCATGCTTATGGAACGCACCTTCTTAAAATTTCAGGGAACGCACTTTCATCCAATTTCGAGGAACGCACTTCCTTCCAATGTAAAGGAACGCATTTTCTTCCATGTTTATGGACGCATTTTCTTTCATGTCTATGGACGCATTTTCTTCCATGTTTATGGACGTATTTTCTTCCATGTTTTTGGAACGCGTTTTCTTCCCATTTCATGGAACGCACTTTTTTCCACTGCAATGGACCGCACTTTCTTCAAATATAATGGAACGCATTTTCTTACATGTTTATGAACGCATTTTTGTCCATGTTCATGGAGCGCAATTTCTTTAATGTTTATGGACTCATTTGCTTTCATGCTTATGGAACGCACTTTCTTAAAATTTCAGGGAACGCACTTTCATCCAATTTCGAGGAACGCACTTCCCTCCAATGTAATGGAGCGCATTTTCTTACATGTTTATGGACGAATTTTCTTTCATGTCAATGGACGCATTTTCTTCCGTGCTTATGGACGTATTTTCTTCCATGTTTTTGGAACGCGTTTTCTTCCAATTTCATGGAACGCACTTTCTACCAATAAAATGGAATGCACGTTCTTCCAATATAATGGAACACATTTTCTTCCATGTTTATGGACTCATTTGCTTCCAAGCTTATGAAACGCACTTTCTTAAAATTTCATGCAACGCTTTTTCATGCAATTTCAAGGAACGCACTTCCTTCCAATGTAATTGAACGCATTTTCTTCCATGTTTATGAACGTATTTTCTTCCATGTTTTTGAAACGCGTTTTCTTCCAATTTCATGGAACGCACTTTCTACCAATAAAATGGAATGCACGTTCTTCCAATATAATGGAACACATTTTCTTCCATGTTTATGGACTCATTTCCTTCCAAGCTTATGAAACGCACTTTCTTAAGATTTCATGGAACGCTTTTTCATCCAATATCAAGGAACGCACTTCCTTCCAATGTAATGGAACGCATTTTCTTCCATGTTTATGGACGCATTTTCCTTCATGTCTATGGACGCATTTTCTTCCATGTTTATGGACGTATTTTCTTCCATGTTTTTGGAACGCGTTTTCTTCCCATTTCATGGAACGCACTTTTTTCCAATACAATGGACCGCACATTCTTCAAATATAATGGAACGCATTTTCTTACATGTTTATGAACGCATTTTCGTCCATGTTCATGGAGCGCAATTTCTTAAATGTTTATGGACTCATTTGCTTTCATGCTTATGGAACGCACTTTCTTAAAATTTCAGGGAACGCACTTTCATCCAATTTCGAGGAACGCACTTCCTTCCAATGTAATGGAACGCATTTTCTTCCATGTTTATGGACGCATTTTCTTTCATGTCTATGGACGCATTTTCTTCCATGTTTATGGACGTATTTTCTTCCATGTTTTTGGAACGCGTTTTCTTCCCATTTCATGGAACGCACTTTTTTCCAATACAATGGACCGCACTTTCTTCAAATATAATGGAACGCATTTTCTTACATGTTTATGTACGCATTTTCGTCCATGTTCATGGAGCGCAATTTTTTTAATGTTTATGGACTCATTTGCTTTCATGCTTATGGAACGCACCTTCTTAAAATTTCAGGGAACGCACTTTCATCCAATTTCGAGGAACGCACTTCCTTCCAATGTAAAGGAACGCATTTTCTTCCATGTTTATGGACGCATTTTCTTTCATGTCTATGGACGCATTTTCTTCCATGTTTATGGACGTATTTTCTTCCATGTTTTTGGAACGCGTTTTCTTCCCATTTCATGGAACGCACTTTTTTCCACTGCAATGGACCGCACTTTCTTCAAATATAATGGAACGCATTTTCTTACATGTTTATGAACGCATTTTCGTCCATGTTCATGGAGCGCAATTTCTTTAATGTTTATGGACTCATTTGCTTTCATGCTTATGGAACGCACTTTCTTAAAATTTCAGGGAACGCACTTTCATCCAATTTCGAGAAACGCACTTTCTTGCAATAAAATTGAACGCATTTTCTTCCATATTTATGGACACATTTTTCACCATGTTTATGTTTATGGACGCATTTTCTTCCATGTTTGTGGACGTATTTTCTTCCATGTTTTTGGAACGCGTTTTCTTCGAATTTCATGGAACGTACTTTTTTCCAATAGAATGGAACGCACTTTCTTCAAATATAATGGAACGCATTTTCTTACATGTTTATGAACGCATTTTTGTCCATGTTCATGGAGCGCAATTTCTTTAATGTTTATGGACTCATTTGCTTTCATGCTTATGGAACGCACTTTCTTAAAATTTCAGGGAACGCACTTTCATCCAATTTCGAGGAACGCACTTCCCTCCAATGTAATGGAGCGCATTTTCTTACATGTTTATGGACGAATTTTCTTTCATGTCAATGGACGCATTTTCTTCCGTGCTTATGGACGTATTTTCTTCCATGTTTTTGGAACGCGTTTTCTTCCAATTTCATGGAACGCACTTTCTACCAATAAAATGGAATGCACGTTCTTCCAATATAATGGAACACATTTTCTTCCATGTTTATGGACTCATTTGCTTCCAAGCTTATGAAACGCACTTTCTTAAAATTTCATGGAACGCTTTTTCATCCAATTTCAAGGAACGCACTTCCTTCCAATGTAATGGAACGCATTTTCTTCCATGTTTATGGACGCATTTTCTTTCATTTCTATGGACGCATTTTCTTCCATGTTTATGGACGAATTTTCTTTCATGTCTATGGACGCATTTTCTTCCGTGTTTATGGACGTATTTTCTTCCATGTTCTTGGAACGCGTTTTCTTCCAATTTCATGGAACGCACTTTTTTCCAATAGAATGGAACGCACGTTCTTCAAATATAATGGATCGCATTTTCTTACATGTTTATGAACGCATTTTCGTCCATGTTCATGGAGCGCAATTTCTTAAATGTTTATGAACGCATTTTCTTCCATGTTTTTGGAACGCGTTTTCTTCGAATTTCATGGAACGTACTTTTTTCCAATAGAATGGAACGCACTTTCTTCAAATATAATGGAACGCATTTTCTTACATGTTTATGAACGCATTTTTGTCCATGTTCATGGAGCGCAATTTCTTTAATGTTTATGGACTCATTTGCTTTCATGCTTATGGAACGCACTTTCTTAAAATTTCACGGAACGCACTTTCATCCAATTCCATGGAACGCATTTTCTTCCAATAAAATGGAATGCATTTTCTGCCATGCCTATGGAACGTAATTTCATTAAATTTCATGCAACGCACTTTCATCCAATTTCATGGAACGCACTTTCTTCTAATATAGTGGAACGCGTTTTCTTCCATGCTTATTGACGCATTTTCTCTCATGTTTATGCAACGCAAATTCATCCATGTTTATTGACGCATTTTCTCCCATGCTTATGGAACGTACTTTCTTCCAATTTCTTGCAACGCACTTTCATCCAACTTCATGGAACGCACTTTATTCTAATATAATGGAACGCGTTTTCTTCCATGTTTATTGACGCATTTTCTCCCATGTTTATGGAACGCAATTTCTTCCATTTTTATGTTCGCATTTTCTCCCATGCTTATGGAACGTACTTTCTTCCAACTTCATCCAACGGACTTTCATTTAATTTCATGGAACACACTTTCTACCAATAAAATGGAACGCACGCTCTTCCAATATAATGGAACACATTTTTTTCCATGTTTATGGACTCATTTGCTTCCAAGCTTATGAAACGCACTTTCTTAAAATTTCATGGAACGCACTTTCATCCAATTTCAAGGAATGCACTTCCTTCCAATGTAATGGAACGCATTTTCTTCCATGTTTATGGACGCATTTTCTTTCATGTCTATGGACTTTCTTCTTCAAATATAATGGAACGCATTTTCTTACATGTTTATGAACGCATTTTCGTTTATGTTCATGGAGCGCAATTTCTTAAATGTTTATGGACTCATTTGCTTTCATGCTTATGGAACGCACTTTCTTAAAATTGCATGCAACGCTTTTTCATCCAATTTCAAGGAACGCACTTCCTTCCAATATAATTGAACGCATTTTCTTCCATGTTTATGGACGTATTTTCTTCCATGTTTTTGGAACGCTTTTTCTTCCAATTTCATGGAACGCACTTTCTACCAATAAAATGGAATGCACGTTCTTCCAATATAATGGAACACATTTTCTTCCATGTTTATGGACTCATTTGCTTCCAAGCTTATGAAACGCACTTTCTTAAAATTTCATGGAACGCTTTTTCATTCAATTTCAAGGAACGCACTTCCTTCCAATGTAATGGAACGCATTTTCTCCCATGCTTATGGAACGTACTTTCATCCAACTTCATCCAACGGACTTTCATTTAATTTCATGGAACACACTTTCTTCCAATGAAATGGAACGCACGCTCTTCCAATATAATGGAACACATTTTCTTCCATGTTTATGGAAGCATTTTCGTCCATGTTCATGGAGCGCAATTTCTTAAATGTTTATGGACTCATTTGCTTTCATGCTTATGGAACGCACTTTCTTAAAATTTCATGCCACGCTTTTTCATCCAATTTCAAGGAATGCACTTCCTTCCAATGTAATTGAACGCATTTTCTTCCACTTTCTACCAATAAAATGGAATGCACGTTCTTTCAATATAATGGAACACATTTTTTTCCATGTTTATGGACTCATTTGCTTCCAAGCTTATGAAACGCACTTTCTTAAAATTTCATGGAACGCTTTTTCATCCAATTTCAAGGAACGCACTTCCTTCCAATGTAATGGAACGCATTTTCTTCCATGTTTATGGACGCATTTTCTTTCATGTCTATGGACGCATTTTCTTCCATGTTTTTGGCACTTTTTTCCAATACAATGGAACGCACTTTCTTCAAACATAATGGAACGCATTTTCTTACATGTTTATGAACGCATTTTCGTCCATGATCATGGAGCGCAATTTCTTAAATGTTTATGGACTCATTTGCTTTCATGCTTATGGAACGCACTTTCTTCCAATTTCGTGCAACGCACTTTCATCCAACTTCATGGAACGCACTTTCTTCTAATATAATGGAACGCGTTTTCTTCCATGTTTATTGACGCATTTTCTCCCATGTTTATGGAACGTACTTTCTTCCAACTTCATCCAACGGACTTTCATTTAATTTCATGGAACACACTTTCTACCAATAAAATGGAACGCACGCTCTTCCAATATAATGGAACACATTTTTTTCCATGTTTATGGACTCATTTGCTTCCAAGCTTATGAAACGCACTTTCTTAAAATTTCATGGAACGCACTTTCATCCAATTTCAAGGAATGCACTTCCTTCCAATGTAATGGAACGCATTTTCTTCCATGTTTATGGACGCATTTTCTTTCATGTCTATGGACTTTCTTCTTCAAATATAATGGAACGCATTTTCTTACATGTTTATGAACGCATTTTCGTTCATGTTCATGGAGCGCAATTTCTTAAATGTTTATGGACTCATTTGCTTTCATGCTTATGGAACGCACTTTCTTAAAATTGCATGCAACGCTTTTTCATCCAATTTCAAGGAACGCACTTCCTTCCAATATAATTGAACGCATTTTCTTCCATGTTTATGGACGTATTTTCTTCCATGTTTTTGGAACGCTTTTTCTTCCAATTTCATGGAACGCACTTTCTACCAATAAAATGGAATGCACGTTCTTCCAATATAATGGAACACATTTTCTTCCATGTTTATGGACTCATTTGCTTCCAAGCTTATGAAACGCACTTTCTTAAAATTTCATGGAACGCTTTTTCATCCAATTTCAAGGAACGCACTTCCTTCCAATGTAATGGAACGCATTTTCTTCCATGTTTATGGACGCATTTTCTTTCATGTCTATCTACGCATTTTCTTCCATGTTTTTGGAAGTATTTTCTTCCATGTTTTTGGAACGCGTTTCTTCCAATTTCATGGAACGCACTTTTTTCCAATAGAATGGAACGCACTTTCTTCAAATATAATGGAACGAATTTTCTTACAGGTTTATGACCGCATTTTCGTCCATGTTCATGGAGCGCAATTTCTTTAATGATTATGAACTCATTTGCTTTCATGCTTATGGAACGCACTTTCTTAAAATTTCACGGAACGCTTTTTCATCCAATTTCAAGGAACGCACTTCCTTCCAATGTAATGGAACGCATTTTCTTCCATGTTTATGGACGCATTTTCTTTCATGTCTATGGACGCATTTTCTTCCATGTTTTTGGAAGTATTTTCTTCCATGTTTTTGGAACGCGTTTTCTTCCAATTTCATGGAACGCACTTTTTTCCAATAGAATGGAACGCACTTTCTTCAAATATAATGGAACGAATTTTGTTGCAGGTTTAAGACCGCATTTTCTTCCATGTTCATGGAGCGCAATTTCTTTAATGATTATGAACTCATTTGCTTTCGTGCTTATGGAACGCACTTTCTTAAAATTTCACGGAACGCACTTTCATCCAATTTCAAGGAACGCACTTCCTTCCAATGTAATGGAACGCATTTTCTTCCATGTTTATGGACGCAATTGCTTTCATGTCTATGGACGCATTTTCTTCCATGTTTTTGGAAGTATTTTCTTCCATGTTTTTGGAACGCGTTTTCTTCCAATTTCATGGAACGCACTTTTTTCCAATAGAATGGAACGCACTTTCTTCTAATATAGTGGAAAGCGTTTTCTTCCATGTTTATGGACGCATTTTCTCCCATGTTTATGGAACGCAATTTCTTCCATTTTTATGTTCGCATTTTCTCCCATGCTTATGGAACGTACTTTCTTCCAACTTCATCCAACGGACTTTCATTTAATTTCATGGAACGCACTTTCTACCAATAAAATGGAACGCACGTTCTTCCAATATAATGGAACACATTTTCTTCCACGTTTATGGACTCATTTGCCTCCATGCTTATGAAACGCACTTTCTTTAAATTTTATGAAACGCTTTTTCATTCAATTTTAAGGAACGCACTTCCTTCCAATCTAATGGAACGCATTTTCTTCCATGTTTATGGACGCAATTGCTTTCATGTCTATGGACGCATTTTCTTCCATGTTTTTGGAAGTATTTTGTTCCATGTTTTTGGAACGCGTTTTCTTCCAATTTCATGGAACGCACTTTTTTCCAATAGAATGGAACGCACTTTCTTCAAATATAATGGAACGAATTTTGTTGCAGGTTTAAGACCGCATTTTCTTCCATGTTCATGGAGCGCAATTTCTTTAATGATTATGAACTCATTTGCTTTCGTGCTTATGGAACGCACTTTCTTAAGATTTCACGGAACGCACTTTCATCCAATTTCGAGGAACGCACTTCCTTCCAATGTAATGGAACACATTTTCGTCCATGTTCATGGAGCGCAATTTCTTAAATGTTTATGGACTCATTTGCTTTCATGCTTATGGAACGCACTTTCTTAAAATTTCACGGAACGCACTTTCATCCAATTTCAAGGAATGCACTTCCTTCCAATGTAATGGAACGCATTTTCTTCCATGTTTATGGACGCATTTTCTTTCATGTCTATGGACTTTCTTCTTCAAATATAATGGAACGCATTTTCTTACATGTTTATGAACGCATTTTCGTTCATGTTCATGGAGCGCAATTTCTTAAATGTTTATGGACTCATTTGCTTTCATGCTTATGGAACGCACTTTCTTAAAATTGCATGCAACGCTTTTTCATCCAATTTCAAGGAACGCACTTCCTTCCAATATAATTGAACGCATTTTCTTCCATGTTTATGGACGTATTTTCTTCCATGTTTTTGGAACGCTTTTTCTTCCAATTTCATGGAACGCACTTTCTACCAATAAAATGGAATGCACGTTCTTCCAATATAATGGAACACATTTTCTTCCATGTTTATGGACTCATTTGCTTCCAAGCTTATGAAACGCACTTTCTTAAAATTTCATGGAACGCTTTTTCATCCAATTTCAAGGAACGCACTTCCTTCCAATGTAATGGAACGCATTTTCTTCCATGTTTATGGACGCATTTTCTTTCATGTCTATCTACGCATTTTCTTCCATGTTTTTGGAAGTATTTTCTTCCATGTTTTTGGAACGCGTTTCTTCCAATTTCATGGAACGCACTTTTTTCCAATAGAATGGAACGCACTTTCTTCAAATATAATGGAACGAATTTTCTTACAGGTTTATGACCGCATTTTCGTCCATGTTCATGGAGCGCAATTTCTTTAATGATTATGAACTCATTTGCTTTCATGCTTATGGAACGCACTTTCTTAAAATTTCACGGAACGCTTTTTCATCCAATTTCAAGGAACGCACTTCCTTCCAATGTAATGGAACGCATTTTCTTCCATGTTTATGGACGCATTTTCTTTCATGTCTATGGACGCATTTTCTTCCATGTTTTTGGAAGTATTTTCTTCCATGTTTTTGGAACGCGTTTTCTTCCAATTTCATGGAACGCACTTTTTTCCAATAGAATGGAACGCACTTTCTTCAAATATAATGGAACGAATTTTGTTGCAGGTTTAAGACCGCATTTTCTTCCATGTTCATGGAGCGCAATTTCTTTAATGATTATGAACTCATTTGCTTTCGTGCTTATGGAACGCACTTTCTTAAAATTTCACGGAACGCACTTTCATCCAATTTCAAGGAACGCACTTCCTTCCAATGTAATGGAACGCATTTTCTTCCATGTTTATGGACGCAATTGCTTTCATGTCTATGGACGCATTTTCTTCCATGTTTTTGGAAGTATTTTCTTCCATGTTTTTGGAACGCGTTTTCTTCCAATTTCATGGAACGCACTTTTTTCCAATAGAATGGAACGCACTTTCTTCTAATATAGTGGAAAGCGTTTTCTTCCATGTTTATGGACGCATTTTCTCCCATGTTTATGGAACGCAATTTCTTCCATTTTTATGTTCGCATTTTCTCCCATGCTTATGGAACGTACTTTCTTCCAACTTCATCCAACGGACTTTCATTTAATTTCATGGAACGCACTTTCTACCAATAAAATGGAACGCACGTTCTTCCAATATAATGGAACACATTTTCTTCCACGTTTATGGACTCATTTGCCTCCATGCTTATGAAACGCACTTTCTTTAAATTTTATGAAACGCTTTTTCATTCAATTTTAAGGAACGCACTTCCTTCCAATCTAATGGAACGCATTTTCTTCCATGTTTATGGACGCAATTGCTTTCATGTCTATGGACGCATTTTCTTCCATGTTTTTGGAAGTATTTTGTTCCATGTTTTTGGAACGCGTTTTCTTCCAATTTCATGGAACGCACTTTTTTCCAATAGAATGGAACGCACTTTCTTCAAATATAATGGAACGAATTTTGTTGCAGGTTTAAGACCGCATTTTCTTCCATGTTCATGGAGCGCAATTTCTTTAATGATTATGAACTCATTTGCTTTCGTGCTTATGGAACGCACTTTCTTAAGATTTCACGGAACGCACTTTCATCCAATTTCGAGGAACGCACTTCCTTCCAATGTAATGGAACACATTTTCGTCCATGTTCATGGAGCGCAATTTCTTAAATGTTTATGGACTCATTTGCTTTCATGCTTATGGAACGCACTTTCTTAAAATTTCACGGAACGCACTTTCATCCAATTTCAAGGAACGCACTTCCTTCCAATGTAATGGAACGCATTTTCTTCCATGTTTATGGACGCATTTTCTTTCATGTCTATGGACGCATTTTCTTCCATGTTTTTGGAAGTATTTTCTTCCATGTTCTTAGAACGCGTTATCTTCCAATTTCATGGAACGCACTTTTTTCCAATAGAATGAAACGCACTTTCTTCTAATATAATGGAACGCGTTTTCTTCCATGTTTATGGACGCATTTTCTACCATGTTTATGGAACGCAATTTCTTCCATTTTTATGTTCGCATTTTCTCCCATGCTTATGTAACGTACTTTCTTCCAACTTCATCCAACGGACTTTCATTTAATTTCATGGAACACACTTTCTACCAATAAAATGGAACGCACGTTCTTCCAATATAATGAAACACATTTTCTTCCATGTTTCTGGACTCATTTTCGTCCATGTTCATGGAGCGCAATTTCTTTAATGTTTATGGACTCATTTGCTTTCATGCTTATGGAACGCACTTTCTTAAAATTTCATGCAACGCTCTTTCATCCAACTTCATGGAACGCACTTTCTTCTAATATAATGGAACGCGTTTTCTTCCATGTTTATTGACGCATTTTCTCCCATGTTTATGGAACGCAATTTCTTCCATTTTTATGTTCGTATTTTCTCCCATGTTATGGAACGTACTTTCTTCCAACTTCATCCAACGGACTTTCATTTAATTTCATGGAACACACTTTCTACCAATAAAATGGAACGCACGTTCTTCCAATATAATGGAACACATTTTCTTCCATGTTTATGGACTCATTTTCGTCCATGTTCATGGAGCGCAACTTCTTAAATGTTTATGGACTCATTTGCTTTCATGCTTATGGAACGCACTTCCTTCCAATGTAATTGAACACATTTTCTTCGATGTTTATGGACGTATTTTCTTCCATGTTTTTGGAACGCACTTTCTTCCAATTTCATGGAACGCACTTTCTACCAATAAAATGGAATGCACGTTCTTCCAATATAATGGAACACATTTTCTTCCATGTTTATGGGTTCATTTGCTTCCAAGCTTATGAAACGCACTTTCTTAAAATTTCATGGAACGCTTTTTCATCCAATTTCAAGGAACGCACTTCCTTCCAATGTAATGGAACGCATTTTCTTCCTTGTTTATGGACGCAATTTCTTTCATGTCTATGGACGCATTTTCTTCCATATTTATGGACGTATTTTCTTCCATGTTTTTGGAACGCGTTTTCTTCCAATTTCATGGAACGCACTTTTTTCCAATACAATGGAACGCACTTTCTTCAAATATAATGTAACGCATTTTCTTACATGTTTATGAACGCATTTTCGTCCATGTTCATGGAGCGCAAATTCTTTAATGTTTATGGACTCATTTGCTTTCATGCTTATGGAACGCACTTTCTTAAGATTTCACGGAACGCACTTTCATCCAATTTCGAGGAACGCACTTCCTTCCAATGTAATGGAACACATTTTCGTCCATGTTCATGGAGCGCAATTTCTTAAATGTTTATGGACTCATTTGCTTTCATGCTTATGGAACGCACTTTCTTAAAATTTCACGAACGCACTTTCATCCAATTTCAAGGAACGCACTTCCTTCCAATGTAATGGAACGCATTTTCTTCCATGTTTATGGACGCATTTTCTTTCATGTCTATGGACGCATTTTCTTCCATGTTTTTGGAAGTATTTTCTTCCATGTTTTTAGAACGCGTTATCTTCCAATTTCATGGAACGCACTTTTTTCCAATAGAATGAAACGCACTTTCCTCTAATATAATGGAACGCGTTTTCTTCCATGTTTATGGACGCATTTTCTACCATGTTTATGGAACGCAATTTCTTCCATTTTTATGTTCGCATTTTCTCCCATGCTTATGTAACGTACTTTCTTCCAACTTCATCCAACGGACTTTCATTTAATTTCATGGAACACACTTTCTACCAATAAAATGGAACGCACGTTCTTCCAATATAATGGAACACATTTTCTTCCATGTTTCTGGACTCATTTTCGTCCATGTTCATGGAGCGCAATTTCTTTAATGTTTATGGACTCATTTGCTTTCATGCTTATGGAACGCACTTAATTCCAATGTAATTGAACGCATTTTCTTCCATGTTTATGAACGTATTTTCTTCCATGTTTTTGGAACGCAATTTCTTCCAATATTATAGAACGCACTTTCTACCAATAAAATGGAATGCACGTTCTTCGAATATAATGGAACACATTTTCTTCCATATTTATGGACTCATTTGCTTTCATGCTTATGGAACGCACTTTCTTAAAATTTCATGCAACGCTTTTTCATCCAATTTCAAGGAACGCACTTCCTTCCAATGTAATTGAACGCATTTTCTTCCATGTTTATGGACGTATTTTCTTCCATGTTTTTGGAACGCGTTTTCTTCCAATATCATGGAACGCACTTTCTACCAATAAAATGGAATGCACGTTCTTCCAATATAATGGAACACATTTTCTTCCACGTTTATGGACTCATTTGCCTCCATGCTTATGAAACGCACTTTATTAAAATTTCATGAAACGCTTTTTCATTCAATTTTAAGGAACGCACTTCCTTCCAATCTAATGGAACGCATTTTCTTCCATGTTTATTGACGCATTTTCTCCCATGCTTATGGAACGTACTTTCTTCCAATTTCTTGCAACGCACTTTCATCCAACTTCATGGAACGCACTTTCTTCTAATATAATGGAACGCGTTTTCTTCCATGTTTATTGACGCATTTTCTCCCATGCTTATGGAACGTACTTTCTTCCAACTTCATCAAACGGACTTTCATTTAATTTCATGGAACACACTTTCTACCAATAAAATGGAACGCACGTTCTTCCAATATAATGGAACACATTTTCTTCCATGTTTATGGACTCATTTTCGTCCATGTTCATGGAGCGCAATTTCTTAAATGTTTATGGACTCATTTGCTTTCATGCTTATGGAACGCACTTCCATCCAATGTAATTGAACACATTTTCTTCGATGTTTATGGACGTATTTTCTTCCATGTTTTTGGAACGCACTTTCTTCCAATTTCATGGAACGCACTTTCTACCAATAAAATGGAATGCACGTTCTTCCAATATAATGGAACACATTTTCTTCCATGTTTATGGGTTCATTTGCTTCCAAGCTTATGAAACGCACTTTCTTAAAATTTCATGGAACGCTTTTTCATCCAATTTCAAGGAACGCACTTCCTTCCAATGTAATGGAACGCATTTTCTTAATTGTTTATGGACGCAATTTCTTTCATGTCTATGGACGCATTTTCTTCCATATTTATGGACGTATTTTCTTCCATGATTTTGGAACGCGTTTTCTTCCAATTTCATGGAACGCACTTTTTTCCAATACAATGGAACGCACTTTCTTCAAATATAATGTAACGCATTTTCTTACATGTTTATGAACGCATTTTCGTCCATGTTCATGGAGCGCAATTTCTTTAATGTTTATGGACTCATTTGCTTTCATGCTTATGGAACGCACTTTCTTAAGATTTCACGGAACGCACTTTCATCCAATTTCGAGGAACGCACTTCCTTCCAATGTAATGGAACACATTTTCGTCCATGTTTATGGACGCATTTTCTACCATGTTTATGGACGCACTTTCTTCCATGTTTATGGACGCATTTTCTCCCATGCTTATGGAAAGCACTATCTTTCAATTTCGTGCAACGAACTTTCATCCAATTTCATCTAACGCACATTCTTCCAATATAATAAAAGGCATTTTCTTCTATGTTTATGGACGCATTTTTTACCATGCTTATGGAACGTACTTTCTTCCAATTTCATGCAACGCACTTACATCCAATTTAATGGGACGCACATTCTTCCAATATAATGGAACGCAATTTCTTCCATGTATATGGACGCACTCTCGTTCTCGTATGATGGACGCATTTTCTTCCATGCTTATGGAACGTACTTTCCTCCAATTTCCAGCAACGCACTTTAATCCAATTTCATTGAACGCACTTTCCTCCAATAAAATGGAACGCATTTTCTTCCATGTTTATGGACACCTCTTCTTCCATGCCTATGGAACTAACTTTCTTCCATTTTTATGCAACGCACTTTCATGCAATTTCATGGACCGCACTATCTTCCAATATAATGGAACGCATTTTCTTCCATGTGTGTGATCACAACAGATGATATATATATGACGCCAACTCATATTTCACACAGCACTCAACACACGGCACACAACACACAGCACACAGCTCACAGCCCAAAACTGCACATATTCAACTCATATTTCCACTATTATTCTAGTGCACATTTTTCGTTCACCTGCACTCACCTCTTTCGCTTGTTATTTCTTCCTATCAAAAAATGTACATATCTTGTAACATAAGAAAAAATGAAAATGTAGAATAAGCACATTTATACTATATAAGTAATGCTTTGCACAAATAAAGTTTAGTTCCATACAAAATCCTGTGTAGTAAGTTTACTTCCTCCCACCAGCGGTAAGGGGTCAATTAATTATTATTCAGATAACACATTAGTGCTCTAAGCATTCATTGGTCCTTACGGCCAAGAACGGCTCACACTAGAAGTGACAGCGTATCCAGGGCTCACACTGGAAGTGATAGCGTAACCAGGGCTACTAAACACTGGTAGTGAATCAATCATAAATACATATCTTCGAGTACAACATCATTAACAAAAAAAATAAATTTAAGTATGGAAGAATACGAAATAGTAGAAATTGTCGCAAGACAAAAGGAATTAGCATTGGAGTTCGAAAAAGCAAAAATCAATTTGGGTAAAGATAGTGCTTCGAGGAAAACCCAACGCTACAAGGAAGAGCGTTTAAAAAAATTGAAGAAATTTGGACAGAATTCCAGAAAAATCATGAAAAAATTAGTGCGGTGGTGAAAGAGGAGACTCCTTACATAAAAGGAAATACTTAGCAACTGGTAAAAACGCTGTACGAAAATTTAAAAAGTGATTTGGAAAACATTAAACCTACAGAAACTGAACCTACAGTTAGTGGTAAGCTTGCCGGAATACCTACGGAAAACAGCAATCAAATTCGACGTTTGCAAAAAATAGACATCAAGATTGGCGCCATTATGAGAAGTATTGACGCTTTCGAGCAAACATTCGAGAAATACTCTACGGAGGTTCACGAATACCAACAGCGGATCTTACTAGATCAATGGAGAAACCTTACGGAATTAAACGAGGAATTCTTATCAAGTGCGTCTTCACAAGACTATAAGCTTCCCTATATAATCAATAGGCGTTACGAAGTAGTCGAGGGCGATGTTAACAACTTTCTTCTTCAGATGGCATCACGAATGTCAGAAATGAATAAAAAGAAACAAGTACAGGCAACCACAGAGGTTCGGCTTCCACAATTAAAGATTCCTGTCTTTAAAGGAAGTTACTTAGAATGGCAATCGTTTTGTGATATATTCACAACGATTATTCACAACAAAGCAACATTAGGTGTCACCGAAAAAATGGAATACCTAAGAACACATTTGGAAGGTGAACCAATGCAATTAATACAGCACTTAACAATCACAAGTGCAAACTAGAACTGCGCCTGGGAGACCTTAAAGGCTAGATACAATAATGAAAGAAAAATCTTTGGAATGCACATGCAAAAAATGCTGAAGGCTGGTCATCAGGGAAATCAATCAACGGCAAATTCAATAAAGTCACTACTGAATGCAACAAAGGAAGGACTATCGGCAATAAAAAACATGGGTTTTGACACATCGTCGTGGGGCCCAGTCATTGTCTATTTAGTTACAAAGGCATTAGATCAAGAAAGCAGGAACCTGTTCGAAGAAGGGTTAGAACAGCCAAACAAGATGCCCTCCCTTTCTAAGTTATACGATTTTCTACAGAGGAGATATCAAGCCTTGGAAGTACTAGGTTCATCGCGCCAGAAACAGTACAAAGAAGAACCAAAGGTTACGGTACGCAATTATCATTTAGCAACCCGAGCTAAGTGAATATTTTGCAAAAATGACCATAACATTTATTCATGTAATAAGTTCATGAACTGGACTCCTAAAGAACGTTGTGAGCAAGTAAAACAAGCAAACCTTTGCATGAACTGTCTAAGGCATGATAGAAAGATTACTTGCACTAGTTTGCGAACATGCAAGCAGTGTAATAGAAAACATCATACTCTACTTCACCAAGATATCTACATGACGAGGAGGCAACCCGATCAATCTACAAGGAATACAATCAAATTATGGTTATCAAAACCAAGGTGTACTCCTAGCCACAGCAATGGTCATGGGGACCAACATGGATGGTCATCGCGGAATGTTAAGAGCTTTAATTGACCCAGGATCCCAGGCTACCCTTATAACTGAAGAAGCAGCCCAATCACTGCGTCTACCGAAGGAAAAAATACGCACCGAGATCAGCGGGTTAGGAGCTACTAATGCTGGTACGGCACGCAGCAAGGTTGAACTGATACTAGAACCAAGATTCGAGTCAGACTTCAAATTGCTGGTTCCCGCACTTGTGTTACCAACTCTCACCAGATTGACACCGGACAAGAATGTCTTCAGTGGAGTTCCTAGTGAGATGAAACAACTTTTGCTGGCCGATCCAACCTTTTACACACACGGTTCTATTGACTTGATTCTTGGTGCAGACGTTTACGGAGATATCATACTAAATGGTATAAAGAGGGGCCCTAAGGGTTCTCCAATAGCGCAAAGGTCACATTTTGGATGGTTTATCACAGGAAGAATATCTCTTAAGAGTGCAAATGTTAAAATTATTGGAATGGTTGCGCAAACTACCTTGGAGAACGAAATTAAGCGATTCTGGGAACAAGAAAAAATTCCAGAATCCGGACTATCAACACAGAAAGACGTGGACTGTGAACAAATGTACGCAGAAACCCATGTTCGAGACGCTGAGGGCAGATACACTGTTGATATTCCATTCAACAATCATTTGGAGCAGAAGTACAGCCTTGGAGCTTCACGAGATCGAGCGGTTGCAAGACTACTGCAACTAGAAAAAAGATTCAAAACGGACAGTCGCTTGTATCTGGAATATAACAAATTCATAAACGAATTTATACATCTGGGCCACATGGTTGAAATTTCTTCCAGTGATAAGCAAGCAGAGAGATCTTACTATTTGCCGCATCACCCAGTATTTAAGCCTGACAGTACTACCACAAAATTACGTGTGGTGTTCGATGCATCATCTAAACCATCAACCGGGATCAGCCTTAACCAACTAATGCTAGTGGGCCCAAGGCTACAGGATGATCTAACCACCATCATTACGCGTTGGCGAAGACATCAGTACGTATACACAGCGGACATCGAAAAAATGTACCGTCAAATTAAAATAAATGAGAAACACCAAAACCTTCAACGAATAGTATGGAGAAACTCAACAAAAGAAGAAATAAAAGATTATAAGCTTACCACTGTGACATATGGGACAGCTTCCGCGCCATACTTAGCCGTTAAAACACTTCACCAGTTAGCATCTGATGAGCAACAAAACTATCCAATTGCCGCAGATATCATCAGAAGAGATTTCTACGTTGACGATCTTATGTCTGGAGGGGACACCTTAGACGAATGCCAGGACGCACAGCAAAAACTGATAACCTTATTGAAAAGTGGCGGTTTCCATCTCCGAAAATGGGCAGCAAACCATAAGGATATGCTTGATATGATTCCGGGAACTCATTGTCAATCACTCATTACCTTTAATAAAGAAGACACCATAAAAACACTAGGCATCATTTGGAGCCCAAAGTGAACATGGACCAGCATACGAAGATTGACAAGCCATCAACCAAACGAGTCACACTCTCCGAAATTGCACGCATTTTCGACCCATTAGGCTGGTTGTCACCACTAACAATTAGTGCAAAGATGCTCATGCAGCTTATATGGAAGGCTATCCTCGATTGGGATGATCCACTCACTGCAGAACTACAACGATCTTGGACTCGTTTTAAAACCGAACTACCTGATGCTGAGTTGATCACAATTCCTAGATGGATGAACACATCCGGGTCCCAACAATTTGACTTGCACGGATTTTGTGATGCATCAGACGGTGCTTATGCAGCAGTGATCTACTCAAGAGTGCACAATAACACGGGATATGTAACCACACTGCTGACATCAAAGACACGAGTTGCACCGATAAAGGAGAAATTAACAATACCGAAGCTAGAATTATGTGGAGCACATCTTCTCTCCAGGCTGTTGAAGGAAGTACAGCAAACATTTGGATCACAGATAGATAAAGTGACTGCATGGACTGACTCCACTATTGTGCTTGCTTGGATAAAGGGTAATCCCACGAGTAAAATGGCGTTCATAGGAAATAGAGTAGCCAAAATACGCGAAGCCATAGATCCAAATGCGTGGAGGCATATTAGATCTGCAGAAAATCCTGCTGACTGTGCGTCCAGAGGTTTGACGCCTAAACAATTAAAAAATCATACATTATGGTGGAATGGACCAAGATGGCTGCAAGATGAAGAGGAAGTATGGCCTTTACAACCAGAACCGAATCTCTTATTAGGAGATTCTACTGACACACGAATGGTGTTAACATTGACAGTAGAAGGATGTAACATATTTCAAAGATTTTCCTCCTACACTAAGCTAAGCAGAACATTAGCATATTGTAAACGGTTTATGTTCAACCTTAAAACTACGGCAGCAGCAAGAAGGATAGGATTGCTCACATTGGATGAAGTTGAAGACGCGAGAAAACAAATAATCCGTACAATTCAAAAAAGGGAGTTTTCGAATGAAGTGAGGTGTCTATCGGATGGAGTCACAATTCCCAAAAGCAGCAAACTCTTATCATTGGATCCACAACTAAACGATGAAGGAATCTTAACTGTGGGGGGACGCATCGAAAGGGCAAACCTACCACAAATTCAACGACATCCCTACATTCTACCATATAACGACAACTTCACTAAGTTAGTGGTAGAGAACATTCATAAGAAGACGCTTCATGGAGGACTTAAACTTACTTTGGCGACAATTAGGCAATCATATTGGATTCCCCATGCAAAACGGTTGGTGCGAAAAATTGTACATAACTGTGTCAGATGTCAAAGATTCAACATATCAGCAAGGCATCAGATAATGGGAATGTTACCATCAGCAAGAGTATCACCATCGAGGCCGTTTACTCACACTGGAGTGGACTATGCCGGGCCTTTTCAAGTACGAGTCTCAAAAGGCAGAGGATTTCGGTCTAGAAAGTGCTATGTGGCAGTTTTCGTTTGTTTTGCAACCAAGGCAATTCATCTTGAACTGGTTAGTGATCTGACATCAGAAGCATTCTTGGCAGCTGTGAGAAGATTCGTGTCCAGAAGGGGTCTTTGCTCCAATTTCTATAGTGACTGTGGAACAACATTCGTAGGAGCTAACAAGGAATTACAACATATTAACCAACTTGTTACCAAGCAGCTCAAAAATTAAGTGGCAGACAAATTACTTTTGGATGGTATCCAATGGAATTTCATCCCTCCAGCTGCCCCTCACTTCGGAGGCTTATGGGAAGCTGGGGTAAATCGATGAAATATCACTTAAAACGAGTTATTGGTGACACAATGCTTACCTTTGAAGAATTCACAACAACACTTACACAAATAGAAGCTTGTTTGACTTCACGTCCATTGACCAATATAAGTAACGATATTGATGATGATCAGATTCTAACTCCTGGACACTTCTTAATTGGATCAGCACTAAATGCATTACCAGATCGCGAACTAACTCAAATTAAGACATATCGATCCCGATGGTTGCTTATTCAAAAGATGGTCCAAGACTTCTGGCAAACTTGGTCTTCAGAATATCTAACACAGCTACAACACCGATGTAAATGGAAGCAAAAAGAAACGAATGTCGCCATTGGGGACATAGTATTAGTTAAGGATGATCGCTTACCCCCCACCAAGTGGAACATGGGAAGGGTCACAGAAATACACCCTGGAGTAGATGGACAAGTACGTGCAGTCACTGTATATTGCAACAAAAGACTTGCGAAAAGGCCGATAGCAAAACTGTGCCCCCTGCCCATAGAAAATGATACCGAACCAATAACGTGCACTACAGCCAAAACAAGTTCTACGGACCCGAAAAATAAACCTGCCGTTTTATTGGGAAGAATGAGTTTTAAGTCACTTCTTTGGATGTGCATATTAGCATTGACCATAGGCATTATATCTGGTCAACACATGAGCGAAAACTATAACATTACAAGATTTGAAACAACTCCAGGAATATATTTTGAAGATATTGGACATGCAAATATGGTTGTTGGTTCGTGGAAAACCATAGTGTTCTTCAATCTGACCAACTATTGGGCAGATGTCTATACGTATCGAAAATTCATAAAACATATGAGGGACATTTGCTTGAACACAAATTTGTCAGAGTCGAACACTTTGCTTTGTGATAACAGCCTACATTTATTTGATCGACAACTACAACAAATAGAATTAAACAATGATGTATTGAGTCACGCGAACAATGAATCACCACAAAGAATGAAACGATCACCCTTCGATTTCATCGGAACAATTAGCAACAAATTGTTTGGTATTCTGGATCAAAACTTTGCTACTCAATACGAGCACACAATAGCAGATATCACAGAAAATGACAACCATCTGCTTAATTTATTAAGGAATCAAACTAGCATAATAGATTCCACCATCAATCTCTTCAAGGAAGATCGTGCGGCAACTCAAAACCAGATGAGGATACTGTATAAAATTATTTCAAGGTTAGAAACTCAAACGGACAATGAACACGCCTTTCAGATGTTTATATCAACAGCTTTCCCTGCAATGTTAACTATGATAAACTTCTACAACACCCAAAATACCTTATTAGACATCTTGCTGGCAACTCACCATGTGCAAATTCATCCCTTAATATTGACGGTTAATCAACTGAAAACTGAACTTACTCGAATCCACAACAATATACCAAGAAGCATGATGATACCGGGAGAAGGGAATCACGAGTCAATAATTCAACTATACAAGACATTACAACCAAGAGCACGAGTAACGGGCAAAAACGTTATCATCGAAGTAACGCTGCCACTTTTGTATAATGAAGAGTTCAAGATGTACAAACTTCTTTCGGTACCAGCTTGGCGAGGAAAAAATTTTGCGTTCATTGTACCATCATCAGACTATTTGATAGTCAATATTGAAGGCGACCACTTCTACCCTCTGAACGAAATGTCATTTTCGATGTGTAAGCAGCGATCGACAGGCACATTCTGGTGTGACATGAAACATCCTCTGTATCTTACTGAGTCGACAACTAGTTCCTGTGAAATGGGGCTCTTAAGACATGCAAAAGAGATTCCATTATCCTGCGTCGTTCAAAACGTTAGTCCCCAATTATATTGGGTACAGATGCACCACACAAATACTTGGATATACAGTACACCAAGCACGGTCAATGTAGACATAGCATGTGGCCAATTATCTTCAACAGCTCAATTGATGACAGCTGGAATATTGCAGTTGCAACCAAACTTCAGGATTCTTCAATCCAGCATGATCATTTTTGGCAGGCAGTCAGTAACAACGAGCATAATGTCATCATATTTACCACTGCCAAACATATCTGATTTACCACCTAATCACTATTATCACAACGAACAACCACCTGTTGTAGGAACACAAATTTCACACAAGATCGCAAAATTACAACATGAGATCGCTCTCCAAAAAAGTCAAGAAGTATTATCTAACCAAATCCGAAGCCACAAGATTCAACAGTATTCATTAACCGGTGCAATAACACTTGTCATTGCAATCGCATTATGCTTTGCTGTACTGAAAAGGCTTAGGAACAGGAAGTCAGCCAACATCAAAATCTTGACCACCCCTAACCCAGCACCACGTAGGCGACGAACTGAACCAGTCGCGTCATCAATATTCACCGACGACCACTTTATGATCTAGGCGGCCCCAGCATGTTGTGATCACAACAGATGATATATATATGACGCCAACTCATATTTCACACAGCACTCAACACACGGCACACAACACACAGCACACAGCTCACAGCACACAACTGCACATATTCAACTCATATTTCCACTATTATTCTAGTGCACATTTTTCGTTCACCTGCACTCACCTCTTTCGCTTGTTATTTCTTCCTATCAAAAAATGTAAATATCTTGTAACATAAGAAAAAATGAAAATGTAGAATAAGCACATTTATACTATATAAGTAATGCTTTGCACAAATAAAGTTTAGTTCCATACAAAATCCTGTGTAGTAAGTTGACTTCCCCCCACCAGCGGTAAGGGGTCAATTAATTATTATTCAGATAACACATTGGTGCTCTAAGCATTCACCATGTTTATGGACGCATTTTCTCCCATGCTTATGGAACGTACTTTCTTCCAATTTCAAGCAACGCACTTTCATCCAATTTCATTGAACGCACTTTCCTCCAGTAAAATGGAACGCATTTTCTTCCATGTTTATGGACACCTCTTCTTCCATGCCTATGGAACTTACTTTTTTCCAATTTTATGCAACGCACTTTCATCCAATTTCATGGACCGCACTATCTTCCAATATAATGGAACGCATTTCCTTCCATGTTTATGGACGCATTTTCTTCCATGCTTATGCTTATGGAACGCACTTTCTTTAAATTTCATGCAACGCACTTTCATCCAATTTAATGGGACGCACTTTCTTCCAACATAATGGAACGCAATTTCTTCCATGTATATGGACGCACTCTTGTTCTTGTTTATGGAACGCAGTTGCTTCCATGTTTATGGACGCATTTTCTTCCATGCTTATGGAACGTGTTTCTTCCAATCTCGTGCAACGAACTTTCATCCAATTTCATCTAACGCACTTTCTTTTAATATAATAAAAGGCACTTTCTTCCATGTTTATGGACGCATTTTCTCCCATGATTATGGAACGTACTTTCTTCCAATTTTATGCAACGCACTTTTATCCAATTTAATGGACCGCACTATCTTCGAATATAATAGAACGCATTTTCTTCCATGTTTATGGACGCATTTTCTCCCATGCTTATGGAAATCACTTTCTTCCAATATAATAAAAGGCATTTTCTTCCATGTTTATTGACGCATTTTCTTCCGTGCTTATGGAACGTACTTTCTTCCAGTTTCAAGCAACGCACTTTCATCCAATTTAATGGGACACACTTTCTTCCAATAAAATGGAACGCATTTTCTTCCATGGTTATGGACACCTCTTCTTCCATGCCTATGGAACTTACTTTCTTCCAATTTCATGCAACTCACTTTCATCCACTTTCATGGAACGCACTTTATTCCAATATAATGAAACGCAATTTCAACCATGTTTATGGACGCATATTTTTCCATCTTTATGGAACGTACCTTCTTCGATGTTTATGGCCGCAGTTTCTTCCATCTTCATGGAACGTACTTTCTTCCAATTTCATGCAACGCATTGCATCCAATTTCATGGAACACACTATCATCCAATAAAATGGAACGCACTTCCTTCCAATATAATGGAACGCAAATTCTTCCATGTTTATGGACGCATTTTCTACCACGTTTATGGAGCGTAATTTCTTCCAATTTCATGGAACGCACTTTATTAGAATTTCAAGGAACGCACTTCCTTCCAATATAATGGAACGCATTTTCTTAAATGTTTATAGACGCATTTTCTTTCATGTCTATGGACGCATTTTCTTCCATGTTCGTGGAACGCAATTTCTTAAATGTTTATGGACGCACTTTCTTAAAATTTCAAGGAACGCACTTTCATCCAATTTCATCTAACGCACTTTCTTCCAATATAATAAAAGGCATTTTCTTCTTTGTTTATGGACGCAATTTCTTTGTTTATGGACGCAATTTCTCCCATGTGTATGGACGCATTTTCTTCCATGCTTATGGAACGTACTTTCATCCAATTTCATGCAACGCACTTTCATCCAATTTAATGGGACGCACTTTCTTCCAATATAATGGAACGCAATTTCTTCCATGTATATGGACCCACTCTTGTTCCTGTTTATGGAACGCAATTGCTTCCATGTTTATGGACGCATTTTCTTCCATGTTTATGGAACGTGTTTCTTCCAATTTCGTGCAATGCACTTTCATCCAATTTCATCTAACGCACTTTCTTCCAATATAATAAAAGGCATTTTCTTCTATATTTATGGACGCAATTTCTCTCATGTTTATGGAAAGCACTATCTTTCAATTTCGTGCAACGAACTTTTATCCAATTTCATCTAACGCACTTTCTTCCAATATAATAAAAGGCATTTTTTTCTATGTTTATGGACGCAATTTCTCCCATGTTTATGGAAAGCACTATCTTTCAATTTCGTGCAGCGAAACTTTTATCAAATTTCATCTAACGCACTTTCTTCCAATATAATAAAAGGCATTTTCTTCCATGTGTATGGACGCATTTTCTTCCATGCTTATGGAACGTACTTTCTTCCAATTTTATGCAACGCACTTTCATCCAATTTCAAGGAACGCACTTCCTTCCAATATAGTGGAACGCATTTTCTTCAATTTTTATGGAACGCAATTTCTTCCAATACAATGGAACGCATTTTCTTCCATGTTTATGGACGCATTTTCTCCTATGCTTATGGAAAGCACTATCTTTCAATTTCGTGCAACGAACTTTCATCCAATTTCATCTAACGCACATTCTTCCAATATAATAAAAGGCATTTTCTTCCAATAAAATGGAACGCATTTTTTTTGCATGCTTATGGAACGTACTTTCTTCCAATTTCATGCAATGCACTTTCATCCAATTTAATGGGACGCACATTCTTCCAATATAATGGAACGCAATTTCTTCCATGTATATGAATGCACTCTCGTTCTTGTTTATGGAACGCAATTGCTTCCATGTTTATGGACGCATTTTCTTCCATGCTTATGGAACGTACTTTCCTCCAATTTCAAGCAACGCACTTTAATCCAATTTCATTGAACGCACTTTCCTCCAATAAAATGGAACGCTTTTTCTTCCATGTTTATGGACGCATTTTCTCCCATGCTTATGGAACGTACTTTCTTCCAATTTTATGCAACGCACTTTTATCCAATTTAATGGACCGCACTATCTTCGAATATAATAGGACGCATTTTCTTCCATGTTTATGGACGCATTTTCTCCCATGCTTATGGAAATCACTTTCTTCCAATATAATAAAAGGCATTTTCTTCCATGTTTATTGACGCATTTTCGTCCATGCTTATGGAACGTACTTTCTTCCAGTTTCATTCAACGCACTTTCATCCAATTTAATGGGACACACTTTCTTCCAATAAAATGGAACGCATTTTCTACCATGGTTATGGACACCTCTTCTTCCATGCCTATGGAACTTACTTTCTTCCAATTTTATGCAACTCACTTTCATCCACTTTCATGGAACGCACTTTATTCCAATATAATGAAACGCATTTTCATCCATGTTTATGGACGCATATTTTTCCATCTTTATGGAACGTACCTTCTTCCATGTTTATGGCCGCAGTTTCTTCCATCTTTATGGAACGTACTTTCTTCCAATTTCATGGAACACACTATCATCCAATAAAATGGAACGCACTTCCTTCCAATATAATGGAACGCAAATTCTTCCATGTTTATGGACGCATTTTCTACCACGTTTATGGAGCGTGATTTCTTCCAATTTCATGGAATGCACTTTATTAGAATTTCAAGGAACGCACTTAATTCCAATATAATGGAACGCATTTTCTTAAATATTTATAGACGCATTTTCTTTCATGTCTATGCACGCATTTTCTTCCATGTTTATGAACGCATTTTCTTGCATGTTTATGGAAGGCATTTTCTTCCAATTTCATGGAACGCACATTCTTCAAATATAATGGAACGCATTTTCTTCCATGTTTATGGACGCATTATCTACCATGTTTATGGACGCACTTTCTTCCATGTTTATGGACGCAATTTCTCAGATGCTTATGGAAAGCACTATCTTTCAATTTCGTGTAACGAACTTTCATCCAATTTCATCTAACGCACTTTCTTCCAATATAATAAAAGGCATTTTCTTCTATGTTTACGGACGCATTTTCTTCCATGCTTATTGAACGTACTTTCTTCCAATTTCATGCAACGCACTTTCATCCAATTTAATGGGATGCACTTTCTTCCAATATAATGGAACGCAATTTCTTCCATGTATATGAACCCACTCTCGTTCCTGTTTATGGAACGCAATTGCTTCCATGTTTATGGACGCATTTTCTTCCATGCTTATGGAACGTGTTTCCTCCAATTTCGTGCAAAGCACTATCATCCAATTTCATCTAACGCACTTTCTTCCAATATAATAAAAGGCATTTTCTTCTATGTTTATGGACGCATTTTCTCCCATGTTTATGGAAAGCACTATCTTTCAATTTCGTGCAACGAACTTTTATCCAATTTCATCTAACGCACTTTCTTCCAATATAATAAAAGGCATTTTCTTCTATGTTTATGGACGCATTTTCTCCCATGTTTATGAAAAGCACTATCTTTCAATTTCGTGCGACGAACTTTTATCCAATTTCATCTAACGCACTTTCTTCCAATATAATAAAAGGCATTTTCTTCTATGTTTATGGACGCATTTTCTCCCATGTTTATGGAAAGCACTATCTTTCAATTTCGTGCAACGAACTTTCATCCAATTTCATCTAACGCACTTTCTTCCAATATAATAAAAGGCATTTTCTTCTATGTTTACGGACGCATTTTCTTCCATGCTCATGGAACGTACTTTCTTCCAATTTCATGCAACGCACTTTCATCCAATTTAATGGGACGCACTTTCTTAAAATATAATGGAACGCAATTTCTTCCATGTATATGAACCCACTCTCGTTCCTGTTTATGGAACGCAATTGCTTCCATGTTTATGGACGCATTTTCTTCCATGCTTATGGAACGTGTTTCCTCCAATTTCGTGCAATGCACTATCATCCAATTTCATCTAACGCACTTTCTTCCAATATAATAAAAGGCATTTTCTTCTACGTTTATGGACGCATTTTCTCCCATGCTTATGGAAAGCACTATCTTTCAATTTCGTGCAACGAACTTTCATCCAATTTCATCTAACGCACTTCCTTCCAATATACTAAAAGGCATTTTCTTCCATGTGTATGGACGCATTTTCTTCCATGCTTATGGAACGTACTTTCTTCTAATTTCATGCAACGCACTTTCATCCAATTTAATGGGACGCACTTTCTTCCAAAATAATGAAACGAAATTTTTTCCATGTATATGGACCCACTCTCGTTCCTGTTCATGGAACGCAATTGCTTCCATTTTATGGACGCATTTTCTTCCATGCTTATGGAACGTGTTTCTTCCAATTTCGTGCAACGCACTTTCATCCAATTTCATTGAACGCACTTTCCTCCAATAAAATGGAACGGATTTTCTTCCATGTTTATGGACGCATTTTTTTCCATGTTTATGGACGCATTTTCTTTCATGTCTATGGACGCATTTTCCTCCATGTTTATGGACGTATTTTCTTCCATGTTTTTGTAACACGTTTTCTTCCAATTTCATGGAACGCACTTTTTTGCGCAATTTCTTAAATGTTAATGGACTCATTTGCTTTCATGCTTATGGAACGCACTTTCATCCAATTACATGGAACGCACTGTCTTCCAGTAAAATGGAACGCACTTTCTTCCAATGTAATAGAACGCATTTTCTTCCATGTTTATCGACGCATTTTCTACCATGTTTATGGACGCACTTTCTTCCATGTTTATGGAACGCAAATTCTTTCATGTTTATGGACGTATTTTCTTCCATGTTTATGGAAAGCACTATGTTTCCATTTGGTGCAACGAACTTCTATCCAATACCATCTAACGCACTTTCTTCCAATATAATAAAAGGCATTTTCTTCCATGTGTATGGACGCATTTTCTTCCATGCTTATGGAACGTACTTTTTTCCAATTTTATGCAACGCAATTTCATGGACCGGACTATCTTCCAATATAATAGAATGCATTTTCTTCCCTGTTTATGGACGCATTTTCTTCCATGCTTATGGAACGTACTTTCTTCCAATTTCATGCAACGCACTTGCATCCAATTTAATGGGACGCACTTTCTTCCAATATAATTGAACGGAATTTCTTCCATGTATATGGACGCACTCTCGTTCGTGTTTTTGGAATGCAATTGCTTCCATGTTTATGGGCGCATTTTCTTTCATGCTTATGGAACGCGTTTCTTCCAATTTCGTGTGTTTACGGACGTATTTTCTTCCATGCTTATGTAACGCACTTTCATCCAATTTCAAGGAACGCACTTCATTCCAATATAGTGGAACGCATTTTCTTAAATTTTTATGGAACGCAATTTTTTCCATTTTTATGTACGCATTTTCTTCCACGCTTATGGAAACCACTATTTTTCAATTTCGTGCAACGAACTTTCATCCAATTTCATCTAACGCACTTTCCTCCAATATAATAAAAGGCATTTTCTTCCAATACAATGGAACGCATTTTCTCCCATGTTTATGGAAAGCACTATCTTTCAATTTCGTGCAACGAACTTTCATCCAATTTCATCTAAAGCACTTTCTTCCAATATAATAAAAGGCATTTTCTTCCATGTTTATGGACGCATTTTCTTCCAGGCTTATGTAACGCACTTTCATCCAATTTCCAGGAACACAATACCTTCCAATATAGGGGAACGCATTCTCTTCAATTTTTATGGAACGCAATTTCTTCCATTTTTATTTACGCATTTTCTCCCATGCTTATGGAAACCATTATTTTTCAATTTCGTGCAACGAACTTTCATCCAATTTCATCTAACGCACTTTCTTCCAATAAAATGGAACGCACTTTCTTCCAATACAATGGAACGCATTTTCTTCCATGTTTATGGACGCATTTTCTAAAATGTTTATGGACGCACTTTCTTCCATGATTATGGACGCATTTTCTTCCATGCTTATGGAACGTACTTTCTTCCAATGTAATGGAACGCATTTTCTTCCATGTTTATGGACGTATTTTCTTCCATGTTTTTGGAACGCGTTTTCTTCCAATTTCGTGGAACGCACTTTTTTTCAATAGAATGAAACGCACTTTTTTCCAATGTAATAGAACGCATTTTCTTCCATGTTTATCGACGCATTTCCTACCATGCTTATGGAACGTACTTTCTTCCAATTTCATGCAACGCACTTGCATCCACTTTAATGGGACGCACTTTCTTCCAATATAATTGAACGGAATTTCTTCCATGTATATGGACCCACTCTCGTTCGTGTTTTTGGAACGCAATTGCTCCCATGTTTATGGGCGCATTTTCTTTCATGCTTATGGAACGCGTTTCTTCCAATTTCGTGTGTTTACGGACGTATTTTCTTCCATGCTTATGTAACGCAATTTCATCCAATTTCAAGGAACGCACTTCTTTCCAATATAGTGGAACGTATTTTCTTAAATTTTTATGGAACGCAATTTCTTCCATTTTTATGTACGCATTTTCTTCCATGCTTATGGAAACCACTATTTTTCAATTTCGTGCAACGAACTTTCATCCAATTTCATCTAACGCACTTTCTTCCAATAAAATGGAACGCACTTTCTTCCAATACAATGGAACGCATTTTCTCCCATGTTTATGGAAAGAATTATCTTTCAATTTCGTGCAACGAACTTTTATCCAATTTCATCTAACGCACTTTCTTCCAATATAATAAAAGGCATTTTCTTCCATGTTTATGGACGCATTTTCTTCCATGCTTATGTAACGTACTTTCTTCAAATTTCATGCAACGCACTTTCATCCAATTTCATTGAACGCACTTTCCTCCAATAAAATGAAACGAATTTTCTTCCATGGTTATGGACACCTCTTCTTCCATGCCTATGGAACTTACTTTATTCCAATTTTATGCAACGCACTTTCATCCAATTTCATGGACCGCACTATCTTCCATTATAATGGAATGCATTTTCTTCCATGTTTATGGACGCATTTTCATCCATGCTTATGTAACGCACTTTCATCCAATTTCCAGGAACGCAATACCTTCCAATATAGGGGAACGCATTCTCTTCAATTTTTATAGAACGTAATTTCTTCCATTTTTATTAACGCATTTTCTCCCATGCTTATGGACGCATTTTCTACCATGTTTATGGACGCACTTTCTTCCATGTTTATGGACGCATTTTCTCCCATGCTTATGGAAACCACTATTTTTCAATTTCGTGCAACGAACTCATCCAATTTCATCTAACGCACTTTCATCCAATAAAATGGAACGCACTTTCTACCAATACAATGGAACGCATTTTCTTCCATGTTTATGGACGCATTTTCTACCATGTTTATGGACGCACTTTCTTCCATGTTTATGGACGCATTTTCTCCCATGCTTATGGAAACCACTATTTTTCAATTTCGTGCAACGAACTTTTATCCAATTTCATCTAACGCACTTTTTTCCAATATAATAAAAGGCATTTTCTTCCATGTGTATGGACGCATTTTCTTCCATGCTTATGGAACGTACTTTTTTCCAATTTTATGCAACAAACTTTCATCCAATTTCATCTAACGCACTTCCTTCCAATATAATAAAAGGCATTTTCTTCCATGTGTATGGACGCATTTTCTTCCATGTTTATGGACACCTCTTCTTCCATGCCTATGGAAATTACTTTCCTCCAATTTTATGCAACGCACTTTCATCCAATTTCATGGAACGCACTTTTTCCAATAAAATGGAACGCACTTTCTTCCAATATAATGGAACGCGTTTTCTTCCATGTTTGTGGACGCATTTTCTTCCATGCTTATGGAACGCAAATTCTTCCATGTTTATGGACGCATTTTCTCCCATGCTTATGGAAAGCACTATCTTTCAATTTCGTGCAACGAACTTTCATCCAATTTCATCTAACGCACTTTCTTCCAATATAATAAAAGGCACTTTCTTCCAGGTTTATGGACGCATTTTCTACTATGTTTATGGACGCACTTTCTTCCATGTTTATGGAACGTCTTTTCTTCCATGTTTATGGACGCATTTTCTTCCATGTTTATGGACGCATTTTCTTCCTTGATTATGGAACTCATTTTCTTAAAATTTCATGCAACACACTTTCTTCCAATTTCATTGAACGGATTTTCTTCCAATAGAATGGAACACACTTTCTTCCAATATAATGGAACTAATTTTCTTCCAATAGAATGGAACACAATTTCTTCCAATATAATGGAACTAATTTTTCCATGTTAATGGAACGTACTTTCTTCCAATTTCATGCAACGCACTTTCATCCAAGTTCATGGAGCGCACTTTCTTCCAATAGAATGGAACGCACTTTCTTCAAATATAATGGAACTCACTTTCTTCCATTTTTATGGACGCACTTTTTTCCATGCTAATGGAACGCAATTTCTTTTATGAACGGATTTTCTTCCTTTCTTTATGGAACGTACTTTCTTCCAATTTCATGTAACGCACTTTCATCCAATTTCATGGAACGCACTTTCTTCCAATAGAATGGAACGCACTTTCTTCAAATATAATGGAACTCATTTTCTGCCATGACAATGGAAGCATTTTCTTCCATTTTTATGGAATGCACTTACTTCCAATTTCATGGAACTCTCTTTCTTCCAATATAATGGATCGCACTTTCTTCCAATAAAATGGAACGCACCTTCCTCCCATATAATGAAAGGCATTTTCTTCCATGTTTATGGACGCACTTTCTTCCAATAAAATGAAACGCAATTTCTTCCATGGTTATGGACGCATGTTCTTCCTTTCTTTGTTGAACGTACTTTCCTCCAATTTTATGCAACGCACTTGCATCGAATTTCATGGAACGCACATTTTTCCAATAGAATGGAACGCACTTTCTTCAAATAAAATGGAACACATTTTCTTCCATGTTTATGGACGCACTTTCTTCCATGTTTATGGAACGCAATTTCTTCCATCTTTATGGACGCATTTTCTTCCATGTTTATTGACGCATTTTCTTCCTTGTTTTTGGAACTCATTTTCTTCCAATTTCATGCAACGCACTTTCATCCAATTTCATGGAACGCACTTTCTTCCAATAGAATGGAACGCACTTTCTTCAAATATAATGGAACTCATTTTCTGCCATGTTTATGGAAGCATTTTCTTCCATTTTTATGGAATGCACTTTCTTCCAATTTCATGGATCTCTCTTTTTTCCAATATAATGGATCGCTCTTTCTTCCAATAAAATGGAACGCACCTTCCTCCAATATAATTGAACGCACTTTCTTCCATGTTTATGGAACGCATTTTCTCCCATCTTTATGGAACGTACTTTCTTCCAATTTCATGGAACGCACAATCATCCAATTTAATGGAACGCACTTTCCTCCAATAAAATGGAACGCACGTTCTTCCAATATAATGGAACGCATTTTCTTCCATGTTTATGGAAGCATTTTCATCCATTTTTATGGGATGCACTTACTTCCAATTTCATGGAACTCTCTTTCTTCCAATAAAATGGAACGCACTTTCCTCCAATATAATGGAACGCACTTTCTTCCATGTTTATGGAACGCATTTTCTCCCATCTTTATGGAACGTACTTTCTTCCAATTACATGCAACGCACTTTCATCCAATTTCATGGAACGCATTTTCTTCCATCTTTATGGAGAGTACTTTCTTCCAATTTCACACAACGCACTTTCATCCAAATTCATGCAACGCACTTTCTTCCAATAAAATGGAACGCACCTTCCTCCAATATAATGGAACTCCATTTTTATGGAGCTCACTTACTTCCGATTTCATGGAACTCTCTTTCTTCCAACATAATGGATCGCAATCTCTTCCATGTTTATGTACGCATTTTCTCCCATGCTTATGGAACGTCCTTTTTTTCAATCTCATGCAACGCACTTTCATCCAATATCATGGAACGCACTTTCTTCCAAAAAAATGGAACGCACCTTCCTCCAATATAATGGAACTCCATTTTTATGGAACTCACTTACTTCCGATTTCATGGAACTCTCTTTCTTCCAACATAATGTATCGCAATCTCTTCCATGTTTATGTACGCATGTTCTCCCATCTTTATGGAACGTACGTTCTTCCAATTCCATGGAACGCACATTCATCCAATTTAATGGAACGCACTTTCCTCCAATAAAATGGAACGCACGATCTTCCAATATAATGGAACGCATTTTCTTCCATGTTTATGGAAGCATTTTCATCCATTTTTATGGGATGCACTTACTTCCAATTTCATGGAACTCTCTTTCTTCCAATAAAATGGAACGCACTTTCCTCCAATATAATGGAACGCACTTTCTTCCATGTTTATGGAACGCATTTCCTCCCATCTTTATGGAACGTACTTTCTTCCAATTTCATGCAACGCACTTTCATCCAATCATGGAACGCATTTTCTTCCATCTTTATGGAGAGTACTTTCTTCCAATTTCACACAACGCACTTTCATCCAAATTCATGCAACGCACTTTCTTCCAATAAAATGGAACGCACCTTCCTCCAATATAATGGAACTCCATTTTTATGGAACTCACTTACTTTCGATTTCATGGAACTCTCTTTCTTCCAACATAATGGATCGCAATCTCTTCCATGTTTATGTACGCATTTTCTCCCATGCTTATGGAACGTCCTTTTTTTCAATCTCATGCAACGCACTTTCATCTAATTTCATGGAACGCACATTCTTCCAATATAATAGAAGGCATTTTCTTCCATGTTTATGGAAAGCATTTTCTCCCATCTTTATGGAAGCATTTTCATCCATTTTTATGGGATGCACTTACTTCCAATTTCATTGAACTCTCTTTCTTCCAATAATATGAAACGCACTTTCCTCCAATATAATGGAACGCACTTTCTTCCATGTTTATGGAACGCATTTTCTCCCATCTTTATGGAACGTACTTTCTTCCAATTACATGCAACGCACTTTCATCCAATTTCATGGAACGCATTTTCTTCCATCTTTATGGAGAGTACTTTCTTCCAATTTCACACAACGCACTTTCATCCAAATTCATGCAACGCACTTTCTTCCAATAAAATGGAACGCACCTTCCTCCAATATAATTGAACGCACTTTCTTCCATGTTTATGGCACGCATTTTCTCCCATCTTTATGGAACGTACTTTCTTCCAATTTCATGGAACGCACAATCATCCAATTTAATGGAACGCACTTTCCTCCAATAAAATGGAACGCACGTTCTTCCAATATAATGGAACGCATTTTCTTCCATGTTTATGGAAGCATTTTCATCCATTTTTATGGGATGCACTTACTTCCAATTTCATGGAACTCTCTTTCTTCCAATAAAATGGAACGCACTTTCCTCCAATATAATGGAACGCACTTTCTTCCATGTTTATGGAACGCATTTTCTCCCATCTTTATGGAACGTACTTTCTTCCAATTACATGCAACGCACTTTCATCCAATTTCATGGAACGCATTTTCTTCCATCTTTATGGAGAGTACTTTCTTCCAATTTCACACAACGCACTTTCATCCAAATTCATGCAACGCACTTTCTTCCAATAAAATGGAACGCACCTTCCTCCAATATAATGGAACTCCATTTTTATGGAGCTCACTTACTTCCGATTTCATGGAACTCTCTTTCTTCCAACATAATGGATCGCAATCTCTTCCATGTTTATGTACGCATTTTCTCCCATGCTTATGGAACGTCCTTTTTTTCAATCTCATGCAACGCACTTTCATCCAATATCATGGAACGCACTTTCTTCCAAAAAAATGGAACGCACCTTCCTCCAATATAATGGAACTCCATTTTTATGGAACTCACTTACTTCCGATTTCATGGAACTCTCTTTCTTCCAACATAATGTATCGCAATCTCTTCCATGTTTATGTACGCATGTTCTCCCATCTTTATGGAACGTACGTTCTTCCAATTCCATGGAACGCACATTCATCCAATTTAATGGAACGCACTTTCCTCCAATAAAATGGAACGCACGATCTTCCAATATAATGGAACGCATTTTCTTCCATGTTTATGGAAGCATTTTCATCCATTTTTATGGGATGCACTTACTTCCAATTTCATGGAACTCTCTTTCTTCCAATAAAATGGAACGCACTTTCCTCCAATATAATGGAACGCACTTTCTTCCATGTTTATGGAACGCATTTCCTCCCATCTTTATGGAACGTACTTTCTTCCAATTTCATGCAACGCACTTTCATCCAATCATGGAACGCATTTTCTTCCATCTTTATGGAGAGTACTTTCTTCCAATTTCACACAACGCACTTTCATCCAAATTCATGCAACGCACTTTCTTCCAATAAAATGGAACGCACCTTCCTCCAATATAATGGAACTCCATTTTTATGGAACTCACTTACTTTCGATTTCATGGAACTCTCTTTCTTCCAACATAATGGATCGCAATCTCTTCCATGTTTATGTACGCACTTTCTCCCATGCTTATGGAACGTCCTTTTTTTCAATCTCATGCAACGCACTTTCATCTAATTTCATGGAACGCACATTCTTCCAATATAATAGAAGGCATTTTCTTCCATGTTTATGGAAAGCATTTTCTCCCATCTTTATGGAAGCATTTTCATCCATTTTTATGGGATGCACTTACTTCCAATTTCATTGAACTCTCTTTCTTCCAATAATATGAAACGCATTTTCTTCCATGTTTATGGAAGCATTTTCATCCATTTTTATGGAATGCACTTACTTCCAATTTCATGGAACTCTCTTTCTTCCAATAAAATGGAACTCACCTTCCTCCAATATAATGTAACGCACTTTCTTCCATGTTTATGGAACGCATTTTCTCCCATCTTTATGGAACGTACTTTCTTCCAATTTCATGCAACGCAATTTCATCCAATTTCATGGAACGCACTTTCTTCCAATAAAATGGAACGCACCTTCCTCCAATATAATGGAACGCATTTTCTTCCATGTTTATGGACGCATTTTCTTCCATTTTTATGGAACTCACTTACTTCCGATTTCATGGAACTCTCTTTCTTCCAATATAATGGATCGCAATCTCGTCCATGTTTATGTACGCATTTTCTCCCATGCTTATGGAACGTCCTTTTTTTCAATCTCATGCAACGCACTTTCATCCAATATCATGGAACGCACTTTCTTCCAAAAAAATGGAACGCTCATTCTTCCATGTTTATGGACGCATTTTCTTCCATTTTTATGGAACTCACTTACTTCCGATTTCATGGAACTCTCTTTCTTCCAAAATAATGGATCGCAATCTCTTCCATGTTTATGTACGCATTTTCTCCCATGCTTATGGAACGTCCTTTTTTTCAATCTCATGCAACGCACTTTCATCCAATATCATGGAACGCACTTTCTTCCAAAAAAATGGAACGCACCTTCCTCCAATATAATGGAACTCCATTTTTATGGAACTCACTTACTTCCGATTTCATGGAACTCACTTTCTTCCAATATAATGGATCGCAATCTCGTCCATGTTTATGTACGCATTTTCTCCCATGCTTATGGAACGTCCTTTTTTTCAATCTCATGCAACGCACTTTCATCCAATATCATGGAACGCACTTTCCTCCAATAAAATGGAACGCATTTTCTTCCATGTTTATGTACACCTCTTCTTCCATGCCTATGGAACTTACTTTTTTCCAATTTTATGCAACGCACTTTTATCCAATTTCATGGAACGCACTATCTTCCAATATAATGGAACGCATTTTCTTCCATGTTTATGGACACCTCTTCTTCCATGCCTATGGAACTTACTTTCTTCCAATTTTATGCAACGCATAAAACGCATTTTCTTCCATGTTTAGTGACGCATTTTCTCCCATGCTTATGGAGCGTACTTTCTTCCAATTTCTTGCAACGCACTTTCATCCAACTTCATGGAACGCACTTTCTTCTAATAAAATGGAACGCGTTTTCTTCCATGTTTATTGACGCATTTTCTCCCATGTTTATGGAACGCAATTTCTTCCATTTTTATGTTCGCATTTTCTCCCATGCCTATGGAACGTACTTTCTTCCAACTTCATCCAACGGACTTTCATTTAATTTCATGGAACACACTTTCTACCAACTTCATGGAACGCACGTTCTTCCAATATAATGGAACACATTTTCTTCCATTTTTATGGACTCATTTTCGTCCATGTTCATGGAGCGCAATTTCTTAAATGTTTATGGACTCATTTGCTTTCATGCTTATGGAACGCACTTCCTTCCAATGTAATTGAACACATTTTCTTCCATGTTTATGGACGTATTTTCTTCCATGTTTTTGGAACGCGTTTTCTTCCAATTTCATGGAACGCACTTTCTACCAATAAAATGGAATGCACGTTCTTCCAATATAATGGAACACATTTTCTTCCATGTTAATGGGCTCATTTGCTTCCAAGCTTATGAAACGCACTTTCTTAAAATTTCATGGAACGCTTTTTCATCCAATTTCAAGGAACGCACTTCCTTCCAATGTAATGGAACGCATTTTCTTCCTTGTTTATGGACGTATTTTCTTCCATGTTTTTGGAACGCGTTTTCTTCCAATTTCATGGAACGCACTTTTTTCCAATACAATGGAACGCACTTTCTTCAAATATAATGGAACACATTTTCTTCCATGTTTATGGACTCATTTTCGTCCATGTTCATGGAGCGCAATTTCTTTAATGTTTATGGACTCATTTGCTTTCATGCTTATGGAACGCACTTTCTTAAAATTTCATGCAACGCTTTTTCATCCAATTTCAAGGAACGCACTTCCTTCCAATGCAATGGAACGCATTTTCTTCCATATTTATGGACGCATTTTCTTTCATGTCTATGGACGCATTTTCTTCCATGTTTTTGGAAGTATTTTCTTCCAATTTTTTTGGAACGCGTTTTCTTCCAATTTCATGGAACGCACTTTCCTCCAATAAAATGGAACGCATTTTCTTCCATGTTTATGTACACCTCTTCTTCCATGCCTATGGAACTTACTTTTTTCCAATTTTATGCAACGCACTTTTATCCAATTTCATGGACCGCACTATCTTCCAATATAATGGAACGCATTTTCTTCCATGTTTATGGACACCTCTTCTTCCATGCCTATGGAACTTACTTTCTTCCAATTTTATGCAACGCACTTTCATCCAATTTCATGGACCGCACTATCTTCCAATATAATGGAACGCATTTTCTACCATGTTTATGGACGCATTTTCGCCCATGCTTATGGAAAGCACTATCTTTCAATTTCGTGCAACGAACTTTCATCCAATTTCATCTAACGCACTTTCTTCCAATATAATAAAAGGCATTTTCTTCTATGTTTATGGACGCATTTTTTTTCCATGCTTATGGAACGTACTTTCTTCCAATTTTATGCAACGCAATTTCCTCCAATTTCATGGACCGCACTATCTTCCAATATAATGAAACGCATTTTCTTCCATGTTAATGGACGCATTTTTCCCATGCTTATGGAACGTACTTTCTTCCAATTTCAAGCAATGCACTTTCATCCAATTTCATGGACCGCACTATCTTCCAATATAATGGAACGCATTTTCTTCCACGTTTATGGACGCATTTTCTTCCATGCTTATGTAACGCACTTTCATCCAATTTCAAGGAACGCACTTCTCCCATGCTTATGGAACGTACTTTCTTCCAATTTCAAGCAACGCACTTTCCTCCAATAAAATGGAACGCATTTTCTTAAATGTTTATGGACACCTCCTCTTCCATGCCTATGGAACTTACTTTCTTCCAATTTTATGCAACGCACTTTCATCCAATTTCATGGACCGCATTATCTTCCAATATAATGGAACGCATTTTCTTCCATGTTTATGGACGCATTTTTCCCATGCTTATGGAACGTACTTTCTTCCAATTTCAAGCAATGCACTTTCATCCAATTTCATGGACCGCACTATCTTCCAATATAATGGAACGCATTTTCTTCCACGTTTATGGACGCATTTTCTTCCATGCTTATGTAACGCACTTTCATCCAATTTCAAGGAACGCACTTCTCCCATGCTTATGGAACGTACTTTCTTCCAATTTCAAGCAATGCACTTTCATCCAATTTCATGGAACGCACTTTCCTCCAATAAAATGAAACGCATTTTCTTAAATGTTTATGGACACCTCTTCTTCCATGCCTATGGAACTTACTTTCTCCCAATTTTATGCAATGCACTTTCATCCAATTTCATGGACCGCACTATATTCCAATATAATGGAAAGCAGTTTCTTCCATGTTTATGGACGCATTTTCTTCCATGCTTATGTAACGCACTTTCATCCAATTTCAAGGAACGCACTTCTCCCATGCTTATGGAACGTACTTTCTTCTAATTTCAAGCAACACACTTTCCTCCAATAAAATGAAACGCATTTTCTAAAATGTTTATGGACAACTCGTCTTCCATGCCTATGGAACTTACTTTCTTCCAATTTTATGCAACGCACTTTCATCCAATTTCATGGACCGCATTATCTTCCAATATAATGGAACGCATTTTCTTCCATGTTTATGGACGCACTTTTTTCCATGCTTATGGAACGTACTTTCTTCCAATTTCAAGCAATGCACTTTCATCCAATTTAATGGGACGCACTTTCTTCCAATATAATGGAACGCATTTCCATCCATGTTTATGGACGCATTTTCTTCCATGCTTATGTAACGCACTTTCATCCAATTTCAAGGAACGCACTTCTCCCATGCTTATGGAACGAACTTTCTTCCAATTTCAAGCAACGCACTTTCCTCCAATAAAATGGAACGCATTTTCTTAAATGTTTATGGACACCTCCTCTTCCATGCCTATGGAACTTACTTTCTTCCAATTTTATGCAACGCACTTTCATCCAATTTCATGGACCGCATTATCTTCCAATATAATGGAACGCATTTTCTTCCATGTTTATGGACGCATTTTTCCCATGCTTATGGAACGTACTTTCTTCCAATTTCAAGCAATGCACTTTCATCCAATTTCATGGAACGCACTTTCCTCCAATAAAATGAAACGCATTTTCTTAAATGTTTATGGACACCTCTTCTTCCATGCCTATGGAACTTACTTTCTCCCAATTTTATGCAATGCACTTTCATCCAATTTCATGGACCGCACTATATTCCAATATAATGGAACGCATTTTCTTCCATGTTTATGGACGCATTTTCTTCCATGCTTATGTAACGCACTTTCATCCAATTTCAAGGAACGCACTTCTCCCATGCTTATGGAACGTACTTTCTTCCAATTTCAAGCAATGCACTTTCATCCAATTTCATGGAACGCACTTTCCTCCAATAAAATGAAACGCATTTTCTTAAATGTTTATGGACACCTCTTCTTCCATGCCTATGGAACTTACTTTCTCCCAATTTTATGCAATGCACTTTCATCCAATTTCATGGACCGCACTATATTCCAATAAAATGGAACGCATTTTCTTCCATGTTTATGGACGCATTTTCTTCCATGCTTATGTAACGCACTTTCATCCAATTTCAAGGAACGCACTTCTCCCATGCTTATGGAACGTACTTTCTTCTAATTTCAAGCAACACACTTTCCTCCAATAAAATGAAACGCATTTTCTAAAATGTTTATGGACAACTCGTCTTCCATGCCTATGGAACTTACTTTCTTCCAATTTTATGCAACGCACTTTCATCCAATTTCATGGACCGCATTATCTTCCAATATAATGGAACGCATTTTCTTCCATGTTTATGGACGCACTTTTTTCCATGCTTATGGAACGTACTTTCTTCCAATTTCAAGCAATGCACTTTCATCCAATTTAATGGGACGCACTTTCTTCCAATATAATGGAACGCATTCCCATCCATGTTTATGGACGCATTTTCTTCCATGCTTATGTAATGCACTTTCATCCAATTTCAAGGAATGCACTTCTCCCATGCTTATGGAACGTACTTTCTTCTAATTTCAAGCAACGCACTTTCCTCCAATAAAATGAAACGCATTTTCTTAAATGTTTATGGACACCTCATCTTCCATGCCTATGGAACTTACTTTCTTCCAATTTTATGCAACGCACTTTCATCCAATTTCATGGACCGCACTATCTTCCAATATAATGGAACGCATTTTCTTCCATGTTTATGGACGCACTTTTTTCCATGCTTATGGAACGTACTTTCTTCCAATTTCAAGCAATGCACTTTCATCCAATTTAATGGGACGCACTTTCTTCCAATTTAATGGAACGCATTTCCTTCCATGCTTATGGACGCATTTTCTTCCATGCTTATGTAACGCACTTTCATCCAATTTCAAGGAACGCACTTCCTTCCAATATAGTGGAACGCATTTTCTTCAATTTTTATGGAACGCAATTTCTTCCATTTTTATGTACGCATTTTCTCCCATGCTTATGGAAACCACTATTTTTCAATTTCGTGCAACGAACTTTCATCCAATTTCATCTAACCCAATTTCTTCCAATAAAATGGAACGCACTTTCTTCCAATACAATGGAACGCATTTTCTTCCATGTTTAAGGACGCATTTTCTACCATGTTTATGGACGCACTTTCTTCCATGCTTATGGACGCATTTTCTCCCATACTTATGGAATGTACTTTCATTTAATTTCAAGCAACGCACTTTCCTCCAATAAAATGGAACGCACTTTCTTCCAATTTAATGGAACGCATTTTCTCCTATGCTTATGGAACGCACTTTGTTCCAATTTCAAGCAACGCACTTTCATCCAATTTCATTGAACGCACTTTCCTCCAATAAAATGGAACGCATTTTCTTCCATGTTTATGGACACCTCTTCTTCCATGCCTATGGAACTTACTTTCTTCCAATTTTATGCAACGCACTTTCATCCAATTTCATGGACCGCACTATCTTTCAATATAATGGAACGCATTTCCTTCCATGTTTATGGACGCATTTTCTTCCATGCTTATGGTTATGGAACTTACTTTCTTTAAATTTCATGCAACGCACTTTCCTCCAACAAAATGGAACGCATTTTCATCCATGTTTAAGGACGCATTTGCTACCATGTTTATGGACGAACTTTCTTCCATGTTTATGGACGCATTTTCTCCTATGCTTATGGAACGTACTTTCTTCCAATTTCAAGCAACGCGCTTTCATCCAATTTCATTGAACGCACTTTCCTCCAATAAAATGAAACGCATTTTCTTCCATGCTTACGCACACCTCTTCTTCCATGCCTATGGAACTTACTTTCTTCCAATTTTATGCAACGCACTTTCATCCAATTTCAAGGAACGCACTTCCTTCCAATATAGTGGAACGCATTTTCTTCAATTTTTATGGAACGCAATTTCTTCCAATACAATGGAACGCATTTTCCTCCATGGTTATGGACACCTCTTCTTCCATGCCTATGGACCTTACTTTCTTCCAATTTCATGCAACTCACTTTCATCCACTTTCATGGAACGCACTTTATTCCAATATAATGAAACGCATTTTCATCCATGTTTATGGACGCATATTTTTCCATCTTTATGTAACGTACCTTCTTACATGTTTATGGCCGCAGTTTCTTCCATCTTTATGGAACGTACTTTCTTCCAATTTTATGCAACGCATTTTCATCCAATTTCAAGGAACGCACTTCCTTCCAATATAGTGGACTGCATTTTCTTCCATGTTTATGGAACGCAATTTCTTCCATTTTTATGTACGCATTTCCTCCCATGCTTATGGAAACCACTATTTTTCAATTTCGTGCAACGAACTTTCATCAATTTTTATCTAAGGCACTTTCTTCCAATAAAATGGAACACACTTTCTTCCAATACAATGGAACGCATTTTCTTCCATGTTTATGGACGCATTTTCTCCCATGCTTATGGAAAGCACTATCTTTCAATTTCGTGCAACGAACTTTCATCCAATTTCATCTAACGCACTTTCTTCCAATATAATAAAAGGTATTTTCTTCTATGTTTACGGACGCATTTTCTTCCATGCTTATGGAACGTACTTTCTTCCAATTTCATGCAACGCACTTTCATCCAATTTAATGGGACGCACTTTCTTCCAATATAATGGAACGCAATTTCTTCCATGTATATGGACCCACTCTTGTTCCTGTTTATGGAACGCAATTGCTTCCATGTTTATGGACGCATTTTCTTCCATGCTTATGGAAAGCACTATCATCCAATTTCGTGCAATGCACTTTCATCCAATTTCATCTAACGCACTTTCTTCCAATATAATAAAAAGCGTTTTCTTACATGTGTATGAACGCATTTTCTTCCATGCTTATGGAACGTACTTTCTTCCAATCATGCAACGCACTTTCATCCAATTTCATTGAACGCACTTTCCTCCAATAAAATGGAACACATTTTCTTTTATGTTTATGGACGCATTTTTTTTCCATGTTTATGGACGCATTTTCTTTCATGTCTATGGACGCATTTTCTTCCATGTTTATGTACGTATTTTCTTCTAATTTCATGCAACGCACTTTCATCCAATTTAATGGGACGCACTTTCTTCCAAAATAATGGAACGCAATTTCTTCCATGCATGTGGACCCACTCTCGTTCCTGTTTATGGAACGCAATTGCTTCCATGTTTATGGACGCATTTTCTTCCATGCTTATGGAACGTGTTTCTTCCAATTTCGTGCAATGCACTTTCATCCAATTTCATCTAACGCACTTTCTTCCAATATAATAAAAGGCATTTTCTTCCATGTGTATGGACGCATTTTCTTCCATGCTTATGGAACGTACTTTCTTCCAATTATATGCAACGCACTTTCATCCAATTTCATGGACCGGACTATCTTCCAATATAATAAAATGCATTTTCTTCCATGTTTATGGACGCATTTTCTTCCATGCTTATGGAACGTAATTTCTTCCAATTTCATGCAACGCACTTGCATCCAATTTAATGGGACGCACTTTCTTCCAATTTCATGCAACGCACTTTCATCCAATTTCATTGAAACTTTTCTCCAATAAAATGGAACGCATTTTCTTCCATGGTTATGGACACCTCTTCTTCCATGCCTATGGAACTTACTTTCTTCCAATTTCATGCAACTCACTTTCATCCACTTTCATGGAACGCACTTTATTCCAATATAATGAAACGCATTTTCTACCATGTTTATGGAGCGTACTTTCTTCCAATTTCATGGAACGCACTTTATTCCAATTTCAAGGAACGCACTTCCTTCCAATATAATGGAACGCATTTTCTTAAATGTTTTTAGACGCATTTTCTTTCATGTCTATGGACGCATTTTCTTCCATGTTTATGGACGCATTTTCTTCCATGCTTGTGGAACGTGTTTCCTCCAATTTCGTGCAATGCACTTTCATCCAATTTCATCTAACGCACTTCCTTCCAATATAATAAAAGGCATTTTCTTCCATGTGTATGGACGCATTTTCTTCCATGCTTATGGAACTTACTTTCTTCCAATTTCATGCAACGCACTTTCATCCAATTTCATTGAACGCACTTTCCTCCAATCAAATAGAACGGATTTTCTTCCATGTTTAGGGACGCATTTTTTTCCATGTTTATGGACGAATTTTCTTTCATGTCTATGGACGCATTTTCTTCCATGTTTATGGACGTATTTTCTTCCATGTTTTTGTAACGCGTTTTCTTCCAATTTCATGGAACGCACTTTTTTTCAATAGAATGAAACGCAATTTTTTCCATGTATATGGACCCACTCTCGTTCCTGTTCATGGAACGCAATTGCTTCCATTTTATGGACGCATTTTCTTCCATGCTTATGGAACGTGTTTCTTCCAATTTCGTGCAACGCACTTTCATCCAATTTCATCTAACGCACTTCCTTCCAATATAATAAAAGGCATTTTCTTCCATGTGTATGGACGCATTTTCTTCCATGCTTATGGAACGTACTTTCTTCCAATTTCATGCAACGCACTGTCATCCAATTTCATTGAACGCACTTTCCTCCAATCAAATAGAACGGATTTTCTTCCATGTTTATGGACGCATTTCTTTCCATGTTTATGGACGAATTTTCTTTCATGTCTATGGACGCATTTTCTTCCATGTTTATGGACGTATTTTCTGCCATGTTTTTGTAACGCGTTTTCTTCCAATTTCATGGAACGCACTTTTTTTCAATAGAATGGAACGCACTTTCTTCAAATATAATGGAACGCATTTTCTTACATGTTTATGAACGCTTTTTCGTCCATGTTCATGGAGCGCAATTTCTTAAATGTTTATGGACTCATTTTCTTCCATGTTTTTGGAACGCGTTTCTTCCAATTTCGTGTGTTTACGGACGCATTTTCTCCCATGCTTATGGAAAGCACTATCTTTCAATTTCGTGCAACGAACTTTCATCAAATTTCGTCTAACGCACTTTCTTCCAATATAATAAAAGGCACTTTCTTCCATGTTTATGGACGCATTTTCTTCCATCTTTGTGGACCGTACTTTCTTCCAATTTCATGCAACGCACTTTTATCCAATTTCATGGAACGCACTTTCTTCCAATAAAATGGAACGCACCTTCATCCAATATAATGGAACACATTTTCTTCCATGTTTATGGACGCATTTTCTTCCATCTTTATGGAACGTACTTTCTTCCAATTTCATGCAACGCACTTTCTTCCAATAAAATGGAACGAATTATCTTCCATGTTTATCGACGCATTTTCTACCATGTTCATGGACGCACTTTCTTCCATGTTTATGGAACGCAAATTCTTTCATGTTTATGGACGCATTTTCTGCCATGTTTATGGAAAGCACTATGTTTCAATTTGGTGCAACGAACTTCTATCCAATTTCATCTAACGCACTTTCATCCAATTTCATGGACCGGACTACCTTCCAATATAATAGAATACATTTTCTTCCCTGTTTATGGACGCATTTTCTTCCATGCATATGGAACGTACTTTCTTCCAATTTCATGCAACGCACTTGCATCCAATTTAATGGGACGCACTTTCTTCCAATATAATTGAACGGAATTTCTTCCATGTATATGGACGCACTCTCGTTCGTGTTTTTGGAACGCAATTGCTTCCATGTTTATGGGCGCATTTTCTTTCATGCTTATGGAACGCGTTTCTTCCAATTTCGTGTGTTTACGGACGTATTTTCTTCCATGCTTATGTAACGCACTTTCACCCAATTTCAAGGATCGCACTGCTTTCCAATAGAGTGGAACGCATTTTCTTAAATTTTTATGGAACGCAATTTTTATGTACGCATTTTCTTCCATGCTTATGGAAACCACTATTTTTCAATTTCGTGCAACGAACTTTCATCCAATTTCATCTAACGCACTTTCTTCCAATAAAATGGAACGCACTTTCTTCCAATACAATGGAACGCATTTTCTCCCATGTTTATAGAAAACACTATCTTTCAATTTCGTGCAACGAACTTTTATCCAATTTCATCTAACGCACTTTCTTCCAATATAATAAAAGGCATTTTCTTCCATGTTTATGGACGCATTTTCTTCCATGCTTATGTAACGTACTTTCTTCAAATTTCATGCAACACACTTTCATCCAATTTCATTGAACGCACTTTCTTCCAATAAAATGGAACGAATTTTCTTCCATGTTTATCGACGCATTTTCTACCATGTTTATGGACGCACTTTCTTCCATGTTTATGGACGCATTTTCTTCCATGCTTATGGAACGTACTTTCTTCCAATATAATGGAACGCATTTTCTTCCACGTTTATGGACGTATTTTCTTCCATGTTTTTGGAACGCGTTTTCTTCCAATTTCATGGAACTTACTTTTTCTCTATAGAATGGGACGCACTGTCTTCAAATATAATGGAACGCATTTTTTTACATGTTTATGAACGCTTTTTCGTCCATGTTCATGGAGCGCAATTTCTTAAATGTTTATGGACTCATTTTCTTCCATGTTTTTGGAACGCGTTTCTTCCAATTTCGTGTGTTTACGGATGCATTTTCTCCCATGCTTATGGAAAGCACTATCTTTCAATTTCGTGCAACGAACTTTCATCCAATTTCATCTAACGCACTTTCTTCCAATATAATAAAAGGCACTTTCTTCCATGTTTATGGACGCATTTTCTTCCATCTTTGTGGACCGTACTTTCCTCCAATTTCATGCAACGCACTTTTATCCAATTTCATGGAACGCGCTTTCTTCTAATAAAATGGAACGCACCTTCATCCAATATAATCGAACACATTTTCTTCCATGTTTATGGACGCATTTTCTTCCGTCTTTATGGAACGTACTTTCTTCCAATTTCATGCAACGCACTTTCTTCCAATAGAATGGAACGCACTTTTTTCAGATATAATGGAACTAATTTTTTGCATGTTTATGGAACGCACTTTCTTCCAAGTTTATGGAACGTCATTTCTTCCATGTTTATGGACGCATTTTCTTCCATGTTTATGGACGCCTTTTCTTCCTTGATTATGGAACTCATTTTCTTCCAACTTTTTTCAAATATAATGAAACTAATTTTTTCCATGTTTATGGAACGCACTTTCTTCCATGTTTATGGAACGTCATTTATTCCATGTTTATGGACGCATTTTCTTCCATTTTTATGGAACTCACTTACTTCCGATTTCATGGAACTCTCTTTCTTCCAATATAATGCGCAATCTCTTCCATGTTTATGTACGCATTTTCTCCCATGCTTATGGAACGTCCTTTTTTTCAATCTCATGCAACGCACTTTCATCCAACATCATGGAACGCACTTTCTTCCAAAAAAATGGAACGCACTTTCTTCCAATACAATGAAACGCATTTTCTTCCATGTTTATGGAACGCATTTTCTCCCATCTTTATGGAACGTACTTTCTCCCAATTTCATGGAACGCACATTCATCCAATTTCATGGAACGTACTTTCCTCAAATAAAATGGAACGCACTTTCTTCCAATATAATGAAACGCATTTTCTTCCATGTTTATGGACGCATTTTCTTCCATTTTTATGGAACTCACTTACTTCCAATTTCATGGAACTCTATTTCTTCCAATATAATGGATCGCATTCTCTTCCCTGTTTATGGACGCATTTACTCCCATGCTTATGGAACGTACTTTCTTCCAATATCATGCAACGCACTTTCATCCAATTTCGTGGATCGCAATTTCTTCCAATAGAATGGAACGTACTTTCTTCATATATAATGGAACTCATTTTCTTCCATGTTTATGGACGCACTTTCTTCCATGTTTATCGAACGCAGTTTCTTCCATGTTTATGGACTCACTTTCTTCCATGTTTATGGAACGCAATTTCTTCCATGTTTATGGACACATTTTCTTCCATCTTTATGGAACGTACTTTCTTCCAATTTCGTGCAATGCAGTTTCATCCAATTTCATGAAACGCACTTTCTTCCAATATATTGAAACGCATTTTCTTCCATGTTTATGAAACGCAATTCCTTCCATGGTTATGGACACCTTGTTTTCCATACCTATGGAACGTACTTTCTTCCAATTTAATGCAACGCACTTTCATCCAATTTAATGGGACGCACTTTCTTCCAATATAATTGAACGCAATTTCTTCCATGTATATGGACGCACTCTCGTTCGTGTTTATGGAACGCAATTGCTTCCATGTTTATGGGCGCATTTTCTTTCATGCTTATGGAACGCTTTTCTTCCAATTTCGTGCAATGAACTTCGATTCAATTTTATCTAACGCACTTTCTTCCAATATAATAAAACGCATTTTCTTCCATGTTTACGGACGTATTTTCTTCCATGCCTATGGAACGTACTTTCTTCCAATTTCATGCAACGCACTTCCTTCCAATATAGTGGAACGCATTTTCTTCAATTTTCATGGAACGCAATTTCTTCCATTTTTCTGGACAGCACAGTGTCCAGGAACAATTTGCATGCGGCGCAATGTATTTCTAGCCACCACAGTGTCCAGGAACAATTTGCACTATTTGACATAGTTAATATCTGAGCACCACAGTACCCAGGAACAATTTGCACTATGGGGTATAATGTATTTCTGGACACCGCAGTGTCCAGGAACAATTTGCACTATGAGGCATAATGTATTTCTGGTCCCACAGTGTCCAGGAACAATTTGCACTAAGGGGCGTAATGAATATCTGGACACCACAGTGTCCAGGAACAATTTGCACTATGAGCCATAATGTATTTCTGGTCCCACAGTGTCCAGAAAAAATTTTCACTATGGGGCATACTGTATTTCTGGACACCACAGTGTACAAGAACAATTTGCACTAAGTGGCACAATGTGTTTCTGGACACCACAGTGTATAGGAACAATTTGCACTACGAGGCATAATGTATTTCTGGACACCACAGTGTATAGGAACAATTTGCACTACGGGGCATAATGTATTTCTGGACACCACAGTGTCCAGGGACAATTTGCACTATGAGCCATAATGTATTTCTGGTCCCCACAGTGTCCAGAAACAATTTGCACTATGAGGCATAAAGTATTTCTGATCCCACAGTGTCCAGGAACAATTTGCACTAAGGGGCATAATGTATATCTGGACAGTGTCCAGGAACAGTTTGCACTATAAGGCATAAAGTATTTCTGGTCCCACAGTGTCCAGGAACAATTTGCACTATGAGCCATAATGTATTTCTGGTCCCCACAGTGTCCAGAAACAAGTTGCACTAAGGGGCATAATGTATATCTGGACAATGTCCAGGAACAATTTGCACTATAAGGCATAATGTATTTCTGGTCCCACAGTGTCCAGGAACAATTTGCACTATGAGCCATAATGTATTTCTGGTCCCCACAGTGTCCAGAAACAATTTGCACTATGAGGCATAAAGTATTTCTGATCCCACAGTGTCCAGGAACAATTTGCACTAAGGGGCATAATGTATATCTGGACAGTGTCCAGGAACAGTTTGCACTATAAGGCATAAAGTATTTCTGATCCCACAGTGTCCAGGAACAATTTGCACTAAGGGGCATAATGTATATCTGGACAATGTCCAAGAACAATTTGCACTATAAGGCATAATGTATTTCTGGTCCCACAGTGTCCAGGAACAATTTGCACTATGAGGCATAAAGTATTTCTGATCCCACAGTGTCCAGGAACAATTTGCACTAAGGGGCATAATGTATATCTGGACACCACAGTGTCCAGGAACAATTTGCACTACGGGGCATAATGTATATCTGGACAATGTCCAGGAACAATTTGCACTATAAGGCATAATGTATTTCTGGTCCCACAGTGTCCAGGAACAATTTGCACTATGAGCCATAATGTATTTCTGGTCCCACAGTGTCCAGAAACAATTTGCACTATGAGGCATAAAGTATTTCTGATCCCACAGTGTCCAGGAACAATTTGCACTAAGGGGCATAATGTATATCTGGACACCACAGTGTCCAGGAACAATTTGCACTACGGGGCATAATGTATATCTGGACAATGTCCAGGAACAATTTGCACTATGAGGCAAAATGTATTTCTGGTCCCACAGTGTCCAGGAACAATTTGCACTATGATCCATAATGTATTTCTGGTCCCACAGTGTCCAGGAACAATTGGCACCATAAGGCTTATTGTATATCTGGTCCCCACAGTGTTCAGGAATAATTTACACTAAGCGGCGTAATGTATTTCTGCTTACCTCAGTGTCCAGGAACAATTTGCACTAAGTGGCACAATGTATTTCTGCTCAAAACAGTGTAAAGGAACAATTTGCACTATGAGCCATAATGTATTTCTGGTCCCACAGTGTCCAGGAACAATTTGCACTATGAGGCACAAAGTATTTCTGATCCCACAGTGTCCAGGAACAATTTGCACTAAGGTGCATAATGTATATCTGGACAATGTCCAGGAACAATTTGCACTATAAGGCATAATGTATTTCTGGTCCCACAGTGTCCAGGAACAATTTGCACTATGAGGCATAATGTATTTCTGGTCCCACAGTGTCCAGGAACAATTTGCCCTAAGAGGCATAAAGTATTTCTGGTCCCACAGTGTCCAGGAACAATTTGCACCATAAGGCTTATAGTATATCTGGTCCCCACAGTGTTCAGGAATAATTTACACTAAGCGGCGTAATGTATTTCTGCTTACCTCAGTGTCCAGGAACAATTTGCACTAAGTGGCACAATGTATTTCTGCTCAAAACAGTGTAAAGGAACAATTTGCACTATGAGCCATTATGTATTTCTGGTCCCACAGTGTCCAGAAAAAATTTGCACTATGGGGCATAATGTATTTCTGGACACCACATGGTACAAGAATAATTTGCACTAAGTAGCGCAATGTGTTTCTGTACACCACAGTGTCCAGGAACAATTTGCACTAAGCGGCGCAATGTATTTCTGCTCACCTCAGTGTCCAGGAACAATTTGCACTAAGTGGCACAATGTATTTCTGCTCACCACAGTGTCCAGGAACAATTTGCACTATGACCCATAATGTATTTCTGGTCCCCCAGTGTTCAGGAACAATTTGCACTATGAGGCATAATGTATTTCTGGTCCCACAGTTTCCAGGCACAATTTGCACTACGGGGCATAATGTATATCTGGACACCACAGTGTCCAGGAACAATTTGCACTAAGCGGCGCAATGTATTTCTGCTCAAAACAGTGTAAAGGAACAATTTGCACTATGAGCCATAATGTATTTCTGGTCCCACAGTGTCCAGAAAAAATTTGCACTATGGGGCATAATGTATTTCTGGACACCACATGGTACAAGAATAATTTGCACTAAGTAGCGCAATGTGTTTCTGTACACCACAGTGTCCAGGAACAATTTGCACTAAGCGGCGCAATGTATTTCTGCTCACCTCAGTGTCCAGGAACAATTTGCACTAAGTGGCACAATGTATTTCTGCTCACCACAGTGTCCAGGAACAATTTGCACTATGACCCATAATGTATTTCTGGTCCCCCAGTGTTCAGGAACAATTTGCACTATGAGGCATAATGTATTTCTGGTCCCACAGTTTCCAGGCACAATTTGCACTACGGGGCATAATGTATATCTGGACACCACAGTGTCCAGGAACAATTTGCACTAAGCGGCGCAATGTATTTCTGCTCAAAACAGTGTAAAGGAACAATTTGCACTATGGGGCATAATGTATTTCTGGACACCACATGGTACAAGAATAATTTACACTAAGTAGCGCAATGTGTTTCTGTACACCACAGTGTGTAGGAACAATTTGCACTAAGCGGCGTAATGTATTTCTGCACACCACAGTGTCCAGGAACAATTTGCACTAAGCGGCGCAATGTATTTCTGCTCACCTCAGTGTCCAGGAACAATTTGCACTAAGTAGCGCAATGTGTTTCTGTACACCACAGTGTCCAGGAACAATTTGCACTAAGCGGCGTAATGTATTTTTGCACACCACAGTGTCCAGGAACAATTTGCACTATGAGCCATAATGTATTTCTGGTTCCCCAGTGTTCAGGAACAATTTGCACTATGAGGCATAATGTATTTCTGGTCCCACAGTTTCCAGGAACAATTTGCACTACGGGGCATAGTGTATATCTGGACACCACAGTGTCCAGGAACAATTTGCACTAAGCGGCGCAATGTATTTCTGCTCAAAACAGTGTAAAGGAACAATTTGCACTATCAGCCATAATGTATTTCTGGTTCCCCAGTGTTCAGGAACAATTTGCACTATGAGGCATAATGTATTTCTGGTCCCACAGTTTCCAGGAACAATTTGCACTACGGGGCATAGTGTATATCTGGACACCACAGTGTCCAGGAACAATTTGCACTAAGCGGCGCAATGTATTTCTGCTCAAAACAGTGTAAAGGAACAATTTGCACTATGAGCCATAATGTATTTCTGGTCCCACCGTGTCCAGGAACAATTTGCACTACGGGGCATAATGTATATCTGGACACCACAGTGTCCAGGAACAATTTGCACTAAGCGGCGCAATGTATTTCTGCTCACCTCAGTGTCCAGGAACAATTTGCACATGTACATGGTACAAGAATAATTTGCACTAAGTAGCGCAATGTGTTTCTGTACACCACAGTGTCCAGGAACAATTTGCACTAAGCGGCGTAATGTATTTCTGCACACCACAGTGTCCAGGAACAATTTGCACTAAGCGGCGCAATGTATTTCTGCTCACCTCAGTGTCCAGGAACAATTTGCACTAAGTGGCACAATGTATTTCTGCTCACCACAGTGTCCAGGAACAATTTGCACTATGAGCCATAATGTATTTCTGGTTCCCCAGTGTTCAGGAACAATTTGCACTATGAGGCATAATGTATTTCTGGTCCCACAGTTTCCAGGAACAATTTGCACTACGGGGCATAGTGTATATCTGGACACCACAGTGTCCAGGAACAATTTGCACTAAGCGGCGCAATGTATTTCTGCTCAAAACAGTGTAAAGGAACAATTTGCACTATGAGCCATAATGTATTTCTGGTCCCACCGTGTCCAGGAACAATTTGCACTACGGGGCATAATGTATATCTGGACACCACAGTGTCCAGGAACAATTTGCACTAAGCGGCGCAATGTATTTCTGCTCACCTCAGTGTCCAGGAACAATTTGCACTAAGTGGCACAATGTATTTCTGCTCACCACAGTGTCCAGGAACAATTTGCACTACGAGCCATAATGTATTTCTGGTCCCCCAGTGTTCAGGAACAATTTGCACTATGAGGAATAATGTATTTCTGGCCCCACAGTGTCCAGGAACAATTTGCACTAAGGGGCGTAATGAATATCTGGACACCACAGTGTCCAGGAACAATTTGCACTAAGCGGCGCAATGTATTTCTGCTCAAAACAGTGTAAAGGAACAATTTGCACTATGAGCCATAATGTATTTCTGGTCCCACCGTGTCCAGGAACAATTTGCACTACGGGGCATAATGTATATCTGGACAACACAGTGTCCAGGAACAATTTGCACTAAGCGGCGCAATGTATTTCTGCTCACCTCAGTGTCCAGGAACAATTTGCACTATGAGCCATAATGTATTTCTGGTCCCACCGTGTCCAGGAACAATTTGCACTACGGGGCATAATGTATATCTGGACACCACAGTGTCCAGGAACAATTTGCACTAAGCGGCGCAATGTATTTCTGCTCACCACAGTGTCCAGGAACAATTTGCACTATGAGCCATAATGTATTTCTGGTCCCACAGTGTCCAGAAAAAATTTGCACTATGGGGCATAATGTATATCTGGACAATGTCCAGGAACAATTTGCACTACAAGGCATAATGTATTTCTGGGCCCACAGTGTCCAGGAACAATTTGCACTATGAGGCATAATGTATTTCTGGTCCCACAGTGTCCAGAAAAAATTTGCACTATGGGGCATAATGTATTTCTGGACACCACATGGTACAAGAACAATTTGCACTAATTAGCGCAATGTGTTTCTGTACACCACAGTGTCCAGGAACAATTTGCACTAAGCGGCGCAATGTATTTCTGCTCAAAACAGTGTAAAGGAACAATTTGCACTATGAGCCATAATGTATTTCTGGTCCCACAGTGTCCAGAAAAAATTTGCACTATGGGGCATAATGTATTTCTGGACACCACATGGTACAAGAACAATTTGCACTAAGTAGCGCAATGTGTTTCTGTACACCACAGTGTCCAGGAACAATTTGCTCTAAGCGGCGTAATGTATTTCTGCACACCACAGTGTCCAGGAACAATTTGCACTAAGCGGCGCAATGTATTTCTGCTCACCTCAGTGTCCAGGAACAATTTGCACTACGGGGCATAATGTATATCTGGACACCACAGTGTCCAGGAACAATTTGCACTAAGCGGCGCAATGTATTTCTGCTCAAAACAGTGTAAAGGAACAATTTGCACTATGAGCCATAATGTATTTCTGGTCCCACAGTGTCCAGAAAAAATTTGCACTATGGGGCATAATGTATTTCTGGACACCACATGGTACAAGAACAATTTGCACTAAGTAGCGCAATGTGTTTCTGTACACCACAGTGTCCAGGAACAATTTGCACTAAGCGGCGTAATGTATTTCTGCACACCACAGTGTCCAGGAACAATTTGCACTAAGCGGCGCAATGTATTTCTGCTCACCTCAGTGTCCAGGAACAATTTGCACTACGGGGCATAATGTATATCTGGACACCACAGTGTCCAGGAACAATTTGCACTAAGCGGCGCAATGTATTTCTGCTCAAAACAGTGTAAAGGAACAATTTGCACTATGAGCCATAATGTATTTCTGGTCCCACAGTGTCCAGAAAAAATTTGCACTATGGGGCATAATGTATTTCTGGACACCACATGGTACAAGAACAATTTGCACTAAGTAGCGCAATGTGTTTCTGTACACCACAGTGTCCAGGAACAATTTGCACTATGAGCCATAATGTATTTCTGGTCCCCCAGTGTTCAGGAACAATTTGCACTAAGAGGCATAATGTATTTCTGGTCCCATAGTTTCCAGGAACAATTTGCACTACGGGGCATAGTGTATATCTGGACACCACAGTGTCCAGGAAAAATTTGCACTAAGCGGCGCAATGTGTTTCTGCTCAAAACAGTGTAAAGGAACAATTTGCACTATGAGCCATAATGTATTTCTGGTCCCACCGTGTCCAGGAACAATTTGCACTACGTGGCATAATGTATATCTGGACACCACAGTGTCCAGGAACAATTTGCACTAAGCGGCGCAATGTATTTCTGCTCACCTCAGTGTCCAGGAACAATTTGCACTAAGTGGCACAATGTATTTCTGCTCACCACAGTGTCCAGGAATAATTTGCACTACGAGCCATAATGTATTTCTGGTCCCCCAGTGTTCAGGAACAGTTTGCACTATGAGGAATAATGTATTTCTGGCCCCACAGTGTCCAGGAACAATTTGCACTAAGCGGCACAATGTATTTCTGCTCACCACAGTGTCAAGGAACAATTTGCACTATGAGCCATAATGTATTTCTGGTCCCACAGTGTCCAGAAACAATTTGCACTATTGGGCACAATGTATTTTTGGACACCACAGTGTCCAGGAACAATTTGCACTACGGGGCGTAATGAATATCTGGACACCACAGTGTCCAGGAACAATTTGCACTAAGCGGCGCAATGTATTTCTGCTCACCACAGTGTCAAGGAACAATTTGCACTATGAGCCATAATGTATTTCTGGTCCCACAGTGTCCAGAAACAATTTGCACTATTGGGCACAATGTATTTTTGGACACCACAGTGTCCAGGAATAATTTGCACTACGGGGCATAATGTATATCTGGACACCACAGTGTCCAGGAACAATTTGCACTAAGCGGCGCAATGTATTTCTGCTCAAAACAGTGTAAAGAAACAATTTGCACTATGAGCCATAATGTATTTCTGGTCCCACCGTGTCCAGGAACAATTTGCACTACGGGGCATAATGTATATCTGGACACCACAGTGTGCAGGAACAATTTGCACTAAGCGGCGCAATGTATTTCTGCTCACCACAGTGTCCAGGAACAATTTGCACTATGAGCCATAATGTATTTTTGCACACCACAGTGTCCAGGAACAATTTGCACTACGGGGCATAATGTATTTCTCGTCCCACAGTGTCCAGGAACAATTTGCACTATAGTGCATAATGTATATCTGGTCCCCACAGTGTCCAGAAACAATTTGCACTAAGGGGCAGAATGTATTTCTGGACACCACAGTGTCCAGGAACAATTTGCACTATAAGGCATAATGTATTTCTGGTCCCACAGTGTCCAGGAACAATTTGCACTAAGGGGCATAATGTATATCTGGACACCACAGTTTCCAGGAACAATTTGTACTACGGGGCATAATGTATTTCTCGTCCCACAGTGTCCAGGAACAGTTTGCACTAAGGGGCATAATGTATATCTGGACACCACAGTTTCCAGGAACAATTTGCACTACGGGGCATAATGTATTTCTCGTCCCACAGTGTCCAGGAACAGTTTGCACTAAGGGGCATAATGTATATCTGGACAGTGTCCAGGAACAATTTGCACTATGAGGCATAATGTATATCTGGTCCCACAGAGTCCAGGAACAATTTGCACTATGAGGCATAATGTATTTCTGGTCCCACAGTGTCCAGGAACAATTTGCACTATAGTGCATAATGTATATCTGGACACCACAGTGTCCAGGAACAATTTGCCCTAAGAGGCATAAAGTATTTCTGGTCCCACAGTGTCCAGGAACAATTTGCACTATGAGGCATAATGTATTTCTGGTCCCACAGTGTCCAGGAACAATTTGCACTAAGGTGCATAATGTATATCTGGACACCACAGTGTCCAGGAACAATTTGCCCTAAGAGGCATAAAGTATTTCTGGTCCCACAGTGTCCAGGAACAATTTGCACTATGGGGCATAATGTATATCTGGACAGTGTCCAGGAACAATTTGCACTATAAGGCATAATGTATATCTGGTCCCACAGAGTCCAGGAACAATTTGCACTATGAGGCATAATGTATTTCTGGTCCCACAGTGTCCAGGAACAATTTGCACTATAGTGCATAATGTATATCTGGACACCACAGTGTCCAGGAACAATTTGCCCTAAGAGGCATAAAGTATTTCTGGTCCCACAGTGTCCAGGAACAATTTGCACTATGAGGCATAATGTATTTCTGGTCCCACAGTGTCCAGGAACAATTTGCACTAAGGTGCATAATGTATATCTGGACACCACAGTGTCCAGGAACAATTTGCCCTAAGAGGCATAAAGTATTTCTGGTCCCACAGTGTCCAGGAACAATTTGCACTATGAGGCATAATGTATATCTGGTCCCACAGAGTCCAGGAACAATTTGCACTATGAGGCATAATGTATATCTGGTCCCCACAGTGTCCAGAAACAATTTGCACTAAGGGGCAGAATGTATTTCTGGACACCACAGTGTCCAGGAACAATTTGCACTATGAGGCATAAAGTATTTCTGATCCCACAATGTCCAGGAACAATTTGCACTATAAGGCATAATGTATTTCTGGTCCCACAGTGTCCAGGAACAATTTGCACTACGGGGCATAATGTATATCTGGACACCACAGTTTCCATGAACAATTTGTACTACGGGGCATAATGTATTTCTCGTCCCACAGTGTCCAGGAACAGTTTGCACTATGGGGCATAATGTATATCTGGACACCACAGTTTCCAGGAACAATTTGCACTATAAGGCATAATGTATTTCTGGTCCCACAGTGTCCAGGAACAATTTGCACTAAGGTGCATAATGTATATCTGGACACCACAGTGTCCAGGAACAATTTGCCCTAAGAGGCATAAAGTATTTCTGGTCCCACAGTGTCCAGGAACAATTTGCACTATGAGGCATAATGTATATCTGGTCCCACAGAGTCCAGGAACAATTTGCACTATGAGGCATAATGTATATCTGGTCCCCACAGTGTCCAGAAACAATTTGCACTAAGGGGCAGAATGTATTTCTGGACACCACAGTGTCCAGGAACAATTTGCACTATGAGGCATAATGTATTTCTGGTCCCACAGTGTCCAGGAACAATTTGCACTAAGGTGCATAATGTATATCTGGACACCACAGTGTCCAGGAACAATTTGCCCTAAGAGGCATAAAGTATTTCTGGTCCCACAGTGTCCAGGAACAATTTGCACTATGGGGCATAATGTATATCTGGACAGTGTCCAGGAACAATTTGCACTATAAGGCATAATGTATTTCTGGTCCCACAGTGTCCAGGAACAATTTGCACTATGAGGCATAATGTATATCTGGTCCCACAGAGTCCAGGAACAATTTGCACTATGAGGCATAATGTATATCTGGTCCCCACAGTGTCCAGAAACAATTTGCACTAAGGGGCAGAATGTATTTCTGGACACCACAGTGTCCAGGAACAATTTGCACTATGAGGCATAAAGTATTTCTGATCCCACAATGTCCAGGAACAATTTGCACTATAAGGCATAATGTATTTCTGGTCCCACAGTGTCCAGGAACAATTTGCACTAAGGGGCATAATGTATATCTGGACACCACAGTTTCCAGGAACAATTTGTACTACGGGGCATAATGTATTTCTCGTCCCACAGTGTCCAGGAACAGTTTGCACTAAGGGGCATAATGTATATCTGGACAGTGTCCAGGAACAATTTGCACTATGAGGCATAATGTATATCTGGTCCCACAGAGTCCAGGAACAATTTGCACTATAAGGCATAATGTATTTCTGGTCCCACAGTGTCCAGGAACAATTTGCACTAAGGGGCATAATGTATATCTGGACACCACAGTTTCCAGGAACAATTTGCACTACGGGGCATAATGTATTTCTCGTCCCACAGTGTCCAGGAACAGTTTGCACTAAGGGGCATAATGTATATCTGGACAGTGTCCAGGAACAATTTGCACTATGAGGCATAATGTATATCTGGTCCCACAGAGTCCAGGAACAATTTGCACTATGAGGCATAATGTATTTCTGGTCCCACAGTGTCCAGGAACAATTTGCACTAAGTGGCACAATGTATTTCTGCTCAGCACAGTTTCCAGGAACAATTTGCACTATGGGGCATAATGTATTTCTGGTCCCACGGTGTCCAGGAACAATTTGCACTATGAGGCATAATGTATATCTGGTCCCCACAGTGTCCAGAAACAATTTGCACTAAGGGGCAGAATGTATTTCTGGACACCACAGTGTCCAGGAACAATTTGCACTATGAGGCATAAAGTATTTCTGATCCCACAATGTCCAGGAACAATTTGCACTATAAGGCATAATGTATTTCTGGTCCCACAGTGTCCAGGAACAATTTGCACTAAGGGGCATAATGTATATCTGGACACCACAGTTTCCAGGAACAATTTGCACTACGGGGCATAATGTATTTCTCGTCCCACAGTGTCCAGGAACAGTTTGCACTAAGGGGCATAATGTATATCTGGACAGTGTCCAGGAACAATTTGCACTATGAGGCATAATGTATATCTGGTCCCACAGAGTCCAAGAACAATTTGCACTATGAGGCATAATGTATTTCTGGTCCCACAGTGTCCAGGAACAATTTGCACTATAGTGCATAATGTATATCTGGACACCACAGTGTCCAGGAACAATTTGCCCTAAGAGGCATAAAGTATTTCTGGTCCCACAGTGTCCAGGAACAATTTGCACTATGAGGCATAATGTATTTCTGGTCCCACAGTGTCCAGGAACAATTTGCACTAAGGGGCATAATGTATATCTGGACACCACAGTTTCCAGGAACAATTTGCACTACGGGGCATAATGTATTTCTCGTCCCACAGTGTCCAGGAACAGTTTGCACTAAGGGGCATAATGTATATCTGGACAGTGTCCAGGAACAATTTGCACTATGAGGCATAATGTATATCTGGTCCCACAGAGTCCAGGAACAATTTGCACTATGAGGCATAATGTATTTCTGGTCCCACAGTGTCCAGGAACAATTTGCACTATAGTGCATAATGTATATCTGGACACCACAGTGTCCAGGAACAATTTGCCCTAAGAGGCATAAAGTATTTCTGGTCCCACAGTGTCCAGGAACAATTTGCACTATAAGGCATAAAGTATTTCTGGTCCCACAGTGTCCAGGAACAATTTGCACTATGAGGCATAAAGTATTTCTGATCCCACAGTGTCCAGGAACAATTTGCGCTAAGGGGCATAATGTATATCTGCACAATGCCCAGGAACAATTTGCACTATAAGGCATAATGTATTTCTGGTCCCACAGTGTCCAGGAACAATTTGCACTATGAGGCATAATGTATATCTGGTCCCACAGAGTCCAGGAACAATTTGCCCTAAGAGGCATAAAGTATTTCTGGTCCCACAGTGTCCAGGAACAATTTGCACTATGAGGCATAATGTATTTCTGGTCCCACAGTGTCCAGGAACAATTTGCACTAAGGTGCATAATGTATATCTGGACACCACAGTGTCCAGGAACAATTTGCCCTAAGAGGCATAAAGTATTTCTGGTCCCACAGTGTCCAGGAACAATTTGCACTATGGGGCATAATGTATTTCTGGACACCACATGGTACAAGAACAATTTGCACTAAGTAGCGAAATGTGTTTCTGTACACCACAGTGTCCAGGAACAATTTACACTAAGCGGCGTAATGTATTTTTGCTCACCTCAGTGTCCAGACAAAATTTGCACTATGGGGCATAATGTATTTCTGGACACCACATGGTACAAGAACAATTTGCACTAAGTAGCGAAATGTGTTTCTGTACACCACAGTGTCCAGGAACAATTTGCACTAAGCGGCGTAATGTATTTCTGGTCCCACAGTGTCCAGGAACAATTTGCACTATGAGGCGTAATGTATTTCTGGTCCCCACAGTGTTCAGGAATAATTTACACTAAGCGGCGTAATGTATTTCTGCTCACCTCAGTGTCCAGGAACAATTGGCACTAAGTGGCACAATGTATTTCTGCTCACCACAGTGTCCAGGAACAATTTGCACTATGAGCCATAATGTATTTCTGGTCCCACAGTGTCCAGGAACAATTTGCACTATGAGGCATAATGTATTTCTGGTCACACAGTTTCCAGGAACAATTTGCACTACTTTGGTCCCACAGTGTCCAGGAACAATTTGCACTATGGGGCATAATGTATTTCTGGACACCACATGGTACAAGAACAATTTGCACTAAGCGGCGTAATGTATTTCTGGTCCCACAGTGTCCAGGAACAATTTGCACTATGAGCATAATGTATTTCTGGTCCCACAGTGTCCAGGAACAGTTTGCACTAAGGGGCATAATGTATATCTGGACAGTGTCCAGGAACAATTTGCACTATAAGGCATAATGTATTTCTGGTCCCACAGAGTCCAGGAACAATTTGCACTATGAGGCATAATGTATATCTGGTCCCCACAGTGTCCAGAAACAATTTGCACTAAGGGGCAGAATGTATTTCTGGACACCACAGTGTCCAGGAACAATTTGCACTATGAGACATAAAGTATTTCTGATCCCACAGTGTCCAGGAACAATTTGCACTATGGGGCATAATATATATCTGGTCCCCACAGTGTTCACGAATAATTTACACTAAGCGGCGTAATGTATTTCTGCTCACCTCAGTGTCCAGGAACAATTTGCACTAAGTGGCACAATGTATTTCTGCTCACCACAGTGTCCAGGAACAATTTGCACTATGAGCCATAATGTATTTCTGGTCCCACAGTGTCCAGGAACAATTTGCACTATGAGGCATAATGTATTTCTGGTCCCACAGTTTCCAGGAACAATTTGCACTACGGGGCATAATGTATTTCTGGTCCCACCTTGTCCAGGAACAATTTGCACTATGAGGCATAATGTATTTCTGGTCCCTCAGGGTCCAGGAACAATTTGCACTATGGGGCATAATGTATTTCTGGTCCCCACAGTTTCCAGGAACAATTTGCACTACGGGGCATAATGTATTTCTGGTCCCACCGTGTCCAGGAACAATTTGCACTATGAGGCATAATGTATTTCTGGTCCCACAGTTTCCAGGAACAATTTGCACTACGGGGCATAATGTATTTCTGGTCCCACCGTGTCCAGGAACAATTTGCACTATGAGGCATAATGTATTTCTGGTCCCTCAGGGTCCAGGAACAATTTGCACTAAAGAGCAGAATGTATTTCTGGACACCACAGTGTCCAGGAACAATTTGCACTAAGCGGCGTAATGTATTTCTGCTCACCTCAGTGTCCAGGAACAATTTGCACTAAGTGGCACAATGTATTTCTGCTCACCACAGTGTCCAGGAACAATTTGCACTATGGGGCATAATGTATATCTGGTCCCCACAGTTTCCAGGAACAATTTGCACTACGGGGCATAATGTATTTCTGGTCCCACCGTGTCCAGGAACAATTTGCACTATGAGGCATAATGTATTTCTGGTCCCTCAGGGTCCAGGAACAATTTGCACTATGGGGCATAATGTATTTCTGGTCCCCACAGTTTCCAGGAACAATTTGCACTACGGGGCATAATGTATTTCTGGTCCCACCGTGTCCAGGAACAATTTGCACTATGAGGCATAATGTATTTCTGGTCCCACAGTTTCCAGGAACAATTTGCACTACGGGGCATAATGTATTTCTGGTCCCACCGTGTCCAGGAACAATTTGCACTATTGGGCATAATGTATTTCTGGTCCCACAGTGTCCAGGAACAATTTGCACTATGGGGCATAATGTATATCTGGTCCCCACAGTGTCAAGGAACAATTTGCACCACATTGTCCAGGAATAATTTGCACTAAGTGGCGCAATGTGTTTCTGCACACCACAGTGTATAGGAACAATTTGCACTACGGGGCATAATGTATTTCTGGTCCCACAGTGTCCAGGAACAATTTGCACTATGGGGCATAATGTATATCTGGTCCCTACAGTGTCAAGGAACAATTTGCACTATGGGGCAGAATGTATTTCTGGACACCCCATACTGGAAAGTGTTAATGGATACCATGCTGACGAGAAATACATTATGCCCAATAGTACAAATTGGTCCTGGACCCCTAGTACAAATTATTCCTGGATACCATGGTGAGCAGAAATACACTATGCCCCATAGTGCAAATTGGTCCCGGACACCGTGGTGACCAAATATACATTATGCCCCACAGTTTAAAGTGTTCATGGATACCATGTTGATGAGAAATACATTATGCCCCATAGTGCATTTTGGTCCTGGACAATTTGGTGACCAGAAATACATTATGCCCCAAAGTGGAAGGGGTTCATGGATACCATGATGACCAGAAATACATTATGTCCCATAGTGCATTTTGGTCCTGGACACTTTGGTGACCAGAAATACATTATACCCCATAATGGAAAGTGTTCATGGATACCATGATGACGAGAAATACATTATGCCCCATAGTGCATTTTGGTCCTGGACACTTTGGTGACCAGAAATACATTATGCCCCAAAGTGGAAGGTATTCATGGATACCATGATGACCAGAAATACATTATGCCCCATAGTGCATTTTGGTCCTGGACACTTTGGTGACCAGAAATACATTATGAAATACAATGTGGAAGGTGTTCATGGATACCATGATGGCCAGAAATACATTGTGCCCCATAGTGCATTTTGGTCCTGGACACTTTGGTGACCAGAAATACATTATGCCCCATAATGGAAAGTGTTCATGGATACCATGATGACGAGAAATAGTGCATTTTGGTGCTGGACACTTTGGTGACCAGAAATACATTATGCCCCATAGTGCAAATTATTTCTGGATACTATGGTGACCTGAAATACATTATTCCCTATAATGTAAAGTGTTCCTGGATACCATAGTAACTAGAAATACAATATGCCCCATAGTGCAAATTGGTCCTGGACACCGTGGTGTCCAAATATACATTATGCCCCATAGTGGAAAGTGTTCATGGATACCATGCTGACCAGAAATACATTTTGCCCCATAGTGCATTTGGGTTCTGGACACTTTGGTGACCAGAAATACATTATGCCCATAGTGAATTTTGGTCCTGGACACTTTGGTGACCAAAAATACATTTTGCCCCATAGTGCAAATTATTCCTGAATACCATGATGACCAGAAATACATTATGCCCCATTGTGCATTTTGGTCCTGGACACTTTGGTGACCAGAAACGCCCCATAGTGTATTTTGGTCCTGGACACTTTGGTGACCAGAAATACATTATGCCACATAGTGCAAATTGGTCCTGGACACCGTGGTGACCAAATATACATTATGCCCCACAGTGGAAAGTGTTCATGGATACCATGATGACGAGAAATACATTATGCCCAATAGTACAAATTGGTCCTGGACCCCTAGTACAAATTATTCCTGGATACCATGGTGACTAGAAATACACTATGCCCCATAGTGCAAATTGGTCCCGGACACCGTGGTGACCAAATATACATTATGCCCCACAGTTTAAAGTGTTCATGGATACCATGTTGATGAGAAATACATTATGCCCCATAGTGCATTTTGGTCCTGGACACTTTGGTGACCAGAAATACATTATGCCCCATAGTGGAAAGTGTTCATGGATACCATAATGATGAGAAATACATTATGCCCCATAGTGCATTTTGGTCCTGGACACTTTGGTGACCAGAAATACATTATGCCCCATAGTGCATTTTGGCCCTGGACACTTTGGTGACCAGAAATACATTATGCCCCATAGTGCAAATTATTTCTGGATACCATGGTGACCAGAAATACATTATGCCCCATACTGTAAAGTGTTCCTGGATACCATAGTAACTAGAAATACAATATGCCCCATAGTGCAAATTGGTCCTGGACACCGTGGTGACCAAATATACATTATGCCCCATAGTGGAAAGTGTTCATGGATACCATGATGACGAGAAATACATTATGCCCCATAGTGCATTTTGGTCCTGGACACTTTGGTGACCAGAAATACATTATGCCCCATAGTGCATTTTGGTCCTGGACACTTTGGTGACCAAAAATACATTATGCCCCATAGTGGAAAGTGTTCATGGATACCATAATGATGAGAAATACATTATGCCCCATAGTGCATTTTGGTCCTGGACACTTTGGTGACCAGAAATACATTATGCCCCATAGTGCATTTTGGCCCTGGACACTTTGGTGACCAGAAATACATTATGCCCCATAGTGCAAATTATTTCTGGATACCATGGTGACCAGAAATACATTATGCCCCATACTGTAAAGTGTTCCTGGATACCATAGTAACTAGAAATACAATATGCCCCATAGTGCAAATTGGTCCTGGACACCGTGGTGTCCAAATATACATTATGCCCCATAGTGGAAAGTGTTCATGGATACCATGCTGACCAGAAATACATTTTGCCCCATAGTGCATTTGGGTTCTGGACACTTTGGTGACCAGAAATACATTATGCCCATAGTGAATTTTGGTCCTGGACACTTTGGTGACCAAAAATACATTTTGCCCCATAGTGCAAATTATTCCTGAATACCATGATGACCAGAAATACATTATGCCCCATTGTGCATTTTGGTCCTGGACACTTTGGTGACCAGAAACGCCCCATAGTGTATTTTGGTCCTGGACACTTTGGTGACCAGAAATACATTATGCCACATAGTGCAAATTGGTCCTGGACACCGTGGTGACCAAATATACATTATGCCCCACAGTGGAAAGTGTTCATGGATACCATGATGACGAGAAATACATTATGCCCAATAGTACAAATTGGTCCTGGACCCCTAGTACAAATTATTCCTGGATACCATGGTGACTAGAAATACACTATGCCCCATAGTGCAAATTGGTCCCGGACACCGTGGTGACCAAATATACATTATGCCCCACAGTTTAAAGTGTTCATGGATACCATGTTGATGAGAAATACATTATGCCCCATAGTGCATTTTGGTCCTGGACAATTTGGTGACCAGAAATACATTATGCCCCAAAGTGGAAGGGGTTCATGGATACCATGATGACCAGAAATACATTATGCCCCATAGTGAATTTGGGTCCTGGACACTTTGGTGACCAGAAATACATTTTGCCCCATAGTGCAAATTATTCCTGAATACCATGGTGACCAGAAATACACTATGCCCCATAGTGCAAATTGGTCCCGGACACCGTGGTGACCAAATATACATTATGCCCCATAGTGGAAAGTGTTCATGGATACCATGATGACGAGAAATACATTATGCCCCATAGTGCATTTTGGTCCTGGACACTTTGGTGACCAGAAATACATTATGCCCCATAGTGCATTTTGGTCCTGGACACTTTGGTGACCAAAAATACATTATGCCCCATAGTGGAAAGTGTTCATGGATACCATAATGATGAGAAATACATTATGCCCCATAGTGCATTTTGGTCCTGGACACTTTGGTGACCAGAAATACATTATGCCCCATAGTGCATTTTGGCCCTGGACACTTTGGTGACCAGAAATACATTATGCCCCATAGTGCAAATTATTTCTGGATACCATGGTGACCAGAAATACATTATGCCCCATACTGTAAAGTGTTCCTGGATACCATAGTAACCAGAAATACAATATGCCCCATAGTGCAAATTGGTCCTGGACACCGTGGTGTCCAAATATACATTATGCCCCATAGTGGAAAGTGTTCATGGATACCATGCTGACCAGAAATACATTTTGCCCCATAGTGCATTTGGGTCCTGGACACTTTGGTGACCAGAAATACATTATGCCCATAGTGAATTTTGGTCCTGGACACTTTGGTGACCAAAAATACATTTTGCCCCATAGTGCAAATTATTCCTGAATACCATGATGACCAGAAATACATTATGCCCCATTGTGTATTTTGGTCCTGGACACTTTGGTGACCAGAAATACATTATGCCACATAGTGCAAATTGGTCCTGGACACCGTGGTGAGCAAATATACATTATGCCCCACAGTGGAAAGTGTTCATGGATACCATGATGACGAGAAATACATTATGCCCAATAGTACAAATTGGTCCTGGACCCCTGGTACAAATTATTCCTGGATACCATGGTGACCAGAAATACACTATGCCCCATAGTGCAAATTGGTCCCGGACACCGTGGTGACCAAATATACATTATGCCCCACAGTTTAAAGTGTTCATGGATACCATGTTGATGAGAAATACATTATGCCCCATAGTGCATTTTGGTCCTGGACAATTTGGTGACCAGAAATACATTATGCCCCAAAGTGGAAGGGGTTCATGGATACCATGATGACCAGAAATGCATTATGCCCCATAGTGAATTTGGGTCCTGGACACTTTGGTGACCAGAAATACATTTTGCCCCATAGTGCAAATTATTCCTGAATACCATGGTGACCAGAAATACACTATGCCCCATAGTGCAAATTGGTCCCGGACACCGTGGTGACCAAATATACATTATGCCCCACAGTTTAAAGTGTTCATGGATACCATGTTGATGAGAAATACATTATGCCCCATAGTGCATTTTGGTCCTGGACAATTTGGTGACCAGAAATACATTATGCCCCAAAGTGGAAGGGGTTCATGGATACCATGATGACCAGAAATACATTATGCCCCATAGTGCATTTTGGTCCTGGACACTTTGGTGACCAGAAATACATTATACCCCATAGTGCAAATTGGTCCTGCAAACTGTGGTGACCAGAAATCCATTATGCCCCATAGTGGAAAGTGTTCATGGATACCATGATGACGAGAAATACATTATGCCCCATAGTGCATTTTGGTCCTGGACACTTTGGTGACCAGAAATACATTATGCCCCATAATGGAAAGTGTTCATGGATACCATGATGACGAGAAATACATTATGCCCCATAGTGCATTTTGGTCCTGGACACTTTGGTGACCAGAAATACATTATGCCCCATAGTGCAAATTATTTCTGGATACCATGGTGACAAGAAACACATTATGCCCCATACTGTAAAGTGTTCCTGGATACCATAGTAACCAGAAATACAATATGCCCCATAGTGCAAATTGGTCCTGGACACCGTGGTGACCAAATATACATTATGCCCCAAAGTGGAAAGTGTTCATGGATACCATGCTGACCAGAAATACATTTTGCCCCATAGTGCAAATTGGTCCTGGACACCGTGGTGACCAAATATACATTATGCCCCACAGTGGAAAGTGTTCATGGATACCATGATGACGAGAAATACATTATGCCCCATAGTGCATTTTGGTCCTGGACACTTTGGTGACCAGAAATACATTATGCCCCATAGTGCAAATTGGTCCTGCAAACTGTGGAGACCAGAAATCCATTATGCCCCATAGTGGAAAGTGTTCATGGATACCATGATGACGAGAAATACAATATGCCCCATAGTACAAATTGGTCCTGGACACCGTGGTGACCAAATATACATTATGCCCCAAAGTGGAAAGTGTTCATGGATACCATGCTGACCAGAAATATATATTGCCCCATAGTGCAAATTGGTCCTGGACACCGTGGTGACCAAATATACATTATGCCCCACAGTGGAAAGTGTTCATGGATACCATGATGACGAGAAATACATTATGCCCCATAGTGCATTTTGGTCCTGGACACTTTGGTGACCAGAAATACATTATGCCCCATAGTGCAAATTGGTCCTGCAAACTGTGGAGACCAGAAATCCATTATGCCCCATAGTGGAAAGTGTTCATGGATACCATGATGACGAGAAATACATTATGCCCCATAGTGCATTTTGGTCCTGGACACTTTGGTGACCAGAAATACATTATGCCCCATAGTGGAAGGTGTCCATGGATACCATGATGACGAGAAATACATTATACCCATAGTGCAAAGTGTTCCTGGATACCATAGTAACCAGAAATACAATATGCCCCATAGTGCAAATTGGTCTTGGACACCGTGGTGACCAGAAATACATTATGCCCCATAGTGCAAATTATTTCTTAATACCATGGTGGCCAGAAATACACTATGCCCCATAGTGCAAATTGGTCCTGCACACTTTGGTGACCAGAAATACAATATGCCCCTTGTGCATTTTGGTCCTGGACACTTTGGTGACCAGAAATACATTATGCCCCATAATGGAAAGTGTTCATGGATACCATGATGACGAGAAATACATTATGCCCCATAGTGAATTTTGGTCCTGGACACTTTGGTGACCAGAAATACATTTTGCCCCATAGTGCAAATTATTTCTGAATACCATGGTGACCAGAAATACACTATGCCCCATAGTGCAAATTGGTCCTGGACACTTTGGTGACCAGAAATGCCCCATAGTGTATTTTGGTCCTGGACACTTTGGTGACCAGAAATACATTATGCCCCATAGTGCAAATTTTTCCAGCAGACTGTGGTGACAAGAAATCCATTATGCCCCATAGTGGAAAGTGTTCTTGGATACCATGATGACGAGAAATACATTATGCCCCATAGTGCAAATTATTTCTTAATACCATGGTGGCCAGAAATACACTATGCCCCATAGTGCAAATTGGTCCTGGACACTTTGGTGACCAGAAATACATTATGCCCCATAGTGCATTTTGGTCCTGGACACCTTGGTGACCAGAAATACATTATGCCATATAGTGCAAATTATTTCTGGATACCATGGTGACCAGAAATACATTATGCCCTATAATGTAAAGTGTTCCTGCATAGTGCATTTTGGTCCTGGACACTTTGGTGACCAGAAATACATTATGCCCCATAGTGCAAATTGGTCCTGGACACCGTGGTGACCAAATATGCATTATGCCCCACAGTGGAAAGTGTTCATGGATACCATGTTGATGAGAAATACATAATGCCCCATAGTGCATTTTGGTACTGGACAATTTGGTGACCAGAAATACATTATGCCCAAAAGTGGAAGGGGTTCATGGATACCATGATGACCAGAAATACATTATGCCCCATAGTGCATTTTGGTCCTGGACACTTTAGTGACCAGAAATACACTATGCCCCATAGTGCAAATTGGTCCTGCAGACTGTGGTGACCAGAAATCCATTATGCCCCATATTGGAAAGTGTTCATGGATACTCTGATGACGAGAAATACATTATGCCCCATAGTGAATTTTGGTCCTGGACACTTTGGTGACCAGAAATACATTATGCCCCATAGTGCATTTTGGTCCTGGACACTTTGGTGACCAAAAATACATTATGCCCCATAGTGCAAATTGGTCCTGCAAACTGTGGAGACCAGAAATCCATTATGCCCCATAGTGGAAAGTGTTCATGGATACCATGATGACGAGAAATACATTATGCCCCATAGTGCATTTTGGTCCTGGACACTTTGGTGACCAGAAATACATTATGCCCCATAGTGGAAGGTGTCCATGGATACCATGATGACGAGAAATACATTATACCCATAGTGCAAAGTGTTCCTGGATACCATAGTAACCAGAAATACAATATGCCCCATAGTGCAAATTGGTCTTGGACACCGTGGTGACCAGAAATACATTATGCCCCATAGTGCAAATTATTTCTTAATACCATGGTGGCCAGAAATACACTATGCCCCATAGTGCAAATTGGTCCTGCACACTTTGGTGACCAGAAATACAATATGCCCCATTGTGCATTTTGGTCCTGGACACTTTGGTGACCAGAAATACATTATGCCCCATAATGGAAAGTGTTCATGGATACCATGATGACGAGAAATACATTATGCCCCATAGTGAATTTTGGTCCTGGACACTTTGGTGACCAGAAATACATTTTGCCCCATAGTGCAAATTATTTCTGAATACCATGGTGACCAGAAATACACTATGCCCCATAGTGCAAATTGGTCCTGGACACTTTGGTGACCAGAAATGCCCCATAGTGTATTTTGGTCCTGGACACTTTGGTGACCAGAAATACATTATGCCCCATAGTGCAAATTGGTCCTGCAGACTGTGGTGACCAGAAATCCATTATGCCCCATATTGGAAAGTGTTCATGGATACCCTGATGACGAGAAATACATTATGCCCCATAGTGCATTTTGGTCCTGGACACTTTGGTGACCAAAAATACATAATGCCCCATAGTGCAAATTATTTCTGGATACCATGGTGACCAGAAATACATTATGCCCTATAATGTAAAGTGCTCCTGGATAGTACATTTTGGTCCTGGACACTTTGGTGACCAGAAATACATTATGCCCCATAGTGCAAATTGGTCCTGCAGACTGTGGTGACAAGAAATCCATTATGCCCCATAGTGGAAAGTGTTCTTGGATACCATGATGACGAGAAATACATTATGCCCCATAGTGCAAATTATTTCTTAATACCATGGTGGCCAGAAATACACTATGCCCCATAGTGCAAATTGGTCCTGGACACTTTGGTGACCAGAAATACATTATGCCCCATAGTGCATTTTGGTCCTGGACACCTTGGTGACCAGAAATACATTATGCCATATAGTGCAAATTATTTCTGGATACCATGGTGACCAGAAATACATTATGCCCTATAATGTAAAGTGTTCCTGGATAGTGCATTTTGGTCCTGGACACTTTGGTGACCAGAAATACATTATGCCCCATAGTGCAAATTGGTCCTGGACACCGTGGTGACCAAATATGCATTATGCCCCACAGTGGAAAGTGTTCATGGATACCATGTTGATGAGAAATACATAATGCCCCATAGTGCATTTTGGTACTGGACAATTTGGTGACCAGAAATACATTATGCCCAAAAGTGGAAGGGGTTCATGGATACCATGATGACCAGAAATACATTATGCCCCATAGTGCATTTTGGTCCTGGACACTTTGGTGACCAGAAATACACTATGCCCCATAGTGCAAATTGGTCCTGCAGACTGTGGTGACCAGAAATCCATTATGCCCCATATTGGAAAGTGTTCATGGATACTCTGATGACGAGAAATACATTATGCCCCATAGTGAATTTTGGTCCTGGACACTTTGGTGACCAGAAATACATTATGCCCCATAGTGCATTTTGGTCCTGGACACTTTGGTGACCAAAAATACATAATGCCCCATAGTGCAAATTATTTCTGGATACCATGGTGACCAGAAATATATTATGCCCTATTATGTAAAGTGTTCCTGGATAGTGCATTTTGGTAATGGACACTTTGGTGACCAGAAATACATTATGCCCCATAGTGCAAATTGGTCCTGCAGACTGTGGTGACAAGAAATCCATTATGCCCCATAGTGCAAAGTGTTCTTGGATACCATGATGACGAGAAATACATTATGCCCCATAGTGCATTTGGGTCCTGGACACTTTGGTGACAAGATATACATTAAGACCCATAGTGCATTTTGGTCCTGGACACTTTGGTGACCAGAAATACATTATGCCCCATAGTGCATTTTGGTCCTGGACACTTTGGTGACCAAAAATACATAATGCCCCATAGTGCAAATTATTTCTGGATACCATGGTGACCAGAAATACATTATGCCCTATAATGCAAAGTGTTCCTGGATAGTGCATTTTGGTCCTGGACACTTTGGTGACCAGAAATACATTATGCCCCATAGTGCAAATTGGTCCTGCAGACTGTGGTGACAAGAAATCCATTATGCCCCATAGTGGAAAGTGTTCTTGGATACCATGATGACGAGAAATACATTATGCCCCATAGTGCAAATTGGTCCTGGACACCTTGGTGACCAGAAATACATTATGCCCCATAGTGCATTTTGGTCCTGGACACTTTGGTGACCAGAAATACATTATGCCCCATAGTGCAAATTATTTCTGGATACCATGGTGACCAGAAATACATTATGCCCTATAATGTAAAGTGTTCCTGGATAGTGCATTTTGGTCCTGGACACTTTGGTGACCAGAAATACATTATGCCCCATAGTGCAAATTGGTCCTGCAGACTGTGGTGACAAGAAATCCATTATGCCCCATAGTGGAAAGTGTTCTTGGATACCATGATGACGAGAAATACATTATGCCCCATAGTGCATTTGGGTCCTGGACACTTTGGTGACCAGAAATACATTATGACCCATAGTGCATTTTGGTCCTGGACACTTTGGTGACCAGAAATACATTATGCCCCATACTGTAAAGTGTTCCTGGATACCATAGTTACCAGAAATACAATATGCCCCATAGTGCATTTTGGTCCTGCATAGCGTGGTGACCGGAAATACATTATGCCCCATAGTGGAAAGTGTTCATGGATACCATGATGACGAGAAATACATTATGCCCCATAGTGGAAAGTGTTCATGGATACCATGATGACGAGAAATTCATCATGCCCCATAGTGGAAGGTGTCCATGGATACCATGATGACGAGAAATACATTATGCCCCATAGTGCATTTGGGTCCTGGACACTTTGGTGAACAGAAATACATTATGCCCAATAGTGCATTTTGGTCCTGGGCACTTTGGTGACCAGAAATACATTATGCCCCATAGTGCAAATTGGTCCTGGACACTTTGGTGACCAGAAATACATTATGCCCCATAGTGCATTTTGGTCCTGGACACCTTGGTGACCAGAAATTCATTATGCCCCATAGTGCAATTTGGTCCTGGACACCTTGGTGACCAGAAATACATTATGCCCCATAGTGGATAGTGTTCATGGATACCATGATGACGAGAAATACATTACGCCCCATAGGGCATTTTGGTCCTGGGCACTTTGGTGACCAGAAATACATAATGCCCCATAGTGCATTTTGGTACTGGACAATTTGGTGACCAGAAATACATTATGCCCCAAAGTGGAAGGGGTTCATGGATACCATGATGACCAGAAATACATTATGCCCCATAGTGCATTTTGGTCCTGGACACTTTGGTGACCAGAAATACACTATGCCCCATAGTGCAAATTGGTCCTGCAGACTGTGGTGACCAGAAATCCATTATGCCCCATATTGGAAAGTGTTCATGGATACTCTGATGACGAGAAATACATTATGCCCCATAGTGAATTTTGGTCCTGGACACTTTGGTGACCAGAAATACATTATGCCCCATAGTGCATTTTGGTCCTGGACACTTTGGTGACCAAAAATACATAATGCCCCATAGTGCAAATTATTTCTGGATACCATGGTGACCAGAAATATATTATGCCCTATTATGTAAAGTGTTCCTGGATAGTGCATTTTGGTAATGGACACTTTGGTGACCAGAAATACATTATGCCCCATAGTGCAAATTGGTCCTGGACACCGTGGTGACCAAATATGCATTATGCCCCACAGTGGAAAGTGTTCATGGATACCATGTTGATGAGAAATACATAATGCCCCATAGTGCATTTTGGTACTGGACAATTTGGTGACCAGAAATACATTATGCCCAAAAGTGGAAGGGGTTCATGGATACCATGATGACCAGAAATACATTATGCCCCATAGTGCATTTTGGTCCTGGACACTTTGGTGACCAGAAATACACTATGCCCCATAGTGCAAATTGGTCCTGCAGACTGTGGTGACCAGAAATCCATTATGCCCCATATTGGAAAGTGTTCATGGATACTCTGATGACGAGAAATACATTATGCCCCATAGTGAATTTTGGTCCTGGACACTTTGGGGACCAGAAATACATTATGCCCCATAGTGCATTTTGGTCCTGGACACTTTGGTGACCAAAAATACATAATGCCCCATAGTGCAAATTATTTCTGGATACCATGGTGACCAGAAATATATTATGCCCTATTATGTAAAGTGTTCCTGGATAGTGCATTTTGGTAATGGACACTTTGGTGACCAGAAATACATTATGCCCCATAGTGCAAATTGGTCCTGCAGACTGTGGTGACAAGAAATCCATTATGCCCCATAGTGCAAAGTGTTCTTGGATACCATGATGACGAGAAATACATTATGCCCCATAGTGCATTTGGGTCCTGGACACTTTGGTGACAAGATATACATTAAGACCCATAGTGCATTTTGGTCCTGGACACTTTGGTGACCAGAAATACATTATGCCCCATAGTGCATTTTGGTCCTGGACACTTTGGTGACCAAAAATACATAATGCCCCATAGTGCAAATTATTTCTGGATACCATGGTGACCAGAAATACATTATGCCCTATAATGCAAAGTGTTCCTGGATAGTGCATTTTGGTCCTGGACACTTTGGTGACCAGAAATACATTATGCCCCATAGTGCAAATTGGTCCTGCAGACTGTGGTGACAAGAAATCCATTATGCCCCATAGTGGAAAGTGTTCTTGGATACCATGATGACGAGAAATACATTATGCCCCATAGTGCAAATTGGTCCTGGACACCTTGGTGACCAGAAATACATTATGCCCCATAGTGCATTTTGGTCCTGGACACTTTGGTGACCAGAAATACATTATGCCCCATAGTGCAAATTATTTCTGGATACCATGGTGACCAGAAATACATTATGCCCTATAATGTAAAGTGTTCCTGGATAGTGCATTTTGGTCCTGGACACTTTGGTGACCAGAAATACATTATGCCCCATAGTGCAAATTGGTCCTGCAGACTGTGGTGACAAGAAATCCATTATGCCCCATAGTGGAAAGTGTTCTTGGATACCATGATGACGAGAAATACATTATGCCCCATAGTGCATTTGGGTCCTGGACACTTTGGTGACCAGAAATACATTATGACCCATAGTGCATTTTGGTCCTGGACACTTTGGTGACCAGAAATACATTATGCCCCATACTGTAAAGTGTTCCTGGATACCATAGTTACCAGAAATACAATATGCCCCATAGTGCATTTTGGTCCTGCATAGCGTGGTGACCGGAAATACATTATGCCCCATAGTGGAAAGTGTTCATGGATACCATGATGACGAGAAATACATTATGCCCCATAGTGGAAAGTGTTCATGGATACCATGATGACGAGAAATTCATCATGCCCCATAGTGGAAGGTGTCCATGGATACCATGATGACGAGAAATACATTATGCCCCATAGTGCATTTGGGTCCTGGACACTTTGGTGAACAGAAATACATTATGCCCAATAGTGCATTTTGGTCCTGGGCACTTTGGTGACCAGAAATACATTATGCCCCATAGTGCAAATTGGTCCTGGACACTTTGGTGACCAGAAATACATTATGCCCCATAGTGCATTTTGGTCCTGGACACCTTGGTGACCAGAAATTCATTATGCCCCATAGTGCAATTTGGTCCTGGACACCTTGGTGACCAGAAATACATTATGCCCCATAGTGGATAGTGTTCATGGATACCATGATGACGAGAAATACATTACGCCCCATAGGGCATTTTGGTCCTGGGCACTTTGGTGACCAGAAATACATAATGCCCCATAGTGCATTTTGGTACTGGACAATTTGGTGACCAGAAATACATTATGCCCCAAAGTGGAAGGGGTTCATGGATACCATGATGACCAGAAATACATTATGCCCCATAGTGCATTTTGGTCCTGGACACTTTGGTGACCAGAAATACACTATGCCCCATAGTGCAAATTGGTCCTGCAGACTGTGGTGACCAGAAATCCATTATGCCCCATAGTGCAAATTATTTCTGGATACCATGGTGACCAGAAATACATTATGCCCCATAGTGGAAAGTGTTCATGGATACCATGATGACGAGAAATACATCATGCCTCATAGTGGAAGGTGTCCATGGATACCATGATGACGAGAAATACATTATGCCCCATAGTGCATTTGGGTCCTGGACACTTTGGTGAACAGAAATACATTATGCCCAATAGTGCATTTTGGTCCTGGGCACTTTGGTGACCAGAAATATATTATGCCCCATAGTGCAAATTGGTCCTGGACACTTTGGTGACCAGAAATACATTATGCCCCATAGTGCAAATTATTTCTGGATACCATGGTGACCAGAAATACATTATGCCCTATAATGTAAAGTGTTCCAGGATAGTGCATTTTGGTCCTGGACACTTTGGTGACCAGAAATACATTATGCCCCATAGTGCAAATTGGTCCTGCAGACTGTGGTGACAAGAAATCCATTATGCCCCATAGTGGAAAGTGTTCTTGGATACCATGATGACGAGAAATACATTATGCCCCATAGTGCATTTGGGTCCTGGACACTTTGGTGACCAGAAATACATTATGCCCCATAGTGCATTTTGGTCCTGCATAGCGTGGTGACCAGAAATACATTATGCCCCATAGTGGAAAGTATTCATGGATACCATGATGACGAGAAATACAGTATGCCCCATAGTGGAAAGTGTTCATGGATACCATGATGACGAGAAATTCATCATGCCCCATAGTGGAAGGTGTCCATGGATACCATGATGACGAGAAATACATTATGCCCCATAGTGCATTTGGGTCCTGGACACTTTGGTGAACAGAAATACATTATGCCCAATAGTGCATTTTGGTCCTGGGCACTTTGGTGACCAGAAATACATTATGCCCCATAGTGCAAATTGGTCCTGGACACTTTGGTGACCAGAAATACATTATGCCCCATAGTGCATTTTGGTCCTGGACACCTTGGTGACCAGAAATTCATTATGCCCCATAGTGCATTTTGGTCCTGGACACCTTGGTGACCAGAAATACATTATGCCCCATAGTGGAAAGTGTTCTTGGATACCATGATGACGAGAAATACATTATGCCCCATAGTGCATTTGGGTCCTGGACACTTTGGTGACCAGAAATACATTATGCCCCATAGTGCATTTTGGTCCTGCATAGCGTGGTGACCAGAAATACATTATGCCCCATAGTGGAAAGTGTTCATGGATACCATGATGACGAGAAATACAGTATGCCCCATAGTGGAAAGTGTTCATGGATACCATGATGACGAGAAATTCATCATGCCCCATAGTGGAAGGTGTCCATGGATACCATGATGACGAGAAATACATTACGCCCCATAGGGCATTTTGGTCCTGGGCACTTTGGTGACCAGAAATACATAATGCCCCACAGTGCATTTTGGTACTGGACAATTTGGTGACCAGAAATACATTATGCCCCAAAGTAGAAGGGGTTCATGGATACCATGATGACCAGAAATACATTATGCCCCATAGTGCATTTTGGTCCTGGACACTTTGGTGACCAGAAATACATTATGCCCCATAGTGCATTTTGGTCCTGGACACCTTGGTGACCAGAAATACATTATGCCCCATAGTGCAAATTATTTCTGGATACCATGGTGACCAGAAATACATTATGCCTCATAGTGGAAGGTGTCCATGGATACCATGATGACGAGAAATACATTATGCCCCATAGTGCATTTGGGTCCTGGACACTTTGGTGAACAGAAATACATTATGCCCAATAGTGCATTTTGGTCCTGGGCACTTTGGTGACCAGAAATACATTATGCCCCATAGTGCAAATTGGTCCTGGACACTTTGGTGACCAGAAATACATTATGCCCCATAGTGCATTTTGGTCCTGGACACCTTGGTGACCAGAAATTCGTTATGCTCCATAGTGCATTTTGGTTATGGACACCTTGGTGACCAGAAGTACATTATGCCCCATAGTGGATAGTGTTCATGGATACCATGATAACGAGAAATACATTATGCCCCATAGTGCCCTATAGTGCAAATTGGTCATGGACACTTTGGAGACCAGAAATACATCATGCCCCATGGTGGAAGGTGTCCATGGATACCATGATGACGAGAAATACATTATACCCCATAGTGCAAATTGGTCCTGGACACTTTGGTGACCAGAAATACATCATGCCCCCTAGTGCATTTTGGTCCTGGACACTTTGGTGAACAGAAATACATTATGCCCCATAGTGCAAATTGGTCCTGGACACTTTGGTAACCAGAAATACATTATGCCCCATAGTGCATTTTGGTCCTGGACACCTTGCAGACCAGAAATACATTATGCCCCATAGTGGAAAGTGTTCATGGATACCATAATGACGAGAAATACATTATGCCCCATAGTGCCCTATAGTGCAAATTGGTCATGGACACTTTGGAGACCAGAAATACATCATGCCCCATAGTGCATTTTGGTCCGGGACACTTTGGTGAACAGAAATACATTATGCCCCATAGTGCATTTTGGTCCTGGGCACTTTGGTGACCAGAAATATATTATGCCCCATAGTGCATTTTGGTCCTGGACACCTTGGTGCCCAGAAGTACATTATGCATCATAGTGGAAAGTGTTCATGGATACCATGATGACGAGAAATACATTATGCCCCATAGTGCCTATAGTGCAAATTGGTCATGGACACTTTGGAGACCAGAAATACATGATGCCCCATAGTAGAAGGTGTCCATGGATACCATGATGACGAGAAATACATTATACCCCATAGTGCAAATTGGTCCTGGACACTTTGGTGACCAGAAATACATCATGCCCCATAGTGCATTTTGGTCCTGGACACTTTGGTGAACAGAAATACATTATGCCCCATAGTGCATTTTGGTCCTGGGCACTTTGGTGACCAGAAATGCATTATGCCCCATAGTGCATTTTGGTCCTGGGCACTTTGGTGACCAGAAATACATTATGCCCCATAGTGCATTTTGGTCCTGGACACCTTGGTGACCAGAAATACATTATGCCCCATAGTGGAAAGTGTTCATGGATACCATGATGACGAGAAATACATTATGCCCCATAGTGCAAATTAGTCCTGGACACTTTGGAGACCAGAAATACATCATGCCCCATAGTGGAAGGTGTCCATGGATACCATGATGACGAGAAATACATTATGCCCCATAGTGCAAATTGGCCCTGGACACTTTGGTGACCAGAAATACATTATGCCCCATAGTGCATTTTGGTCCTGGACACCTTGGTGACCAGAAATACATTATGCCCCATAGTGCATTTTGGTCCTGGGCAATTGTGTGACCAGAAATGCATTATGCCCCATAGTGCATTTTGGTCCTGGACACTTTGGTGACAAGAATTACATTATGCCCCATAGTGAATTTTGGTCCTGGACACTTTGGTGACCAGAAATACATTTTGCCCCATAGTGCAAATTATTTCTGAATACCATGGTGACCAGAAATACACTATGCCCCATAGTGCAAATTGGTCCTGGACACTTTGGTGACCAGAAATACAATATGCCCCATTGTGCATTTTGGTCCTGGACACTTTGGTGACCAGAAATGCCCCATAGTGTATTTTGGTCCCGGACACTTTGGTGACCAGAAATACATTATGCCCCATAGTGCAAATTTCTTCCTGGACACCGTGGTGACCAAATATACATTATGCCCCACAGTGGAAAGGGTTCATGGATACCATGTTGATGAGAAATACATAATGCCCCATAGTGCATTTTGGTCCTGGACACTTTGGTGACCAGAAATACATTATGCCCCAAAGTGGAAGGGGTTCATGGATACCATGATGACCAGAAATGCATTATGCCCCATAGTGCATTTTGGTCCTGGACACTTTGGTGACCAGAAATACATTATGCCCCATAATGGAAAGTGTTCATGGATACCGTGATGACGAGAAATACATTATGCCCCATAGTGCATTTTTGTCCTGGACACTTTGGTGACCAGAAATACATTATGCCCCATAGTGCATTTTGGTCCTGGACACTTTGGTGACCAGAAATACATTATGCCCCAAAGTGGAAGGGGTTCATGGATACCATGATGACCAGAAATACATTATGCCCCATAGTGCATTTTGGTCCTGGACGCTTTGGTGACCAGAAATACACTATGCCCCATAGTGCAAATTGGTCCTGCAGACTGTGGTGACCAGAAATCCATTATGCCCCATATTGGAAAGTGTTCTTGGATACCCTGATGACGAGAAATACATTATACCCCATAGTGCATTTTGGTCCTGGACACTTTGGTGACCAGAAATACATTATGCCCCATAGTGCTTTTTGGTCCTGGACACTTTGGTGACCAGAAAAACATTATGCGCCATAGTGGAAAGTCTTCATGGATACCATGAAGACGAGAAATACATTATGCCCCATAGTGCATTTTGGTCCTGGACACTTTGGTGACCAGAAATACACTATGCCCCATAGTGCAAATTGGTCCTGCAGACTGTGGTGACCAGAAATCCATTATGCCCCATATTGGAAAGTGTTCTTGGATACCCTGATGACGAGAAATACATTATACCCCATAGTGCATTTTGGTCCTGGACACTTTGGTGACCAGAAATACATTATGCCCCATAGTGCATTTTGGTCCTGGACACCTTGGTGACCAGAAATACATTATGCCCCATAGTGGCAAGTGTTCATGGATACCATGATGACGAGAAATACATTATGCCCCATAGTGCATTTTGGTCCTGGACACTTTGGTGACCAGAAATACACTATGCCCCATAGTGCAAATTGGTCCTGCAGACTGTGGTGACCAGAAATCCATTATGCCCCATATTGGAAAGTGTTCATGGATACCATGATGACGAGAAATACATTATGCCCCATAGTGAATTTTGGTCCTGGACACTTTGGTGACCAGAAATACATTTTGCCCCATAGTGCAAATTATTTCTGAATACCATGGTGACCAGAAATACACTATGCCCCATAGTGCAAATTGGTCCTGGACACTTTGGTGACCAGAAATACAATATGCCCCATTGTGCATTTTGGTCCTGGACACTTTGGTGACCAGAAATGCCCCATAGTGTATTTTGGTCCTGGACACTTTGGTGACCAGAAATACATTATGCCCCATAGTGCAAATTTCTTCCTGGACACCGTGGTGACCAAATATACATTATGCCCCACAGTGGAAAGGGTTCATGGATACCATGTTGATGAGAAATACATAATGCCCCATAGTGCATTTTGGTCCTGGACACTTTGGTGACCAGAAATACATTATGCCCCAAAGTGGAAGGGGTTCATGGATACCATGATGACCAGAAATGCATTATGCCCCATAGTGCATTTTGGTCCTGGACACTTTGGTGACCAGAAATACATTATGCCCCATAATGGAAAGTGTTAATGGATACCATGATGACGAGAAATACATTATGCCCCATAGTGCATTTTTGTCCTGGACACTTTGGTGACCAGAAATACATTATGCCCCATAGTGCATTTTGGTCCTGGACACTTTGGTGACCAGAAATACATTATGCCCCAAAGTGGAAGGGGTTCATGGATACCATGATGACGAGGAATACATTATGCCCCATAGTGCATTTTGGTCCTGGACACTTTGGTGACCAGAAATACACTATGCCCCATAGTGCAAATTGATCCTGCAGACTGTGGTGACCAGAAATCCATTATGCCCCATATTGGAAAGTGTTCTTGGATACCCTGATGACGAGAAATACATTATACCCCATAGTGCATTTTGGTCCTGGACACTTTGGTGACCAGAAATACATTATGCCCCATAGTGCATTTTGGTCCTGGACACTTTGGTGACCAGAAATACATTATGCCCCATAATGGAAAGTGTTCATGGATATCATGATGACGAGAAATACATTATGCCCCATAGTGCATTTTTGTCCTGGACACTTTGGTGACCAGAAATACATTATGCCCCATAGTGCATTTTGGTCCTGGACACTTTGGTGACCAGAAATACATTATGCCCCATAATGGAAAGTGTTCATGGATATCATGATGACGAGAAATACATTATGCCCCATAGTGCATTTTTGTCCTGGACACTTTGGTGACCAGAAATACATTATGCCCCATAGTGCATTTTGGTCCTGGACACTTTGGTGACCAGAAATACACTATGCCCCATAGTGCAAATTGATCCTGCAGACTGTGGTGACCAGAAATCCATTATGCCCCATATTGGAAAGTGTTCTTGGATACCCTGATGACGAGAAATACATTATACCCCATAGTGCATTTTGGTCCTGGACACTTTGGTGACCAGAAATGCATTATGCCCCATAGTGCATTTTGGTCCTGGACACTTTCGTGAACAGAAATACATTATGCCCCATAGTGCATTTTGGTCCTGGGCACTTTGGTGACCAGAAATACATTATGCCCCATAGTGCATTTTGGTCCTGGACACCTTGGTGACCAGAAATACATTATGCCCCATAGTGGAAAGTGTTCATGGATACCATGATGACGAGAAATACATTATGCCCCATAGTGCAAATTAGTCCTGGACACTTTGGAGACCAGAAATACATCATGCCCCATAGTGGAAGGTGTCCATGGATACCATGACGACGAGAAATACATTATGCCCCATAGTGCAAATTGGCCCTGGACACTTTGGTGACCAGAAATACATTATGCCCCATAGTGCATTTTGGTCCTGGACACCTTGGTGACCAGAAATACATTATGCCCCATAGTGCATTTTGGTCCTGGGCAATTGTGTGACCAGAAATGCATTATGCCCCATAGTGCATTTTGGTCCTGGACACTTTGGTGACAAGAATTACATTATGCCCCATAGTGCAAATTGGTCCTGGACACTTTGGTGACCAGAAATACAATATGCCCCATTGTGCATTTTGATCCTGGACACTTTGGTGACCAGAAATGCCCCATAGTGTATTTTGGTCCTGGACACTTTGGTGACCAGAAATACATTATGCCCCATAGTGCAAATTTCTTCCTGGACACCGTGGTGACCAAATATACATTATGCCCCACAGTGGAAAGGGTTCATGGATACCATGTTGATGAGAAATACATAATGCCCCATAGTGCATTTTGGTCCTGGACACTTTGGTGACCAGAAATACATTATGCCCCAAAGTGGAAGGGGTTCATGGATACCATGATGACCAGAAATGCATTATGCCCCATAGTGCATTTTGGTCCTGGACACTTTGGTGACCAGAAATACATTATGCCCCATAATGGAAAGTGTTCATGGATACCGTGATGACGAGAAATACATTATGCCCCATAGTGCATTTTTGTCCTGGACACTTTGGTGACCAGAAATACATTATGCCCCATAGTGCAAATTATTTCTGGACACTTTGGTGACCAGAAATACATTATGCCCCAAAGTGGAAGGGGTTCATGGATACCATGATGACCAGAAATACATTATGCCCCATAGTGCATTTTGGTCCTGGACACTTTGGTGACCAGAAATACACTATGCCTCATAGTGCAAATTGGTCCTGCAGACTGTGGTGACCAGAAATCCATTATGCCCCATATTGGAAAGTGTTCTTGGATACCCTGATGACGAGAAATACATTATACCCCATAGTGCATTTTGGTCCTGGACACTTTGGTGACCAGAAATACATTATGCCCCATAGTGCATTTTGGTCCTGGACACTTTGGTGACCAGAAAAACATTATGCCCCATAGTGGAAAGTCTTCATGGATACCATGATGACGAGAAATACATTATGCCCCATAGTGCCCTATAGTGCAAATTGGTCCTGGACACTTTGGTGACCAGAAATACATTATGCCCCATAGTGCATTTTGGTCCTGGACACTTTCGTGACCAGAAATACATTATGCCCCATAGTGCATTTTGGTCCTGGACACCTTGGTGACCAGAAATACATTATGCCCCATAGTGGCAAGTGTTCATGGATACCATGATGACGAGAAATACATTATGCCCCATAGTGCATTTTGGTCCTGGACACTTTGGTGACCAGAAATACACTATGCCCCATAGTGCAAATTGGTCCTGCAGACTGTGGTGACCAGAAATCCATTATGCCCCATATTGGAAAGTGTTCATGAATACCATGATGACGAGAAATACATTATGCCCCATAGTGAATTTTGGTCCTGGACACTTTGGTGACCAGAAATACATTTTGCCCCATAGTGCAAATTATTTCTGAATACCATGGTGACCAGAAATATACTATGCCCCATAGTGCCAATTGGTCCTGGACACTTTGGTGACCAGAAATACAATATGCCCCATTGTGCATTTTGGTCCTGGACACTTTGGTGACCAGAAATGCCCCATAGTGTATTTTGGTCCTGGACACTTTGGTGACCAGAAATACATTATGCCCCATAGTGCAAATTTCTTCCTGGACACCGTGGTGACCAAATATACATTATGCCCCACAGTGGAAAGGGTTCATGGATACCATGTTGATGAGAAATACATAATGCCCCATAGTGCATTTTGGTCCTGGACACTTTGGTGACCAGAAATACATTATGCCCCAAAGTGGAAGGGGTTCATGGATACCATGATGCCCAGAAATGCATTATGCCCCATAGTGCATTTTGGTCCTGGACACTTTGGTGACCAGAAATACATTATGCCCCATAGTGCATTTTGGTCCTGGACACTTTCGTGACCAGAAATACATTATGCCCCATAGTGCATTTTGGTCCTGGACACCTTGGTGACCAGAAATACATTATGCCCCATAGTGGCAAGTGTTCATGGATACCATGATGACGAGAAATACATTATGCCCCATAGGGCATTTTGGTCCTGGACACTTTGGTGACCAGAAATACACTATGCCCCATAGTGCAAATTGGTCCTGCAGACTGTGGTGACCAGAAATCCATTATGCCCCATATTGGAAAGTGTTCATGGATACCATGATGACGAGAAATACATTATGCCCCATAGTGAATTTTGGTCCTGGACACTTTGGTGACCAGAAATACATTTTGCCCCATAGTGCAAATTATTTCTGAATACCATGGTGACCAGAAATATACTATGCCCCATAGTGCAAATTGGTCCGGGACACTTTGGTGACCAGAAATACAATATGCCCCATTGTGCATTTTGGTCCTGGACACTTTGGTGACCAGAAATGCCCCATAGTGTATTTTGGTCCTGGACACTTTGGTGACCAGAAATACATTATGCCCCATAGTGCAAATTTCTTCCTGGACACCGTGGTGACCAAATATACATTATGCCCCACAGTGGAAAGGGTTCATGGATACCATGTTGATGAGAAATACATAATGCCCCATAGTGCATTTTGGTCCTGGACACTTTGGTGACCAGAAATACATTATGCCCCAAAGTGGAAGGGGTTCATGGATACCATGATGACCAGAAATGCATTATGCCCCATAGTGCATTTTGGTCCTGGACACTTTGGTGACCAGAAATACATTATGCCCCATAATGGAAAGTGTTCATGGATACCATGATGACGAGAAATACATTATGCCCCATAGTGCATTTTTGTCCTGGACACTTTGGTGACCAGAAATACATTATGCCCCATAGTGCATTTTGGTCCTGGACACTTTGGTGACCAGAAATACATTATGCCCCAAAGTGGAAGGGGTTCATGGATACCATGATGACGAGGAATACATTATGCCCCATAGTGCATTTTGGTCCTGGACACTTTGGTGACCAGAAATACACTATGCCCCATAGTGCAAATTGATCCTGCAGACTGTGGTGACCAGAAATCCATTATGCCCCATATTGGAAAGTGTTCTTGGATACCCTGATGACGAGAAATACATTATACCCCATAGTGCAATTTGGTCCTGGACACTTTGGTGACCAGAAATACATTATGCCCCATAGTGCATTTTGGTCCTGGACACTTTGGTGACCAAAAATACATAATGCCCCATAGTGCAAATTATTTCTGGATACCATGGTGACCAGAAATACATTATGCCCTATAATGTAAAGTGTTCCTGGATAGTGCATTTTGGTCCTGGACACTTTGGTGACCAGAAATACATTATGCCCCATAGTGCAAATTGGTCCTGCAGACTGTGGTGACAAGAAATCCATTATGCCCCATAGTGGAAAGTGTTCTTGGATACCATGATGACGAGAAATACATTATGCCCCATAGTGCATTTGGCTCCTGGACACTTTGGTGACCAGAAATACATTAAGACCCATAGTGCATTTTGGTCCTGGACACTTTGGTGACCAGAAATACATTATGCCCCATACTGTAAAGTGTTCCTGGATACCATAGTAACCAGAAATACAATATGCCCCATAGTGCATTTTGGTCCAGCATACCGTGGTGACCAGAAATACATTATGCCCCATAGTGGAAAGTGTTCATGGATACCATGATGACGAGAAATACATTATGCCCCATAGTGCAAATTGGTCCTGGACACTTTGGAGACCAGAAATACATCATGCCCCATAGTGGAAGGTGTCCATGGATACCATGATGACGAGAAATACATTATGCCCCATAGTGCATTTTGGTCCTGGACACTTTGGTGACCAAAAATACATAATGCCCCATAGTGCAAATTATTTCTGGATACCATGGTGACGAGAAATACATTATGCCCTATAATGTAAAGTGTTCCTGGATAGTGCATTTTGGTCCTGGACACTTTGGTGACCAGAAATACATTATGCCCCATAGTGCAAATTGGTAATGCAGACTGTGGTGACAAGAAATCCATTATGCCCCATAGTGGAAAGTGTTCTTGGATACCATGATGACGAGAAATACATTATGCCCCATAGTGCATTTGGGTCCTGGACACTTTGGTGACCAAAAATACATAATGCCCCATAGTGCAAATTATTTCTGGATACCATGGTGACCAGAAATACATTATGCCCTATAATGTTAAGTGTTCCTGGATAGTGCATTTTGGTCCTGGACACTTTGGTGACCAGAAATACATTATGCCCCATAGTGCAAATTGGTCCTGCAGACTGTGGTGACAAGAAATCCATTATGCCCCATAGTGGAAAGTGTTCATGGATACCATGATGACGAGAAATACATTATGCCACATAGTGCAAATTGGTCCTGGACACTTTGGAGACCAGAATTACATCATGCCCCATAGTGGAAGGTGTCCATGGATACCATGATGACGAGAAATACATTATGCCCCATAGTGCAAATTGGTCCTGGACACTTTGGTGACCAAAAATACATAATGCCCCATAGTGCAAATTATTTCTGGATACCATGGTGACCAGAAATACATTATGCCCTATAATGTAAAGTGTTCCTGGATAGTGCATTTTGGTCCTGGACACTTTGTTGACCAAAAATACATAATGCCCCATAGTGCAAATTATTTCTGGATACCATGGTGACCAGAAATACATTATGCCCTATAATGTAAAGTGTTCCTGGATAGTGCATTTTGGTCCTGGACACTTTGGTGACCAGAAATACATTATGCCCCATAGTGCAAATTGGTCCTGCAGACTGTGGTGACAAGAAATCCATTATGCCCCATAGTGGAAAGTGTTCTTGGATACCATGATGACGAGAAATACATTATGCCCCATAGTGCAAATTGGTCCTGGACACTTTGGTGACCAGAAATACATTATGCCCCATAGTGCAAATTATTTCTGGATACCATGGTGACCAGAAATACATTATGCCCTATAATGTAAAGTGTTCCTGGATAGTGCATTTTGGTCCTGGACACTTTGGTGACCAGAAATACATTATGCCCCATAGTGCAAATTGGTAATGCAGACTGTGGTGACAAGAAATCCATTATGCCCCATAGTGGAAAGTGTTCTTGGATACCATGATGACGAGAAATACATTATGCCCCATAGTGCATTTGGGTCCTGGACACTTCGGCGACCAGAAATACATTATGACCCATAGTGCATTTTGGTCCTGGACACTTTGGTGACCGGAAATACATTATGCCCCATACTGTAAAGTGTTCCTGGATACCATAGTAACCAGAAATACAATGTGCCCCATAGTGCATTTTGGTCCTGCATACCGTGGTGACCACAAATACATTATGCCCCATAGTGGAAAGTGTTCATGGATACCACGATGACGAGAAATACATTATGCCCCATAGTGGAAAGTGTTCATGGATACCATGATGACGAGAAATACATCATGCCCCATAGTGGAAGGTGTCCATGGATACCATGATGACGAGAAATACATTATGTCCCATAGTGCATTTGGGTCCTGGACACTTTGGTGAACAGAAATACATTATGCACCATAGTGCATTTTGGTCCTGGGCACTTTGGTGACCAGAAATACATTATGCCCCATAGTGCAAATTGGTAATGCAGACTGTGGTGACAAGAAATCCATTATGCCCCATAGTGGAAAGTGTTCATGGATACCATGATGACGAGAAATACATTATGCCACATAGTGCAAATTGGTCCTGGACACTTTGGAGACCAGAAATACATCATGCCCCATAGTGGAAGGTGTCCATGGACTTTGGTGACCAAAAATACATAATGCCCCATAGTGCAAATTATTTCTGGATACCATGGTGACCAGAAATACATTATGCCCTATAATATAAAGTGTTCCTGGATAGTGCATTTTGGTCCTGGACACTTTGTTGACCAAAAATACATAATGCCCCATAGTGCAAATTATTTCTGGATACCATGGTGACCAGAAATACATTATGCCCTATAATGTAAAGTGTTCCTGGATAGTGCATTTTGGTCCTGGACACTTTGGTGACCAGAAATACATTATGCCCCATAGTGCAAATTGGTCCTGCAGACTGGGTGACAAGAAATCCATTATGCCCCATAGTGGAAAGTGTTCTTGGATACCATGATGACGAGAAATACATTATGCCCCGTAGTGCATTTGGTGACCAGAAATACATTATGCCCCATAGTGCATTTTGGTCCTGGACACCTTGGTGACCAGAAATACATTATGCCCCATTGTGCAAATTATTTCTGGATACCATGGTGACCAGAAATACATTATGCCCTATAATGTAAAGTGTTCCTGGATAGTGCATTTTGGTCCTGGACACTTTGGTGACCAGAAATACATTATGCCCCATAGTGCAAATTGGTAATGCAGACTGTGGTGACAAGAAATCCATTATGCCCCATAGTGGAAAGTGTTCATGGATACCACGATGACGAGAAATACATTATGCCCCATAGTGGAAAGTGTTCATGGATACCATGATGACGAGAAATACATCATGCCCCATAGTGGAAGGTGTCCATGGATACCATGATGACGAGAAATACATTATGCCCCATAGTGCATTTGGGTCCTGGACACTTTGGTGAACAGAAATACATTATGCACCATAGTGCATTTTGGTCCTGGGCACTTTGGTGACCAGAAATACATTATGCCCCATAGTTCAAATTGGTCCTGGACACTTTGGTGACCAGAAATACATTATGCCCCATAGTGCATTTTGGTCCTGGACACTTTGGTGACCAGAAATACATTATGCCCCATAGTGCATTTTGGTCCTGGACACCTTGGCGACCAGAAATACATTATGCCCCATAGTGGAAAGTGTTCTTGGATACCATGATGACGAGAAATACATTATGCCCCATAGTGCATTTGGGTCCTGGACACTTCGGTGACCAGAAATACATTATGACCCATAGAGCATTTTGGTCCTGGACACTTTGGTGACCAGAAACACATTATGCCCCATACTGTAAAGTGTTCCTGGATACCATAGTAACCAGAAATACAATATGCCCCATAGTGCATTTTGGTCCTGCATACCGTGGTGACCGGAAATACATTATGCCCCATAGTGGAAAGTGTTCATGGATACCATGATGACGAGAAATACATTATGCCCCATAGTGGAAAGTGTTCATGGATACCATGATGACGAGAAATACATCATGCCCCATAGTGGAAGGTGTCCATGGATACCATGATGACGAGAAATACATTATGCCCCATAGTGGAAAGTGTCCATAGATACCATGATGACGAGAAATACATTATACCCCATAGTGCAAATTGGTCCTGGACACTTTGGTGACCAGAAATACATTATGCCCCATAGTGCAAATTGGTCCTGGACACTTTGGTGACCAGAAATACATTATGCCCCATAGTGCATTTTGGTCCTGGACACCTTGGCGACCAGAAATACATTATGCCCCATAGTGGAAAGTGTTCTTGGATACCATGATGACGAGAAATACATTATGCCCCATAGTGCATTTGGGTCCTGGACACTTCGGTGACCAGAAATACATTATGACCCATAGTGCATTTTGGTCCTGGACACTTTGGTGACCAGAAATACATTATGCCCCATACTGTAAAGTGTTCCTGGATACCATAGTAACCAGAAATACAATATGCCCCATAGTGCATTTTGGTCCTGCATACCGTGGTGACCGGAAATACATTATGCCCCATAGTGGAAAGTGTTCATGGATACCATGATGACGAGAAATACATTATGCCCCATAGTGGAAAGTGTTCATGGATACCATGATGACGAGAAATACATCATGCCCCATAGTGGAAGGTGTCCATGGATACCATGATGACGAGAAATACATTATGCCCCATAGTGGAAAGTGTCCATAGATACCATGATGACGAGAAATACATTATACCCCATAGTGCAAATTGGTCCTGGACACTTTGGTGACCAGAAATACATTATGCCCCATAGTGCATTTTGGTCCTGGGCACTTTGGTGACCAGAAATACATTATGCCCCATAGTGCATTTTGGTCCTGGACACTTTGGTGACCAGAAATACATTATGCCCCATAGTGCAAATTGGTCCTGGACTTTTTGGTGACCAGAAATACATTATGCCCCATAGTGCATTTTGGTCCTGGACACCTTGGCGACCAGAAATACATTATGCCCCATAGTGGAAAGTGTTCATGAATACCATGATGACGAGAAATACATTATGCCCCATAGTGCCCTATAGTGCAAATTGGTCATGGACACTTTGGAGACCAGAAATACATCATGCCCCATAGTGCATTTTGGTCCGGGACACTTTGGTTAACAGAAATACATTATGCCCCATAGTGCATTTTGGTCCTGGGCACTTTGGTGACCAGAAATACATTATGCCCCATAGTGCATTTTGGTCCTGGACACCTTGGTGACCAGAAATACATTATGCCCCATAGTGGAAAGTGTTCATGGATACCATGATGACGAGAAATACATTATGCCCCATAGTGCCCTATAGTGCAAATTGGTCATGGACACTTTGGAGACCAGAAATACATCATGCCCCATGGTGGAAGGTGTCCATGGATACCATGATGACGAGAAATACATTATGCTCCATAGTGCATTTTGGTCCTGGGCACTTTGGTGACCAGAAATGCATTATGCCCCATAGTGCATTAGTCCTGGACACTTTGGTGAACAGAAATACATTATGCCCCATAGTGCATTTTAGTCCTGGACACCTTGGTGACCAGAAATACATTATGCCCCATGGTGGAAAGTGTTCATGGATACCATGATGACGAGAAATACATTATGCCCCATAGTGCAAATTAGTCCTGGACACTTTGGAGACCAGAAATACATCATGCCCCATAGTGGAAGGTGTCCATGGATACCATGATGACGAGAAATACATTATGCTCCATAGTGCCCTATAGTGCAAATTGGTCATGGACACTTTGGAGACCAGAAATACATCATGCCCCATAGTGGAAGGTGTCCATGGATACCATGATGACGAGAAATACATTATACCCATAGTGCAAATTGGTCCTGGACACTTTGGTGACCAGAAATACATTATGCCCCATAGTGCATTTTGGTCCTGGACACCTTGGTGACCAGAAATACATTATGACCCATAGTGGAAAGTGTTCATGGATACCATGATGACGAGAAATACATTATGCTCCATAGTGCCCTATAGTGCAAATTGGTCATGGACACTTTGGAGACCAGAAATACATCATGCCCCATAGTGGAAGGTGTCCATGGATACCATGATGACGAGGAATACATTATATCCCATAGTGCATTTTGGTCCTGGGTACTTTGGTGACCAGAAATACATCATGCCCCATAGTGCATTTTGGTCCTGGGCACTTTGGTGACCAGAAATACATTATGCCGCCTAGTGCATTTTGGTCCTGGACACCTTGGTGACCAGAAATACATTATGCCCCATAGTGGAAGGTGTCCATGGATATCATGATGACGAGAAATACATTATACCCCATAGTGCAAATTGGTCCTGGACACTTTGGTGACCAGAAATACATCATGCCCCATAGTGCATTTTGGTCCTGGACACTTTGGTGAACAGAAATACATTATGCCCCATAGTGCATTTTGGTCCTGGGCACCTTGGTGACCAGAAATACATTATGCCCCATAGTGGAAAGTGTTCATGGATACCATGATGACGAGAAATACATTATGCCCCATAGTGCCCTATAGTGCAAATTGGTCATGGACACTTTGGAGACCAGAAATACATTATGCCCCATAGTGCCCTATAGTGCAAATTGGTCATGGACACTTTGGAGACCAGAAATACATCATGCCCCATAGTGGAGGGTGTCCATGGATACCATGATGACGAGAAATACATTATGCCCCATAGTGCCCTATAGTGCAAATTGGTCCTGGACACTTTGGTGACCAGAATTACATTATGCCCCATAGTGCATTTTGGTCCTGGACACCTTGGTGACCAGAAATACAATATGCCCCATAGTGGAAAGTGTTCATGGATACCATGATGACGAGAAATACATTATGCCCCATAGTGCCCTATAGTGCAAATTGGTCATGGACACTTTGGAGACCAGAAATACATCATGCCCCATAGTGGAGGGTGTCCATGGATACCATGATGACGAGAAATACATTATGCCCCATAGTGCCCTATAGTGCAAATTGGTCCTGGACACTTTGGTGACCAGAATTACATTATGCCCCATAGTGCATTTTGGTCATGGACACTTTGGAGACCAGAAATACATCATGCCCCATAGTGGAGGGTGTCCATGGATACCATGATGACGAGAAATACATTATGCCCCATAGTGCCCTATAGTGCAAATTGGTCCTGGACACTTTGGTGACCAGAATTACATTATGCCCCATAGTGCATTTTGGTCCTGGACACCTTGGTGACCAGAAATACAATATGCCCCATAGTGGAAAGTGTCCATGGATACCATGATGACGAGAAATACATTATGCCCCATAGTGCCCTATAGTGCAAATTGGTCCTGGACACCTTGGTGACCAGAAATACAATATGCCCCATAGTGGAAAGTGTTCATGGATACCATGATGACGAGAAATACATTATGCCCCATAGTGCCCTATAGTGCAAATTGGTCATGGACACTTTGGAGACCAGAAATACATCATGCCCCATAGTGGAGGGTGTCCATGGATACCATGATGACGAGAAATACATTATGCCCCATAGTGCCCTATAGTGCAAATTGGTCCTGGACACTTTGGTGACCAGAATTACATTATGCCCCATAGTGCATTTTGGTCCTGGACACCTTGGTGACCAGAAATACAATATGCCCCATAGTGGAAAGTGTTCATGGATACCATGATGACGAGAAATACATTATGCCCCATAGTGCCCTATAGTGCATTTTGGTCCTGGACACCTTGGTGACCAGAAATACACTATGCCCCATAGTGCAAATTGGTCCTGCAGACTGTGGTGACCAGAAATCCATTATGCCCCATATTGGAAAGTGTTCTTGGATACCCTGATGACGAGAAATACATTATGCCCCATAGTGCATTTTGGTCCTGGACACCTTGGTGACCAGAAATACATTATGCCCCATAGTGGAAAGTGTTCATGGATACCATGATGACGAGAAATACATTGTGCCCCATAGTGCCCTATAGTGCAAATTGGTCATGGACACTTTGGAGACCAGAAATACATCATGCCCCATAGTGGAGGGTGTCCATGGATACCATGATGACGAGAAATACATTATGCCCCATAGTGCCCTATAGTGCAAATTGGTCATGGACACTTTGGAGACCAGAAATACATCATGCCCCATAGTGGAAGGTGTCCATGGATACCATGATGACGAGAAATACATTATACCCATAGTGCAAATTGGTCCTGGACACTTTGGTGACCAGAAATACATTATGCCCCATAGTGCATTTTGGTCCTGGACACCTTGGTGACCAGAAATACATTATGACCCATAGTGGAAAGTGTTCATGGATACCATGATGACGAGAAATACATTATGCTCCATAGTGCCCTATAGTGCAAATTGGTCATGGACACTTTGGAGACCAGAAATACATCATGCCCCATAGTGGAAGGTGTCCATGGATACCATGATGACGAGGAATACATTATATCCCATAGTGCATTTTGGTCCTGGGTACTTTGGTGACCAGAAATACATCATGCCCCATAGTGCATTTTGGTCCTGGGCACTTTGGTGACCAGAAATACATTATGCCGCCTAGTGCATTTTGGTCCTGGACACCTTGGTGACCAGAAATACATTATGCCCCATAGTGGAAGGTGTCCATGGATATCATGATGACGAGAAATACATTATACCCCATAGTGCAAATTGGTCCTGGACACTTTGGTGACCAGAAATACATCATGCCCCATAGTGCATTTTGGTCCTGGACACTTTGGTGAACAGAAATACATTATGCCCCATAGTGCATTTTGGTCCTGGGCACCTTGGTGACCAGAAATACATTATGCCCCATAGTGGAAAGTGTTCATGGATACCATGATGACGAGAAATACATTATGCCCCATAGTGCCCTATAGTGCAAATTGGTCATGGACACTTTGGAGACCAGAAATACATCATGCCCCATAGTGGAGGGTGTCCATGGATACCATGATGACGAGAAATACATTATGCCCCATAGTGCCCTATAGTGCAAATTGGTCCTGGACACTTTGGTGACCAGAATTACATTATGCCCCATAGTGCATTTTGGTCCTGGACACCTTGGTGACCAGAAATACAATATGCCCCATAGTGGAAAGTGTTTATGGATACCATGATGACGAGAAATACATTATGCCCCATAGTGCCCTATAGTGCAAATTGGTCATGGACACTTTGGAGACCAGAAATACATCATGCCCCATAGTGGAGGGTGTCCATGGATACCATGATGACGAGAAATACATTATGCCCCATAGTGCCCTATAGTGCAAATTGGTCCTGGACACTTTGGTGACCAGAATTACATTATGCCCCATAGTGCATTTTGGTCCTGGACACCTTGGTGACCAGAAATACAATATGCCCCATAGTGGAAAGTGTTCATGGATACCATGATGACGAGAAATACATTATGCCCCATAGTGCCCTATAGTGCAAATTGGTCCTGGACACTTTGGTGACCAGAATTACATTATGCCCCATAGTGCATTTTGGTCCTGGACACCTTGGTGACCAGAAATACATTATGCCCCATAGTGGAAATTGTTCATGGATACCATGACGACGAGAAATACATTATGCCCCATAGTGCAAATTAGTCCTGGACACTTTGGAGACCAGAAATACATCACGCCCCATAGTGGAAGGTGTCCATGGATACCATGATGACGAGAAATACATTATGCCCCATAGTGCAAATTGGTCCTGGACACTTTGGTGACCAGAAATACATTATGCCCCATAGTGCATTTTGGTCCTGGACACCTTGGTGACCAGAAATACATTATGCCCCATAGTGGAAAGTGTTCATGGAAATACATTATGCCCCATAGTGCCCTATAGTGCAAATTGGTCATGGACACTTTGGAGACCAGAAATACATCATGCCCCATAGTGGAGGGTGTCCATGGATACCATGATGACGAGAAATACATTATGCCCCATAGTGCCCTATAGTGCAAATTGGTCCTGGACACTTTGGTGACCAGAATTACATTATGCCCCATAGTGCATTTTGGTCCTGGACACCTTGGTGACCAGAAATACATTATGCCCCATAGTGGAAAGTGTTCATGGATACCATGATGACGAGAAATACATTATGCCCCATAGTGCAAATTGGTCCTGGACACTTTGGTGACCAGAAATACATTATGCCCCATAGTGCATTTTGGTCCTGGACACCTTGGTGACCAGAAATACATTATGCCCCATAGTGGAAAGTGTTCATGGATACCATGATGACGAGAAATACATTGTGCCCCATAGTGCCCTATAGTGCAAATTGGTCATGGACACTTTGGAGACCAGAAATACATCACGCCCCATAGAGGAAGGTGTCCATGGATACCATGATGACGAGAAATACATTATGCCCCATAGTGCAAATTGGTCCTGGACACTTTGGTGACCAGAAATACATTATGCCCCATAGTGCATTTTGGTCCTGGACACCTTGGTGACCAGAAATACATTATGCCCCATAGTGGAAAGTGTTCATGGATACCATGATGACGAGAAATACATTGTGCCCCATAGTGCCCTATAGTGCAAATTGGTCATGGACACTTTGGAGACCAGAAATACATCATGCCCCATAGTGGAGGGTGTCCATGGATACCATGATGACGAGAAATACATTATGCCCCATAGTGCCCTATAGTGCAAATTGGTCATGGACACTTTGGAGACCAGAAATACATCACGCCCCATAGAGGAAGGTGTCCATGGATACCATGATGACGAGAAATACATTATGCCCCATAGTGCAAATTGGTCCTGGACACTTTGGTGACCAGAAATACATTATGCCCCATAGTGCATTTTGGTCCTGGACACCTTGGTGACCAGAAATACATTATGCCCCATAGTGGAAAGTGTTCATGGATACCATGATGACGAGAAATACATTATGCCCCATAGTGCATTTTGGTCCTGGACACTTTGGTGACCAGAAATACACTATGCCCCATAGTGCAAATTGGTCCTGCAGACTGTGGTGACCAGAAATCCATTATGCCCCATATTGGAAAGTGTTCTTGGATACCCTGATGACGAGAAATACATTATGCCCCATAGTGCATTTTGGTCCTGGACACTTTGGTGACCAGAAATACACTATGCCCCATAGTGCAAATTGGTCCTGCAGACTGTGGTGACCAGAAATCCATTATGCCCCATATTGGAAAGTGTTCTTGGATACCCTGATGACGAGAAATACATTATGCCCCATAGTGCATTTTGGTCCTGGACACCTTGGTGACCAGAAATACATTATGCCCCATAGTGGAAAGTGTTCATGGATACCATGATGACGAGAAATACATTGTGCCCCATAGTGCCCTATAGTGCAAATTGGTCATGGACACTTTGGAGACCAGAAATACATCATGCCCCATAGTGGAGGGTGTCCATGGATACCATGATGACGAGAAATACATTATGCCCCATAGTGCCCTATAGTGCAAATTGGTCATGGACACTTTGGAGACCAGAAATACATCACGCCCCATAGAGGAAGGTGTCCATGGATACCATGATGACGAGAAATACATTATGCCCCATAGTGCAAATTGGTCCTGGACACTTTGGTGACCAGAAATACATTATGCCCCATAGTGCATTTTGGTCCTGGACACCTTGGTGACCAGAAATACATTATGCCCCATAGTGGAAAGTGTTCATGGATACCATGATGACGAGAAATACATTGTGCCCCATAGTGCCCTATAGTGCAAATTGGTCATGGACACTTTGGAGACCAGAAATACATCACGCCCCATAGAGGAAGGTGTCCATGGATACCATGATGACGGACACTTTGGTGACCAGAAATACATTATGCCCCATAGTGCATTTTGGTCCTGGACACCTTGGTGACCAGAAATACATTATGCCCCATAGTGGAAAGTGTTCATGGATACCATGATGACGAGAAATACATTATGCCCCATAGTGCATTTTGGTCCTGGACACTTTGGTGACCAGAAATACACTATGCCCCATAGTGCAAATTGGTCCTGCAGACTGTGGTGACCAGAAATCCATTATGCCCCATATTGGAAAGTGTTCTTGGATACCCTGATGACGAGAAATACATTATGCCCCATAGTGCATTTTGGTCCTGGACACTTTGGTGACAAGAAATACATTATGCGCCATAGTGCATTTTGGTCCTGGACACTTTGTTGACCAAAAATACATAATGCCCCATAGTGCAAATTATTTCTGGATACCATGGTGACCAGAAATACATTATGCCCTATAATGTAAAGTGTTCCTGGATAGTGCATTTTGGTCCTGGACACTTTGGTGACCAGAAACACATTATGCCCCATAGTGCAAATTGGTCCTGCAGACTGTGGTGACAAGAAATCCATTATGCCCCATATTGGAAAGTGTTCTTGGATACCCTGATGACGAGAAATGCATTATGCCCCATAGTGCATTTTGGTCCTGGACACTTTCGCGACCAGAAATACATTATGCCCCATAGTGCATTTTGGTCCTGGACACCTTGGTGACCAGAAATACATTATGCCCCATAGTGGAAAGTGTTCATGGATACCATGATGACGAGAAATACATTATGCCCCATAGTGCATTTTGGTCCTGGACACTTTGGTGACCAGAAATACACTATGCCCCATAGTGCAAATTGGTCCTGCAGACTGTGGTGACCAGAAATCCATTATGCCCCATATTGGAAAGTGTTCATGGATACCATGATGACGAGAAATACATTATGCCCCATAGTGAATTTTGGTCCTGGACACTTTGGTGACCAGAAATACATTTTGCCCCATAGTGCAAATTATTTCTGAATACCATGGTGACCAGAAATACACTATGCCCCATAGTGCAAATTGGTCCTGGACACTTTGGTGACCAGAAATACAATATGCCCCATTGTGCATTTTGGTCCTGGACACTTTGGTGACCAGAAATGCCCCATAGTGCATTTTGGTCCTGGACACTTTGGTGACCAGAAATACATTATGCCCCATACTGTAAAGTGTTCCTGGATAACATAGTAACCAGAAATACAATATGCCCCATAGTGCATTTTGGTCCTGCATACCGTGGTGACCGGAAATACATTATGCCCCATAGTGGAAAGTGTTCATGGATACCATGATGACGAGAAATACATTATGCCCCATAGTGGAAAGTGTTCATGGATACCATGATGACGAGAAATACATCGTGCCCCATAGTGGAAGGTGTCCATGGATACCATGATGACGAGAAATACATTATGCCCCATAGTGGAAAGTGTTCATGAATACCATGATGACGAGAAATACAATATACCCCATAGTGCAAATTGGTCCTGGACACTTTGGTGACCAGAAATACATTATGCCCCATAGTGCATTTTGGTCCTGGGCACTTTGGTGACCAGAAATACATTATGCCCCATAGTGCATTTTGGTCCTGGACACTTTGGTGACCAGAAATACATTATGCCCCATAGTGCAAATTGGTCCTGGACTTTTTTGGTGACCAGAAATACATTATGCCCCATAGTGCATTTTGGTCCTGGACACCTTGGCGACCAGAAATACATTATGCCCCATAGTGGAAAGTGTTCATGAATACCATGATGACGAGAAATACATTATGCCCCATAGTGCCCTATAGTGCAAATTGGTCATGGACACTTTGGAGACCAGAAATACATCATGCCCCATAGTGCATTTTGGTCCGGGACACTTTGGTTAACAGAAATACATTATGCCCCATAGTGCATTTTGGTCCTGGGCACTTTGGTGACCAGAAATACATTATGCCCCATAGTGCATTTTGGTCCTGGACACCTTGGTGACCAGAAATACATTATGCCCCATAGTGGAAAGTGTTCATGGATACCATGATGACGAGAAATACATTATGCCCCATAGTGCCCTATAGTGCAAATTGGTCATGGACACTTTGGAGACCAGAAATACATCATGCCCCATGGTGGAAGGTGTCCATGGATACCATGATGACGAGAAATACATTATACCCCATAGTGCAAATTGGTCCTGGACACTTTGGTGACCAGAAATACATCATGACCCATAGTGCATTTTGGTCCTGGACACTTTGGTGAACAGAAATACATTATGCCCCATAGTGCATTTTGGTCCTGGGCACTTTGGTGACCAGAAATGCATTATGCCCCATAGTGCATTTTAGTCCTGGACACTTTGGTGAACAGAAATACATTATGCCCCATAGTGCATTTTGGTCCTGGGCACTTTGGTGACCAGAAATACATTTTGCCCCATAGTGCATTTTGGTCCTGGACACCTTGGTGACCAGAAATACATTATGCCCCATGGTGGAAAGTGTTCATGGATACCATGATGACGAGAAATACATTATGCCCTATAGTGCAAATTGGTCCTGGACACTTTGGTGACCAGAATTACATTATGCCCCATAGAGCATTTTGGTCCTGGACACCTTGGTGACCAGAAATACATTATGCCCCATAGTGGAAAGTGTTCATGGATACCATGATGACGAGAAATACATTATGCCCCATAGTGCAAATTAGTCCTGGACACTTTGGAGACCAGAAATACATCACGCCCCATAGAGGAAGGTGTCCATGGATACCATGATGACGAGAAATACATTATGCCCCATAGTGCAAATTGGTCCTGGACACTTTGGTGACCAGAAATACATTATGCCCCATAGTGCATTTTGGTCCTGGACACCTTGGTGACCAGAAATACATTATGCCCCATAGTGGAAAGCGTTCATGGATACCATGATGACGAGAAATACATTATGCCCCATAGTGCCCTATAGTGCAAATTGGTCATGGACACTTTGGAGACCAGAAATACATCATGCCCCATAGTGGAGGGTGTCCATGGATACCATGATGACGAGAAATACATTATGCCCCATAGTGCCCTATAGTGCAAATTGGTCCTGGACACTTTGGTGACCGGAATTACATTATGCCCCATAGTGCATTTTGGTCCTGGACACCTTGGTGACCAGAAATACATTATGCCCCATAGTGGAAAGTGTTCATGGATACCATGATGACGAGAAATACATTATGCCCCATAGTGCCCTATAGTGCAAATTGGTCATGGACACTTTGGAGACCAGAAATACATCATGCCCCATAGTGGAAGGTGTCCATGGATACCATGATGACGAGGAATACATTATACCCCATAGTGCAAATTGGTCCTGGGCACTTTGGTGACCAGAATTACATTATGCCCCATAGTGCATTTTGGTCCTGGACACCTTGGTGACCAGAAATACATTATGCCCCATAGTGGAAATTGTTCATGGATACCATGACGACGAGAAATACATTATGCCCCATAGTGCAAATTAGTCCTGGACACTTTGGAGACCAGAAATACATCACGCCCCATAGTGGAAGGTGTCCATGGATACCATGATGACGAGAAATACATTATGCCCCATAGTGCAAATTGGTCCTGGACACTTTGGTGACCAGAAATACATTATGCCCCATAGTGCATTTTGGTCCTGGACACCTTGGTGACCAGAAATACATTATGCCCCATAGTGGAAAGTGTTCATGGAAATACATTATGCCCCATAATGCCCTATAGTGCAAATTGGTCATGGACACTTTGGAGACCAGAAATACATCATGCCCCATAGTGGAGGGTGTCCATGGATACCATGATGACGAGAAATACATTATGCCCCATAGTGCCCTATAGTGCAAATTGGTCCTGGACACTTTGGTGACCAGAATTACATTATGCCCCATAGTGCATTTTGGTCCTGGACACCTTGGTGACCAGAAATACATTATGCCCCATAGTGGAAAGTGTTCATGGATACCATGATGACGAGAAATACATTATGCCCCATAGTGCAAATTAGTCCTGGACACTTTGGAGACCAGAAATACATCACGCCCCATAGAGGAAGGTGTCCATGGATACCATGATGACGAGAAATACATTATGCCCCATAGTGCAAATTGGTCCTGGACACTTTGGTGACCAGAAATACATTATGCCCCATAGTGCATTTTGGTCCTGGACACCTTGGTGACCAGAAATACATTATGCCCCATAGTGGAAAGTGTTCATGGATACCATGATGACGGGAAATACATTATGCCCCATAGTGCCCTATAGTGCAAATTGGTCATGGACACTTTGGAGACCAGAAATACATCATGCCCCATAGTGGAGGGTGTCCATGGATACCATGATGACGAGAAATACATTATGCCCCATAGTGCCCTATAGTGCAAATTGGTCCTGGACACTTTGGTGACAAGAATTACATTATGCCCCATAGTGCATTTTGGTCCTGGACACCTTGGTGACCAGAAATACATTATGCCCCATAGTGGAAAGTGTTCATGGATACCATGATGACGAGAAATACATTATGCCCCATAGTGCATTTTGGTCCTGGACACTTTGGTGACCAGAAATACACTATGCCCCATAGTGCAAATTGGTCCTGCAGACTGTGGTGACCAGAAATCCATTATGCCCCATATTGGAAAGTGTTCTTGGATACCCTGATGACGAGAAATACATTATGCCCCATAGTGCATTTTGGTCCTGGACACTTTGGTGACAAGAAATACATTATGCCCCATAGTGCATTTTGGTCCTGGACACTTTGTTGACCAAAAATACATAATGCCCCATAGTGCAAATTATTTCTGGATACCATGGTGACCAGAAATACATTATGCCCTATAATGTAAAGTGTTCCTGGATAGTGCTTTTGGTCCTGGCCACTTTGGTGACCAGAAACACATTATGCCCCATACTGTAAAGTGTTCCTGGATAACATAGTAACCAGAAATACAATATGCCCCATAGTGCAAATTGGTCCTGCAGACTGTGGTGACCAGAAATCCATTATGCCCCATATTGGAAAGTGTTCATGGATACCATGATGACGAGAAATACATTATGCCCCATAGTGAATTTTGGTCCTGGACACTTTGGTGACCAGAAATACATTTTGCCCCATAGTGCAAATTATTTCTGAATACCATGGTGACCAGAAATACACTATGCCCCATAGTGCAAATTGGTCCTGGACACTTTAGTGACCAGAAATACAATATGCCCCATTGTGCATTTTGGTCCTGGACACTTTGGTGACCAGAAATGCCCCATAGTGCATTTTGGTCCTGGACACTTTGGTGACCAGAAATACATTATGCCCCATACTGTAAAGTGTTCCTGGATAACATAGTAACCAGAAATACAATATGCCCCATAGTGCATTTTGGTCCTGCATACCGTGGTGACCGGAAATACATTATGCCCCATAGTGGAAAGTGTTCATGGATACCATGATGACGAGAAATACATTATGCCCCATAGTGGAAAGTGTTCATGGATACCATGATGACGAGAAATACATCATGCCCCATAGTGGAAGGTGTCCATGGATACTATGATGACGAGAAATACATTATGCCCCATAGTGGAAAGTGTCCATAGATACCATGATGACGAGAAATACATTATACCCCATAGTGCAAATTGGTCCTGGACACTTTGGTGACCAGAAATACATTATGCCCCATAGTGCATTTTGGTCCTGGGCACTTTGGTGACCAGAAATACATTATGCCCCATAGTGCATTTTGGTCCTGGACACTTTGGTGACCAGAAATACATTATGCCCCATAGTGCAAATTGGTCCTGGACTTTTTTGGTGACCAGAAATACATTATGCCCCATAGTGCATTTTGGTCCTGGACACCTTGGCGACCAGAAATACATTATGCCCCATAGTGGAAAGTGTTCATGAATACCATGATGACGAGAAATACATTATGCCCCATAGTGCCCTATAGTGCAAATTGGTCATGGACACTTTGGAGACCAGAAATACATCATGCCCCATAGTGCATTTTGGTCCGGGACACTTTGGTTAACAGAAATACATTATGCCCCATAGTGCATTTTGGTCCTGGGCACTTTGGTGACCAGAAATACATTATGCCCCATAGTGCATTTTGGTCCTGGACACCTTGGTGACCAGAAATACATTATGCCCCATAGTGGAAAGTGTTCATGGATACCATGATGACGAGAAATACATTATGCCCCATAGTGCCCTATAGTGCAAATTGGTCATGGACACTTTGGAGACCAGAAATACATCATGCCCCATGGTGGAAGGTGTCCATGGATACCATGATGACGAGAAATACATTATACCCCATAGTGCAAATTGGTCCTGGACACTTTGGTGACCAGAAATACATCATGACCCATAGTGCATTTTGGTCCTGGACACTTTGGTGAACAGAAATACATTATGCCCCATAGTGCATTTTGGTCCTGGGCACTTTGGTGACCAGAAATGCATTATGCCCCATAGTGCATTTTAGTCCTGGACACTTTGGTGAACAGAAATACATTATGCCCCATAGTGCATTTTGGTCCTGGGCACTTTGGTGACCAGAAATACATTTTGCCCCATAGTGCATTTTGGTCCTGGACACCTTGGTGACCCGAAATACATTATGCCCCATAGTGGAAAGTGTTCATGGATACCATGATGACGAGAAATACATTATGCCCTATAGTGCAAATTGGTCCTGGACACTTTGGTGACCAGAATTACATTATGCCCCATAGTGCATTTTGGTCCTGGACACCTTGGTGACCAGAAATACATTATGCCCCATAGTGGAAAGTGTTCATGGATACCATGATGACGAGAAATACATTATGCCCCATAGTGCAAATTAGTCCTGGACACTTTGGAGACCAGAAATACATCACGCCCCATAGAGGAAGGTGTCCATGGATACCATGATGACGAGAAATACATTATGCCCCAAAGTGCAAATTGGTCCTGGACACTTTGGTGACCAGAAATACATTATGCCCCATAGTGCATTTTGGTCCTGGACACCTTGGTGACCAGAAATACATTATGCCCCATAGTGGAAAGTGTTCATGGATACCATGATGACGAGAAATACATTGTGCCCCATAGTGCCCTATAGTGCAAATTGGTCATGGACACTTTGGAGACCAGAAATACATTATGCCCCATAGTGCATTTTGGTCCTGGACACCTTGGTGACCAGAAATACATTATGCCCCATAGTGGAAAGTGTTCATGGATACCATGATGAAGAGAAATACATTATGCCCCATAGTGCATTTTGGTCCTGGACACTTTGGTGACCAGAAATACACTATGCCCCATAGTGCAAATTGGTCCTGCAGACTGTGGTGACCAGAAATCCATTATGCCCCATATTGGAAAGTGTTCATGGATACCATGATGACGAGAAATACATTATGCCCCATAGTGAATTTTGGTCCTGGACACTTTGGTGACCAGAAATACATTTTGCCCCATAGTGCAAATTATTTCTGAATACCATGGTGACCAGAAATACACTATGCCCCATAGTGCAAATTGGTCCTGGACACTTTGGTGACCAGAAATACAATATGCCCCATTGTGCATTTTGGTCCTGGACACTTTGGTGACCAGAAATGCCCCATAGTGCATTTTGGTCCTGGACACTTTGGTGACCAGAAATACATTATGCCCCATACTGTAAAGTGTTCCTGGATAACATAGTAACCAGAAATACAATATGCCCCATAGTGCATTTTGGTCCTGCATACCGTGGTGACCGGAAATACATTATGCCCCATAGTGGAAAGTGTTCATGGATACCATGATGACGAGAAATACATTATGCCCCATAGTGGAAAGTGTTCATGGATACCATGATGACGAGAAATACATCATGCCCCATAGTGGAAGGTGTCCATGGATACCATGATGACGAGAAATACATTATGCCCCATAGTGGAAAGTGTCCATAGATACCATGATGACGAGAAATACATTATACCCCATAGTGCAAATTGGTCCTGGACACTTTGGTGACCAGAAATACATTATGCCCCATAGTGCATTTTGGTCCTGGGCACTTTGGTGACCAGAAATACATTATGCCCCATAGTGCATTTTGGTCCTGGACACTTTGGTGACCAGAAATACATTATGCCCCATAGTGCAAATTGGTCCTGGACTTTTTTGGTGACCAGAAATACATTATGCCCCATAGTGCATTTTGGTCCTGGACACCTTGGCGACCAGAAATACATTATGCCCCATAGTGGAAAGTGTTCATGAATACCATGATGACGAGAAATACATTATGCCCCATAGTGCCCTATAGTGCAAATTGGTCATGGACACTTTGGAGACCAGAAATACATCATGCCCCATAGTGCATTTTGGTCCGGGACACTTTGGTTAACAGAAATACATTATGCCCCATAGTGCATTTTGGTCCTGGGCACTTTGGTGACCAGAAATACATTATGCCCCATAGTGCATTTTGGTCCTGGACACCTTGGTGACCAGAAATACATTATGCCCCATAGTGGAAAGTGTTCATGGATACCATGATGACGAGAAATACATTATGCCCCATAGTGCCCTATAGTGCAAATTGGTCATGGACACTTTGGAGACCAGAAATACATCATGCCCCATGGTGGAAGGTGTCCATGGATACCATGATGACGAGAAATACATTATACCCCATAGTGCAAATTGGTCCTGGACACTTTGGTGACCAGAAATACATCATGACCCATAGTGCATTTTGGTCCTGGACACTTTGGTGAACAGAAATACATTATGCCCCATAGTGCATTTTGGTCCTGGGCACTTTGGTGACCAGAAATGCATTATGCCCCATAGTGCATTTTAGTCCTGGACACTTTGGTGAACAGAAATACATTATGCCCCATAGTGCATTTTGGTCCTGGGCACTTTGGTGACCAGAAATACATTTTGCCCCATAGTGCATTTTGGTCCTGGACACCTTGGTGACCAGAAATACATTATGCCCCATGGTGGAAAGTGTTCATGGATACCATGATGACGAGAAATACATTATGCCCTATAGTGCAAATTGGTCCTGGACACTTTGGTGACCAGAATTACATTATGCCCCATAGTGCATTTTGGTCCTGGACACCTTGGTGACCAGAAATACATTATGCCCCATAGTGGAAAGTGTTCATGGATACCATGATGACGAGAAATACATTATGCCCCATAGTGCAAATTAGTCCTGGACACTTTGGAGACCAGAAATACATCACGCCCCATAGAGGAAGGTGTCCATGGATACCATGATGACGAGAAATACATTATGCCCCAAAGTGCAAATTGGTCCTGGACACTTTGGTGACCAGAAATACATTATGCCCCATAGTGCATTTTGGTCCTGGACACCTTGGTGACCAGAAATACATTATGCCCCATAGTGGAAAGTGTTCATGGATACCATGATGACGAGAAATACATTGTGCCCCATAGTGCCCTATAGTGCAAATTGGTCATGGACACTTTGGAGACCAGAAATACATCATGCCCCATAGTGGAGTGTGTCCATGGATACCATGATGACGAGAAATACATTATGCCCCATAGTGCGATATAGTGCAAATTGGTCCTGCATTTTGGTGACCAGAAATGCATTATGTGCAAATTGGTCATGGACACTTTGGAGACCAGAAATACATCATGCCCCATAGTGGAGTGTGTCCATGGATACCATGATGACGAGAAATACATTATGCCCCATAGTGCCCTATAGTGCAAATTGGTCCTGGACACTTTGGTGACCAGAATTACATTATGCCCCATAGTGCATTTTGGTCCTGGACACCTTGGTGACCAGAAATACATTATGCCCCATAGTGGAAAGTGTTCATGGATACCATGATGACGAGAAATACATTATGCCCCATAGTGCCCTATAGTGCAAATTGGTCATGGACACTTTGGAGACCAGAAATACATCATGCCCCATAGTGGAAGGTGTCCATGGATACCATGATGACGAGGAATACATTATACCCCATAGTGCAAATTGGTCCTGGGCACTTTGGTGACCAGAAATACATCATGCCCCATAGTGCATTTTGGTCCTGGGCACTTTGGTGACCAGAAATACATTATGCCCCCTAGTGCATTTTGGTCCTGGACACCTTGGTGACCAGAAAAACATTATGCCCCATAGTGGAAAGTGTTCATGGATACCATGATGACGAGAAATACATTATGCCCCATAGTGCCCTATAGTGCAAATTGGTCCTGGACACTTTGGTGACCAGAAATACATTATGCCCCATAGTGCCCTATACAAATTGGTCATGGACACTTTGGAGACCAGAAATACATCATGCCCCATAGTGGAGGCTGTCCATGGATACCATGATGACGAGAAATACATTATGCCCCATAGTGCCCTATAGTGCAAATTGGTCCTGGACACTTTGGTGACAAGAATTACATTATGCCCCATAGTGCATTTTGGGTCTGGACACTTTGGTGAACAGAAATACATTATGCCCCATAGTGCCCTATAGTGCAAATTGGTCATGGACACTTTGGAGACCAGAAATACATCATGCCCCATGGTGGAAGGTGTCCATGGATACCATGATGACGAGAAATACATTATACCCCATAGTGCAAATTGGTCCTGGACACTTTGGTGACCAGAAATACATCATGACCCATAGTGCATTTTGGTCCTGGACACTTTGGTGAACAGAAATACATTATGCCCCATAGTGCATTTTGGTCCTGGACACCTTGGTGACCAGAAATACATTATGCCCCATAGTGGAAAGTGTTCATGGATACCATGATGACGAGAAATACATTATGCCCCATAGTGCCCTATAGTGCAAATTGGTCATGGACACTTTGGAGACCAGAAATACATCATGCCCCATGGTGGAAGGTGTCCATGGATACCATGATGACGAGAAATACATTATACCCCATAGTGCAAATTGGTCCTGGACACTTTGGTGACCAGAAATACATCATGACCCATAGTGCATTTTGGTCCTGGACACTTTGGTGAACAGAAATACATTATGCCCCATAGTGCATTTTGGTCCTGGGCACTTTGGTGACCAGAAATGCATTATGCCCCATAGTGCATTTTAGTCCTGGACACTTTGGTGAACAGAAATACATTATGCCCCATAGTGCATTTTGGTCCTGGGCACTTTGGTGACCAGAAATACATTTTGCCCCATAGTGCATTTTGGTCCTGGACACCTTGGTGACCAGAAATACATTATGCCCCATGGTGGAAAGTGTTCATGGATACCATGATGACGAGAAATACATTATGCCCTATAGTGCAAATTGGTCCTGGACACTTTGGTGACCAGAATTACATTATGCCCCATAGTGCATTTTGGTCCTGGACACCTTGGTGACCAGAAATACATTATGCCCCATAGTGGAAAGTGTTCATGGATACCATGATGACGAGAAATACATTATGCCCCATAGTGCAAATTAGTCCTGGACACTTTGGAGACCAGAAATACATCACGCCCCATAGAGGAAGGTGTCCATGGATACCATGATGACGAGAAATACATTATGCCCCAAAGTGCAAATTGGTCCTGGACACTTTGGTGACCAGAAATACATTATGCCCCATAGTGCATTTTGGTCCTGGACACCTTGGTGACCAGAAATACATTATGCCCCATAGTGGAAAGTGTTCATGGATACCATGATGACGAGAAATACATTGTGCCCCATAGTGCCCTATAGTGCAAATTGGTCATGGACACTTTGGAGACCAGAAATACATCATGCCCCATAGTGGAGTGTGTCCATGGATACCATGATGACGAGAAATACATTATGCCCCATAGTGCCCTATAGTGCAAATTGGTCCTGGACACTTTGGTGACCAGAATTACATTATGCCCCATAGTGCATTTTGGTCCTGGACACCTTGGTGACCAGAAATACATTATGCCCCATAGTGGAAAGTGTTCATGGATACCATGATGACGAGAAATACATTATGCCCCATAGTGCATTTTGGGTCTGGACACTTTGGTGAACAGAAATACATTATGCCCCATAGTGCCCTATAGTGCAAATTGGTCATGGACACTTTGGAGACCAGAAATACATCATGCCCCATGGTGGAAGGTGTCCATGGATACCATGATGACGAGAAATACATTATACCCCATAGTGCAAATTGGTCCTGGACACTTTGGTGACCAGAAATACATCATGACCCATAGTGCATTTTGGTCCTGGACACTTTGGTGAACAGAAATACATTATGCCCCATAGTGCATTTTGGTCCTGGACACCTTGGTGACCAGAAATACATTATGCCCCATAGTGGAAAGTGTTCATGGATACCATGATGACGAGAAATACATTATGCCCCATAGTGCCCTATAGTGCAAATTGGTCATGGACACTTTGGAGACCAGAAATACATCATGCCCCATGGTGGAAGGTGTCCATGGATACCATGATGACGAGAAATACATTATACCCCATAGTGCAAATTGGTCCTGGACACTTTGGTGACCAGAAATACATCATGACCCATAGTGCATTTTGGTCCTGGACACTTTGGTGAACAGAAATACATTATGCCCCATAGTGCATTTTGGTCCTGGGCACTTTGGTGACCAGAAATGCATTATGCCCCATAGTGCATTTTAGTCCTGGACACTTTGGTGAACAGAAATACATTATGCCCCATAGTGCATTTTGGTCCTGGGCACTTTGGTGACCAGAAATACATTTTGCCCCATAGTGCATTTTGGTCCTGGACACCTTGGTGACCAGAAATACATTATGCCCCATGGTGGAAAGTGTTCATGGATACCATGATGACGAGAAATACATTATGCCCTATAGTGCAAATTGGTCCTGGACACTTTGGTGACCAGAATTACATTATGCCCCATAGTGCATTTTGGTCCTGGACACCTTGGTGACCAGAAATACATTATGCCCCATAGTGGAAAGTGTTCATGGATACCATGATGACGAGAAATACATTATGCCCCATAGTGCAAATTAGTCCTGGACACTTTGGAGACCAGAAATACATCACGCCCCATAGAGGAAGGTGTCCATGGATACCATGATGACGAGAAATACATTATGCCCCAAAGTGCAAATTGGTCCTGGACACTTTGGTGACCAGAAATACATTATGCCCCATAGTGCATTTTGGTCCTGGACACCTTGGTGACCAGAAATACATTATGCCCCATAGTGGAAAGTGTTCATGGATACCATGATGACGAGAAATACATTGTGCCCCATAGTGCCCTATAGTGCAAATTGGTCATGGACACTTTGGAGACCAGAAATACATCATGCCCCATAGTGGAGTGTGTCCATGGATACCATGATGACGAGAAATACATTATGCCCCATAGTGCCCTATAGTGCAAATTGGTCCTGGACACTTTGGTGACCAGAATTACATTATGCCCCATAGTGCATTTTGGTCCTGGACACCTTGGTGACCAGAAATACATTATGCCCCATAGTGGAAAGTGTTCATGGATACCATGATGACGAGAAATACATTATGCCCCATAGTGCCCTATAGTGCAAATTGGTCATGGACACTTTGGAGACCAGAAATACATCATGCCCCATAGTGAAAGGTGTCCATGGATACCATGATGACGAGGAATACATTATACCCCATAGTGCAAATTGGTCCTGGGCACTTTGGTGACCAGAAATACATCATGCCCCATAGTGCATTTTGGTCCTGGGCACTTTGGTGACCAGAAATACATTATGCCCCCTAGTGCATTTTGGTCCTGGACACCTTGGTGACCAGAAAAACATTATGCCCCATAGTGGAAAGTGTTCATGGATACCATGATGACGAGAAATACATTATGCCCCATAGTGCCCTATAGTGCAAATTGGTCCTGGACACTTTGGTGACCAGAAATACATTATGCCCCATAGTGCCCTATACAAATTGGTCATGGACACTTTGGAGACCAGAAATACATCATGCCCCATAGTGGAGGCTGTCCATGGATACCATGATGACGAGAAATACATTATGCCCCATAGTGCCCTATAGTGCAAATTGGTCCTGGACACTTTGGTGACAAGAATTACATTATGCCCCATAGTGCATTTTGGTCCTGGACACCTTGGTGACCAGAAATACATTATGCCCCATATTGGAAAGTGTTCTTGGATACCCTGATGACGAGAAATACATTATGCCCCATAGTGCATTTTGGTCCTGGACAATTTGGTGACAAGAAATACATTATGCCCCATAGTGCATTTTGGTCCTGGACACTTTGGTGACCAAAAATACATAATGCCCCATAGTGCAAATTATTTCTGGATACCATGGTGACCAGAAATACATTATGCCCTATAATGTAAAGTGTTCCTGGATAGTGCATTTTGGTCCTGGACACTTTTGTGACCAGAAATACATTATGCCCCATAGTGCAAATTGGTCCTGCAGACTGTGGTGACAAGAAATCCATTATGCCCCATATTGGAAAGTGTTCTTGGATACCCTGATGACGAGAAATGCATTATGCCCCATAGTGCATTTTGGTCCTGGACACTTTCGCGACCAGAAATACATTATGCCCCATAGTGCATTTTGGTCCTGGACACCTTGGTGACCAGAAATACATTATGCCCCATAGTGGAAAGTGTTCATGGATACCATGATGACGAGAAATACATTATGCCCCATAGTGCATTTTGGTCCTGGACACTTTGGTGACCAGAAATACACTATGCCCCATAGTGCAAATTGGTCCTGCAGACTGTGGTGACCAGAAATCCATTATGCCCCATATTGGAAGGTGTTCATGGATACCATGATGACGAGAAATACATTATGCCCCATAGTGAATTTTGGTCCTGGACACTTTGGTGACCAGAAATACATTTTGCCCCATAGTGCAAATTATTTCTGAATACCATGGTGACCAGAAATACACTATGCCCCATAGTGCAAATTGGTCCTGGACACTTTGGTGACCAGAAATACAATATGCCCCATTGTGCATTTTGGTCCTGGACACTTTGGTGACCAGAAATGCCCCATAGTGCATTTTGGTCCTGGACACTTTGGTGACCAGAAATACATTATGCCCCATACTGTAAAGTGTTTCTGGATACCATAGTAACCAAGGAAAGGAAATACATTATGCCCATAGTGCATTTTGGTCCTGGACACTTTGGTGACCAGAAATACACTATGCCCCATAGTGCAAATTGGTCCTGCAGACTGTGGTGACCAGAAATCCATTATGCCCCATATTGGAAGGTGTTCATGGATACCCTGATGACGAGAAATGCATTATGCCCCATAGTGCATTTTGGTCCTGGACACTTTCGCGACCAGAAATACATCATGCCCCATAGTGCATTTTGGTCCGGAACACTTTGGTTAACAGAAATACATTATGCCCCATAGTGCATTTTGGTCCTGGGCACTTTGGTGACCAGAAATACATTATGCCCCATAGTGCTTTTTGGTCCTGGACACCTTGGTGACCAGAAATACATTATGCCCCATAGTGGAAAGTGTTCATGGATACCATGATGACGAGAAATACATTATGCCCCATAGTGCCCTATAGTGCAAATTGGTCATGGACACTTTGGAGACCAGAAATACATCATGCCCCATGGTGGAAGGTGTCCATGGATACCATGATGACGAGAAATACATTATACCCCATAGTGCAAATTGGTCCTGGACACTTTGGTGACCAGAAATACATCATGACCCATAGTGCATTTTGGTCCTGGACAGTTTATTGAACAGAAATACATTATGCCCCATAGTGCATTTTGGTCCTGGGCACTTTGGTGACCAGAAATGCATTATGCCCCATAGTGCATTTTAGTCCTGGACACTTTGGTGAACAGAAATACATTATGCCCCATAGTGCATTTTGGTCCTGGGCACTTTGGTGACCAGAAATACATTTTGCCCCATAGTGCATTTTGGTCCTGGACACCTTGGTGACCAGAAATACATTATGCCCCATGGTGGAAAGTGTTCATGGATACCATGATGACGAGAAATACATTATGCTCCATAGTGCCCTATAGTGCAAATTGGTCATGGACACTTTGGAGACCAGAAATACATCATGCCCCATAGTGGAAGGTGTCCATGGATACCATGATGACGAGAAATACATTATACCCATAGTGCAAATTGGTCCTGGACACTTTGGTGACCAGAAATACATTATGCCCCATAGTGCATTTTGGTCCTGGACACCTTGGTGACCAGAAATACAATATGCCCCATAGTGGAAAGTGTTCATGGATACCATGATGACGAGAAATACATTATGCCCCATAGTGCCCTATAGTGCAAATTGGTCATGGACACTTTGGAGACCAGAAATACATCATGCCCCATAGTGGAGGGTGTCCATGGATACCATGATGACGAGAAATACATTATGCCCCATAGTGCAAATTGGTCCTGGACACTTTGGTGACCAGAATTACATTATGCCCCATAGTGCATTTTGGTCCTGGACACCTTGGTGACCAGAAATACATTATGCCCCATAGTGGAAAGTGTTCATGGATACCATGATGACGAGAAATACATTATGCCCCATAGTGCAAATTAGTCCTGGACACTTTGGAGACCAGAAATACATCACGCCCCATAGTGGAAGGTGTCCATGGATACCATGATGACGAGAAATACATTATGCCCCATAGTGCAAATTGGTCCTGGACACTTTGGTGACCAGAAATACATTATGCCCCATAGTGCATTTTGGTCCTGGACACCTTGGTGACCAGAAATACAATATGCCCCATAGTGGAAAGTGTTCATGGATACCATGATGACGAGAAATACATTATGCCCCATAGTGCCCTATAGTGCAAATTGGTCATGGACACTTTGGAGACCAGAAATACATCATGCCCCATAGTGGAGGGTGTCCATGGATACCATGATGACGAGAAATACATTATGCCCCATAGTGCAAATTGGTCCTGGACACTTTGGTGACCAGAATTACATTATGCCCCATAGTGCATTTTGGTCCTGGACACCTTGGTGACCAGAAATACATTATGCCCCATAGTGGAAAGTGTTCATGGATACCATGATGACGAGAAATACATTATGCCCCATAGTGCAAATTAGTCCTGGACACTTTGGAGACCAGAAATACATCACGCCCCATAGAGGAAGGTGTCCATGGATACCATGATGACGAGAAATACATTATGCCCCATAGTGCAAATTGGTCCTGGACACTTTGGTGACCAGAAATACATTATGCCCCATAGTGCATTTTGGTCCTGGACACCTTGGTGACCAGAAATACATTATGCCCCATAGTGGAAAGTGTTCATGGATACCATGATGACGAGAAATACATTATGCCCCATAGTGCCCTATAGTGCAAATTGGTCATGGACACTTTGGAGACCAGAAATACATCATGCCCCATAGTGGAGGGTGTCCATGGATACCATGATGACGAGAAATACATTATGCCCCATAGTGCCCTATAGTGCAAATTGGTCCTGGACACTTTGGTGACCAGAATTACATTATGCCCCATAGTGCATTTTGGTCCTGGACACCTTGGTGACCAGAAATACATTATGCCCCATAGTGGAAAGTGTTCATGGATACCATGATGACGAGAAATACATTATGCCCCATAGTGCAAATTAGTCCTGGACACTTTGGAGACCAGAAATACATCACGCCCCATAGTGGAAGGTGTCCATGGATACCATGATGACGAGAAATACATTATGCCCCATAGTGCAAATTGGTCCTGGACACTTTGGTGACCAGAAATACATTATGCCCCATAGTGCATTTTGGTCCTGGACACCTTGGTGACCAGAAATACATTATGCCCCATAGTGGAAAGTGTTCATGGATACCATGATGACGAGAAATACATTATGCCCCATAGTGCAAATTAGTCCTGGTCACTTTGGAGACCAGAAATACATCACGCCCCATAGTGGAAGGTGTCCATGGATACCATGATGACGAGAAATACATTATGCCCCATAGTGCAAATTGGTCCTGGACACTTTGGTGACCAGAAATACATTATGCCCCATAATGCATTTTGGTCCTGGACACTTTGGTGACCAGAAATACATTATGCCCCATAGTGCATTTTGGTCCTGGACACTTTGGTGACCAGAAATACATTATGCCCCATAGTGCATTTTGGTCCTGGACACTTTGGTGAACAGAAATACATTATGCCCCATAGTGCATTTTGGTCCTGGGCACCTTGGTGACCAGAAATACATTATGCCCCATAGTGCATTTTGGTCCTGGACACTTTGGTGAACAGAAATACATTATGCCCCATAGTGCATTTTGGTCCTGGACACCTTGGTGACCAGAAATACATTATGCCCCATAGTGGAAAGTGTTCATGGATACCATGATGACGAGAAATACATTATGCCCCATAGTGCAAATTAGTCCTGGACACTTTGGAGACCAGAAATACATCATGCCCCATAGTGGAAGGTGTCCATGGATACCATGATGACGAGAAATACATTATGCCCCATAGTGCAAATTGGTCCTGGACACTTTGGTGACCAGAAATACATTATGCCCCATAGTGCATTTTGGTCCTGGACACCTTGGTGACCAGAAATACATTATGCCCCATAGTGGAAAGTGTTCATGGATACCATGATGACGAGAAATACATTATGCCCCATAGTGCCCTATAGTGCAAATTGGTCCTGGACACTTTGGTGACCAGAAATACATCATGCCCCATAGTGCATTTTGGTCCTGGACACTTTGGTGACCAGAAATACATTATGCCCCATAGTGCAAATTGGTCCTGGACACTTTGGTGACCAGAAATACATTATGCCCCATAGTGCATTTTGGTCCTGGACACCTTGGTGACCAGAAATACATTATGCCCCATAGTGGAAAGTGTTCATGGATACCATGATGACGAGAAATACATTATGCCCCATAGTGCCCTTTAGTGCAAATTGGTCCTGGACACTTTGGTGACCAGAAATACATCATGCCCCATAGTGCATTTTGGTCCTGGACACTTTGGTGACCAGAAATACATTATGCCCCATAGTGCAAATTGGTCCTGGACACTTTGGTGACCAGAAATACATTATGCCCCATAGTGCAAATTGATCCTGGACACTTTGGTGACCAGAAATACATTATGACCCATAGTGTATTTTGGTCCTGGGCACTTTGGTGACCAGAAATACATTATGCCCCATAGTGCAAATTGATCCTGGACACTTTGGTGACCAGAAATACATTATGACCCATAGTGTATTTTGGTCCTGGACACTTTGGTGACCAGAAATACATTATGCTCCATAGTGCAAATTATTTCTGCATACCATGGTGACCAGAAATACATTATGCCCTATAATGTAAAGTGTTCCTGGATACCATAGTAACCAGAAATACAATATGCCCCATAGTGCATTTTGGTCCTGGACACTTTGGTGACCAGAAATACATTATGCCCCATACTGTAAAGTGTTCCTGGATACCATAGTAACCAGAAATACAATATGCCCCATAGTGCATTTTCGTCCTGCATACCGTGGTGACCAGAAATACATTATGCCCCATAGTGGAAAGTGTTCGTGGATGCCATGATGACGAGAAATACATTATGCCCCATAGTGCATTTTGGCCCTGGACACTTTGGTGACCAGAAATACATTATGCCCCATAGTGCAAATTGGTCCTGGACACTTTGGTGACCAGAAATACATTATGCCCCATACTGTAAAGTGTTCCTGGATACCATAGTAACCAGAAATACAATATGCCCCATAGTGCATTTTGGTCCTGCATACCGTGGTGACCAGAAATACATTATGCCCCATAGTGGAAAGTGTTCGTGGATACCATGATGACGAGAAATACATTATGCCTCATAGTGCATTTGGGTCCTGGACACTTTGGTAAACCAGAAATAAATTATGACCCATAGTGCGTTTTGGTCCTGGACACTTTGGTGACCAGAAATACATTATGCCCCATAATGGAAAGTGTTCATGGATACCATGATGACAAGAAATACATTATGCCCCATAGTGCATTTTGGTCCTGGACACTTTGGTGACCAGAAATACATTATGCCCCATAGTGCAAATTGGTCCTGCAGACTGTGGTGACAAGAAATCCATTATGCCCCATAGTGGAAAGTGTTCATGGATACCATGATGACGAGAAATACATTATGCCCCATAGTGCATTTTGGTCCTGGACACTTTGGTGACCAAAAATCCATTATGCCCCATAGTGGAAAGTGTTCATGGATACCATGATGACGAGAAATACATTATGCCCCATAGTGCATTTTGGTCCTGGACACTTTGGTGACCAGAAATACAATATGGCCCATTGTGCATTTTGGTCCTGGACACTTTGGTGACCAGAAATGCCCAATAGTGTATTTTGGTCCAGGACACTTTGGTGACCAGAAATACATTATGCCCCAAAGTGGAAGGGGTTCATGGATACCATGATGACCAGAAATACATTATGCCCCATAGTGCATTTTGGTCCTGGACAATTTGGTGACCTGAAATACATTATGCCCCAAAGTGGAAGGGGTTCATGGATACCATGATGACCAGAAATACATTATGCCCCATAGTGCATTTTGGTCCTGGACACTTTGGTGACCAGAAATACATTATGCCCCATAATGGAAAGTGTTCATGGATACCATGATGACGAGAAATACATTATGCCCCATAGCGCATTTGGGTCCTGAACACTTTGATGACCAGAAATACACTATGCCCCATAGTGCAAATTGGTCCTGCAGACTGTGAAATCCATTATGCCCCATATTGGAAAGTGTTCATGGATACCCTGATGACGAGAAATACATTATGCCCCATAGTGCATTTTGGTCCTGGACACCTTGGTGACCAGAAATACATTATGCCCCATAGTGGAAAGTGTTCATGGATACCATGATGACGAGAAATACATTATGCCCCATAGTGCCCTATAGTGCAAATTGGTCATGGACACTTTGGAGACCAGAAATACATCATGCCCCATAGTGGAAGATGTCCATGGATACCATGATGACGAGGAATACATTATACCCCATAGTGCAAATTGGTCCTGGGCACTTTGGTGACCAGAAATACATCATGCCCCATAGTGCATTTTGGTCCTGGGCACTTTGGTGACCAGAAATACATTATGCCCCATAGTGGAAAGTGTTCATGGATACCATGATGACGAGAAATACATTATGCCCCATAGTGCCCTATAGTGCAAATTGGTCCTGGACACTTTGGTGACCAGAAATACATTATGCCCCATAGTGGAAAGTGTTCATGGATACCGTGATGACGAGAAATACATTATGCCCTATAGTGCCCTATAGTGCAAATTGGTCCTGGACACTTTGGTGACCAGAAATACATTATGCCCCATAGCGCATTTTGGTCCTGGACACCTTGGTGACCAGAAATACATTATGCCCCATAGTGGAAAGTGTTCATGGATACCATGATGACGAGAAATACATTATGCCCTATAGTGCCCTATAGTGCAAATTGGTCCTGGACACTTTGGTGACCAGAAATACATTATGCCCCATAGTGCAAATTGGTCCTGGACACTTTGGTGACCAGAAATACATCATGCCCCATAGTGCATTTTGGTCCTGGACACTTTGGTGACCAGAAATCCATTAAGCCCCATAGTGCAAATTGGTCCTGGACACTTTGGTGACCAGAAATACATTATGCCCCATAGTGCAAATTGGTCCTGGACACTTTGGTGACCAGAAATACATCATGCCCCATAGTGCATTTTGGTCCTGGACACTTTGGTGACCAGAAATACATCATGCCCCATAGTGCATTTTGGTCCTGGACACTTTGGTGACCAGAAATACATTAAGCCCCATAGTGCAAATTGGTCCTGGACACTTTGGTGACCAGAAATACATTATGCCCTATAGTGCAAATTGGTCCTGGACACTTTGGTGACCAGAAATACATTATGCCCCATAGTGGAAAGTGTTCATGGATACCATGATGACGAGAAATACATTATGCCCCATAGTGCCCTATAGTGCAAATTGGTCCTGGACACTTTGGTGACCAGAAATACATTATGCCCCATAGTGGAAAGTGTTCATGGATACCGTGATGACGAGAAATACATTATGCCCTATAGTGCCCTATAGTGCAAATTGGTCCTGGACACTTTGGTGACCAGAAATACATTATGCCCCATAGTGCAAATTGGTCCTGGACACTTTGGTGACCAGAAATACATCATGCCCCATAGTGCATTTTGGTCCTGGACACTTTGGTGACCAGAAATACATTAAGCCCCATAGTGCAAATTGGTCCTGGACACTTTGGTGACCAGAAATACATTATGCCCCATAGTGCAAATTGGTCCTGGACACTTTGGTGACCAGAAATACATCATGCCCCATAGTGCATTTTGGTCCTGGACACTTTGGTGACCAGAAATACATTATGCCCCATAGTGCAAATTGGTCCTGGACACTTTGGTGACCAGAAATACATTATGCCCCATAGTGCATTTTGGTCCTAGACACCTTGGTGACCAGAAATACATTATTCCCCATAGTGGAAAGTGTTCATGGATACCATGATGACGAGAAATACATTATGCCCCATAGTGCCCTATAGTGCAAATTGGTCCTGGACACTTTGGTGACCAGAAATACATTATGCCCCATAGTGCATTTTGGTCCTGGACACCTTGGTGACCAGAAATACATTATGCCCCATAGTGGAAAGTGTTCATGGATACCATGATGACGAGAAATACATTATGCCCCATAGTGCCCTATAGTGCAAATTGGTCCTGGACACTTTGGTGACCAGAAATACATCATGCCCCATAGTGCATTTTGGTCCTGGACACTTTGGTGACCAGAAATACATTATGCCCCATAGTGCAAATTGGTCCTGGACACTTTGGTGACCAGAAATACATTATGCCCCATAGTGGAAAGTGTTCATGGATACCATGATGACGAGAAATACATTATGCCCCATAGTGAATTTTGGTCCTGGACACGTTGGTGACCAGAAATACAATATGCTCCATTGTGCATTTTGGTCCTGGACACTTTGGTGACCAGAAATGCCCCATAGTGTATTTTGGTCCTGGACACTTTGGTGACCAGAAATACATCATGTCCCATAGTGCATTTTGGTCCTGGACACTTTGGTGACCAGAAATACATTATGCCCCATAGTGCAAATTGGTCCTGGACACTTTGGTGAGCAGAAATACATAATGCCCCATAGTGGAAAGTGTTCATGGATACCATGATGACGAGAAATACATTATGCCCCATAGTGAATTTTGGTCCTGGACACGTTTGTGACCAGAAATACAATATGCTCCATTGTGCATTTTGGTCCTGGACACTTTGGTGACCAGAAATGCCCCATAGTGTATTTTGGTCCTGGACACTTTGGTGACCAGAAATACATTATGCCCAAAAGTGGAAGGGGTTCATGGATACCATGATGACCAGAAATACATTATGCCCCACAGTGGAAAGTGTTCATAGATACCATGTTGATGAGAAATACATTATGCCCCATAGTGCATTTTGGTCCTGGACAATTTGGTGACCTGAAATACATTATGCCCCAAAGTGGAAGGGGTTCATGGATACCATGATGACCAGAAATACATTATGCCCCACAGTGGAAAGTGTTCATAGATACCATGTTGATGAGAAATACATTATGCCCCATAGTGCATTTTGGTCCTGGACAATTTGGTGACCTGAAATACATTATGCCCCAAAGTGGAAGGGGTTCATGGATACCATGATGACCAGAAATACATTATGCCCCACAGTGGAAAGTGTTCATAGATACCATGTTGATGAGAAATACATTATGCCCCATAGTGCATTTTGGTCCTGGACACTTTGGTGACCAGAAATACATTATGCCCCATAATGGAAAGTGTTCATGGATACCATGATGACGAGAAATACATTATGCCCCATTGCGCATTTGGGTCCTGGACACTTTGGTGACCAGAAATACATTATGCCCCATAATGAAAAGTGTTCATGGATACCATGATGACGAGAAATACATTATGCCCCATAGTGAATTTTGGTCCTGGACACGTTGGTGACCAGAAATACATTATGCCCCATAGTGCATTTGGGTCCTGGACACTTTGGTGACCTGAAATACATTATGCCCCATAATGTAAAGTGTTCCTGGATACCATAGTAACCAGAAATACAATATGCCCCATAGTGCAAATTGGTCCTGGACACTTTGGTGACCAGAAATACATTATGCCCCATAGTGCATTTGGGTCCTGGACACTTTGGTGACCTGAAATACATTATGCCCTATAATGTAAAGTGTTCCTGGATACCATAGTAACCAGAAATACAATATGCCCCATAGTGCAAATTGGTCCTGGACACTTTGGTGACCAAAAATACATTATGCCCCATAGTGGAAGGTGTCCATGGATACCATGATGACGAGAAATACATTATGCCCCATAGTGCATTTGGGTCCTGGACACTTTGGTGACCTGAAATACATTATGCCCTATAATGTAAAGTGTTCCTGGATACCATAGTAACCAGAAATACAATATGCCCCATAGTGCAAATTGGTCCTGGACACTTTGGTGACCAGAAATACATTATGCCCCATAGTGCATTTGGGTCCTGGACACTTTGGTGACCTGAAATACATTATGCCCTATTATGTAAAGTGTTCCTGGATACCATAGTAACCAGAAATACAATATGCCCCATAGTGCAAATTGGTCCTGGACACTTTGGTGACCAGAAATACATTATGACCCATAGTGTATTTTGGTCCTGGGCACTTTGGTGACCAGAAATACATTATGCCCCATAGTGCAAATTGATCCTGGACACTTTGGTGACCAGAAATACATTATGACCCATAGTGTATTTTGGTCCTGGACACTTTGGTGACCAGAAATACACTATGCCCCATAGTGCATTTTGGTCCTGGACACTTTGGTGACCAGAAATACATTATGCCCCATAGTGCAAATTATTTCTGGATACCATGGTGACCAGAAATACATTATGCCCTATAATGTAAAGTGTTCCTGGATACCACAGTAACCAGAAATACAATATGCCCCATAGTGCATTTTGGTCCTGCATACCGTGGTGACCAGAAATACATTATGCCCCATAGTGGAAAGTGTTCGTGGATACCATGATGACGAGAAATACATTATGCCCCATAGTGCATTTTGGTCCTGGACACTTTGGTGACCAGAAATACATTATGACCCATAGTGAATTTTGGTCCTGGACACTTTGGTGACCAGAAATACAATATGCCCCACAGTGCAAATTGGTCCTGGACACTTTGGTGACCAGAAATACATTATGCCCCATACTGTAAAGTGTTCCTGGATACCATAGTAACCAGAAATACAATATGCCCCATAGTGCATTTTGGTCCTGCATACCGTGGTGACCAGATATACATTATGCCCCATAGTGGAAAGTGTTCGTGGATACCATGATGACGAGAAATACATTATGCGTCATAGTGCATTTGGGTCCTGGACACTTTGGTAAACCAGAAATACATTATGACCCATAGTGCGTTTTGGTCCTGGACACTTTGGTGACCAGAAATACATTATGCCCCATAATGGAAAGTGTTCATGGATACCATGATGACGAGAAATACATTATGCCCCATAGTGCATTTTGGTCCTGGACACTTTGGTGACCAGAAATACATTATGCCCCATAGTGCAAATTGGTCCTGCAGACTGTGGTGACAAGAAATCCATTATGCCCCATAGTGGAAAGTGTTCATGGATACCATGATGACGAGAAATACATTATGCCCCATAGTGCATTTTGGTCCTGGACACTTTGGTGACCAAAAATCCATTATGCCCCATAGTGGAAAGTGTTCATGGATACCATGATGACGAGAAATACATTATGCCCCATAGTGCATTTTGGTCCTGGACACTTTGGTGACCAGAAATACAATATGGCCCATTGTGCATTTTGGTCCTGGACACTTTGGTGACCAGAAATGCCCCATAGTGTATTTTGGTCCTGGACACTTTGGTGACCAGAAATACATTATGCCCCAAAGTGGAAGGTGTTCATGGATACCATGATGACCAGAAATACATTATGCCCCACAGTGGAAAGTGTTCATAGATACCATGTTGATGAGAAATACATTATGCCCCATAGTGCATTTTGGTCCTGGACAATTTGGTGACCTGAAATACATTATGCCCCAAAGTGGAAGGGGTTCATGGATACCATGATGACCAGAAATACATTATGCCCCATAGTGCATTTTGGTCCTGGACACTTTGGTGACCAGAAATACATTATGCCCCATAATGGAAAGTGTTCATGGATACCATGATGACGAGAAATACATTATGCCCCATAGCGCATTTTGGTCCTGGACACTTTGGTGACCAGAAATACATTATGCCCCATAGTGGAAAGTGTTCATGGATACCATGATGACGAGAAATACATTATGCCCCATAGCGCATTTTGGTCCTGGACACTTTGGTGACCAGAAATACATTATGCCCCATAGTGGAAAGTGTTCATGGATACCATGATGACGAGAAATACATTATGCCCCATAGTGCATTTTGGTCCTGGACAATTTGGTGACCTGAAATACATTATGCCCTATAATGTAAAGTGTTCCTGGATACCATAGTAACCAGAAATACAATATGCCCCATAATGCAAATTGGTCCTGGACACTTTGGTGACCAAAAATCCATTATGCCCCATAGTGGAAAGTGTTCATGGATACCATGATGACGAGAAATACATTATGCCCCATAGTGCATTTTGGTCCTGGACACTTTGGTGACCAGAAATACATTATGCCCCATAGTGCATTTGGGTCCTGGACACTTTGGTGACCTGAAATACATTATGCCCTATAATGTAAAGTGTTCCTGGATACCATAGTAACCAGAAATACAATATGCCCCATAATGCAAATTGGTCCTGGACACTTTGGTGACCAAAAATCCATTATGCCCCATAGTGGAAAGTGTTCATTGATACCATGATGACCACAAATACATTATGCCCCACAGTGGAAAGTGTTCATAGATACCATGTTGATGAGAAATACATTATGCCCCATAGTGCATTTTGGTCCTGGACACTTTGGTGACCAGAAATACATTATGCCCCATAGTGCAAATTGGTCCTGGACACTTTGGTGACCAGAAATACATTATGCCCCATAGTGCATTTGGGTCCTGGACACTTTGGTGACCTGAAATACATTATGCCCTATAATGTAAAGTGTTCCTGGATACCATAGTAACCAGAAATACAATATGCCCCATAGTGCAAATTGGTCCTGGACACTTTGGTGACCAGAAATACATTATGCCCCATAGTGCATTTGGGTCCTGGACACTTTGGTGACCTGAAATACATTATGCCCTATAATGTAAAGTGTTCCTGGATACCATAGTAACCAGAAATACAATATGCCCCATAGTGCAAATTGGTCCTGGACACTTTGGTGACCAGAAATACATTATGCCCCATAGTGCATTTGGGTCCTGGACACTTTGGTGACCTGAAATACATTATGCCCTATAATGTAAAGTGTTCCTGGATACCATAGTAACCAGAAATACAATATGCCCCATAGTGCAAATTGGTCCTGGACACTTTGGTGACCAGAAATACATTATGACCCATAGTGTATTTTGGTCCTGGACACTTTGGTGACCAGAAATACATTATGCCCCATAGTGCAAATTGGTCCTGCAGACTGTGGTGACAAGAAATCCATTATGCCCCATAGTGGAAAGTGTTCATGGATACCATGATGACGAGAAATACATTATGCCCCATAGTGCATTTTGGTCCTGGACACTTTGGTGACCAGAAATACATTATGCCCCATAGTGCATTTTGGTCCTGAACACTTTGGTGACCAGAAATACACTATGCCCCATAGTGCAAATTGGTCCTGCAGACTGTGAAATCCATTATGCCCCATATTGGAAAGTGTTCATGGATACCCTGATGACGAGAAATACATTATGCCCCATAGTGCATTTTGGTCCTGGACACTTTGGTGACCAGAAATACATTATGCCCCATAGTGCATTTGGGTCCTGGACACTTTGGTGACCAGAAATACATTATGCCCCATAGTGCATTTTGGTCCTGAACACTTTGGTGACCAGAAATACACTATGCCCCATAGTGCAAATTGGTCCTGCAGACTGTGAAATCCATTATGCCCCATATTGGAAAGTGTTCATGGATACCCTGATGACGAGAAATACATTATGCCTTATAGTGCATTTTGGTCCTGGACACTTTGGTGACCTGAAATACATTATGCCCTATAATGTAAAGTGTTCCTGGATACCATAGTAACCAGAAATACAATATGCCCCATAGTGCAAATTGGTCCTGGACACTTTGGTGACCAAAAATCCATTATGCCCCATAGTGGAAAGTGTTCATGGATACCATGATGACGAGAAATACATTATGCCCCATAGTGCATTTTGGTCCTGGACACTTTGGTGACCAGAAATACATTATGCCACATAATGGAAAGTGTTCATGGATACCATGATGACGAGAAATACATTATGCCCCATAGTGCATTTTGGTCCTGGACACTTTGGTGACCAGAAATACATTATGCCCCATAGTGCATTTGGGTCCTGGACACTTTGGTGACCTGAAATACATTATGCCCTATAATGTAAAGTGTTCCTGGATACCATAGTAACCAGAAATACAATATGCCCCATAGTGCAAATTGGTCCTGGACACTTTGGTGACCAGAAATACATTATGCCCCATAGTGCATTTGGGCCCTGGACACTTTGGTGACCTGAAATACATTATGCCCTATAATGTAAAGTGTTCCTGGATACCATAGTAACCAGAAATACAATATGCCCCATAGTGCAAATTGGTCCTGGACACTTTGGTGACCAAAAATCCATTATGCCCCATAGTGGAAAGTGTTCATGGATACCATGATGACGAGAAATACATTATGCTCCATAGTGCATTTTGGTCCTGGACACTTTGGTGACCAGAAATACATTATGCCCCATAGTGCATTTTGGTCCTGGACACTTTGGTGACCAGAAATACATTATGCCCCATAGTGCAAATTGGTCCTGCAGACTGTGGTGGAAAGAAATCCATTATGCCCCATAGTGGAAAGTGTTCATGGATACCATGATGACGAGAAATACATTATGCCCCATAGTGCGCTATAGTGCAAATTGGTCATGGACACTTTGGAGAACAGAAATACATCATGCCCCATAGTGGAAGGTGTCCATGGATACCATGATGACGAGAAATACATTATGCCCCATAGTGCATTTGGGTCCTGGACACTTTGGTGACCAGAAATACATTATGCCCCATAGTGTATTTTGGTCCTGGACACTTTGGTGACCAGAAATACAGTATGCCCCATAGTGCATTTTGGTCCTGGACACTTTGGTGACCAGAAATACATTATGCCCCATAGTGCAAATTATTTCTGGATACCATGGTGACCAGAAATACATTATGCCCTATAATGTAAAGTGTTCCTGGATACCATAGTAACCAGAAATACAATATGCCCCATAGTGCATTTTGGTCCTGGACACTTTGGTGACCAGAAATACATTATGCCCCATAGTGCATTTGGGTCCTGGACACTTTGGTGACCTGAAATACATTATGCCCTATAATGTAAAGTGTTCCTGGATACCATAGTAACCAGAAATACAATATGCCCCATAGTGCAAATTGGTCCTGGACACTTTGGGGACCAGAAATACATTATGCCCCATAGTGCATTTGGGTCCTGGACACTTTGGTGACCTGAAATACATTATGCCCTATAATGTAAAGTGTTCCTGGATACCATAGTAACCAGAAATACAATATGCCCCATAGTGCAAATTGGTCCTGGACACTTTGGTGACCAGAAATACATTATGCCTCATAGTGCATTTGGGTCCTGGACACTTTGGTGAACAGAAATACATTATGCCCCATAGTGCATTTTGGTCCTGGGCACTTTGGTGACCAGAAATACATTATGCCCCATAGTGCAAATTGATCCTGGACACTTTGGTGACCAGAAATACATTATGACCCATAGTGTATTTTGGTCCTGGACACTTTGGTGACCAGAAATACATTATGCCCCATAGTGCAAATTATTTCTGGATACCATGGTGACCAGAAATACATTATGCCCTATAATGTAAAGTGTTCCTGGATACCATAGTAACCAGAAATACAATATGCCCCATAGTGCATTTTGGTCCTGCATACCGTGGTGACCAGAAATACATTATGCCCCATAGTGGAAAGTGTTCATGGATACCATGATGACGAGAAATACATTATGCCCCATAGTGCGCTATAGTGCAAATTGGTCATGGACACTTTGGAGAACAGAAATACATCATGCCCCATAGTGGAAGGTGTCCATGGATACCATGATGACGAGAAAAACATTATGCCCCATAGTGCATTTGGGTCCTGGACACTTTGGTGACCAGAAATACATTATGCCCCATAGTGTATTTTGGTCCTGGACACTTTGGTGACCAGAAATACACTATGCCCCATAGTGCATTTTGGTCCTGGACACTTTGGTGACCAGAAATACATTATGCCCCATAGTGCAAATTATTTCTGGATACCATGGTGACCAGAAATACATTATGCCCTATAATGTAAAGTGTTCCTGGATACCATAGTAACCAGAAATACAATATGCCCCATAGTGCATTTTGGTCCTGGACACTTTGGTGACCAGAAATACATTATGCCCCATACTGTAAAGTGTTCCTGGATACCATAGTAACCAGAAATACAATATGCCCCATAGTGCATTTTGGTCCTGCATACCGTGGTGACCAGAAATACATTATGCCCCATAGTGGAAAGTGTTCATGGATACCATGATGACGAGAAATACATTATGCCCCATAGTGCCCTATAGTGCAAATTGGACATGGACACTTTGGAGAACAGAAATACATCATGCCCCATAGTGGAAGGTGTCCATGGATACCATGATGACGAGAAATACATTATGCCCCATAGTGCATTTGGGTCCTGAACACTTTGGTAAACCAGAAATACATTATGACCCATAGTGCGTTTTGGTCCTGGACACTTTGGTGACCAGAAATACATTATGCCCCATACTGTAAAGTGTTCCTGGATACCATAGTAACCAGAAATACAATATGCCCCATAGTGCATTTTGGTCCTGCATACCGTGGTGACCAGAAATACATTATGCCCCATAGTGCCCTATAGTGCAAATTGGACATGGACACTTTGGAGAACAGAAATACATCATGCCCCATAGTGGAAGGTGTCCATGGATACCATGATGACGAGAAATACATTATGCCCCATAGTGCATTTGGGTCCTGGACACTTTGGTGACCAGAAATACATCATGCCCCATAGTGCATTTTGGTCCTGGACACTTTGGTGACCAGAAATACATTATGCCCCATAGTGCATTTTGGTCCTGGACACTTTGGTGACCAGAAATACATTATGCCCCATAGTGCATTTTGGTCCTGGACACTTTGGTGAACAGAAATACATTATGCCCCATACTGTAAAGGGTTCCTGGATACCATAGTAACCAGAAATACAATATGCCCCATAGTGCATTTTGGTCCTGGACACTTTGGTGACCAGAAATACATTATGCCCCATACTGTAAAGTGTTCCTGGATACCATAGTAACCAGAAATACAATATGCCCCATAGTGCATTTTGGTCCTGCATACCGTGGTGACGAGAAATACATTATGCCCCATAGTGGAAAGTGTTCATGGATACCATGATGACGAGAAATACATTATGCCCCATAGTGCATTTGGGTCCTGGACACTTTGGTGACCAGAAATACATTATGCCCCATAGTGCATTTTGGTCCTGGACACTTTGGTGACCAGAAATACATTATGCCCCATAGTGCATTTGGGTCCTGGACACTTTGGTGACCAGAAATACATTATGCCCCATAGTGCAAATTATTTCTGGATACCATGGCGACCAGAAATACATTATGCCCCATACTGTAAAGTGTTCCTGGATACCATAGTAACCAGAAATACAATATGCCCCATAGTGCATTTTGGTCCTGGACACTTTGGTGACCAGAAATACATTATGCCCCATAGTGCATTTGGTTCCTGGACACTTTGGTGACCAGAAATACATTATGCCCCATACTGTAAAGTGTTCCTGGATACCATAGTAACCAGAAATACAATATGCCCCATAGTGCATTTTGGTCCTGCATACCGTGGTGACCAGAAATACATTATGCCCCATAGTGGAAAGTGTTCATGGATACCATGATGACGAGAAATACATTATGCCCCATAGTGCCCTATAGTGCAAATTGGACATGGACACTTTGGAGAACAGAAATACATCATGCCCCATAGTGGAAGGTGTCCATGGATACCATGATGACGAGAAATACATTATGCCCCATAGTGCATTTGGGTCCTGAACACTTTGGTAAACCAGAAATACATTATGACCCATAGTGCGTTTTGGTCCTAGACACTTTGGTGACCAGAAATACATTATGCCCCATAGTGCATTTTGGTCCTGGACACTTTGGTGACCAGAAATACATTATGCCCCATACTGTAAAGTGTTCCTGGATACCATAGTAACCAGAAATACAATATGCCCCATAGTGCATTTTGGTCCTGCATACCGTGGTGACCAGAAATACATTATGCCCCATAGTGCATTTTGGTCCTGGACACTTTGGTGACCAGAAATACATTATGCCCCATAGTGCATTTGGGTCCTGGACACTTTGGTGACCAGAAATACATCATGCCCCATAGTGCATTTTGGTCCTGGACACTTTGGTGACCAGAAATACATTATGCCCCATAGTGCATTTTGGTCCTGGACACTTTGGTGACCAGAAATACATTATGCCCCATAGTGCATTTTGGTCCTGGACACTTTGGTGAACAGAAATACATTATGCCCCATACTGTAAAGTGTTCCTGGATACCATAGTAACCAGAAATACAATATGCCCCATAGTGCATTTTGGTCCTGGACACTTTGGTGACCAGAAATACATTATGCCCCATAGTGCATTTGGTTCCTGGACACTTTGGTGACCAGAAATACATTATGCCCCATAGTGCAAATTATTTCTGGATACCATGGTGACCAGAAATACATTATGCCCCATACTGTAAAGTGTTCCTGGATACCATAGTAACCAGAAATACAATATGCCCCATAGTGCATTTTGGTCCTGCATACCGTGGTGACCAGAAATACATTATGCCCCATAGTGGAAAGTGTTCATGGATACCATGATGACGAGAAATACATTATGCCCCATAGTGCTCTATAGTGCAAATTGGACATGGACACTTTGGAGAACAGAAATACATCATGCCCCATAGTGGAAGGTGTCCATGGATACCATGATGACGAGAAATACATTATGCCCCATAGTGCATTTGGGTCCTGAACACTTTGGTAAACCAGAAATACATTATGACCCATAGTGCGTTTTGGTCCTAGACACTTTGGTGACCAGAAATACATTATGCCCCATACTGTAAAGTGTTCCTGGATACCATAGTAACCAGAAATACAATATGCCCCATAGTGCATTTTGGTCTTGCATACCGTGGTGACCAGAAATACATTATGCCCCATAGTGGAAAGTGTTCATAGATACCATGATGACGAGAAATACATTATGCCCCATAGTGCATTTGGGTCCTGGACACTTTGGTGACCAGAAATACATTATGCCCCATAGTGCATTTTGGTCCTGGACACTTTGGTGACCAGAAATACATTATGCCCCATAGTGCATTTGGGTCCTGGACACTTTGGTGACCAGAAATACATTATGCCCCATAGTGCAAATTATTTCTGGATACCATGGTGACCAGAAATACATTATGCCCTATAATGTAAAGTGTTCCTGGATACCATAGTAACCAGAAATACAATATGCCCCATAGTGCATTTTGGTCCTGGACACTTTGGTGACCAGAAATACATTATGCCCCATACTGTAAAGTGTTCCTGGATACCATAGTAACCAGAAATACAATATGCCCCATAGTGCATTTTGGTCCTGCATACCGTGGTGACCAGAAATACATTATGCCCCATAGTGGAAAGTGTTCATGGATACCATGATGACGAGAAATACATTATGCCCCATAGTGCATTTGGGTCCTGGACACTTTGGTGACCAGAAATACATTATGCCCCATAGTGCATTTTGGTCCTGGACACTTTGGTGACCAGAAATACATTATGCCCCATAGTGCATTTTGGTCCTGGACACTTTGGTGAACAGAAATACATTATGCCCCATACTGTAAAGTGTTCCTGGATACCATAGTAACCAGAAATACAATATGCCCCATAGTGCATTTTGGTCCTGGACACTTTGGTGACCAGAAATACATTATGCCCCATACTGTAAAGTGTTCCTGGATACCATAGTAACCAGAAATACAATATGCCCCATAGTGCATTTTGGTCCTGCATACCGTGGTGACGAGAAATACATTATGCCCCATAGTGGAAAGTGTTCATGGATACCATGATGACGAGAAATACATTATGCCCCATAGTGCCCTATAGTGCAAATTGGACATGGACACTTTGGAGAACAGAAATACATCATGCCCCATAGTGGAAAGTGTCCATGGATACCATGATGACGAGAAATACATTACGCCCCATAGTGCATTTGGGTCCTGAACACTTTGGTAAACCAGAAATACATTATGACCCATAGTGCGTTTTGGTCCTGGACACTTTGGTGACCAGAAATACATTATGTCCCATAGTGCATTTTGGTCCTGGACACTTTGGTGACCAGAAATACATTATGCCCCATAGTGCATTTTGGTCCTGGACACTTTGGTGAACAGAAATACATTATGCCCCATACTGTAAAGTGTTCCTGGATACCATAGTAACCAGAAATACAATATGCCCCATAGTGCATTTAGGTCATGGACACTTTGGTGACCAGAAATACATTATGCCCCATACTGTAAAGTGTTCCTGGATACCATAGTAACCAGAAATACAATATGCCCCATAGTGCATTTTGGTCCTGCATACCGTGGTGACCAGAAATACATTATGCCCCATAGTGCCCTATAGTGCAAATTGGACATGGACACTTTGGAGAACAGAAATACATCATGCCCCATAGTGGAAGGTGTCCATGGATACCATGATGACGAGAAATACATTATGCCCCATAGTGCATTTGGGTCCTGGACACTTTGGTGACCAGAAATACATCATGCCCCATAGTGCATTTTGGTCCTGGACACTTTGGTGACCAGAAATACATTATGCCCCATAGTGCATTTTGGTCCTGGACACTTTGGTGACCAGAAATACATTATGCCCCATAGTGCATTTTGGTCCTGGACACTTTGGTGAACAGAAATACATTATGCCCCATACTGTAAAGTGTTCCTGGATACCATAGTAACCAGAAATACAATATGCCCCATAGTGCATTTTGGTCCTGGACACTTTGGTGACCAGAAATACATTATGCCCCATACTGTAAAGTGTTCCTGGATACCATAGTAACCAGAAATACAATATGCCCCATAGTGCATTTTGGTCCTGCATACCGTGGTGACGAGAAATACATTATGCCCCATAGTGGAAAGTGTTCATGGATACCATGATGACGAGAAATACATTATGCCCCATAGTGCCCTATAGTGCAAATTGGACATGGACACTTTGGAGAACAGAAATACATCATGCCCCATAGTGGAAGGTGTCCATGGATACCATGATGACGAGAAATACATTATGCCCCATAGTGCATTTGGGTCCTGAACACTTTGGTAAACCAGAAATACATTATGACCCATAGTGCGTTTTGGTCCTGGACACTTTGGTGACCAGAAATACATTATGCCCCATACTGTAAAGTGTTCCTGGATACCATAGTAACCAGAAATGCAATATGCCCCATAGTGCATTTTGGTCTTGCATACCGTGGTGACCAGAAATACATTATGCCCCATAGTGGAAAGTGTTCATAGATACCATGATGACGAGAAATACATTATGCCCCATAGTGCATTTGGGTCCTGGACACTTTGGTGACCAGAAATACATTATGCCCCATAGTGCATTTTGGTCCTGGACACTTTGGTGACCAGAAATACATTATGCCCCATAGTGCATTTGGGTCCTGGACACTTTGGTGACCAGAAATACATTATGCCCCATAGTGCAAATTATTTTTGGATACCATGGTGACCAGAAATACATTATGCCCTATAATGTAAAGTGTTCCTGGATACCATAGTAACCAGAAATACAATATGCCCCATAGTGCATTTTGGTCCTGGACACTTTGGTGACCAGAAATACATTATGCCCCATACTGTAAAGTGTTCCTGGATACCATAGTAACCAGAAATACAATATGCCCCATAGTGCATTTTGGTCCTGCATACCGTGGTGACCAGAAATACATTATGCCCCATAGTGGAAAGTGTTCATGGATACCATGATGACGAGAAATACATTATGCCCCATAGTGCATTTGGGTCCTGGACACTTTGGTGACCAGAAATACATCATGCCCCATAGTGCATTTTGGTCCTGGACACTTTGGTGACCAGAAATACATTATGCCCCATAGTGCATTTTGGTCCTGGACACTTTGGTGACCAGAAATACATTATGCCCCATAGTGCATTTTGGTCCTGGACACTTTGGTGAACAGAAATACATTATGCCCCATACTGTAAAGTGTTCCTGGATACCATAGTAACCAGAAATACAATATGCCCCATAGTGCATTTTGGTCCTGGACACTTTGGTGACCAGAAATACATTATGCCCCATTCTGTAAAGTGTTCCTGGATACCATAGTAACCAGAAATACAATATGCCCCATAGTGCATTTTGGTCCTGCATACCGTGGTGACGAGAAATACATTATGCCCCATAGTGGAAAGTGTTCATGGATACCATGATGACGAGAAATACATTATGCCCCATAGTGCCCTATAGTGCAAATTGGACATGGACACTTTGGAGAACAGAAATACATCATGCCCCATAGTGGAAGGTGTCCATGGATACCATGATGACGAGAAATACATTATGCCCCATAGTGCATTTGGGTCCTGAACACTTTGGTAAACCAGAAATACATTATGACCCATAGTGCGTTTTGGTCCTGGACACTTTGGTGACCAGAAATACATTATGCCCCATACTGTAAAGTGTTCCTGGATACCATAGTAACCAGAAATACAATATGCCCCATAGTGCATTTTGGTCCTGCATACCGTGGTGACCAGAAATACATTATGCCCCATAGTGCCCTATAGTGCAAATTGGACATGGACACTTTGGAGAACAGAAATACATCATGCCCCATAGTGGAAGGTGTCCATGGATACCATGATGACGAGAAATACATTATGCCCCATAGTGCATTTGGGTCCTGGACACTTTGGTGACCAGAAATACATCATGCCCCATAGTGCATTTTGGTCCTGGACACTTTGGTGACCAGAAATACATTATGCCCCATAGTGCATTTTGGTCCTGGACACTTTGGTGACCAGAAATACATTATGCCCCATAGTGCATTTTGGTCCTGGACACTTTGGTGAACAGAAATACATTATGCCCCATACTGTAAAGTGTTCCTGGATACCATAGTAACCAGAAATACAATATGCCCCATAGTGCATTTTGGTCCTGGACACTTTGGTGACCAGAAATACATTATGCCCCATACTGTAAAGTGTTCCTGGATACCATAGTAACCAGAAATACAATATGCCCCATAGTGCATTTTGGTCCTGCATACCGTGGTGACGAGAAATACATTATGCCCCATAGTGGAAAGTGTTCATGGATACCATGATGACGAGAAATACATTATGCCCCATAGTGCCCTATAGTGCAAATTGGACATGGACACTTTGGAGAACAGAAATACATCATGCCCCATAGTGGAAGGTGTCCATGGATACCATGATGACGAGAAATACATTATGCCCCATAGTGCATTTGGGTCCTGAACACTTTGGTAAACCAGAAATACATTATGACCCATAGTGCGTTTTGGTCCTGGACACTTTGGTGACCAGAAATACATTATGCCCCATACTGTAAAGTGTTCCTGGATACCATAGTAACCAGAAATACAATATGCCCCATAGTGCATTTTGGTCTTGCATACCGTGGTGACCAGAAATACATTATGCCCCATAGTGGAAAGTGTTCATAGATACCATGATGACGAGAAATACATTATGCCCCATAGTGCATTTGGGTCCTGGACACTTTGGTGACCAGAAATACATTATGCCCCATAGTGCATTTTGGTCCTGGACACTTTGGTGACCAGAAATACATTATGCCCCATAGTGCATTTGGGTCCTGGACACTTTGGTGACCAGAAATACATTATGCCCCATAGTGCAAATTATTTCTGGATACCATGGTGACCAGAAATACATTATGCCCTATAATGTAAAGTGTTCCTGGATACCATAGTAACCAGAAATACAATATGCCCCATAGTGCATTTTGGTCCTGGACACTTTGGTGACCAGAAATACATTATGCCCCATACTGTAAAGTGTTCCTGGATACCATAGTAACCAGAAATACAATATGCCCCATAGTGCATTTTGGTCCTGCATACCGTGGTGACCAGAAATACATTATGCCCCATAGTGCATTTTGGTCCTGGACACCATGATGACGAGAAATACATTATGCCCCATAGTGCATTTGGGTCCTGGACACTTTGGTGACCAGAAATACATCATGCCCCATAGTGCATTTTGGTCCTGGACACTTTGGTGACCAGAAATACATTATGCCCCATAGTGCATTTTGGTCCTGGACACTTTGGTGACCAGAAATACATTATGCCCCATAGTGCATTTTGGTCCTGGACACTTTGGTGAACAGAAATACATTATGCCCCATACTGTAAAGTGTTCCTGGATACCATAGTAACCAGAAATACAATATGCCCCATAGTGCATTTTGGTCCTGGACACTTTGGTGACCAGAAATACATTATGCCCCATACTGTAAAGTGTTCCTGGATACCATAGTAACCAGAAATACAATATGCCCCATAGTGCATTTTGGTCCTGCATACCGTGGTGACGAGAAATACATTATGCCCCATAGTGGAAAGTGTTCATGGATACCATGATGACGAGAAATACATTATGCCCCATAGTGCCCTATAGTGCAAATTGGACATGGACACTTTGGAGAACAGAAATACATCATGCCCCATAGTGGAAGGTGTCCATGGATACCATGATGACGAGAAATACATTGTGCCCCATAGTGCATTTGGGTCCTGAACACTTTGGTAAACCAGAAATACATTATGACCCGTAGTGCGTTTTGGTCCTGGACACTTTGGTGACCAGAAATACATTATGCCCCATACTGTAAAGTGTTCCTGGATACCATAGTAACCAGAAATACAATATGCCCCATAGTGCATTTTGGTCCTGCATACCGTGGTGACCAGAAATACATTATGCCCCATAGTGCCCTATAGTGCAAATTGGACATGGACACTTTGGAGAACAGAAATACATCATGCCCCATAGTGGAAGGTGTCCATGGATACCATGATGACGAGAAATATATTATGCCCCATAGTGCATTTGGGTCCTGGACACTTTGGTGACCAGAAATACATCATGCCCCATGGTGCATTTTGGTCCTGGACACTTTGGTGACCAGATATACATTATGCCCCATAGTGCATTTTGGTCCTGGACACTTTGGTGACCAGAAATACATTATGCCCCATAGTGCATTTTGGTCCTGGACACTTTGGTGAACAGAAATACATTATGCCCCATACTGTAAAGTGTTCCTGGATACCATAGTAACCAGAAATACAATATGCCCCATAGTGCATTTTGGTCCTGCATACCGTGGTGACGAGAAATACATTATGCCCATAGTGGAAAGTGTTCATGGATACCATGATGACGAGAAATACATTATGCCCCATAGTGCCCTATAGTGCAAATTGGACATGGACACTTTGGAGAACAGAAATACATCATGCCCCATAGTGGAAGGTGTCCATGGATACCATGATGACGAGAAATACATTATGCCCCATAGTGCATTTGGGTCCTGGACACTTTGGTGACCAGAAATACATCATGCCCCATGGTGCATTTTGGTCCTGGACACTTTGGTGACCAGAAATACATTATGCCCCATAGTGCATTTTGGTCCTGGACACTTTGGTGACCAGAAATACATTATGCCCCATAGTGCATTTTGGTCCTGGACACTTTGGTGAACAGAAATACATTATGCCCCATACTGTAAAGTGTTCCTGGATACCATAGTAACCAGAAATACAATATGCCCCATAGTGCATTTTGGTCCTGGACACTTTGGTGACCAGAAATACATTATGCCCCATACTGTAAAGTGTTCCTGGATACCATAGTAACCAGAAATACAATATGCCCCATAGTGCATTTTGGTCCTGCATACCGTGGTGACGAGAAATACATTATGCCCCATAGTGGAAAGTGTTCATGGATACCATGATGACGAGAAATACATTATGCCCCATAGTGCCCTATAGTGCAAATTGGACATGGACACTTTGGAGAACAGAAATACATCATGCCCCATAGTGGAAGGTGTCCATGGATACCATGATGACGAGAAATACATTATGCCCCATAGTGCATTTTGGTCCTGGACACTTTGGTGACCAGAAATACATTATGCCCTAGTAGTAATATTTGGATGGTTCTAGACCAGGAAAGTTGTGGTCGGTTCGTTGTGGTTTTTCTTATCAGTAGAGTCCAATTAGAAGTTGGCGTGTGCTGTTTGTAGCGGTTCGGGAACCTTGAGCTGGTGTTTGAATTGATAAGAGTGACGTAGTTGACGGCTGTTGTGCGGTCAGTGACTCATATTCTCAGCGTTGCGTACCATTTGATATGGTTGCGTAATGTTGAATATGAGTTCTGGGAGTATTTTTTTTTTTTGCGGTCAGTGGCCTTTGTGTGTTAAGAATATTAACATGAATAGACATGATCGTAAATGGCTTTTGATCTTATATGAATGAGATGGATTGAATGATTTATTAGATTATATGAAAGAGATGGATACATTAGGATGTGTGTAAAACAATATAAATAGGTGGGAATATATCGGGTGATGTTCAGTATGTTTAGGATTGTAATAATAAATTTGTGCAATAGAAATTGCAAATGTCCTAAGCCGTTTTGTTTGTATGGGCACAGAAGAGTATGTTTTGGATTCAAACGATAAGATCGGGAGATAAATATTATGTTTGTCAATCATCATGGAGATATTTTCGAATAATAAGAGTGGATGTGATTGGGTTATCTTTAACAGTACATGTCACAGTAGAAGATGGATATGATCTGTTGCTAAGCCAGCGTAGAGGGGAATCACAGCCGAATTTTTTGTCATCTGTACAGTTTGAATATAATGTTAATGGTCACGTGAAAATAGCAGTAAAAGGTGGATCAATAACTCTATTAGGCGTTTCGTATGATGGTGCTAAACGTATAAAAAATATAAATCGTTTTCAAGAATTATGTGTATTTAATGATATTGATGATTTTAAAAAAAGAATTTGAACCTAGTGATATTAATGAAGAAGACATAGACCTTTTAGATAAGCTATTGGTATTGACTAATAAAAATACATAAGAAGCATGGCATACATAAGTTGCTTAGAATTTTTGAAACAAATTCAATCCTTCTTAATTAAGCACAAGGAAAATATATTGGATGAACATTTAGAGCAGATTACAACATGTGTCTCTAAACTAAACCAATACAAGCACATTAACATCACTACATATATAAATGGATACCAACGTACTATATGTAGTCTGTGTTCAAATGATAGCATTGAGGATAAACCAGATACTTGTGCGTGTTTCATGATTGAAGGTCGTATAAAACATACAAAGAAATTAATGTTACTCTATGAACGCTTCTATAAATAAATAAAAAGCCTTGTATCAATAAGTCGTGATCAGTTTAATTTCAATCTTCTTGCAGTGAGTGGCTCTTACAAATACACTAAATATTAGGAAAAAATGAAGAATAATATTCATTCGGTGATTTTAATTTGTGCATTGGCTGTGGGCTATTTAAAAGCTAGTCCAATTCCAATCAATTTATCGACCCTAGGTGATAATAATAAAGGAAGGCAGTTTAGCGTCCTACTACCTAATAATGACAGTCTGAAAATTGATTTGTCGTTTCAATTGATGAGATCTAGTGAATCTTTAGATGTTGATAATAATAACCCCCAAAACGATGCAGGAATACAATTAACACCGCCAACAACAACAACAGAAAAATCTGATGCTAAATATTTTACTGTTGAAGAAGCTATAGAAACATTTAGGCAAGATTTGGTTCTTAAGGAAAGAGATATAGCTGGAATAATTGAAAGTGAAAATAAATTTTACAGACACTTCAGATTAGAATATGGCGCTGTATTTTTAAATATTCGATGTACTTATAACAGTAATTATGTAAGACGTTCATTAAATATAAGTTGTTTTGAGTATCGTGAAATAGAAAGTGAGAGAATTTTGAGCATTGGTGAAATAGAAGTTTTTAAAACTGCAGATACAACATACCGTTCCGATGTGGAATTGATTGATATCAAGAAATATAAACAAACTTATGAAATGGTTATTTCTTAGAGTCATTCAAAGAAAAGAGTGTGGGAGAGTGAAAGCTGTTGAGATTTTAATAAATAATAATTAAAATGAAAAAATTAAAAAAATGTTTGTTTCAATGGTTTTATTTATTTATTTTGTATGTTTCTTACTTAAGCCTAGCAGTTTCAATTAACAAATAATCTATATTTTTAGAGTAAAAACCCTCTGCCTTTAGTATAGCTTCCATAGCTTGCAGCAACGATATTAAAGCCCTAGTTTAAATCTTAAAAAAAAAAGGTTCCGTATCATTGTGGTCTTCGTTTCAAGCGGAATAACGGCTTTATAATTGTGAGCATTATATGTTACGAAAAAATTATTAGAACTATAAAAGATGAACAAATTTGACTGAATTCATCAGACAGTCTGTTGAATCCACCCTTAACGCACGCAAACACAATGGATCCCTTAAAGGAACTTGAAGACTTGGAATACAGTTTTAATAAGGAGACGGTTAAGCTACTAAGTCTAGTTAGAGGGCGTGCGTACCCTATAGAAAGTATTAGGGTATGCAAAACAAAATATGGTGATAGCATTTTATGCGAGTTAGTAGAGTTCCAGGCATAATAGATATATATGAAAATAAAAATAATCAAAATTTTTTTTTCTTCACACAGGTTTTCCTTCCATCAAGATATAACAAGATGTCAAAGGAAACAATGGAAGCCATAAATGAAAAGGGGTATACGTTAACATACATAGAACCCCGTGGTAATTCATCCCACATACAAATTATTAAAAACTCAAAGTAATAAAAAAAAATGTTTAGTTATTGAAAAATGATCTATACGATTTTACAATGAAATGAAAAATAAAAAGAAATTATTTAAAAAAAAACATGTATTTAATATTATTTATTTATATTGTACAGAAATTTCAGACATAGATGTCCACAATTGAAAGTGTCGAAGTTTTGATATTGACTATAGTTGTATTGAATATTTTTTCCACCCAGATATTTGATTATCTCTTCAGGTGGCTGTAGATTCCCAAAACTATCGAAATATTCTTTATGATTCTTATTCTTATTGTATGCTACCCAATGTGTGCCGGAACCCTGAGAAGAATCCAAATTGACGATGCCACATTCCCTTTGATATGATCGTTTCGGTAGATTATCAAGCATGAAGACGCCTCTGAAATGTGGTAAAAACTTGGTGTATTTCATCAAATCTCTATCGGTAAGAGCTCGTCTGGGTAGCTTCCTTAAAAGTTTTTTTGATTCAGGACTATAAAATAAACCATAACCCTTTTTGTATGGTTCGAGGTATAACCCTTTACCCATAGCAATGGATTCCATAGTTTTATTGTGACGATTTGATTCTTCAAGTTGTTTTCTAGCAGACTTAGCTTCGTTTAGCGCCTTAAGAATGGAACTTCCACCTGATGCTAAAGCTCCAACTGCTCCAAGCGCTGTTAGAATGGGTACTAGAGGAAGAAAGCCTCCAATCTTAGGAATTGGTATTACACGAGGTATTTGCACTGATGATTTCCTTCTCTTAAATGTATTACCTATTGACTTTCGAGCAATTTGTATTGCCTCTTGAATGTCTTTAGGTTTGTGTTTATGCAAATTCTTCTTAGCTTTTCGTATAGCTTCATTGAAGATATTCCTTACACATTTACTTTTTTTTGATTCAGTTTTCTTAAGCTTGCTCATAACATTACCCATACCGAATTTTACTTTAGTCTTCATTGCATTAGTCACTAACCATGCGTTTGCACGTTCCGCTAAGCTGCTGTCTTTGGACTTGACTCTTGTCCACGCGTTGTGGGCTAATATTTGATCAGCTTCGTGCCGCTGATTTAAGTTCTTTGATTGAGAATAAGCAATTTCGTGTTGTTTAAATGCTGCCTCTAATGGATTAATTCCTTTAACGCCTCTATCTAAACGTTCTTTAAGTTTAGTACCTGGTCCACAAAATTGATATCCAGGTAGATGAAGTTCTACTGGTAGAGAATTGATTATTTTATCTAGCAAACCTCTTCCGACAACGTTTCTATTACGACTGATTGATTTTCTATAAACTATAACCATTTTTTACAACAAAGATATGATACAGACTGAAACAAATAATAAAAAGCTTTCACTTAAATACATATATGACATGTAATGTTATATGTTTTAATTAGTCGTTGTAAATATGCGTTTCGTAAAACAACATGATGCACTGGTGGTGCGAAATATTGATTTGAATAGTAGTAACAACAGCAAGATGAGACATAGTTCTCTTTTACCAAGTACAATTAGAGCTTTATTGGTGGGTCCTTCAAATTGTGGCAAAACAAATGTTATGTTGAGCTTAATAGAGAGTCCAAATGGATTAAGGTTCAAAAATATCTATATTTATTCAAAATCATTTTATCAACCCAAATACAAGTATTTACAAGAATTGATACAACCCATAAAGGGTATGGTATATTATACATTCTCTGAAAATGAAGAAGTTCAAGCACCAGATACAGCAAGACCGAATTCTATTATAATTTTCGATGATGTAGCCTGCGAAAAGCAAAATAACATAAGGTTATATTTTTGCATGGGACGACATAAAAACATTGATACTTTCTATTTATGTCAGTCTTACACACGAATTCCAAAGCATTTGATACGAGACAATGCAAATATGATTATAATTTTCAAGCAAGATGAGATGAATACAAGGCATGTGTACAATGACCATGTGGGCACGGATATGAATTTCAATGGTTTTTTAAATATGTGCAGTGAATGTTGGAAAGATAGTTATGGATTTCTTGTTATCAGCAAAGATGATCCTATAGATGGCGGACGCTATAGAAAGGGATTTGATATTTTTATTAAACTATAAATGATCAACTCTCTAGAATTCTAAAATTAGTATATACACACTTTTCAAGCTGAATTGATCTGATCTGTTAGCTAACAATCATTAAAGCTGATCTAATCTGATCTAATCAATAAGCTGATACACCTGATCTGATCTAATCAATAACTAATCAATAGACTAACCTCATAATGAGTAAAAAAGAACGAGTATTAAAGGATGTTATAAATACCAGGAGAGTGTTGAGAAAAAAGTTTAACAGTATCAAAAATCAGGGGTTAATGGAAGAAGAGCTATTAGACGATACCTTTAAACCCATCACTAAACCTCTCAAGAAACTAGTCGAAGGTATTAGGCAAAATAATGATCAAATTAATATGCCTTTGGATGCTGAATTTCTAAAAGGAAAAACTAATACAAGCACCCCCTTAAAAAGTATTAAAAAGAAATCAGATACACTTGATACGAGTATTGATTACACTTTCTATACACAATCGGATGAAGACAGCGATGGTTCAAACAGTCATGCATTATCATTAGATTTAACCCAGTTGGGAAGGGATAATAAATTAGATAAATTATATGGTCCATATAAAGATTTAAATGATAAATGGAAATTAGGTAACGCTGATTTGAAATTAGAAGCAAATGAGATCATCATAAATGGTAACAACTGGTCTATCACGCCAGGTCTCGTTGAGTTGATGTTTCACAAAACACCTAAGCACTATACCGATCATGACTTACAAGAATATAAGGACATCTTAATCGAAACAAATGCTCATAAGCGTAATCATAATAGAAATGAACAAATTAAAGGAACTAGAGCAATCAAGTACAAAAAGATTATAAAAACATTATTCCAGAATGAGAATAAAAAAGGATCTGGTTTAATGATAGTAAATCCCAAAAAAACAAACTATATATACTGGGATAATCCTAATGAGCTAGTCGATCGACTACGACTTTTGATTTCATCACAATCAGCTGGTCATACGAGTCATAACAATGAAATTATGTCTATCATTGAAGAATTGAGAGAAAGCAATATAATTGCGTAGGTTTAAGTTTACACTTAGTCAGTATAAAAATGGGTGTTGACAAGTTTGGTAATTCAACGCATCATCATCTTATTGATAAACGACTAAAACACGCTTTAGGTTTTAATTTAGATCGTGACAGGAATATTAATCTTCATTTTAAGCGACTAAAAAATGTAGGACTTCCCGTTGACGATAATGATGCCGCCTCCATGGTATTTATTACAAACAATGTGAAACAGATGATATTGAAAGTTCAAAAAGACAACACGCTGTTGAGGAATAAAATTACTGAAGAAATTGAAAGATTAGCAGCGACTTATCAACAGGACAAAGACGCGCTTACAAATTCTATTAACTTATTAAGGCAAGAGACCGAAAAGGAATCAGAATCACATAGAAACTATATTGAAGATAGACTCAAAGGAATCGAAAATTATTTTTTTCAACAATTTGTTAAACCAAAGTCTATAGAATTGTTGGAGAATAATTTTCGAAAAATAAAAAAAGATTCTGTTAAGAAATGAGTACTGATAACGAAAAGAGAGGTATTGTGGATGAGCTTCATAGACAAGCTCGTAGAAACTTCAATAGACGACGAGTTATAACAAAAGGAATAGATGATCTTTGGCAAGCAGATCTAGTTGAAATGGGTGCGTATTCAACATATAATAGCGATCATCGTTTTCTTCTAACAATCATAGATACTTTTTCCAAATTCGCTTGGGTTGCACCACTTAAAACTAAAACTGCTTCTGACGTTACAAAAGCTATGAAAAATATATTTGCTAAGCATAAACGATCACCTAGAAATTTACAAACCGATGACGGAAAAGAGTTTTTTAATCGAAACTTTCAAAATCTAATGACCCAGTATGATGTCAATCATTATTCCACGTATAGTATCGTAAAGGCATCAATAATGGAACGATTCAACAGAACCCTAAAGAGTCTAATGTGGAAGGAGTTTAGCTATTCGGGTTCATACAGGTGGTTAAAGACATACAAGGACTTGATTGTGAAATACAATAACACAAAACATAGGACTATTGGAATGTGTCCAAGTAATGTGAATTCTTCCTATGAAAAGCTGATCTTGAACTCGGCTTACAACAATGTGAAAACATATGACAAACCGAAATTTGTTGTTGGTGACCATGTGCGAATCAGTAAGTATAAACATACTTTTGAGAAAGGCTATACACCAAATTGGACAACAGAAATTTTCAAAATTAAAACAATTCAACATACAAATCCTGTTACATACATTTTGGAGGATTATCAGGGGAATGCTATTAAGGGGGGATTCTATGAATATGAACTGATGAAAACACAGTATCTAAATAATTATCTCGTTGAAAAAATTCTACGCACAAGAGGCGATCGAATGTTTGTAAAATGGTTGGGATTCCCAAACGCAGATAACTCTTGGATTAATAAAAATAATATATTGTAATATTTATATATACACATACATACACACCACACAAACACATATACATCCATACATATATTTAATAAAAATGTTTCACAAAAAGCGTTGCCTTATCATTTTCTATTTCATTTTATAGTTAGTCGTCAATATGTCAATAACATTAACTTTAAGTGGAAATACATCGAGTCTCACTACGAATTACTTCCCGCCAATCGATTTGGATAGGGAATATGAGTGTGGGCTAGTAGACTTTCATACATACAATTCAGTACCCAATATTGATTTGAATAATAATTTATTTCACATAGGTAATGCAGTGATCGAACTTCCTATAGGTTCATATGAATTTCAGGATGTTGTTGAATATTTACAAGAAAAATATAGAATTATAAATAAATCGGCTGAACTATTCATTGATGCTAGTTACAATACCCTCAAAACAGAAATTTTGTCTGAAGACAATATTGATTTTAGTCAAAATCGAAGTATTGGTTCATTGCTTGGTTTTAGCAAGAAGATTTTAGATGGTGGTAAGGAATATGAATCAGACATACCTATCCATATAACAAAAATCAATGCAATACGTGTTGAATGTAACATTGTGAGCGGATCATATATTAACAACTCACCAGCTCATACACTTCATGAATTCTCACTACATGTTAGTCCTGGGCATAAATTAGATGAAATTCCTAAAAATGTCATTTATTTACCTGTGACCGTCAGACAGATAAGTTCTATTACAGTGAACGTTGTTGATCAAGACAGTAATCTTATTAATTTTCGTGGAGAAACAATTACTCTTAGATTACATTTAAGACCAAAGGATAAATGATTGTTTATAATAAAAGCAATAAGAGTTTCGGAAATCTTATCACTTCTTCGGTGCCATTCAACCAAGAAACATTGACGTCGTTAGCATCATCATCACCGAAAAGAGAAAGAAATACAAAACTGACTGCTATCAATAAAAAATTCCTTAAATCACTAGGACTTCTGGTTAAGTGAAAGAAAAAAGAAAAAATGACCATGAATGAAGTTTTAAATGTTTTGCAAAAACCCGTCTACGATGAAAGCATTATAAAAAAAGAATATCACAGCTATATACCATACTTACAAGCATACAAAAATAACGATGAAATTAGAATATCTATTCAAAATCAGGACCTCTATCTGTTACCATGTGATAGCTACATTTATATTGAAGGTTTTGTAACACTGGAAAATGGAACAAAATCAAGTAATATGAAATTGAAAAACAACTGCATAGCATTTTTATTCGATGAAATTCGCTATGAAATCAATGGAATTGAAATAGACCGCACACGATATACCGGAATAACAACGCTGATTAAAAATTTCGTTTCATTAAATCATAACGAGAGCACAATGCTCAAAAATGCAGGATGGTTTGCAACGGAGGATCAATCTATTCAAAATGGTTATTTTAATTTTTGCATACCACTTAAAATGCTTCTAGGATTTGCTATAATAAGATTATTTTAAATTCGAAGCATGAGCTTATACTATTACGTTCAAAATCTGATTCGAATGCTGTCTACTCAACTGATGTAAACGAAAAAAAAGTTTTGTTAAGCATTCTGAATATCACGTGGAAAGTTCCTCACATTCAGTTGGCTGATTTTTCAAAATTGGAAATTCTCAAAATAATAAGTACTGGGCAAAGTTTAAAAATGTCATTTCGAAGCTGGGATTGTCATTTTAATCCTGTACTATCGCCAGGAGTACACCACTTGTGGAATGTAAAACTTTCTCCACAGAGTGAAAGACCTCGATTTATATATAGTTTTTCAAACTCCAGCTGGAATACAACTGTGATGTGTCAGATGTAAAAGTGCATCTTAACTCTGAGACATATCCGTATGATGATTTAAAAGTTAATTTTGGTCGAGATCGTTACGCTCTTTTATATGATATGTATGCTAGATTTCCACAGAGCTATTACATTATTATTATTACAACCATTGTTATCGCGAGATGAATTTGCAAATTTAGCTCCAATTATTGTCGTCGATGTAATACATCAGAATGAAGTTGTTAAAACGGGACCCATTGATATCAAAGTGGAACTTACAACTAACAAAAATTTACCAACAAACACCACAGCATACTGTGTTCTCATACATGATCGGCTCGTAGAATATACTCCACTTAAAGGTGAAATTAGCAGACTAGTTTAGATTATAATTAACATTGAAGCGAATAACACATAAAAATGAACGCAAACGATTTTATAACTATAGACGTGCAAGGATATAAAGTCAAAAACAATAAATTCATTGTGAAGGAATAATTCTATGAATATCAACATTTTCTAATTAAACCACCATATACCTTTAATGTATTATCACCTAGAGATCAGAAACAAGTGAATTGGTTGAACATCACAATCTTTTTTGGTGTCTCGGTAGTATATCCCTTAATAGTATACAAAAGTTTCTGAGACAAAATCTAAAACCGGATGTAAGAATTTTCACAAAAGGAATTGAAAAAGTGGAATGGATCAAACATATCCTTGTTAGTACTAAGTTCGAGGTGTATAATATCGAAGATTATGAGTGTGAAAGCTTTAAATATCTTCAGCAGCACCATCCAACATATTCAAGATGTGACTATCATCATCAACAACATGGAAGTTGTGCCTTAGAAAATTCATTGTTAATAAGACAGGTTGTAAATAGAAAAGAATTTAAATAAAACATTTTTTTATAGAAATTTATTTAGTTTTGCGTTTTTTTTATTATTTATTGATTTTCTATAAACATTACATTGACAATTTTGAAGAAAGTTTTACTTATTAATTCAAATGTTAATGTATATCCTTTGTGATTATTGGCTGCTTGTATTGTTTCCTCTAACATATCGAGTTGGAAGAAAGACACTGAAGAAACTTTTACGCAACATATCAAATGGTACGCAACGCTGAGAATATGAGTCACTGACCGCACAACAGCCGTCAACTAGGTCACTCTTATCAATTCAAACACCAGCTCAAGGTCCCCGAACCGCCACAAACAGCACACGCCAACTTCTAATTGGTCTCTACTGATAAGAAAAACCACAACGAACCGACCACAACTTTCCTGGTCTAGAACCATCCAAATATTACTACTTGCCCCATAGTGCAAATTGGTCCTGGACACTTTGCTGACCAGAAATACATTATGCCCCATAGTGCATTTTGGTCCTGGACACCTTGGTGACCAGAAATACATTATGCCCCATAGTGGAAAGTGTTCATGAAAACCATGATGACGAGAAATACATTATGCCCCATAGTGCCCTATAGTGCAAATTGGTCATGGACACTTTGGTGAACAGAAATACATTATGCCCCATAGTGCATTTTGGTCCTGGATACTTTGGTGACCAGAAATACATTATGCCCCATAGTGCCCTATAGTGCAAATTGGTCATGGACACTTTGGAGACCAGAAATACATCATGCCCCATAGTGCATTTTGGTCCTGGACACTTTGGTGACCAGAAATACATTATACCCCATAGTGCAAATTGGTCCTGGACACTCTGGTGACCAGAAATACATCATGCCCCATAGTGCATTTTGGTCCTGAACACTTTGGTGAACAGAAATACATTATACCCTATAGTGCAAATTGGTCCTGGACACTTTGGTGACCAGAAATACATCATGCCCCATAGTGCATTTTGGTCCTGGACGCTTTGGTGACCAGAAATACATTATGCCCCATAGTGGAAGGTGTTCATGGATACCATGATGACGAGAAAAACATTATGCCCCATAGTGCATTTTGGTCCTGGACACTTTGGTGACCAGAAATGCGTTATGCCCCATAGTGCAAATCGGTCCTGGACACTTTGGAGACCAGAAATACATTATGCGCCATAGTGCATTTTGGTCCTGGACGCTTTGGTGACCAGAAATACATTATGCCCCATAGTGCATTTTGGTCCTGGACACTTTGGTGACCAGAAATACATTATACCCCATAGTGCAAATTGGTCCTGGACACTCTGGTGACCAGAAATACATCATGCCCCATAGTGCATTTTGGTCCTGAACACTTTGGTGAACAGAAATACATTATACCCCATAGTGCAAATTGGTCCTGGACACTTTGGTGACCAGAAATACATCATGCCCCATAGTGCATTTTGGTCCTGGACGCTTTGGTGACCAGAAATACATTATGCCCCATAGTGGAAGGTGTTCATGGATACCATGATGACGAGAAATACATTATGCCCCATAGTGCATTTTGGTCCTGGACACTTTGGTGACCAGAAATACGTTATGCCCCATAGTGCAAATCGGTCCTGGACACTTTGGAGACCAGAAATACATTATGCGCCATAGTGCATTTTGGTCCTGGACGCTTTGGTGACCAGAAATACATTATACCCCATAGTGCAAATTGGTCCTGGACACTCTGGTGACCAGAAATACATCATGCCCCATAGTGCATTTTGGTCCTGAACACTTTGGTGAACAGAAATACATTATACCCCATAGTGCAAATTGGCCCTGGACACTTTGGTGAACAGAAATTCATTATGCCCCATAGTGCATTTTGGTCCTGGACGCTTTGGTGACCAGAAATACATTATGCCCCATAGTGGAAGGTGTTCATGGATACCATGATGACGAGAAATACATTATGCCCCATAGTGCATTTTGGTCCTGGACACTTTGGTGACCAGAAAAACGTTATGCCCCATAGTGCAAATCGGTCCTGGACACTTTGGAGACCAGAAATACATTATGCGCCATAGTGCATTTTGGTCCTGGACGCTTTGGTGACCAGAAATACATTATGCCCCATAGTGGAAGGTGTCCATGGATACCATGATGACGAGAAATACATTATACCCCATAGTGCAAATTGGTCCTGGATACTTTGGTGAGCAGAAATACATCATGCCCCATAGTGCATTTTGGTCCTGGACACCTTGGTGACCAGAAATACATTATGCCCCATACTGTAAAGTGTTCATGGATACCATGATGACGAGAAATACATTATGCCCCATAGTGCCCTATAGTGCAAATTGGTCATGGACACTTTGGAGACCAGAAATACATTATGCCCCATAGTGCATTTTAGTCCAGGACACTCTGGACAAAATACATTATGGCCCATAGTGGAAAGTATTTATGGATACCATGATGACGAGAAATACATTATACCCCATAGTGCATTTTGGTCCTCGACACTTTGTTGACCAGAAATACATTATGCCCCATAGTGGAAAGTGTTCATGGATACCATGATGACGAGAAATACATTATACCCCATAGTGCCCTATAGTGCAAATTGGCAAATTGGACACTTTGGTGACCAAAAATACATCATGCCCCATAGTGCATTTTGGTCCTGGACACTTGGGTGAACAGAAATACATTATGCCCCATAGTGGAAGGTGTTCATGGATACCATGATGACGAGAAATACATTATACCCCATAGTGCATTTTGGTCCTGGACACTTTGGTGACCAGAAATACATTATGCCCCATACTGTAAAGTGTTCATGGATACCATGATGACGAGAAATACATTATGCCCCATAGTGCCCTATAGTGCAAATTGGTCATGGACACTTTGGAGACCAGAAATACATTATGCCCCATAGTGCATTTTGGTCCTGGACACTTTGGTGACCAGAAATACATTATGCCCCATAGTGCATTTTGGTCCTGGACACCTTGGTGACCAGAAATACATTATGCCCCATACTGTAAAGTGTTCATGGATACCATGATGACGAGAAATACATTATGCCCCATAGTGCCCTATAGTGCAAATTGGTCATGGACACTTTGGAGACCAGAAATACATTATGCGCCATAGTGCATTTTGGTCCTGGACACTTTGGTGACCAGAAATACATTATGCCCCATAGTGCATTTTAGTCCAGGACACTCTGGACAAAATACATTATGCCCCATAGTGGAAAGTATTTATGGATACCATGATGACGAGAAATACATTATACCCCATAGTGCATTTTGGTCCTGGACACATTGTTGACCAGAAATACATTATGCCCCATAGTGGAAAGTGTTCATGGATACCATGATGACGAGAAATACATTATGCCCCATAGTGCCCTATAGTGCAAATTGGCAAATTGGACACTTTGGTGACCAAAAATACATCATGCCCCATAGTGCATTTTGGTCCTGGACACTTTGGTGAACAGAAATACATTATGCCCCATAGTGGAAGGTGTTCATGGATACCATGATGACGAGAAATACATTATGCCCCATAGTGCCCTATAGTGCAAATTGGTCATGGACACTTTGGAGACCAGAAATACATTATACCCCATAGTGCAAATTGGTCCTGGATACTTTGGTGAGCAGAAATACATCATGCCCCATAGTGCATTTTGGTCCTGGACACTTTGGTGAGCAGAAATTCATTATGCCCCATAGTGCATTTTGGTCCTGGACGCTTTGGTGACCAGAAATACATTATGCCCCATAGTGGAAGATGTTCATGGATACCATGATGACGAGAAATACATTATGCCCCATAGTGCATTTTGGTCCTGGACACTTTGGTGACCAGAAATACATTATGCCCCATTGTGCATTTTGGTCCTGGACACCTTGGTGACCAGAAATACATTATGCCCCATACTGTAAAGTGTTCATGGATACCATGATGACGAGAAATACATTATGCCCCATAGTGCCCTATAGTGCAAATTGGTCATGGACACTTTGGAGACCAGAAATACATTATGCCCCATAGTGCATTTTGGTCCTGGACACTTTGGTGACCAGAAATACATTATGCCCCATAGTGCATTTTGGTCCTGGACACCTTGTTGACCAGAAATACATTATGCCCCATACTGTAAAGTGTTCATGGATACCATGATGACGAGAAATACATTATGCCCCATAGTGCCCTATAGTGCAAATTGGTCATGGACACTTTGGAGACCAGAAATACATTATGCGCCATAGTGCATTTTGGTCCTGGACACTTTGGTGACCAGAAATACATTATGCCCCATAGTGCATTTTAGTCCAGGACACTCTGGTGACCAGAAATACATCATGCCCCATACTGTAAAGTGTTCATGGATACCATGATGACGAGAAATACATTATGCCCCATAGTGCCCTGTAGTGCAAATTGGTCATGGACACTTTGGAGACCAGAAATACATTATGCGCCATAGTGCATTTTGGTCCTGGACACTTTGGTGAACAGAAATTCATTATGCCCCATAGTGCATTTTCGTCCTGGACGCTTTGGTGACCAGAAATACATTATGCACCATAGTGGAAGATGTTCATGGATACCATGATGACGAGAAATTCATTATGCCCCATAGTGCATTTTAGTCCAGGACACTCTGGACAAAATACATTATGGCCCATAGTGGAAAGTATTTATGGATACCATGATGACGAGAAATACATTATACCCCATAGTGCATTTTGGTCCTCGACACTTTGTTGACCAGAAATACATTATGCCCCATAGTGGAAAGTGTTCATGGATACCATGATGACGAGAAATACATTATGCCCCATAGTGCCCTATAGTGCAAATTGGCAAATTGGACACTTTGGTGACCAGAAATACATTATGCCCCATAGTGGAAGGTGTTCATGGATACCATGATGACGAGAAATACATTATGCCCCATAGTGCATTTTGGTGCTGGACACTTTGGTGACCAGAAATTCATTATGCCCCATAGTGCATTTTGGTCCTGGACGCTTTGGTGACCAGAAATACATTATGCCCCATAGTGGAAGGTGTTCATGGATACCATGATGACGAGAAATACATTATGCCCCATAGTGCATTTTGGTCCAGGACACTTTGGTGACCAGAAATACATTATGCCCCATAGTGCAAATTGGTCCTGGACACTTTGGTGACCAGAAATACATTATGCCCCATAGTGCATTTTGGTCCTGGACACCTTGTTGACCAGAAATACATTATGCCCCATACTGTAAAGTGTTCATGGATACCATGATGACGAGAAATACATTATGCCCCATAGTGCCCTATAGTGCAAATTGGTCATGGACACTTTGGAGACCAGAAATACATTATGCGCCATAGTGCATTTTGGTCCTGGACACTTTGGTGACCAGAAATACATTATGCCCCATAGTGCATTTTAGTCCAGGACACTCTGGTGACCAGAAATACATCATGCCCCATACTGTAAAGTGTTCATGGATACCATGATGACGAGAAATACATTATGCCCCATAGTGCCCTGTAGTGCAAATTGGTCATGGACACTTTGGAGACCAGAAATACATTATGCGCCATAGTGCATTTTGGTCCTGGACACTTTGGTGAACAGAAATTCATTATGCCCCATAGTGCATTTTCGTCCTGGACGCTTTGGTGACCAGAAATACATTATGCACCATAGTGGAAGATGTTCATGGATACCATGATGACGAGAAATTCATTATGCCCCATAGTGCATTTTAGTCCAGGACACTCTGGACAAAATACATTATGGCCCATAGTGGAAAGTATTTATGGATACCATGATGACGAGAAATACATTATACCCCATAGTGCATTTTGGTCCTCGACACTTTGTTGACCAGAAATACATTATGCCCCATAGTGGAAAGTGTTCATGGATACCATGATGACGAGAAATACATTATGCCCCATAGTGCCCTATAGTGCAAATTGGCAAATTGGACACTTTGGTGACCAGAAATACATTATGCCCCATAGTGGAAGGTGTTCATGGATACCATGATGACGAGAAATACATTATGCCCCATAGTGCATTTTGGTGCTGGACACTTTGGTGACCAGAAATTCATTATGCCCCATAGTGCATTTTGGTCCTGGACGCTTTGGTGACCAGAAATACATTATGCCCCATAGTGGAAGGTGTTCATGGATACCATGATGACGAGAAATACATTATGCCCCATAGTGCATTTTGGTCCAGGACACTTTGGTGACCAGAAATACATTATGCCCCATAGTGCAAATTGGTCCTGGACACTTTGGTGACCAGAAATACATTATGCCCCATAGTGCATTTTGGTCCTGGACACCTTGGTGAACAGAAATTCATTATGCCCCATAGTGCATTTTGGTCCTGGACGCTGTGGTGACCAGAAATACATTATGCCCCATAGTGGAAGGTGTTCATGGATACCATGATGACGAGAAATACATTATGCCCCATAGTGCATTTTGGTGCTGGACACTTTGGTGACCAGAAATACATTATGCCCCATAGTGCATTTTGGTCCTGGACGCTTTGGTGACCAGAAGTACATTATGCCCCATAGTGGAAGGTGTTCATGGATACCATGATGACGAGAAATACATTATGCCCCATAGTGCATTTTGGTCCAGGACACTTTGGTGACCAGAAATACATTATGCCCCATAGTGCAAATTGGTCCTGGACACTTTGGTGACCAGAAATACATTATGCCCCATAGTGCATTTTGGTCCTGGACACCTTGGTGAACAGAAATTCATTATGCCCCATAGTGCATTTTGGTCCTGGACGCTTTGGTGACCAGAAATACATTATGCCCCATAGTGGAAGGTGTTCATGGATACCATGATGACGAGAAATACATTATGCCCCATAGTGCATTTTGGTGCTGGACACTTTGGTGACCAGAAATACATTATGCCCCATAGTGCATTTTGGTCCTGGACACCTTGGTGACCAGAAATACATTATGCCCCATAGTGGAAGGTGTTCATGGATACCATGATGACGAGAAATACATTATGCCCCATAGTGCATTTTGGTGCTGGACAATTTGGTGACCAGAAATACATTATGCCCCATAGTGCATTTTGGTCCAGGACACTTTGGTGACCAGAAATACATTATGCCCCATAGTGCAAATTGGTCCTGGACACTTTGGTGACCAGAAATACATTATGCCCCATAGTGCATTTTGGTCCTGGACACTTTGGTGAACAGAAATTCATTATGCCCCATAGTGCATTTTGGTCCTGGACGCTGTGGTGACCAGAAATACATTATGCCCCATAGTGGAAGGTGTTCATGGATACCATGATGACGAGAAATACATTATGCCCCATAGTGCATTTTGGTCCAGGACACTTTGGTGACCAGAAATACATTATGCCCCATAGTGCAAATTGGTCCTGGACACTTTGGTGACCAGAAATACATTATGCCCCATAGTTCATTTTGGTCCTGGACACCTTGGTGAACAGAAATTCATTATGCCCCATAGTGCATTTTGGTCCTGGACGCTTTGGTGACCAGAAATACATTATGCCCCATAGTGGAAGGTGTTCATGGATACCATGATGACGAGAAATACATTATGCCCCATAGTGCATTTTGGTGCTGGACAATTTGGTGACCAGAAATACATTATGCCCCATAGTGCATTTTGGTCCTGGACGCTTTGGTGACCAGAAGTACATTATGCCCCATAGTGGAAGGTGTTCATGGATACCATGATGACGAGAAATACATTATGCCCCATAGTGCATTTTGGTCCAGGACACTTTGGTGACCAGAAATACATTATGCCCCATAGTGCAAATTGGTCCTGGACACTTTGGTGACCAGAAATACATTATGCCCCATAGTGCATTTTGGTCCTGGACACCTTGGTGAACAGAAATACATTATGCCCCATACTGTAAAGTGTTCATGGATACCATGATGACGAGAAATACATTATGCCCCATAGTGCCCTATAGTGCAAATTGGTCATGGACACTTTGGAGACCAGAAATACATTATGCGCCATAGTGCATTTTGGTCCTGGACACTTTGGTGACCAGAAATACATTATGCCCCATAGTGCATTTTAGTCCAGGACACTCTGGTGACCAGAAATACATCATGCCCCATACTGTAAAGTGTTCATGGATACCATGATGACGAGAAATACATTATGCCCCATAGTGCCCTGTAGTGCAAATTGGTCATGGACACTTTGGAGACCAGAAATACATTATGCGCCATAGTGCATTTTGGTCCTGGACACTTTGGTGAACAGAAATTCATTATGCCCCATAGTGCATTTTCGTCCTGGACGCTTTGGTGACCAGAAATACATTATGCACCATAGTGGAAGATGTTCATGGATACCATGATGACGAGAAATTCATTATGCCCCATAGTGCATTTTAGTCCAGGACACTCTGGACAAAATACATTATGGCCCATAGTGGAAAGTATTTATGGATACCATGATGACGAGAAATACATTATACCCCATAGTGCATTTTGGTCCTCGACACTTTGTTGACCAGAAATACATTATGCCCCATAGTGGAAAGTGTTCATGGATACCATGATGACGAGAAATACATTATGCCCCATAGTGCCCTATAGTGCAAATTGGCAAATTGGACACTTTGGTGACCAAAAATACATTATGCCCCATAGTGGAAGGTGTTCATGGATACCATGATGACGAGAAATACATTATGCCCCATAGTGCATTTTGGTGCTGGACACTTTGGTGACCAGAAATTCATTATGCCCCATAGTGCATTTTGGTCCTGGACGCTTTGGTGACCAGAAATACATTATGCCCCATAGTGGAAGGTGTTCATGGATACCATGATGACGAGAAATACATTATGCCCCATAGTGCATTTTGGTCCAGGACACTTTGGTGACCAGAAATACATTATGCCCCATAGTGCAAATTGGTCCTGGACACTTTGGTGACCAGAAATACATTATGCCCCATAGTGCATTTTGGTCCTGGACACCTTGGTGAACAGAAATTCATTATGCCCCATAGTGCATTTTGGTCCTGGACGCTGTGGTGACCAGAAATACATTATGCCCCATAGTGGAAGGTGTTCATGGATACCATGATGACGAGAAATACATTATGCCCCATAGTGCATTTTGGTGCTGGACACTTTGGTGACCAGAAATACATTATGCCCCATAGTGCATTTTGGTCCTGGACGCTTTGGTGACCAGAAGTACATTATGCCCCATAGTGGAAGGTGTTCATGGATACCATGATGACGAGAAATACATTATGCCCCATAGTGCATTTTGGTCCAGGACACTTTGGTGACCAGAAATACATTATGCCCCATAGTGCAAATTGGTCCTGGACACTTTGGTGACCAGAAATACATTATGCCCCATAGTGCATTTTGGTCCTGGACACCTTGGTGAACAGAAATTCATTATGCCCCATAGTGCATTTTGGTCCTGGACGCTTTGGTGACCAGAAATACATTATGCCCCATAGTGGAAGGTGTTCATGGATACCATGATGACGAGAAATACATTATGCCCCATAGTGCATTTTGGTGCTGGACACTTTGGTGACCAGAAATACATTATGCCCCATAGTGCATTTTGGTCCTGGACACCTTGGTGACCAGAAATACATTATGCCCCATAGTGGAAGGTGTTCATGGATACCATGATGACGAGAAATACATTATGCCCCATAGTGCATTTTGGTGCTGGACAATTTGGTGACCAGAAATACATTATGCCCCATAGTGCATTTTGGTCCAGGACACTTTGGTGACCAGAAATACATTATGCCCCATAGTGCAAATTGGTCCTGGACACTTTGGTGACCAGAAATACATTATGCCCCATAGTGCATTTTGGTCCTGGACACTTTGGTGAACAGAAATTCATTATGCCCCATAGTGCATTTTGGTCCTGGACGCTGTGGTGACCAGAAATACATTATGCCCCATAGTGGAAGGTGTTCATGGATACCATGATGACGAGAAATACATTATGCCCCATAGTGCATTTTGGTCCAGGACACTTTGGTGACCAGAAATACATTATGCCCCATAGTGCAAATTGGTCCTGGACACTTTGGTGACCAGAAATACATTATGCCCCATAGTTCATTTTGGTCCTGGACACCTTGGTGAACAGAAATTCATTATGCCCCATAGTGCATTTTGGTCCTGGACGCTTTGGTGACCAGAAATACATTATGCCCCATAGTGGAAGGTGTTCATGGATACCATGATGACGAGAAATACATTATGCCCCATAGTGCATTTTGGTGCTGGACAATTTGGTGACCAGAAATACATTATGCCCCATAGTGCATTTTGGTCCTGGACGCTTTGGTGACCAGAAGTACATTATGCCCCATAGTGGAAGGTGTTCATGGATACCATGATGACGAGAAATACATTATGCCCCATAGTGCATTTTGGTCCAGGACACTTTGGTGACCAGAAATACATTATGCCCCATAGTGCAAATTGGTCCTGGACACTTTGGTGACCAGAAATACATTATGCCCCATAGTGCATTTTGGTCCTGGACACCTTGGTGAACAGAAATTCACTATGCCCCATAGTGCATTTTGGTCCTGGACGCTGTGGTGACCAGAAATACATTATGCCCCATAGTGGAAGGTGTTCATGGATACCATGATGACGAGAAATACATTATGCCCCATAGTGCATTTTGGTGCTGGACACTTTGGTGACCAGAAATACATTATGCCCCATAGTGCATTTTGGTCCTGGACGCTTTGGTGACCAGAAGTACATTATGCCCCATAGTGGAAGGTGTTCATGGATACCATGATGACGAGAAATATATTATGCCCCATAGTGCATTTTGGTCCAGGACACTTTGGTGACCAGAAATACATTATGCCCCATAGTGCAAATTGGTCCTGGACACTTTGGTGACCAGAAATACATTATGCCCCATAGTGCATTTTGGTCCTGGACACCTTGGTGAACAGAAATTCATTATGCCCCATAGTGCATTTTGGTCCTGGACGCTTTGGTGACCAGAAATACATTATGCCCCATAGTGGAAGGTGTTCATGGATACCATGATGACGAGAAATACATTATGCCCCATAGTGCATTTTGGTGCTGGACAATTTGGTGACCAGAAATACATTATGCCCCATAGTGCATTTTGGTCCTGGACGCTTTGGTGACCAGAAGTACATTATGCCCCATAGTGGAAGGTGTTCATGGATACCATGATGACGAGAAATACATTATGCCCCATAGTGCATTTTGGTCCAGGACACTTTGGTGACCAGAAATACATTATGCCCCATAGTGCAAATTGGTCCTGGACACTTTGGTGACCAGAAATACATTATGCCCCATAGTGCATTTTGGTCCTGGACACCTTGGTGAACAGAAATTCATTATGCCCCATAGTGCATTTTGGTCCTGGACGCTTTGGTGACCAGAAATACATTATGCCCCATAGTGGAAGGTGTTCATGGATACCATGATGACGAGAAATACATTATGCCCCATAGTGCATTTTGGTGCTGGACACTTTGGTGACCAGAAATACATTATGCCCCATAGTGCATTTTGGTCCTGGACACCTTGGTGACCAGAAATACATTATGCCCCATAGTGGAAAGTGTTCATGGATACCATGATGACGAGAAATACATTATGCCCAATAGTGCAAATTGGTCCTGGACACTTTGGTGACCAAAAATACATTATGTCTAATAGTGGAAAGTGTTCATGGATACCATGTTGATAAGAAATACATTATGCCCCATAGTGCATTTTTGTCCTGGACACTTTGGTGACCAGAAATACATTATGCCCCATAGTGGAAGGTGTCCATGGATACCATGATGACGAGAAATACATTATACCCCATAGTGCAAATTGGTCCTGGACACTTTGGTGACCAGAAATACATCATGCCCCATAGTGCATTTTGGTCCTGGACACTTTGGTGAACAGAAATACATTATGTCCCATAGTGCATTTTGGTCCTGGACGCTTTGGTGACCAGAAGTACATTATGCCCCATAGTGGAAGGTGTTCATGGATACCATGATGACGAGAAATACATTATGCCCCATAGTGCATTTTGGTCCAGGACACTTTGGTGACCAGAAATACATTATGCCCCATAGTGCAAATTGGTCCTGGACACTTTGGTGACCAGAAATACATTATGCCCCATAGTGCATTTTGGTCCTGGACACCTTGGTGAACAGAAATTCATTATGCCCCATAGTGCATTTTGGTCCTGGACGCTGTGGTGACCAGAAATACATTATGCCCCATAGTGGAAGGTGTTCATGGATACCATGATGACGAGAAATACATTATGCCCCATAGTGCATTTTGGTGCTGGACACTTTGGTGACCAGAAATACATTATGCCCCATTGTGCATTTTGGTCCTGGACACCTTGGTGACCAGAAATACATTATGCCCCATAGTGCCCTATAGTGCAAATTGGTCATGGACACTTTGGAGACCAGAAATACATTATGCTCCATAGTGCATTTTGGTCCTGGCCACTTTGGTGACCAAAAATACATCATGCCCCATAGTGCATTTTGGTCCTGGACACTTTGGTGAACAGAAATACATTATGCCCCATAGTGGAAGGTGTTCATGGATACCATGATGACGAGAAATACATTATACCCCATAGTGCATTTTGGTCCTGGACACTTTGGTGACCAGAAATACATTATGCCCCATAGTGCATTTTAGTCCAGGACACTCTGGTGACCAGAAATACATCATGCCCCATAGTGCATTTTGGTCCTGGACACTTTGGTGAACAGAAATACATTATGCCCCATAGTGCATTTTAGTCCAGGACACTCTGGACAAAATACATTATGCCCCATAGTGGAAAGTATTTATGGATACCATGATGACGAGAAATACATTATACCCCATAGTGCATTTTGGTCCTGGATACCACGGTGACCAGAAATACATTATGCCCCATAGTGGAAAGTGTTCATGGATACCATGATGACGAGAAATACATTATGCCCCATAGTGCCCTATAGTGCAAATTGGTCATGGACACTTTGGAGACCAGAAATACATTATGCTCCATAGTGCATTTTGGTCCTGGCCACTTTGGTGACCAAAAATACATCATGCCCCATAGTGCATTTTGGTCCTGGACACTTTGGTGAACAGAAATACATTATGCCCCATAGTGGAAGGTGTTCATGGATACCATGATGACGAGAAATACATTATACCCCATAGTGCATTTTGGTCCTGGACACTTTGGTGACCAGAAATACATTATGCCCCATAGTGCATTTTAGTCCAGGACACTCTGGACAAAATACATTATGCCCCATAGTGGAAAGTGTTCATGGATACCATGATGACGAGAAATACATTATGCCCCAAAGTGCATTTTTGTCCTGGACACTTTGGTGACCAGAAATACATTATGCCCCATAGTGAAAATTGGTCCTGGACACCGTGGTGACCAGAAATACATTATGCCCCATAGAGGAAAGTATTCATGGATACCATGAAGACGAAAAATATATTATGCCCCATACTGTACAGTGTTCCTGGATACCATAGTGACCAGACAGTGGTAGTGACCATAGTGGAAAGTGTTCATGGATACCATGATGACGAGAAATACATTATGCCCAATAGTGCAAATTGGTCCTGGACACCGTGGTGACCAGAAATTAGTTATGCCCCATGGTGCAAATTGGTCCTGCAGACCATGGTTACCAGAAATTAGTTATGCCCCATAGTGCATTTTGGTCCTGGACACTTTGGTGACCAGAAATACATTATGCCCCATAGTGCATTTTGGTCCTGGACGCTTTGGTGACCAGAAGTACATTATGCCCCATAGTGGAAGGTGTTCATGGATACCATGATGACGAGAAATACATTATGCCCCATAGTGCATTTTGGTGCTGGACACTTTGGTGACCAGAAATACATTATGCCCCATAGTGCATTTTGGTCCTGGACGCTTTGGTGACCAGAAGTACATTATGCCCCATAGTGGAAGGTGTTCATGGATACCATGATGACGAGAAATACATTATGCCCCATAGTGCATTTTGGTCCAGGACACTTTGGTGACCAGAAATACATTATGCCCCATAGTGCAAATTGGTCCTGGACACTTTGGTGACCAGAAATACATTATGCCCCATAGTGCATTTTGGTGCTGGACACTTTGGTGACCAGAAATACATTATGCCCCATAGTGCATTTTGGTCCTGGACACCTTGGTGACCAGAAATACATTATGTCCCATAGTGGAAAGTGTTCATGGATACCATGATGACGAGAAATACATTATGCCCAATAGTGCAAATTGGTCCTGGACACTTTGGTGACCAGAAATACATTATGCCCCATAGTGAAAATTGGTCCTGGACACCGTGGTGACCAGAAATACATTATGCCCCATAGAGGAAAGTATTCATGGATACCATGAAGACGAAAAATATATTATGCCCCATACTGTACAGTGTTCCTGGATACCATAGTGACCAGACAGTGGTAGTGACCATAGTGGAAAGTGTTCATGGATACCATGATGACGAGAAATACATTATGCCCAATAGTGCAAATTGGTCCTGGACACCGTGGTGACCAGAAATTAGTTATGCCCCATGGTGCAAATTGGTCCTGCAGACCATGGTTACCAGAAATTAGTTATGCCCCATAGTGCATTTTGGTCCTGGACGCTTTGGTGACCAGAAATACATTATGCCCCATAGTGGAAGGTGTTCATGGATACCATGATGACGAGAAATACATTATGCCCCATAGTGCATTTTGGTGCTGGACACTTTGGTGACCAGAAATACATTATGCCCCATAGTGCATTTTGGTCCTGGACGCTTTGGTGACCAGAAGTACATTATGCCCCATAGTGGAAGGTGTTCATGGATACCATGATGACGAGAAATACATTATGCCCCATAGTGCATTTTGGTCCTGGACACTTTGGTGACCAAAAATACATTATGCCCCATAGTGCAAATTGGTCCTGGACACTTTGGTGACCAGAAATACATTATGCCCCATAGTGCATTTTGGTCCTGGACACCTTGGTGAACAGAAATTCATTATGCCCCATAGTGCATTTTGGTCCTGGACGCTGTGGTGACCAGAAATACATTATGCCCCATAGTGGAAGGTGTTCATGGATACCATGATGACGAGAAATTCATTATGCCCCATAGTGCATTTTGGTCCTGGACGCTTTGGTGACCAGAAATACATTATGCCCCATAGTGGAAGGTGTTCATGGATACCATGATGACGAGAAATACATTATGCCCCATAGTGCATTTTGGTGCTGGACACTTTGGTGACCAGAAATACATTATGCCCCATAGTGCATTTTGGTCCTGGACACCTTGGTGACCAGAAATACATTATGCCCCATAGTGGAAAGTGTTCATGGATACCATGATGACGAGAAATTCATTATGCCCCATAGTGCATTTTTGTCCTGGACACTTTGGTGACCAGAAATACATTATGCCCCATAGTGGAAGGTGTTCATGGATACCATGATGACGAGAAATACATTATGCCCCATAGTGCATTTTGGTCCAGGACACTTTGGTGACCAGAAATACATTATGCCCCATAGTGCAAATTGGTCCTGGACACTTTGGTGACCAGAAATACATAATGCCCCATAGTGCATTTTGGTCCTGGACACCTTGGTGAACAGAAATTCATTATGCCCCATAGTGCATTTTGGTCCTGGACGCTGTGGTGACCAGAAATACATTATGCCCCATAGTGGAAGGTGTTCATGGATACCATGATGACGAGAAATACATTATGCCCCATAGTGCAAATTGGTCATGGACACTTTGGAGACCAGAAATACATTATGCTCCATAGTGCATTTTGGTCCTGGCCACTTTGGTGACCAAAAATACATCATGCCCCATAGTGCATTTTGGTCCTGGACACTTTGGTGAACAGAAATACATTATGCCCCATAGTGGAAGGTGTTCATGGATACCATGATGACGAGAAATACATTATACCCCATAGTGCATTTTGGTCCTGGACACTTTGGTGACCAGAAATACATTATGCCCCATAGTGCATATTAGTCAAGGACACTCTGGTGACCAGAAATACATCATGCCGCATAGTGCATTTTGGTCCTGGACACTTTGGTGAACAGAAATACATTATGCCCCATAGTGCATTTTAGTCCAGGACACTCTGGACAAAATACATTATGCCCCATAGTGGAAAGTATTTATGGATACCATGATGACGAGAAATACATTATACCCCATAGTGCATTTTGGTCCTGGATACCACGGTGACCAGAAATACATTATGCCCCATAGTGGAAAGTGTTCATGGATACCATGATGACGAGAAATACATTATGCCCCATAGTGCCCTATAGTGCAAATTGGTCATGGACACTTTGGAGACCAGAAATACATTATGCTCCATAGTGCATTTTGGTCCTGGCCACTTTGGTGACCAAAAATACATCATGCCCCATAGTGCATTTTGGTCCTGGACACTTTGGTGAACAGAAATACATTATGCCCCATAGTGGAAGGTGCTCATGGATACCATGATGACGAGAAATACATTATACCCCATAGTGCATTTTGGTCCTGGATACCACGGTGACCAGAAATACATTATGCCCCATAGTGGAAAGTGTTCATGGATACCATGATGACGAGAAATACATTATGCTCCAAAGTGCATTTTTGTCCTGGACACTTTGGTGACCAGAAATACATTATGCCCCATAGTGAAAATTGGTCCTGGACACCGTGGTGACCAGAAATACATTATGCCCCATAGAGGAAAGTATTCATGGATACCATGAAGACGAAAAATATATTATGCCCCATACTGTACAGTGTTCCTGGATACCATAGTGACCAGACAGTGGTAGTGACCATAGTGGAAAGTGTTCATGGATACCATGATGACGAGAAATACATTATGCCCAATAGTGCAAATTGGTCCTGGACACCGTGGTGACCAGAAATTAGTTATGCCCCATGGTGCAAATTGGTCCTGCAGACCATGGTTACCAGAAATTAGTTATGCCCCATAGTGCATTTTGGTCCTGGACACTTTGGTGACCAAAAATACATTATGTCTAATAGTGGAAAGTGTTCATGGATACCATGTTGATAAGAAACACATTATGCCCCATAGTGCATTTTTGTCCTGGACACTTTGGTGACCAGAAATACATTATGCCCCATAGTGGAAGGTGTCCATGGATACCATGATGGCGAGAAATACATTATACCCCATAGTGCAAATTGGTCCTGGACACTTTGGTGCCCAGAAATATATGTTATATATATAACTTTGGTGACCAGAAGTACATTATGCCCCATAGTGGAAGGTGTTCATGGATACCATGATGACGAGAAATACATTATGCCCCATAGTGCATTTTGGTCCAGGACACTTTGGTGACCAGAAATACATTATGCCCCATAGTGCAAATTGGTCCTGGACACTTTGGTGACCAGAAATACATTATGCCCCATAGTGCATTTTGGTCCTGGACACCTTGGTGACCAGAAATACATTATGCCCCATAGTGGAAAGTGTTCATGGATACCATGATGACGAGAGATACATTATGCCCCATAGTCCCCTATAGTGCAAATTGGTCATGGACACTTTTGAGACCAGAAATACATTATGCCCAATAGTGCAAATTGGTCCTGGACACCGTGGTGACCAGAAATTAGTTATGCCCCATGGTGCAAATTGGTCCTGCAGACCGTGGTGACCAGAAATTAGTTATGCCCCATAGTGCATTTTGGTCCTGGACACTTTGGTGAACAAAAATACATTATGTCTAATAGTGGAAAGTGTTCATGGATACCATGTTGATAAGAAATACATTATGCCCCATAGTGCATTTTTGTCCTGGACACTTTGGTGACCAGAAATACATCATGCCCCATAGTGGAAGGTGTCCATGGATACCATGATGACGAGAAATACATTATACCCCATAGTGCAAATTGGTCCTGGACACTTCGGTGACCAGAAATACATCATGCCCCATAGTGCATTTTGGTCCTGGACACTTTGGTGAACAGAAATACATTATGTCCCATAGTGCATTTTGGTCCTGGACGCTTTGGTGTCCAGAAGTACATTATGCCCCATAGTGGAAGGTGTTCATGGATACCATGATGACGAGAAATACATTATACCCCATAGTGCATTTTGGTCCAGGACACTTTGGTGACCAGAAATACATTATGCCCCATAGTGCATTTTGGTCCTGGACACTTTGGTGACCAGAAATACATTATGCCCCATAGTGCATTTTGGTCCTGGACACCTAGTGGAAGGTGTTCATGGATACCATGATGACGAGAAATACATTATGCCCCATAGTGCATTTTGGTCCAGGACACTTTGGTGACCAGAAATACATTATGCCCCATAGTGCAAATTGGTCCTGGACACTTTGGTGACCAGAAATACATTATGCCCCATAGTGCATTTTGGTCCTGGACACCTTGGTGACCAGAAATACATTATGCCCCATAGTGGAAAGTGTTCATGGATACCATGATGACGAGAGATACATTATGCCCCATAGTCCCCTATAGTGCAAATTGGTCATGGACACTTTTGAGACCAGAAATACATTATGCCCAATAGTGCAAATTGGTCCTGGACACCGTGGTGACCAGAAATTAGTTATGCCCCATGGTGCAAATTGGTCCTGCAGACCGTGGTGACCAGAAATTAGTTATGCCCCATAGTGCATTTTGGTCCTGGACACTTTGGTGAACAAAAATACATTATGTCTAATAGTGGAAAGTGTTCATGGATACCATGTTGATAAGAAATACATTATGCCCCATAGTGCATTTTTGTCCTGGACACTTTGGTGACCAGAAATACATCATGCCCCATAGTGGAAGGTGTCCATGGATACCATGATGACGAGAAATACATTATACCCCATAGTGCAAATTGGTCCTGGACACTTTGGTGACCAGAAATACATCATGCCCCATAGTGCATTTTGGTCCTGGACACTTTGGTGAACAGAAATACATTATGTCCCATAGTGCATTTTGGTCCTGGACGCTTTGGTGTCCAGAAGTACATTATGCCCCATAGTGGAAGGTGTTCATGGATACCATGATGACGAGAAATACATTATACCCCATAGTGCATTTTGGTCCAGGACACTTTGGTGACCAGAAATACATTATGCCCCATAGTGCATTTTGGTCCTGGACACTTTGGTGACCAGAAATACATTATGCCCCATAGTGCATTTTGGTCCTGGACACCTTGGTGACCAGAAATACATTATGCCCCATAGTGGAAAGTGTTCATGGATACCATGATGACGAGAGATACATTATGCCCCATAGTCCCCTATAGTGCAAATTGGTCATGGACACTTTTGAGACCAGAAATACATTATGCCCCATAGTGCATTTTGGTCCTGGACACTTTGGTGACCAGAAATACATCATGCCCCATAGTGCATTTTGGTCCTGGACACTTTGGTGAACAGAAATACATTATGTCCCATAGTGCATTTTGGTCCTGGACGCTTTTGTGACCAGAAATACATCATGCCCCATATTTCATTTTGGTCCTGAACACTTTGGAGTCCAGAAATACATTATGCCCCATAGTGCATTTTGGTCCTAGACACTTTGGTGACCAGAAATACATTATGCCCCATAGTCCAAATTGTTCCTGGATAGTGGAAAGTGTTCATGGATACCATGATGACGAGAAATACATTATACCCCAAAGTGCATTTTTGTCCTGGACACTTTGGTGACCAGAAATACATTATGCCCCATAGTGAAAATTGGTCCTGGACACCGTGGTGACCAGAAATTAGTTATGCCCCATGGTGCAAATTGGTCCTGCAGACCGTGGTGACCAGAAATTAGTTATGCCCCATAGTGCATTTTGGTCCTGGACACTTTGGTGACCAAAAATACATTATGTCTAATAGTGGAAAGTGTTCATGGATACCATGTTGATAAGAAATACATTATGCCCCATAGTGCATTTTTGTCCTGGACACTTTGGTGACCAGAAATACATCATGCCCCATAGTGCATTTTGGTCCTGGACACTTTGGTGAACAGAAATAGTGCATTTTGGTCCTGGACGCTTTGGTGACCAGAAGTACATTATGCCCCATAGTGGAAGGTGTTCATGGATACCATGATGACGAGAAATACATTATACCCCATGGTGCATTTTGGTCCTGGACACTTTGGTGACCAGAAATACATTATGCCCCATAGCGCATTTTAGTCCAGGACACTCTGGTGACCAGAAATACATCATGCCCCATAGTGCATTTTGGTCCTGGGCAGAAATACATTATGCCCCATAGTGGAAGGTGTTCACTGATGCCATGATGACGAGAAATACATTATACCCCATAGTGCATTTTGGTCCTGGACACTTTGGTGACCAAAAATACATTATGCCCCATTGTGCATTTTAGTCCAGGACACTCTGGTGACCAGAAATACATCATGCCCCATAGTGCATTTTGGTCCTGAACACTTTGAAGGCCAGAAATACATTATGCCCCATAGTGCATTTTGGTCCTGGACACTTTGGTGACCAGAAATACATTATGCCCCATAGTCCAAATTGTTCCTGGATACCATGGTGACCAGAAATATATTATGCCCCATAGTGCATTTTGGTCCTGGACACTTTGGTGAACAGAAATACATTATGCCCCATAGTGTTCATGGATACCATGATGACGAGAAATACATTATACCCCATAGTGCATTTTGGTCCTGGACACTTTGGTGACCAGAAATACATTATGCCCCATAGCGCATTTTAGTCCAGGACACTCTGGTGACCAGAAATACATCATGCCCCATAGTGCATTTTGGTCCTGAACACTTTGGAGTCCAGAACTACATTATGCCCCATAGTGCATTTTGGTCCTGGACACTTTGGTGACCAGAAATACATTATGCCCCATAGTCCAAATTGTTCCTGGATACCATGGTGACCAGAAATACATTATGCCCCATAGTGCATTTTGGTCCTGGACACTTTGGTGACCAAAAATACATCATGCCCCATAGTGCATTTTGGTCCTGGACACTTTGATCAGAAATACATTATGCCCCATAGTGGAAGGTGTTCATGGATACCATGATGACGAGAAATACATTATGCCCCATAGTGCATTTTGGTCCTGGACACATTGGTGACCAGAAATACATTATGCCCCATAGTGGAAAGTGTTCATGGATACCATGATGACGAGAAATACATTATGCCCCATGGTGCCCTATAGTGCAAATTGGTCATGGACACTTTGGAGACCAGAAATACATTATGCCCCATAGTGCATTTTGGTCCTGGACACCTTGGTGACCAGAAATACATTATGCCCCATAGTGCATTTTGGTCCTGGACACTTTGGTGACCAGAAATACATTATGCCCCATAGTGCATTTTAGTCCAGGACACTCTGGTGACCAGAAATACATCATGCCCCATAGTGCATTTTGGTCCTGAACACTTTGGAGTCCAGAACTACATTATGCCCCATAGTGCATTTTGGTCCTGGACACTTTGGCGACCAGAAATACATTATGCCCCATAGTGCATTTTAGTCCAGGACACTCTGGTGACCAGAAATACATCATGCCCCATAGTGCATTTTGGTCCTGAACACTTTGGAGTCCAGAACTACATTATGCCCCATAGTGCATTTTGGTCCTGGACACTTTGGCGACCAGAAATACATTATGCCCCATAGTGCATTTTAGTCCAGGACACTCTGGTGACCAGAAATACATCATGCCCCATAGTGCATTTTGGTCCTGGACACTTTGGTGACCAGAAATACATTATGCCCCATAGTGCATTTTAGTCCAGGACACTCTGGTGACCAGAAATACATCATGCCCCATAGTGCATTTTGGTCCTGAACACTTTGGAGTCCAGAACTACATTATGCCCCATAGTGCATTTTGGTCCTGGACACCTAGTGGAAGGTGTTCATGGATACCATGATGACGAGAAATACATTATGCCCCATAGTGCATTTTGGTCCAGGACACTTTGGTGACCAGAAATACATTATGCCCCATAGTGCAAATTGGTCCTGGACACTTTGGTGACCAGAAATACATTATGCCCCATAGTGCATTTTGGTCCTGGACACCTTGGTGACCAGAAATACATTATGCCCCATAGTGGAAAGTGTTCATGGATACCATGATGACGAGAGATACATTATGCCCCATAGTCCCCTATAGTGCAAATTGGTCATGGACACTTTTGAGACCAGAAATACATTATGCCCAATAGTGCAAATTGGTCCTGGACACCGTGGTGACCAGAAATTAGTTATGCCCCATGGTGCAAATTGGTCCTGCAGACCGTGGTGACCAGAAATTAGTTATGCCCCATAGTGCATTTTGGTCCTGGACACTTTGGTGAACAAAAATACATTATGTCTAATAGTGGAAAGTGTTCATGGATACCATGTTGATAAGAAATACATTATGCCCCATAGTGCATTTTTGTCCTGGACACTTTGGTGACCAGAAATACATCATGCCCCATAGTGGAAGGTGTCCATGGATACCATGATGACGAGAAATACATTATACCCCATAGTGCAAATTGGTCCTGGACACTTTGGTGACCAGAAATACATCATGCCCCATAGTGCATTTTGGTCCTGGACACTTTGGTGAACAGAAATACATTATGTCCCATAGTGCATTTTGGTCCTGGACGCTTTGGTGTCCAGAAGTACATTATGCCCCATAGTGGAAGGTGTTCATGGATACCATGATGACGAGAAATACATTATACCCCATAGTGCATTTTGGTCCAGGACACTTTGGTGACCAGAAATACATTATGCCCCATAGTGCATTTTGGTCCTGGACACTTTGGTGACCAGAAATACATTATGCCCCATAGTGCATTTTGGTCCTGGACACCTTGGTGACCAGAAATACATTATGCCCCATAGTGGAAAGTGTTCATGGATACCATGATGACGAGAGATACATTATGCCCCATAGTCCCCTATAGTGCAAATTGGTCATGGACACTTTTGAGACCAGAAATACATTATGCCCCATAGTGCATTTTGGTCCTGGACACTTTGGTGACCAGAAATACATCATGCCCCATAGTGCATTTTGGTCCTGGACACTTTGGTGAACAGAAATACATTATGTCCCATAGTGCATTTTGGTCCTGGACGCTTTTGTGACCAGAAATACATCATGCCCCATATTTCATTTTGGTCCTGAACACTTTGGAGTCCAGAAATACATTATGCCCCATAGTGCATTTTGGTCCTAGACACTTTGGTGACCAGAAATACATTATGCCCCATAGTCCAAATTGTTCCTGGATAGTGGAAAGTGTTCATGGATACCATGATGACGAGAAATACATTATACCCCAAAGTGCATTTTTGTCCTGGACACTTTGGTGACCAGAAATACATTATGCCCCATAGTGAAAATTGGTCCTGGACACCGTGGTGACCAGAAATTAGTTATGCCCCATGGTGCAAATTGGTCCTGCAGACCGTGGTGACCAGAAATTAGTTATGCCCCATAGTGCATTTTGGTCCTGGACACTTTGGTGACCAAAAATACATTATGTCTAATAGTGGAAAGTGTTCATGGATACCATGTTGATAAGAAATACATTATGCCCCATAGTGCATTTTTGTCCTGGACACTTTGGTGACCAGAAATACATCATGCCCCATAGTGCATTTTGGTCCTGGACACTTTGGTGAACAGAAATAGTGCATTTTGGTCCTGGACGCTTTGGTGACCAGAAGTACATTATGCCCCATAGTGGAAGGTGTTCATGGATACCATGATGACGAGAAATACATTATACCCCATGGTGCATTTTGGTCCTGGACACTTTGGTGACCAGAAATACATTATGCCCCATAGCGCATTTTAGTCCAGGACACTCTGGTGACCAGAAATACATCATGCCCCATAGTGCATTTTGGTCCTGGGCAGAAATACATTATGCCCCATAGTGGAAGGTGTTCACTGATGCCATGATGACGAGAAATACATTATACCCCATAGTGCATTTTGGTCCTGGACACTTTGGTGACCAAAAATACATTATGCCCCATTGTGCATTTTAGTCCAGGACACTCTGGTGACCAGAAATACATCATGCCCCATAGTGCATTTTGGTCCTGAACACTTTGAAGGCCAGAAATACATTATGCCCCATAGTGCATTTTGGTCCTGGACACTTTGGTGACCAGAAATACATTATGCCCCATAGTCCAAATTGTTCCTGGATACCATGGTGACCAGAAATATATTATGCCCCATAGTGCATTTTGGTCCTGGACACTTTGGTGAACAGAAATACATTATGCCCCATAGTGTTCATGGATACCATGATGACGAGAAATACATTATACCCCATAGTGCATTTTGGTCCTGGACACTTTGGTGACCAGAAATACATTATGCCCCATAGCGCATTTTAGTCCAGGACACTCTGGTGACCAGAAATACATCATGCCCCATAGTGCATTTTGGTCCTGAACACTTTGGAGTCCAGAACTACATTATGCCCCATAGTGCATTTTGGTCCTGGACACTTTGGTGACCAGAAATACATTATGCCCCATAGTCCAAATTGTTCCTGGATACCATGGTGACCAGAAATACATTATGCCCCATAGTGCATTTTGGTCCTGGACACTTTGGTGACCAAAAATACATCATGCCCCATAGTGCATTTTGGTCCTGGACACTTTGATCAGAAATACATTATGCCCCATAGTGGAAGGTGTTCATGGATACCATGATGACGAGAAATACATTATGCCCCATAGTGCATTTTGGTCCTGGACACATTGGTGACCAGAAATACATTATGCCCCATAGTGGAAAGTGTTCATGGATACCATGATGACGAGAAATACATTATGCCCCATGGTGCCCTATAGTGCAAATTGGTCATGGACACTTTGGAGACCAGAAATACATTATGCCCCATAGTGCATTTTGGTCCTGGACACCTTGGTGACCAGAAATACATTATGCCCCATAGTGCATTTTGGTCCTGGACACTTTGGTGACCAGAAATACATTATGCCCCATAGTGCATTTTAGTCCAGGACACTCTGGTGACCAGAAATACATCATGCCCCATAGTGCATTTTGGTCCTGAACACTTTGGAGTCCAGAACTACATTATGCCCCATAGTGCATTTTGGTCCTGGACACTTTGGCGACCAGAAATACATTATGCCCCATAGTGCATTTTAGTCCAGGACACTCTGGTGACCAGAAATACATCATGCCCCATAGTGCATTTTGGTCCTGAACACTTTGGAGTCCAGAACTACATTATGCCCCATAGTGCATTTTGGTCCTGGACACTTTGGCGACCAGAAATACATTATGCCCCATAGTGCATTTTAGTCCAGGACACTCTGGTGACCAGAAATACATCATGCCCCATAGTGCATTTTGGTCCTGGACACTTTGGTGACCAGAAATACATTATGCCCCATAGTGCATTTTAGTCCAGGACACTCTGGTGACCAGAAATACATCATGCCCCATAGTGCATTTTGGTCCTGAACACTTTGGAGTCCAGAACTACATTATGCCCCATAGTGCATTTTGGTCCTGGACACTTTGGCGACCAGAAATACATTATGCCCCATAGTGCATTTTAGTCCAGGACACTCTGGTGACCAGAAATACATCATGCCCCATAGTGCATTTTGGTCCTGAACACTTTGGAGTCCAGAACTACATTATGCCCCATAGTGCATTTTGGTCCTGGACACTTTGGTGACCAGAAATACATTATGCCCCATAGTGCCCTATGGTGCAAATTGGTCATGGACACTTTGGAGACCAGAAATACATTATGCCCCATAGTGCATTTTGGTCCTGGACACTTTGGTGACCAGAAATACATTATGCCCCATAGTGCATTTTAGTCCAGGACACTCTGGTGACCAGAAATACATCATGCCCCATAGTGCATTTTGGTCCTGAACACTTTGGAGTCCAGAACTACATTATGCCCCATAGTGCATTTTGGTCCTGGACACTTTGGCGACCAGAAATACATTATGCCCCATAGTGCATTTTAGTCCAGGACACTCTGGTGACCAGAAATACATCATGCCCCATAGTGCATTTTGGTCCTGAACACTTTGGAGTCCAGAACTACATTATGCCCCATAGTGCATTTTGGTCCTGGACACTTTGGTGACCAGAAATACATTATGCCCCATAGTCCAAATTGTTCCTGGATACCATGGTGACCAGAAATACATTATGCCCCATAGTGCATTTTGGTCCTGCACACTTTGGTGACCAAAAATACATCATGCCCCATAGTGCATTTTGGTCCTGGACACTTTGATCAGAAATACATTATGCCCCATAGTGGAAGGTGTTCATGGATACCATGATGACGAGAAATACATTATGCCCCATAGTGCATTTTGGTCCTGGACACATTGGTGACCAGAAATACATTATGCCCCATAGTGGAAAGTGTTCATGGATACCATGATGACGAGAAATACATTATGCCCCATGGTGCCCTATAGTGCAAATTGGTCATGGACACTTTGGAGACCAGAAATACATTATGCCCCATAGTGCATTTTGGTCCTGGACACCTTGGTGACCAGAAATACATTATGCCCCATAGTGGAAAATGTTCATGGATACCATGATGACGAGAAATACATTATGCCCCATAGTGCCCTATGGTGCAAATTGGTCATGGACACTTTGTAGACCAGAAATACATTATGCCCCATAGTGCATTTTGGTCCTGGACACTTTGGTGACCAGAAATACATTATGCCCCTTATTGCATTTTAGTCCAGGACACTGTGGTGACCAGAAATACATCATGCCCCATAGTGCATTTTGGTCCTGGACACCTTGGTGACCAGAAATACATTATGCCCCATAGTGGAAGGTGTTCATGGATACCATGATGACGAGAAATACATTATACCCCATAGTGCATTTTGGTCCTGGACACTTTGGTGACCAGAAATACATTATACCCCATAGTGCATTTTAGTCCAGGACACTCTGGTGACCAGAAATACATCATGCCCCATAGTGCATTTTGGTCCTGGACACTTTGATGAACAGAAATACATTATGCCCCATAGTGGAAGGTGTTCATGGATACCATGACGACGAGAAATACATTATACCCCATAGTGCATTTTGGTCCTGGACACTTTGGTGACCAGAAATACATTATACCCCATAGTGCATTTTAGTCCAGGACACTCTGGTGACCAGAAATACATTATGCCCCATAGTGCATTTGGTTCCTGGACACTTTGGTGACCAGAAATACATTATGCCCCATAGTGCATTTTGGTCCTGGACACTTTGGTGACCAGAAATACATTATGCCCCATAGTGGAAGGTGTTCATGGATACCATGACGACGAGAAATACATTATGCCCCATAGTGCATTTTGGTCCTGGACACTTTGATCAGAAATACATTATGCCCCATTTCATGGATACCATGATGACGAGAAATACATTATGCCCCATAGTGCCCTATAGTGCAAATTGGTCATGGACACTTTGGAGACCAGAAATACATCATGCCCCATAGTGGAAAGTGTTCATGGATACCATGATGACGAGAAATACATTATGCCCCATGGTGCCCTATAGTGCAAATTGGTCCTGGACACTTTGGAGACCAGAAATACATCGTGCCCCATAGTGGAAGGTGTCCATGGATACCATGATGACGAGAAATACATTATACCCCATAGTGCAAATTGGTCCTGGACACTTTGGCGACCAGAAATACATCATGCCCCATAGTGCATTTTGGTCCTGGACACTTTGGTGACCAGAAATACATTATGCCCCATAGTGGAAGGTGTCCATGGATACCATGATGACGAGAAATACATTATACCCCATAGTGCAAATTGGTCCTGGACACTTTGGTGACCAGAAATACATTATGCCCCATAGTGGAAGGTGTCCATGGATACCATGATGACGAGAAATACATTATAGCCCATAGTGCAAATTGGTCCTGGACACCGTGGTGACCAAATATTCATTATGCCCCACAGTGGAAAGTGTTCATGGATACCATGTTGATAAGAAATACATTATGCACCATAGTGCATTTTGGTCCTGGACACTTTGGTGACCAGAAATACATTATGCCCCATAGTGCATTTTGGTCCTGGACGCTTTGGAGACCAGAAATACATTATGCCCCATAGTGCATTTTGGTCCTGGACACATTGGTGACCAGAAATACATTATGCCCCATAGTGGAAAGTGTTCATGGATACCATGATGACGAGAAATACATTATGCCCCATGGTGCCCTATAGTGCAAATTGGTCATGGACACTTTGGAGACCAGAAATACATTATGCCCCATAGTGCATTTTGGTCCTGGACACTTTGATCAGAAATACATTATGCCCCATTTCATGGATACCATGATGACGAGAAATACATTATGCCCCATAGTGCCCTATAGTGCAAATTGGTCATGGACACTTTGGAGACCAGAAATACATCGTGCCCCATAGTGGAAGGTGTCCATGGATACCATGATGACGAGAAATACATTATGCCCCATAGTGCATTTTGGTCCTGGACACTTTGATCAGAAATACATTATGCCCCATTTCATGGATACCATGACGACGAGAAATACATTATGCCCCATAGTGCATTTTGGTCCTGGACACTTTGATCAGAAATACATTATGCCCCATTTCATGGATACCATGATGACGAGAAATACATTATGCCCCATAGTGCCCTATAGTGCAAATTGGTCATGGACACTTTGGAGACCAGAAATACATCGTGCCCCATAGTGGAAGGTGTCCATGGATACCATGATGACGAGAAATACATTATACCCCATAGTGCAAATTGGTCCTGGACACTTTGGTGACCAGAAATACATTATGCCCCATAGTGGAAGGTGTCCATGGATACCATGATGACGAGAAATACATTATGCCCCATAGTGCATTTTGGTCCTGGACACTTTGATCAGAAATACATTATGCCCCATTTCATGGATACCATGATGACGAGAAATACATTATGCCCCATAGTGCCCTATAGTGCAAATTGGTCATGGACACTTTGGAGACCAGAAATACATCGTGCCCCATAGTGGAAGGTGTCCATGGATACCATGATGACGAGAAATACATTATACCCCATAGTGCAAATTGGTCCTGGACACTTTGGTCACCAGAAATACATTATGCCCCATAGTGGAAGGTGTCCATGGATACCATGATGACGAGAAATACATTATACCCCATAGTGCAAATTGGTCCTGGACACTTTGGTGACCAGAAATACATTATGCCCCATAGTGGAAAGTGTTCGTGGATACCATGATGACGAGAAATACATTGTGCCCCATAGTGCCCTATAGTGCAAATTGGTCATGGACACTTTGGAGACCAGAAATACATCATGCCCCATAGTGGAAGGTGTCCATGGATACCATGATGACGAGAAATACATTATACCCCATAGTGCAAATTGGTCCTGGACACTTTGGCGACCAGAAATACATCATGCCCCATAGTGCATTTTGGTCCTGGACACTTTGGTGACCAGAAATACATTATGCCCCATAGTGGAAGGTGTCCATGGATACCATGATGACGAGAAATACATTATACCCCATAGTGCAAATTGGTCCTGGACACTTTGGTGACCAGAAATACATTATGCCCCATAGTGGAAGGTGTCCATGGATACCATGATGACGAGAAATACATTATAGCCCATAGTGCAAATTGGTCCTGGACACCGTGGTGACCAAATATTCATTATGCCCCACAGTGGAAAGTGTTCATGGATACCATGTTGATAAGAAATACATTATGCACCATAGTGCATTTTGGTCCTGGACACTTTGGTGACCAGAAATACATTATGCCCCATAGTGCATTTTGGTCCTGGACGCTTTGGAGACCAGAAATACATTATGCCCCATAGTGCATTTTGGTCCTGGACACATTGGTGACCAGAAATACATTATGCCCCATAGTGGAAAGTGTTCATGGATACCATGATGACGAGAAATACATTATGCCCCATAGTGCCCTATGGTGCAAATTGGTCATGGACACTTTGGAGACCAGAAATACATTATGCCCCATAGTGCATTTTGGTCCTGGACACTTTGGTGACCAGAAATACATTATGCCCCTTATTGCATTTTAGTCCAGGACACTGTGGTGACCAGAAATACATCATGCCCCATAGTGCATTTTGGTCCTGGACACCTTGGTGACCAGAAATACATTATGCCCCATAGTGGAAGGTGTTCATGGATACCATGATGACGAGAAATACATTATACCCCATAGTGCATTTTGGTCCTGGACACTTTGGTGACCAGAAATACATTATACCCCATAGTGCATTTTAGTCCAGGACACTCTGGTGACCAGAAATACATCATGCCCCATAGTGCATTTTGGTCCTGGACACTTTGATGAACAGAAATACATTATGCCCCATAGTGGAAGGTGTTCATGGATACCATGACGACGAGAAATACATTATACCCCATAGTGCATTTTGGTCCTGGACACTTTGGTGACCAGAAATACATTATACCCCATAGTGCATTTTAGTCCAGGACACTCTGGTGACCAGAAATACATCATGCCCCATAGTGCATTTTGGTCCTGGACACTTTGGAGTCCAGAAATACATTATGCCCCATAGTGCATTTTGGTCCTGGACTCTTTGGTGACCAGAAATACATTATGCCCCATAGTCCAAATTGTTTCTGGATACCATGGTGACCAGAAATACATTATGCCCCATAGTGCATTTTGGTCCTGGACACTTTGATCAGAAATACATTATGCCCCATAGTGGAAGGTGTTCATGGATACCATGATGACGAGAAATACATTATGCCCCATAGTGCATTTTGGTCCTGAACACTTTGGTGAACAGAAATACATTATGCCCCATAGTGCATTTTGGTCCTGAACACTTTGGTGAACAGAAATACATTATGCCCCATAGTGCATTTTGGTCCTGGACGCTTTGGTGACCAGAAATACATTATGCCCCATAGTGGAAGGTGTTCATGGATACCATGATGACGAGAAATACATTATGCCCCATAGTGCATTTTGGTCCTGGACACTTTGGTGACCAGAAATACATTATGCCCCATAGTGGAAGGTGTTCATGGATACCATGACGACGAGAAATACATTATGCCCCATAGTGCATTTTGGTCCTGGACACTTTGATCAGAAATACATTATGCCCCATTTCATGGATACCATGATGACGAGAAATACATTATGCCCCATAGTGCATTTTGGTCCTGGACACTTTGGTGACCATAAATACATTATGCCCCATAGTGGAAGGTGTTCATGGATACCATGACGACGAGAAATACATTATGCCCCATAGTGCATTTTGGTCCTGGACACTTTGATCAGAAATACATTATGCCCCATAGTGGAAGGTGTTCATGGATACCATGATGACGAGAAATACATTATGCCCCACAGTGCATTTTTGTCCTGGACACTTTGGTGACCAGAAATACATTATGCCCCATAGTGGAAGGTGGTCATGGATACCATGATGACGAGAAATACATCATACCCCATAGTGCATTTTGGTCCTGGACACTTTGGTGAACAGAAATACATTATGCTCCATACTGCAAATTGGTCCTGGACACTTTGGTGACCAGAAATACATCATGCCCCATAGTGCATTTTGGTCCTGGACACTTTGGTGAACAGAAATACATTATGCCCCATAGTGCAAATTGGTCCTGGACACTTTGGTGGCCAGATATACATTATACCCCATAGTGCATTTTGGTCCTGGACACTTTGGTGACCAGAAATACATTATGCCCCATAGTGCAAATTGGTCCTGGACACTTTGGTGGCCAGAAATACATTATGCCCCATAGTGCATATTGGTCCTGGACACTTTGGTGACCAGAAATACATTATGCCCCATAGTGCATTTTGGTCCTGGGCACTTTGGTGACCAAATATACATTATGGCCCATAGTGAAAGGTGTTCATGGATACCATGATGACGAGAAATACATTATGCCCCATAGTGCATTTTGGTCCTGGACACTTTGGTGACCAGAAATACATTATGCCCCATAGTGGAAGGTGTTCATGGATACCATGATGACGAGAAATACATTATGCCCCATAGTGCAAATTGGTCCTGGACACCGTGGTGGCCAGAAATACATTATGCCCCATAGTGGAAGGTGTTCATGGATACCATGATGACGAGAAATACATTATGCCCCATAGTGCATTTTGGTCCTGGACACTTTGGTGAACAGAAATACATTATGCCCCATAGTGGAAGGTGTTCATGGATACCATGATGACAAGAAATACATCATGCCCCATAGTGCATTTTGGTCCTGGACACTTTGGTGAACAGAAATACATTATGCCCCATAGTGCATTTTGGTCCTGGACACTTTGGTGACCAGAAATACATCATGCCCCATAGTGCAAATTGGTCCTGGACACTTTGGTGACCAGAAATACATTATGCCCCATAGTGCAAATTGGTCCTGGACACTTTGGTGACCAGAAATACATTATGCTCCATAGTGCATTTTGGTCCTGGACACTTTGGTGACCAGGAATACGTTATGCCCCATAGTGCATTTTGGTCCTGGACACTTTGGTGACCAGAAATACACTATGCCCCATAGTGCATTTTGGTCCTGGACACTTTGGTGACCAGAAATACATTATGCCCCATAGTGCAAATTGGTCCTGGACACTTTGGTGACCAGAAATACATTATGCTCCATAGTGCATTTTGGTCCTGGACACTTTGGTGACCAGGAATACATTATGTCCCATGGTGCATTTTGGTCCTGGACACTTTGGTGACCAGAAATACATTATTCCCCATACTGCAAATTGGTCCTGCACGCCTTGGTGCCCAGATATACATTATGCCCCATAGTGCATTTTGGTTCTGGACAATTTGGTAACCAGAAATACATTATGCCCCATAGTGCAAATTGGTCCTGGACACTTTAGTGACCAGAATTACATTATGCCCCATAGTGCATTTTGTTCCTGGACACTTTGGTGACCAGAAACACATTATTCCCCATTGTGCATTTTGGTCCTAGACACTTTGGTGACCAGAAATACATTATGCCCCATAGTGCATTTTGGTCCTGGACACTTTGGTGACCGGAAACACATTATGCCCCATTGTGCATTTTGGTCCTAGACACTTTGGTGACCAGAAACACATTATGCCCCATAGTACAAATTATTCCGGGACACTTTGGTGACCATAAATACATTATGCCCCATAGTGGAAGGTGTTCATGGATACCATGATGACGAGAAATACATTATGCCCCATAGTGCAAATTGGTCCTGGACACCGTGGTGGCCAGAAATACATTATGCCCCATAGTGCATTTTGGTCCTGGAAACTTTGGTGACGAGAAATACATTATGCCCCACAGTGCAAATTGGTCCTGGACACTTTGGTGACCAGAAATACATCATGCCCCATAGTGCATTTTGGTCCTGGACACTTTGGTGACCAGAAATACATTATGCCCCAATGTGCATTTTGGTCCTGGACACTTTGGTGACCAAATATACACTATGGCCCGTGGTGAAAGGTGTTCATGGATACCATGATGACGAGAAATACATTATGCCCCATTGTGCATTTTGGTCCTGGACACTTTGGTGACCAGAAATACATTATGCCCCATAGTGCATTTTGGTCCTGGACACCTTGATGACCAGAAATACATTATGCCCCATAGTGCATTTTGGTCCTGGACACTTTGGTGACCAGAAATACATTATGCCCCATAGTGGAAGGTGTTCATGGATACCATGATGACGAGAAATACATCATGCCCCATAGTGCATTTTGGTCCTGGACACTTTGGTGAACAGAAATACATTATGCCCCATAGTGCATTTTGGTCCTGGACACTTTGGTGACCAGAAATACATCATGCCCCATAGTGCATTTTGGTCCTGGACACTTTGGTGAACATTATGCCCCATAGTGCAAATTGGTCCTGGACACTTTGGTGACCAGAAATACACTATGCCCCATAGTGCATTTTGGTCCTGGACACTTTGGTGACCAGAAATACATTATGCCCCATAGTGCAAATTGGTCCTGGACACTTTGGTGACCAGAAATACATTATGTCCCATGGTGCATTTTGGTCCTGGACACTTTGGTGACCAGAAATACATTATGCCCCATACTGCACGCCGTGGTGCCCAGATATACATTATGCCCCATAGTGCATTTTGGTTCTGGACAATTTGGTGACCAGAAATACATTATGCCCCATAGTCCAAATTGTTCCTGGATACCATGGTAACCAGAAATACATTATGCCCCATAGGAGAAAGTGTTCATTGATACCATGATGACGAGAAATACATTATGCCCCAAAGTGCATTTTGGTCCTAGACACTTTGGTGATCAGAAACACATTATGCCCCATAGTACAAATTATTCCGGGACACTTTGGTGACCAGAAATACACTATGCCCCATAGTGCATTTTGGTCCTGGACACCGTGGTGACCAGAAATACATTATGCTCCATAGTGCATTTTGGTCCTGGACACTTTGGTGACCAGAAATACATTATGCCCCATAGTCCAAATTGTTCCTGGATACCATGGTAACCAGAAATACATTATGCCCCATAGGAGAAAGTGTTCATTGATACCATGATGACGAGAAATACATTATGCCCCAAAGTGCATTTTGGTCCTAGACACTTTGGTGACCAGAAACACATTATGCCCCATAGTACAAATTATTCCGGGACACTTTGGTGACCAGAAATACACTATGCCCCATAGTGCATTTTGGTCCTGGACACCGTGGTGACCAGAAATACATTATGCTCCATAGTGCATTTTGGTCCTGGACACTTTGGTGACCAGAAATACATTATGCTCCATAGTGCATTTTGGTCCTGGACACTTTGGTGACCAGAAACACATTATGCCCCATAGTACAAATTATTCCGGGACACTTTGGTGACCAGAAATACACTATGCCCCATAGTGCATTTTGGTCCTGGACACCGTGGTGACCAGAAATACATTATGCTCCATAGTGCATTTTGGTCCTGGACACTTTGGTTACCAGAAATACATTATGCTCCATAGTGCATTTTGGTCCTGGACACTTTGGTGACCAGAAACACATTATGCCCCATAGTACAAATTATTCCGGGACACTTTGGTGACCAGAAATACACTATGCCCCTTAGTGCATTTTGGTCCTGGACACCGTGGTGACCAGAAATACATTATGCTCCATAGTGCATTTTGGTCCTGGACACTTTGGTGACCAGAAATACATTATGCTCCATAGTGCATTTTGGTCCTGGACACTTTGGTGACCAGAAACACATTATGCCCCATAGTACAAATTATTCCGGGACACTTTGGTGACCAGAAATACACTATGCCCCATAGTGCATTTTGGTCCTGGACACCGTGGTGACCAGAAATACATTATGCTCCATAGTGCATTTTGGTCCTGGACACTTTGGTGACCAGAAATACATTATGCTCCATAGTGCATTTTGGTCCTGGACACTTTGGTGACCAGAAACACATTATGCCCCATAGTACAAATTATTCCGGGACACTTTGGTGACCAGAAATACACTATGCCCCATAGTGCATTTTGGTCCTGGACACCGTGGTGACCAGAAATACATTATGCTCCATAGTGCATTTTGGTCCTGGACACTTTGGTGACCAGAAATACATTATGTCCCATGATGCATTTTGGTCCTGGACATTTTGGTGACCAGAAATACATTATGCCCCATAGTGCATTTTGGTTCTGGACAGTTTGGTGACCAGAAATACATTATGCCCCATAGTCCAAATTGTTCCTGGATACCATGGTAACCAGAAATACATTATGCCCCATAGGAGAAAGTGTTCATTGATACCATGATGACGAGAAATACATTATGCCCCAAAGTGCATTTTGGTCCTAGACACTTTGGTGACCAGAAACACATTATGCCCCATAGTACAAATTATTCCGGGACACTTTGGTGACCAGAAATACACTATGCCCCATAGTGCATTTTGGTCCTGGACACTGCGGTGACCAGAAATACATTCTGCCCCATAGTGCATTTTGTTCCTGGACACTTTGGTGACCAGAAACACATTATGCCCCATAGTGCAAATTGGTCCTGGACACTTTGGTGACCAGAAATACATTATGCCCCATAGTGCATTTTGGTCCTGGACACCTTGGTAACCAGATATACATTATGCCCCATAGTGCATTTTGGTCCTGGACACTTTGGAGACCAGAAATACATTTTGCCCCATAGTGCAAATTGGTCCTGCACACCGTGGTGACCAGAAATACATTATGCCCCGTACTGGCAAGTGTTCATGGATATCATGATGACGAGAAATACATTATGCCCCATAGTGCATTTTGGTCCTGGACACTTTGGTAACCAGAAACACATTATGCCCCATAGTGCATTTTGGTCCTGGACACTTTGGTGACCAGAAATACATTATGCCCCATAGTGCATTTTGGTCCTGGACACCTTGATGACCAGAAATACATTATGCCCCATAGTGGAAAGTGTTCATGGATACCATGATGACGAGAAATACAATACGCCCCATAGTGCATTTTGGTCCTGGACACTTTGGTGACCAGAAATACACTATGCCCCATAGTGCATTTTGGTCCTGGACACTTTGGTGACCAGAAACACATTATGCCCCATAGTACAAATTATTCCGGGACACTTTGGTGACCAGAAATCCACTATGCCCCATAGTGCATTTTGGTCCTGGACACCGTGGTGACCAGAAATACATTATGCTCCATAGTGCATTTTGGTCCTGGACACTTTGGTGACCAGAAATACATTATGTCCCATGATGCATTTTGGTCCTGGACATTTTGGTGACCAGAAATACATTATGCCCCATACTGCAAATTGGTCCTGCACGCCGTGGTGCCCAGATATACATTATGCCCCATAGTGCATTTTGGTTCTGGACAGTTTGGTGACCAGAAATACATTATGCCCCATAGTCCAAATTGTTCCTGGATACCATGGTAACCAGAAATACATTATGCCCCATAGGAGAAAGTGTTCATTGATACCATGATGACGAGAAATACATTATGCCCCAAAGTGCATTTTGGTCCTAGACACTTTGGTGACCAGAAACACATTATGCCCCATAGTACAAATTATTCCGGGACACTTTGGTGACCAGAAATACACTATGCCCCATAGTGCATTTTGGTCCTGGACACTGCGGTGACCAGAAATACATTCTGCCCCATAGTGCATTTTGTTCCTGGACACTTTGGTGACCAGAAACACATTATGCCCCATTGTGCATTTTGGTCCTAGACACTTTGGTGACCAGAAATACATTCTGCCCCAAAGTGCAGTTTGGTTCTGGACACTTTGGTGACCAGAAATACATTATGCCCCATAGTGCAAATTGGTCCTGGACACTTTGGTGACCAGAAATACATTATGCCCCATAGTGTATTTTGGTCCTGGACACCTTGGTAACCAGAAATACATTATGCCCCATAGTGTATTTTGGTCCTGGACACTGCGGTGACCAGAAATACATTCTGCCCCATAGTGGAAAATGTTCATGGATACCATGATGACGAGAAACACATTATGCCCCATAGTGCATTTTGGTCCTGGACACTTTGGAGACCAGAAATACATTTTGCCCCATAGTGCAAATTGGTCCTGCACACCGTGGTGACCAGAAATACATTATGCCCCATAGTGGAAAGTGTTCATGGATACCATGATGACGAGAAATACAATACGCCCCATAGTGCATTTTGGTCCTGGACACTTTGGTGACCAGAAATACACTATGCCCCATAGTGCATTTTGGTCCTGGACACTGCGGTGACCAGAAATACATTCTGCCCCATAGTGCATTTTGTTCCTGGACACTTTGGTGACCAGAAACACATTATGCCCCATTGTGCATTTTGGTCCTAGACACTTTGGTAACCAGAAACACACTATGCCCCATAGTGCATTTTGGTCCTGGACACTTTGGTGACCAGAAATACATTATGCCCCATAGTGCATTTTGGTCCTGGACACCTTGATGACCAGAAATACATTATGCCCCATAGTGGAAAGTGTTCATGGATACCATGATGACGAGAAATACAATACGCCCCATAGTGCATTTTGGTCCTGGACACTTTGGTGACCAGAAATACACTATGCCCCATAGTGCATTTTGGTCCTGGACACTTTGGTGACCAGAAATACATTATGCCCCGTAGTGCATTTTGGTCCTAGACACTTTGGTGACCAGAAATACATTATGCCCCATAGTACAAATTATTCCGGGACACTTTGGTGACCAGAAATACACTATGCCCCATAGTGCATTTTGGTCCTGGACACCGTGGTGACCAGAAATACATTATGCTCCATAGTGCATTTTGGTCCTGGACACTTTGGTGACCAGAAATACATTATGCTCCATAGTGCATTTTGGTCCTGGACACTTTGGTGACCAGAAATACATTATGCCCCATAGTGCATTTTGGTCCTGGACACTTTGGTGACCAGAAATACATTATGCCCCATACTGCAAATTGGTCCTGCACGCCGTGGTGCCCAGATATACATTATGCCCCATAGTGCATTTTGGTTCTGGACAGTTTGGTGACCAGAAATACATTATGCCCCATAGTCCAAATTGTTCCTGGATACCATGGTAACCAGAAATACATTATGCCCCATAGGAGAAAGTGTTCATTGATACCATGATGACGAGAAATACATTATGCCCCAAAGTGCATTTTGGTCCTAGACACTTTGGTGACCAGAAACACATTATGCCCCATAGTACAAATTATTCCGGGAGGCTTTGGTGACCAGAAATACACTATGCCCCATAGTGCATTTTGGTCCTGGACACCGTGGTGACCAGAAATACATTATGCTCCATAGTGCATTTTGGTCCTGGACACTTTGGTGACCAGAAATACATTATGCCCCATACTGGCAAGTGTTCATGGATACCATGATGACGAGAAATACATTATGCCCGATAGTATGTAACGCTCACATCTGGCGAGACTTGGCTGTACTAAGAAGAGCTTCAAAAAGTGTTGCAGGAAAAGGGGAGCAGATAGCATTGCTTGTTGAACGTTCAGGGTGAACAGTGTACGCATATTTAAGCAATAAAATACGAAATATAAATTTAGTCTGTTTTCTTATCTAAATAAATTGTTACAGATCAGAAGTGGGATAAGCCTATTTGGAAAAGATAAGTGAATAATACTTAATATATACATTTATATATATACATATATAATATAATAAATATACATAAACATACATAAACAGAATTTCCCCAAAGCCAAGCGAAGTCCAAGTTGTAGTTATATAGCTTGATATTTAAAATCCATATTGATATGGTGGTGTAGTTTGATTTCCAAAATGTATATTTGTACGCATAAAACAAATGTACATTATGTAGATTATTATATTTTGCTTGTGTGTAGAGTGAATGCGATTGCCGTGGAACTTGCGTATTATTACAGTTGGCAATATGACCGGTCGGTCTCGGAAACCGTTATTCGCCTTGTGTCAACAGATGCGTTTTTGAAAAAAAAGTATCAGCCGATGCTAAGATGTGTGCGGTAACCGTACATGGTTTCAGTTACAATGTACAGGTATTGTACATGTGTGTAGTGAAGATCATTATCTTTGGATTTGGCGTTGACTTAAGCCAAGAGTATGAAAATTAAGTTATAGTTGTGTGGTCCGTTGTTGTCTTGGTGTTGAATTCAACCAAGCGCTTCGTGAAAAGGATAACTTAGATTGTGAAGACATTGAGATGTGTTTTGGTGTTGATTTGAACCAAACACTGTGTGAAAAGTTATGTACAATGTGAAGGATGGGATGTTTGAGCAAGTACATTTTTGGTTTACAAAAAAGTATTTGTGATGCCAGCCTGTGCGAACGTGATTTGATGTATTTACATAAATTCTTCTTGTGTATATTTGTATGTAGAAATGATGTAAATGAGTAGGGGAGGTGCGCTTTCGGTTTCGAAAGAGCATTTTTTCCCGAATATCTTGGTGTTGAGGTGAACCAAGCGACTGTTGTGTGAAACCGATAATGGTGTGGGTTCGGTGTATGAAATATAAGCGAACGATGTTGAACTTAAAGGTTGTTGGGAAGCTTGCTTTTAGTTCACGAAAGAGTGCTTTTCTACCGAGCTTTGTTTGACAGATCGTGTCTTCGTGTTCGTCGCAATGAGTTGGGATATGGGTGTTTGTCCTGAGTACGATTGGTCTAATTGGAAGATTAGAGAATTTTGTTCCCTGAATTGAGTTTGTGTCTTGGATTGTTTTCCTTGACTTGGATTTGTCTGTTTTGGAATTTTCCCTGAATTGAGTTTGTGTCTTGGATTGATATCCTGGATTTCTCTCTAACTTGTTTTAAACTACCTTATACTAACTTACCCTAATATAAAACTCAATACTATCTTAACTATGTCCGTAACAGTACGGACACGTGCACCAGGGCGTATATGTCTACTATATTTGTATATGCCTAAAATATATAATTTATACGCCGTGATGCACCTTTTTTTTTGTTTTTGTTTCATATATATATTTTTTTTTTCGGATTTTTGTTTTATTATTTTTTTTTCTCTTAAAGCTACCTTAAAAACTATGTAAGCTGGTTACTATGGTCAACTACCTGATCCTGTGCAAAAGCTAGCGGTGGCGGAGGCTGGTTTTGGTGTAACCACCAGTAAAATTGCCGTTCTTTGGCTGACTCTTTCCTATCTCGAGCGGGGATAGCTGTAGTGAACCGGAGGAGATCCTCGTGGGTGCGAACGACATCCGGTTCGTATTAAAGTCGGATGGTAGGACATCCTTGCGGATCCTGTATAAGGCCAATTGTGTCTAGACAGAGGAATGCTTCGGGAGGAATAAAGCCGTTAAGGCGCACCCTTTCATGGTACATACTATTGGGGTAGTAAGCCCCAAAGATCAGACTGTTGGAAGAGGACATAGCTCGTGCACTTTGCCTTCTGATCAGTTTAATAATAAAATTAGTACTTCTTGTACTCAGACTCGGGTGTGCGATACAGACGGAGACAGCTCCTAAGACACTGCCTCTCGAACACCCTCATCTTTTCCATCTGGGAAGGACTCACGTTGAACCACAATGGACTACCGTACACCATAATTGGCCGTACCAGTGCCATGTAGCAGATTGCCTTCACTCTGGTATCAAGTTGGCTGCTGAAAAACAACCCCCTTGCCGCAGGAAAGGCTTTTCTGGCCTTCGTCAGAGCAATATCTATATGTTTGTCAAAATACAGGTATTGATCCAACCAAATGCCTAGATATCTAACTACACTTTTTACAGCTAACGGCCGACCATGCGGGTCAACTATGGCAGTTGATAAGCAACTTCCAGTGTTGTTTATATATAGATGTTTATTAACTCGACCTTCGGACCTGATCTGTACGCAACTAGGTCGTCGGCGTACGCAATTAAGTGCGGCATGGAACCTATAAGATCTGCAGTGAATATAGAAAACAGGATCGGGGAACCGATGGCCCCCTGTTACAGACCGTTTTTAATGTTAAAGACCGTAGTGGAAGTTACGTCACCATTTTTTACAACGAACTTTCTACCCGATATCATGTCAAAGACCATGTATAGCAATGGTTTACTTATGCCAAGCCTGACCAGCTTGAGGAAGAGGCACTCCAACCAAACGGTGTCGAACGCCTTCTCCAAGTTAATCAGGCAGGCACCCGTGCACTGATTTTTTTTTTCATTCCATTGGTTGTCGGACACCAGTTTTGACGCGGCATTAATGGTATCATGCCCCGCTCGGAATCCGAACTGGTTATCCGGTATGATTTTCTTTTCATCAGCCCATTGCTTCAGAACTCGTATGACTATCTTTTCAAAAACCTTGCTTATGCAGGGAAGAAGACTGATCGACGGAAGATTTGTCGGAATGGGCTTATCTTTGTCCCGTTTAGGGATCGTTTGAACAACAGCTGTTTTCCACTGCACCGGGTAATGTGCATTACTCAGCGCATTGTTGAACAAGGTTGTGTAAATTTGGACCGCTTCGGTGGGAAGGTGGCAAAGCACAATGTTCGGTATTCCATAGATTCCCACTGACTTTTTCTTCTTCAGCGAGTGGAAGATACCCTGGAAATCTTCTTGAGAAATAAAGATGTGATTCCCATCATTGGCGACGGCACTATGTGCCATGTTCTCTTCATTGAGCCTGGTGAAACCAGGATTCTCTGGTCGCCATGGACTTATCTCATTGCGGAGATAGAAGTGGTTTAGCAGGGCTCTGTTCTCCAGATAATGATTCGGCCTACTAACCTCGTTGACACACTCTGGAACACTGCACCAATAGCTGTAACCTTCTCCTGGGGATCTTTCACCGCAAAGCACTGCCTCATCTGGATCGATGCCAACTGAAGTCAGTAGGTGTTCGTTGTCTGTCGTCCTGGGAAGTCTACGGTTAGAATGTCGTTTTGATCTCTCCTCCGAAATATTTTACTTACTTGCGGGAACATACCCGGGTTGTTGGATCGTACAGCCCAGATTTTGGTGCCCAAATGCAAGCTTATAGCCAAGCTATAGTTTATACGTATTAACTGTTGGAGGTTCTTGATCTCCGACTTTAATGCTCTGACTTCCGCGTTTCGCGGATCTGTAAACCGCCTATGTAAGAGTTTGAGTCTTGACAGCAGCCTACTTTTGTGCACGTGAAGTGCATCGATGGTAGCATTTCGATAAACATCGCTGTTGTCGATTTGAACTACATACGGAACTGTTTTGTCCATCGTACGTTTGACTACGTCGTACATTTGTATGAGGTACCTGTCAACCTCTTCGTTCGTCAGGTTTCTGTTTGTCGGCAGATTGATCCCACTCGAACGTAATTCTGTGGATAAAGTCATGGAGAAGCGTGGCCAGCGGGCCTTATTATAATTATAAGGGTTCCTCTGGACATACTCCTCCAGTCCTTCCACCTCGTTCGGGAGCTGAATATCAGCGAAGAGCTCGCAGTGATCACTCTCGTACTCAACAGCAATTAGACAGTTCAGTGTGCGTCTTTCCACGTCTAGTATATTCAGTCGTTTGTCTATCAGCATCAGATCCAGATAGAACCCGCTTCTAGGATACGATGGCCTGTCGGTTGCAAGCAAATCTAGCTTGAACTCAACATTGTGGTCTACCAACCAGTTATACAATGAGGTTCCCCTGGTGTTATGCACCACGTTGACCCACTCTATATGCCTCGAGTTCAAGTAACCGGCTACGATATAGTGTTCTCCTCCAAACTCAGTCGAAGGCTAGTGGAAAGAGTATCGAGCTCTGAATGGAAATATTGGTTGATGCGTGACTTGTCAGTCGCATAGATAGCGATCACATATAGCCGCTTACCACCCCGAAGAGGGATGTGTGCGATACACGTTTCTATGGCCTGGAATCTTCGCACTTCACCGCTATGCACGACCTTATGACAAAGGCCTTTTTTAATTAAGAGCACGACTCCACCAGCTAGGTACCTTTGATCTCTTCGATTGATATTGTAATTTTTGTACCTGAGTTTGTGCGTCTGGCTTAGCTTAGTTCCGCAAACCATCAATACATCAGGATTATGGGTCTGCAACAAGGTAGCGAAATTTAATTGACGTTCAGGAGGGATCAGTGAATTCACATTCACTGCTAGAATTTTAAGGTTACAGGCTGCCTGCGCAGCCATTATACCGATATTACGTTTGGCTCTCCAAACAGCGTCGAATAGATGAGGTCTATTCGCGCTGCTTGTTCTTATAACTGGTTCTGGAATTGATTTTGGAGTCGAGCGATCTGCCTCTAGATAGAGAGCAGGATCGTCTGCACATCCAAATTTGCTTCTGGTTGCCTGGCCACAGGGACCTGGGTAACTTTCGACACTGTCTGTTGAACCGGTCGCCCAGCCGATGCCACTTGGGCATAGGAGACTGCCGGTGTAACAGTGGTAGCTGGAGCACGGGGCACTGCCTTCCCTTCTACCATTTTTTCCCTTACCTTTGGCCTCTATAATTTTTCTGATTTTTTTCTGCTGCTTAGGCTGCTGCTGAATTTCTGCTGCTGCTGTTGTTGTTGCTTCTGCTGCTTTGGTTGCTGCTGTTGTTGTTGTTGCAGCTGCTTTGGCTGCTGCTGCTTCTGTTGTTGTTGCTGCTGCTGTCTTGGCTGCTGTTGTTGGGCAGCCTCTTTAGCTGCTCTCCTGGCCCTTAGTTTGGTTTGGAGGGCTTGGATGTGGGTGTCCAGCTCCTCCCTCTCTCGCTGGCTCTTCTCCGGCTGCTCCCTGTCCTCTTCATCTTCAGCCTTTGATTCAGATGACGTCAGAGTGAGGAAGGGGTTCTCTCTCCCGCTGTAGGAGAATCCCCCCATCAGTCGACTCGTACTCTACGTCGTCGACAGTTGTTGTTATTGTTGTTGTGATTGTTACTGCTGCTGTTGTGTTTGCGGGTTTAGCCGCAATTTTCCCGTCACCTGATCCAACGCTGGAACGGCGCTTTACTAGATTGGGTTGAGGCTGGAGCTTCTTCCTCCCCTCTTCGTTTGTTGACTGGTGGTCAGGTGGCAGCGTCGTATCTACATGTGTATGTACCATCGAAATTGACAGCGATATTTCGTATTCTGCGACGCGAATTGAAGAGAATCGCCTAATCATACGTGCTCGGAGGAGCTGAATGTATACTTCAAAATCAGGAGAGTCAAAGAAGAAGACACGACTATACATAACGCAGCAAAAACTCTATTCCTGACATATGACATATGTATATGCTCCTTACAGAATGAGGAGATGGATGCAAGTTGACGCAGAGCTCGACGAGGACGTCGATATCGTCAGGATGGACGAGTTTATAACGCTCACATCTGGCGAGACTTGGCTGTACTAAGAAGAGCTTCAAAATGTTTTGCATCAAAAGGGGAGCAAATGCCATTGCTTGTTGAACGTTCAGAGTGAACAGTGTACGAATATTTAAGCAATGAAATACGAAATATAAATTGAGTGTTTTCTTATCTAAAAAAAATTGTTGGCGTTAAAAGTGCAAATTGGTCCTGCACACCGTGGTGACCAGAAATACGTTATGCCCCATTGTGCATTTTGGTCCTAGACACTGTGGTGTCCATAAAAACATTGCGCCACTTAGTGCCAATTGTTTCTGAACACCTATTCTCTAGAAAACCTGAAGACTAGGTGTCCAGAAAGATATCGCAAAGTATCTCTCGATACTTGATGTTCAAAAATAACTTGCTCCCCATACCGCAAAGTATTTCTGCACACTATGTTGTTATTGTAAACAGATAGAACATGGAAGGATAGCACTACCTTCCTCTATATTATATATTCTTGGAGGCAGAGATTTCCAATATGGAAATAAATCATCTTCATTCCCTAGCTAGTAACTTACCAATATTACAAATGTTTTATAAAATAGGGAAACGTACATGCAATCTTGCTACACAATAGTTTTGGTTCTCCTAAGGGGATTTGTATAAAAAGTAATAGACGAGCTCGTATTCAAGTGCTTAATACTCTTACACATGGTACCTGCACTGGACGATGGCGAAATATATATAGGATTTCTTGAATAATGATGAAGTCAGTCCCGTTTTATTATACTTTATTTAACAGAAAGTGTCATCTGCGGTTCAATTTCCCTTCTACAATTGTGCTTAACCTAAAATTCTTGAACACATGTCCATAAATGCGAACACAATGTGTACAGATACATATGTACAGACGCTATACCGTCATCTTTCAATAGAAGATGATGTTTTTATAATACAATTATAACGCAGATTACGGTGGACTTCAGATCGTTAGTTAAAAACATAATTGTTATTAAGAAAATCAACTCGGCACAGTGTAAATTTATATCATGAAAGGGACACACAATGATTTTGTATGCTGCGCTACTGGCATCATTTCTAATTCCATATTTTAGTTGAAAAACAATATTCTTAGTGAAAAGTTCATCAAGACCGCAAATAACCCCCAAGTGATCTCAACGACATTTCTGGGTACCTGTCTCATTTAAAACAATGCCAATGGATTCATCACCACAACGAACGCGGCCTCTCAATTTATATTGAATCGCTTCATACGACACGTTATCCATGCCAATCGTGTACAGTACTCGATCATCGCCCTTAATATCCTCGTACCCAACTAACCGCCACGATGCAGTGTCCACGCCTTCATTGTTCTCCTCGCAAAGTGATCGAAATTCCGAGATGTGACGAATACTTTTTGGAAGTTTTACATCAACAAGATACTCTTTGTGCACCATGTCGTAGCATTTTAGTAACGTGCCACTGCAAGGTGGGTGTATTTTTTCTGTTCTCCTCAAAAGGAAATCACGTGAACTAAAATCAACACTCACCACGACCAACTTATTATCCCTATAAGAGTGGCCCAAATACCTTGGGTATGCCATATTTGGGTTCAGTGGGTTCATCAGAGCAGTTTCTTCCACAATATTTGAAAGACTCTTCACTAAAGCTGGTACGTTATGTTCGGCTATCTCTTCCATTGGGTCAGATTGATCTTTGATCTCAAATTGACATGGTTTGCCTAAAAGCGATTTATCCGCTTTCTTATTTACAGTCCTCAGTAGTTTACGATTTTTCTTAAGTTTATTTCTTTCTCTGTTAGCTGCAGCTTTATCCAGACAAGCTTCATCGTGTTCACTTCCTCTGTTAGCTGCAGCTTTGTCCAGACGAGCTTCATCGTGTTCACTTCCATTCTCCGAATCCTGTTGTTGGGAATGGGCTGAATTAGTTTCGGCATTCCATTCTGTTTGTCCGCGACTACTTTCATAAAATTCGTTGGATTGGCGAACTTCTCCCCTATTGTGATCGTCTGGAGAATGTTTGTCGCATGCAAATCTTTCACTGGATGAATAACGTTCACCTGGTCTCGCATCAAGCACATCTAAAAACGGATTGTTCAAGTGTCTTTCAGACGAGTATTTGAATAGTAATGAGTATTTGTATTTGAATAAGGATTGTTTCCACGATGTACATCCCGACGGTGAGTATCGTCTTTGTACTGAAAACGGTTTCGATTGTCTAAATAAAGATCAACCTGATCGTCCTCCTGGATTCTGTCTGATGGAAATTGATGCATCGGTTCTGGTTTTTCATAGTCTCGCCAAGCAGTGTTTCGTTTTCCCATTTCTTCGTTGGAAGCCGAATATTTAGGTCGCGGATTATCAAAACCACTCTTTGAGGAAGAATCGTCGTGAGAACGTTTGCGTGAGTGACTAAATGAAGAAGATCTTGGTGTATTAAATGATCTACTATCACGGGATGAATCTTTGCGATGGCATTCGGTTGTTCACGGCTTTTTGTCTGTTAAATGAGTTTCGTTTTCTTGAGTTGCGTTCTTCATTAGCATTGAATGTACTATGGCCATTTGAAGCGTCACTTTGCGGGGAATGTTTAAGCGTGATGCGAAAAGATGTAGATTCTCTCGGGGTGCCTGGCGACCCGAGTGTATTCTGAACCAATTTGAAAACTTCTTGGGATTTGAGAAAACTCTCAATTTGTGCATTGGATTTGATATTCCCTCGCATTCCAAGTTTGAATCGATTGCATGTATTTCGTTCTCCGTTCATCGTGTAATGATTTACCTATAAATTTTATAAATACACACCATTTAAGGAGAGTGTTATAAGTGTAAAAAATAATTCTACTTGTTCTCGATTAAGTAGTAAGTTAATTTGATTAAATTGTTCCTTAAAAATTATTGATGTAAATACCACGGCATATGCCGACAACTTTGATGTGTGTATAGTGACAGCTGAACAGGGTTGTTAGATTCATTGAACTGGTAGATTGAATAGTATTGAATGCAACAGTGTTTCGTGTATTGGCTGAACTGCTATGCCAGAACTCAGAAATCCACGTCTGTGTTGCCATTAGCCTGAAAGCTCTTATTGTCTCAGAATAAAGTGGATGATTTGTAAATCACATTCAGAGCCATTAACAAACTCCAGAAAATTGGTCTGGAGGACTCTTTGTCGTTTGTTGGCCTTCTCGGCATTGGGACTTTTTGCTTATGTCACCTTGCGCGAATTGGGACCAAAAATCTAAACGGAGAATAGTCTTTCATTCCTTTTCCGCTTTTGATGTTAGCCCCGGTAGACCTGTCCTTTAACCAACATGCATCTCCAATTGACTGCGTCCAATGTCGTACACCAAGGTGGTTAAGGTCCATCCTCACTTTTATTTATCTCTTTATCTTAGTCAATTTTTTTTATTTTATTTTATCTCCATAATTCTAGGCGCGGGTATTATGCGTTGCATAGTATCGACCCACGTATGCGCCCACACTTCGGGTCGTTATCCAACCATTGACCTTGCATTCATAAACGCCTGGGTATGTTAATTTGGCAGTACAGCCCTTGAAAAAAGCAGGACCAAGCATCGTATGCATCAATTTTCTTACGAAGAGACTCATCACCTCTTCATACGCTTTTGAGATTGCCCATGCCACTGCGGGGTACAGCAGGGCTGGGATGATCAATGAATTTATAAAGTTAGTTTGATTTTTCGATAGAAATGGTTGGCAAGAGTTACAATCTATTTTGTCAGAATACCCAGTACCTACGTTACTTACAAGCCTTCCCATATAAATAGATCTTTCTCTCGTTCACCACCAGACACATTTATATATCGACGATAGAGGGCGTTTATCGTTGCAAGCCTTAGGGCCATAATTGTAAAATCCTCCAACTGGAACATCGACATAGAGACGACCCTTATCTGTGTCGATGTAAATGCTACATGGCTAAAAATCTACAACAAAATGTACACGCTGTGGAGAACCAGAAAGTTATCAAAACCAGAAACACACACAAAACAAACAAAAATCAGTCGATTATTCAAACTCCATGCAACATGTGATGCGTCCCAGTATGTTGTTGTTTACAGATTACATTTCCCGTCGTTTGTTCTATAATTATTGCATGAATCTATATCTATATATTGCATGAATGATCTATCGACATACACACAAGCATATCCAGAGTTAAGTAAATAATGAGTCACTGGACTTATCAGACCTTTATTTCAATATAATTGAATTCATAACTGTTTAGTCTTCGCAGTTCACTCTCAGCTTACATATGTATGTGTATTAAAATGAGTTTATTTTTTAAAATAATCTAAAGTAATATCAAGTCTTAAAATTCCATAATTCGTGCACGTAGCGTGATGTGCCCCTTATCCCTGCAGAACACTCTTAATGTATTTGATAACATCATCCCGCGTGAGAATGGACATGTGATCGGCGCCTTTCGCTTCGAACAGTGACACATTTGCCTTTTGGAACCCCCTCCAATGCATACATGCCTTCAGTGATCTTGCATTCACGGTGCCGTCTCCGTCGCCCTTGATCAACGTGGGAGTATCATCGACTAGGTTATTGCTTTTGTAAACTAATTTTTCCACAGTATCAACGCCTGATCCATACATGCAGTGGAGCTCAACGCCTGGTGGTTGGAAGTTGAGGGAATATTTGATGTTGTCTTTCCGCATTTCCCAACCGGTCCTGTAGTCGATGTCATCAAAGAACTTCTGCAATTGTGCCATCGTATACACCCTAGTCGGTGTTTGGACAAGAACTTCGTTGCTTTTCCAAAAGAGCGGCGAAGGTAAGAGGAACGCGGTAGATGGTGTGGAGATTTGCTGCTCGCGCATTGTTTTACCCTTCAAAGCAAAAGAGTCCAGATCATCGCCAATTGCGAAGACTTTCACAGCCTTGGCACTGCCAGCCCAAGCCCCAGCAAGGCTTATCATTCTGGCAATGTATTTCGCTTTCCATTTACCCGTTTGTTGTTGCAGGAATACCAAAGTCATGGGACTACCCATGCTGTGCGTTATGAAAGTGATTGGGGTCTGGTGATTCAACTCGTATGCATCCTCAACCAATTTTTTCAAATTGACGTACCAGGCATTGTGTTCGTTTGGGGCTTTGCGAAAATCGTACGGTGCACCAAATATAGACTTCTTTCGTTCATATCCAATGCTAACCAGCTCGTTGGCTATGTCTTTGAAATACCCTCCTGCCTTTGCGTGTGTTGGATCTATCCACTCAACGACTTCTGGATCTCCCCAACCGGGTATGCGCGTCTCTACTCCGTCCGTGTTGAAGGTCGTTCTTGTTATGTTGTCGTAATGCAGTTTCACATTGTCTATCCAGCACCCAATCACCAATGGCATTAGCAGTTCCAAATTTAGCCAAATATTAAACCATTCAGCATGTTTCTGACAATAGACATGTACACTTGTGGTCTTGTTTAGTTGTGCATCAAGTTGACTTCCACCATCACCAGGCACGAAAACGACAGGAGACAATTGCGAACGAGGGCCAATACGCCATGAAAAAACACCAGTAACACAGATTAAAATAATCAAAATTATTAATTTGCTGCTCATTGTTGAAACCGGTGATACTAGACCGTGACACTACCTCAGTGATACGATGAGTGATTCCCAGTAGACATAACTAAATATATAAGAACGGTTTTTTGGTAACTGACTTGCTGATTATTGCAAAAAGAAAAACAGATTAATAAAACAAAAACGTATCGAGGCTCTAACCAGTGCGAAATGGCCTTTGTTTGTTGCGAAATTTGACAGCTGTTATACGCATGTGTCAAATTGGCATTGCTTAGGGTAACTACACACGGTTCGGCTGCAATGAGAAATTTATTTACGTACGAATTTAATGATGGATAGTTTGAACTCTCATCGTTACCAATTAATTTAAGTTTCCCACTCCGTCTATGTGATTAATTCATTTGTTAATTGGTTAGGAAATGACACATGCATACGCACATATTTGCTTACGTAAATATAAATATCTGATTAGATTAATATTATGATGGAAACAAAAGCTTGTAGTATATATCCAGAACTATGATAATACTTAGATGGTACGTATTCATATGTTAGTCATTAATGAGTAAAATGTTTTCTGTATCTATTATCTTTATTACACAAGTTCAGATAGGGAGTTCAATCAAGCATCCCCTGGATACACAAAGCAGTCTGGTTAGAGCAATATAAACTTACCATGTTCTTACACTCGGCTTGGCGAAGCGCATGATCACAATGAAACTATGACGAGACGAAGATCACAAGACGAAGACTACTGCCCTCGGATACCGCCTAGCCAGGGAACCATTTGGGGTCAGGCGTGATTGCTGCTCATATGCCAGCGTCTTGTGGGTGGATTGCACAGCAGGACGGGATTAGTCCGAAGAAAGTACGAGCAATCCCGTTAATGACCTCGTGTGCCGTTACGAGGGTGGGGTGGTAGTCACGGGGAAACTACTGAACTGAAACCATTCACCGACTCAGGGAAACAAAATTCAACATTATCGAAAGAGTCAAATCCAAAGATGTCCCGAACAGGGTCCTGAGGATGGCAGACCGGTAGTTTTAAGTGGGCCGAAGAATAGTCCATCGGTTGAGGAAGTAATTTTGGCGTTTGACTAGCGTAAAGTTGGCAAATCCGCCGATGTAGATGAAATCAGGCCAGAACTGCTTAAGACAATGATAAAAAGGAGGGTCTTATGCCTCTCCTGTCCCATCTGTGACCTGGAACGGGGTGAAACACCTCGCGATTGGTAACCTGGGGTGATCATGATACTGCTCCATCTACATGGATATATCTCTTTTAAGTCTCACCAGGAAAGTCTACGATAAGGTGTTGGAAGCGCGTTAAAGAGCTATGGTCGGTCAGAGCAGGCATCACTTAGGTGCAGCTAAATCCATTGTGATGTCCATGAGGAATGTTAATCTGCTAGTTATTGCCTTTCACTCTAAGAATGGTACCTGTACTCAAACCGATCTACAGCTTTTTTGTAGATTTGGAAAAGACATCCGACAGCAATCATAGAGATAAACACTGGAGTGTTCTCCAGAAATATGGGATTGATTGTAGTTGTGATCGGTTTCACGGTGCTAAATCAACACCTTGCACCGTGGGCGTTGGAATTTGCCAAGGTTGCGTCTTGTCACTAAAGTAAGTCTTCTTCTATTTGCAGATGACTTATTTATTCTCATAGCGTCCCAGACAGAAATGAAGCGCTCGCTCAGTAAATTTGTGGCCGTCTATGTTGATGCTGAGATAAAGGTAAACGTGGACAAACCAGAGGTTATGATAATTTCCCGAGCGCATTTCCAATGCAATGTGCATGTTAGTGGAGTTCCATTGAAGCTAGTGGAGAATTTCAAGTATCTCGGGGTCTTTTTTTTCCATGAGTGATCGGAGTCATGCTGAGCTTTGCTGAGCTTTCCTATAGCATTGGTTAAGCTTGCTCAATTTTGAAACTGAAGTTTCAAAGTAAAGTTGGTGATTTTCATATTTTTTGTTCCAACTCTCACTTATGGTCATGAAATTTGGTTTGGTTATTTAGCATAAATGTTCCCATCATCACGACTTCCTAGGCGTCCCTTGAATATTGCATCAGGTAAACGATTGAAAGAATCACCTGTCTAAAAAAAAGCTTCCCAACTTCGCGGTTCGGAATCGGCATTAAACTGTATGTCCCTTCCACACGTGATAAAACAATAGCATGCACAACACAAGTGGTTGCTGAGAAGCTAGGCCCAGGTCCATTTCGGACTGTCGCGCCACCCATATTATTATATTAAACGATCACTTGGCAGACGCAGGATGAAATGGTTGGACCAAGTTCAAAAACTCGTCAGGTTGCACTTCGGCATGATAATTAACAGTCGATGTCGGATGATCGATCCAGTGGCCTGGATATCTCTTCGTGGTCAGATGATAATGATGATAATTTCCATATAGTGGGACGGCACCCTCATTTCTTACTCTTACTAATATACTGCGTTTAAAGAGTAACAATGACCAATCAAAACCCACTTGGAACATGAAATGGACCTCGTATATAAACTATTGGCACAAAAGTTTCCTGTCATTTTTTCCTTTATTTTGTGGCGTATACCTAAATCCTTTCGTAGAGTACTTATGAAATAAGAATCGGCAATATTTTTTGGTTTGTTTTGTTTGTTTTTTAAAGATGTTATATTCAATCACAGCACAGAATACAAATAATATTGTGTTTTGTTTGTTTATCGGTTATTATTTCCCAAACTTGCTTAGGTGACTTCATGTTTATTCCATTCACGTCTAAATATGTATTTGTATGCATGTATAATTAAATATAATATAACGATTTTTTGTTCATATCCACATAATCTTTGTATATAAGTAAGTATATGTATGTATATATTTGTATCAGCAGAATAGTGAAAGAAATCCGAAGACACTTAATTTTTGACATCTACCAAATGAGAGGATAAAAGCTGCACACGTCTTTACTTTCTATATCTATTTTCATTTAGTTCGTAGCTAAGTTGATACAAATAAAAATACACACATTAAGTCAGAAAGCAATAATCTTAAGGAACAACAGTATGACTCGATTGTGTAAAAGAATAAAACTTAAACAGAATGTGTGTGTACAGAATGCTGGCAGGCACAAAACCTAAATAAAATTATACGCTTAATTTAAAATACGTATTGATGTAAATAGCTCATAAATAATCTCAGGAAAATAAATGTAAAATTGAATAATAAAAAAAAAATTACTAAATTAGTAATGGTTGCAGACCACCAATTGATTTAGTCGACGTTGATCATCAGCCTTGTAGGGTTTTCGTGGTTATTTTACTCATTTTGTTCGCCCGCATCATGTGCTCTGCAAAACGAAGTCAAATTGTAAAACAAAAGAATATCACACTTTTGGTGGACAATTTGTATTTCTCCAGGTACGGGGGAGTTTAATTTTTAATATGTATAGTTGCTATTGGGAAATACAGCTCGAGCCGGTAGGTAGCTTGGATCATGTTGATTCCTGTAGTGGCGAGCCAGAAAAACAGCTAGAACCTGAAATGGAATTCAAAATAGATCTTAGTATATATATACAGAATGATTGGGGGATTAAGATTGCTACTAACTGAACAATCGAAATAACTGTGGTTATGTACGACTACACATAATAAGATCTACAAAATAAAAGGTTGAAAGCATTCAGAAATTTAAGACGAGTGATGTAGCTTCCTTTTTACGACTGAGGATGTATAATCTTGATCCTTCATAAAGTAAAAGGCCCGAGTATAGTTAACGTCGATAATTATTTTATAGGTGGGTTCCTGTGGCGAAGTAGGTTAGTGCGCTCGACTAATACGCAGAGGGTGCCAGGGTCGAATCCCCAATTTACCAACTTTTCACGGCTCCACCTCTTTCGAGTCACTGACAATGTTAAAGAGTATTCCTGTCTAGAAAAAACCTTCTCAACTTCGCCGTTCCCAGTCGGCATAACTGCAGATCCCCTCCACTCGTGAAAGAACAATGGTACGCACAACCCGTGTGGTTGCTGAGAAGCTAAGCCCAGGTCCACCGCGGACTATCGCGCCAGCAATATTATTCCATCGACATTTGTAACTTTTTGCCATCTTTCAGGTAACTTATGGACACCTTGCCACCAAAGCCCTTTATCTTTTGAGCGAAGAAAAATGCATTCAGTAGATGTAAAAAAAATTAAAGAAATTTTGTCCGCAAATGCTGTAATTGTAACATCTTCAAAGAGTTTCGAAACATTTTGGTTTTAAGTGCAGGTCGACGCAGACCACTTGTTCGTCGATTTCAAGGCTGCAGCAGGAGGCGTTCATAGAGATCGATAAAGAACTTTAACGGTTTAACAATGGTTTCAGTTAAATCTAACCGAAGCGCATCGGCTGTTTCTTTGGGCAAAAGAGGACCAAGCTGACAGTAAATACCACCAGAGCAGAGGAAGATGATATTGTTTTCTTTTTTAGAGACAAGTTCTCCGTTCAATTATTGGTCCTGTACAAATTGATGGCATTTGGAGAAGAATATTCAACAAAGAAATGTATTGTCAGTACAGCGACATAAGTCTAGCCAGTCGCCTATGGATCCGACTCCTAAAAGAATGGTTCATGTGGAGCGCATGGTCAACTTGACCCAAAGGGTCTTCGCCACCAGAACAAGGTACTTAGCAGAGTACCGATATACTACCCATACAACAAATTCAATTCTGTGGTCTGTGGCCCGCGTAACGTCACCCACTATGAAAGCGTGACAGCTGTATAGCTAATCAAGCTATGCATTGGATGCAGGACGACAGAATACCTTGTGGTAAAAAAAAAAAAAAAAACATGGCGCAGAACGGTGCGCAGCAATTGTGAAGAGGTAGAGGCACTTTACCAGAAATAGAACGCGACGGCGCGTAGGCGTAGTTGGGGACCTATGGCTCCATACAGAAACTAAAGAAAAAGTAACATACATCATATTTAAACCTACAAAGATATTATCTGCCGGGTTGTATGAACGTCTAAAACCCTTCGTCAACAACCTGGTCGGTCCATACCAGGCAAGGAAAATGCACCATCGATCAAATATTCACACGTCAGCAAAATTTTGAAGAAAACCCAGGAGCAACAAATCAATACCCACCACCTTTTCATCGAGTTTAAGACCGCAGATGACAGCATTCATAGAGACGATACAGAGATGTATAGTTTTGGCATTCCTACCAAACCAAACTCATCCGTTGGTGTAGGGTGACGATGGAGAAAGCACGATAGTCCATCAAGGTCGGTGAAGAACAGATACCTTTGATGTCAAACAATAATTTTGACAAGGCAATCACGGTTTGTCATGCGACTTCTTCAGCATCATTCTTGAAGGAATTGTTCAAAACTCGCACACCAACAACAGAGGAACAATCTTTCAGAAGTCCGTCCAACTACTCGCATATGCTGGCGATATTGTCGTTATCGGAAGAACACAACGTGATGACAATCGAACGAGGAAGGACTCCCAGCATTGACGTCTCGGACAGAGCGTCACGATACACAGATATAGCTACCTATATGAGGTAGTCAGACTTTGTCTACGTAGGAACAGCTATTAATTCAGACAACGGCACCAGCGCTGAAATCAAACGAAGAATATCTCTTGTCAATCGTTGCTTTTTTGGGTTAATCAAAGCCAATCGTTGCTTCTTTAGATTGATTGATAAATCTCTCGGAAAACCCTCTATAAGACCTTGATCGTCCCAGTCCTGCTACATGACGCAGAAGCATGGACTTTGTCAAAAACGGACGAAGTTGCTCTTTGTTACTTTGAAAGGGTGGTGTGTGGAGGAGGAGCTGTAGCAAGCTATTCAGCGAGCAGTAGAGAGTTCATGTAGAGCGGATGGAAACCAATGATGAAAGTCTTCGAATCCACCTCAAAGGGACCGCGCAGTAGAGGAAGACCGCGGATAAGGAGACGTATGCAAATGGAAAGGGACCTCAAAAAACTATGCGTGCGATACTGGAGGCAGATAGCTAAAGATCAAGCTGGCTGGTGACGATTGTTAGTTGAGGTCCAGGTCCACCCCGGACTGTAGCGCTACCTTAAGTAAATAAGTAGGTTCAAAATAAAAAATATTTCAGCAAAAGCAAAGATTTCAGCTACAAACATGAGCAAAAGAAATAAAAGTAAATCTAAGAAAGGGTAAAGACAAAACTAAAATCACAGCAAAAGCGTACAACATTGACATCAAATAGATTTTTATATGATATCTCAAATAGCTCACCTATTTGTAAGATGTTCCCTAGATACGCGTTAGCCTAGTTCTCGACTTAAAAACATCAAAATCCGCAACGAGGAATTGCTTATCGTCTCTTAAAAGTTATCTTCATAGTTAAAGGTATGATAGTTCACAAGCACAAACCAGTTAAATACAATTTTAGGTAAAGGTAATGGGCCTTTTAAATAATACTTTCGGTTAAATATGAAACGCAGTCGCACCATAAATTGGGTGACTATCAAAATAACATACACACGTACAAACACACTGTTATGATCTGTCTCCTGCCTCGGTATATCCTCATTTTCGTTTGCTTATACATTTTTGTTCTTTGTTTTTGAAATAATGTTAACCTAGATTTCGCTTAAGAACTGAGGGGAGGATTTTCGGGGATGGATATGGGTGTTAATTTTTAAAGGAATGCACTTGGTAAACCGCGGGGATCCTTTTGATTTCTATAACGAACTGTTAGCCAAACACCGACAAACTGTTAAGTAAATACACTCCAGTATTAGTATCTAAACCAAAATAACATGTCGTTATTTAGAAGTGTCACTTACCTCAGTGAAACTAAAGAAGATACCGACGCCACCGCAAAGTTTGAATGCATAGTCAATTTTGTCCTCAAGCATTGGCAAACACGGTGGACACTGACAGTTTCGGTCATATGATCCGATGCAACATTGCTTGTTTATGATATCACATGATGTGTTGTCTGATGCGGTTGTTGTTGAATTGAAACCACAGCAGTAGAATGTGTCTTGTACTTCTTTTCGAATTGAGTCCGGTACGGTATTCCATCCTTGTTCGGCGAACTCTTGTTGCTGAGCAGAGTTGACTGCAAGACATGAGCTAGCAATGGAGAATTGGATGAGGAACAACAAGAAAAGGATGATCATATACTGTTAAAAAGGTTAAGGAAAATATAGCTTTAGAGAATGACGCAGTCAACTTGTGAAGACACACCATCTGAGTGCACACGACCTTCTGACAACTTCCAAAAGATCATTTCTATACACTAATTTGCGTCATCGCCGATGTTAGGACAATCTATTTATATTTCTTCAAAGTGATTCTCTATGCTTTCATGACCACGGTGAGACCGGTTTAAGTTAAGTGGCCTTGAAAGTTTGATATTTCGATTTCAAGAAGTTCACTTAACAGTGAGCTGCAACAATGGATACAGCTACAAAAGGCTCTTCAAATTCAGTCAGTATTACACAACAGTAATGAAGCAACGAGTCCAACTATGATCTGAAACAAAATAATTGCTTAGGTCGATGACTCGGCTTGAGCACACAAAGCAATGAACTTAGAGATCACCGTTGGCTTACACACTTAATATCGTTAAAGACCTCATCAACCAGCATTTGTAACACGAAAATAATCATTTGGCGTGAATCTCAACAGCATCACACATACCAAAAATGCTTGCTTGTTATATTATAAACAATTGAAGTGGTCTTCATCTATTTTAGCATTTCGCAAATGATCGTACTTGTGTACACAATTCAATTCTCCGCTCTAAATAAATCGCTGCTGTGCAACAACACATTTGTTAAGCAAATCGGAAATCACTAGTGACGCAATTCAAGCACTAAATCACAGCAGTTGATAAGAGAAAGGTCCCATTAAGTTCATCAAAAGTAAACAAAATTGTTTACACTCTGACTTCATGACGCAAAAATTTGAAAAAAAAATGTCTGTATCATGAAATTGAAAAGGATACGAAGAACAGCATAACTTGATGATGTTTCACAGCTCCCGCCAATCCAAGCATGGATATCATTATAAGGATAATTCCACATGCTAGAATCCCACCGACAATTGGTAGATTTGTAACGATAGATGCAGCACGTCCATATACACCGACTCCAATCAGCAGGAAGCCCACAAGCTGGAAAGAGTAAAATTATCATAAATTTATATTCATTGCCCCTTTGTGAGGACGAATTGTGTTCATCTTCAGTGAAAACAAAAAGCAAAATGAAAAATCAATAAGATTCAAAACGCAAATTGGACTCACCACATAAAGGATATTCAGTGCGATGAGAGCGTTTTTAGAACACGTAAATCCTCCGCACATTGTGGACAGTCTAATTGATCAAACTGTTCTTTTGCACACTCGAAATTAAATATTTAACTGATTTCACTTTGATTGAAAACCTAAATGGGAAATCAACTGGAGACAAAAAAAGACTTCCTCTTGCTGGAAAACTGTGCGATGGCTCTTCTTGTTCTTTATTTCACTTGACTCTCTTGGTGCACTGTCAACTCTCACTTTTGTTTGACAAAAAAAGAAATGAAAACCTTCAAAACAAGTGTCAGGCATTGGACCGTGCGAGTGAGGGAGCAAAGCAGAGTGACATGAAATGTTTTGTGATTTGATTGTTGTTAGGATGCTTGCCCACAGGTGGCGTCAGAAGCGAGAGAAAGAAATATTTTGCATCTAACTGGCATTTGACCTATCGTCATTTGACTTCAGAACCCCCTGGTGGCATTTTTTATTACCTCATTTCCAAACCCAAAACCTTATAGCTCTTTCCCGCAATTTGTATGGAAATTTAAAATTCCGTACAGATTTTATTTGTTAAAAGTTATATAATTGATTGATTTTGAATAATATTAATGGTGAAATACCGGGAAAAAAGTGTGCCAGTTTTGTTATCAGTGCTTGTCAAGTGCTTGGAAGTGATATTTTACTTGTATTCGCTTAATAAAAAATGTAAACAAACCACTTATGTACCAGTAACTATTCATTGTGTATTTTATCATTATGTGAATAGTTAATAATATTAAGTGTTGATTTACTGCATATTCATTGAATTATAATAAAACAATGTCTGAAGTAGTGAAATACAACTGAAATTCACACATTACATACATTGTTACATATTACGTCCTACTAATTTAGCAACAATTCCAAGGCGCTTTCTTTGAGTTCTTTGAGAGTTCATAGAAATTGGTTTCCGCTTAAAGCAATAAGTTAATTATATGTTATAAACATTTTCTCATAATTAATTAAAGCAACCAACATAATGTATTATTCTTTGGTTTTGCACAAAGCAATTGGAACATTGTGCTATGTTGAAGGATATGTACATACATACATTCATATGTAGAGTGAGTGAATTTCAGCAGATCACACTGCACTGAATATATTTAAATTAATTTGTTTAATAAACTATGAAGAATTAACACTTAATATTGTTCACCATTCAGTGTATATTGTGTTGAAGAATGATAAAACAACAACAATTTCATGTCAAATTGGTGCTTTGTTTACACTTTTCAGAGCAGCATTCCTCAAAAACTGTGAAAGATTGACACTTGGCAACAGCTTAAATCAAAACTTCTGCATTTTAACTTGGCATTAAAACATTTATGGGAATAAGAAATAATTATTTTATATTTTTTTTAATTTTCTTAATATCCCACTACATTCCGCCATTTGTACGTAAATTCCTATCCTAGTTCTGACAGCTCAGAATCCATCACGCATACGAGGTACCAAATTTATCCGCAAGAGGTATAGGTCGATCGGTCAATTCTGAGCTGTCAGAACTGGTACAGGAATATACCTACAAATGGAGAAATGTAGTGGGATATTAAAAAATTAGAAAAAATATAAAATAATCATTTTTTACTCCCATAAATGTTTTAATGCCGAGTTAAAATGCAGAAGTTTTGATTTAAGCTGTTGTCAAGTGTCTATTTGTGATAGTTTTTGAGGAATGCTGCCTTGAAAAGTGTAAACAAAGCACCAGTTTGACATGAAATTGTTGCTGCTTTATCATTCTTCAACACAATATACACTGAATGGTGAACAATATTAAGTTCTATTTCGTCATAGTTTGTTAAGCAAATTAATTTAAACATATTCAGTGCAGTGTAATCTCTGAAAATTCACTCATTCCTACATATGTATGTATGTATGTATGTACATATCTTCCAATATAGCACAATATTCCATTTGCTTTGTGCAAAATGAAAGAATAAGGCATTATGTTGGTTGCTTTAATTAATTATAAGAAATTGTTTATATCATATAATTAACTTATTGCTTTAAGCGGAAACCAATTTCTATGAACTCTTCACGTGCATTACGCAAAGAAAGCGCCTTGGAATTGTTGCTATATTAGTAGGCCGTAATATGGAATAATGTATGTAATGTGCGAATTTCAGCTGTATTTCACTACTTCAGACATTGTTCTATTTTAATACACTGAATATGCAGCAAATCAACACTAAATATTATTTACTATTCACATAATAATATAATGTACAATGAATAGTTACTGGTCCATAAGTGGTTTGTTTACATTTTTTATTATTCGATTCCAAGTAAAATATCACTTCCAAGTACTTGACAAGCCCTAATACAAAAACTGGCACACTTTTTGCCGGTATTCCACCATTAATTTTATTCAAAATCAATTATTTTATATTAGTTTTAGCAAATATAGATCTGCACCAAATTTTGAATTCCCATACAAATTGCTTCGCGCGAAAGAGCTGTAAGAATTTGGGTTCGGAAATGAGGTAATAAAAAATGCCACCAGGGGATGCTGAAGTCAAATAACGATAGGTCATTTGAGGACAAATATGTTTTATTGATTTTTTGTTTTATCCTTTAAATCAAAGTGGTTGCGTACTGCGAAAGAGTTCATGTTCTGCGGGATATATGCAAATGTTACAAGTGACCTCTACCAAGTACCAAGGGTATTTCGGAAAGAAAGTAACACCTGGCCATCGCTGATAATACAATTGCGATAGACGTTTTTTATTCAGGAACAAAATCGTGGAGATTCTGTTCATCTATAAAAAGAGTTCGATAATCTAGCATAAACCGAGAGCACGACTAGGGGACAATCATCACAGCTTCCGTCTAGTGTGTATTCGATACACTGTCGAGGCATGAGCTAGGCACTCTTCCGATCTTTAACATAACTCAAAGCCTTGTACTGCAATTGGTATTGTGGATTATTCGAGAAAAAATTATTGAGGCGAATGCAATCAATCCAATTATGAATGTCGTTTAACGTCTGTCTGGAAACCACTTTATGAGGTCGGTATTATGATTATAGTTAAAGTAAGAAAACCTGCGAACGGCGGAACGTATTTCATGTGTGACAGTTGTAGTGTATGGGTTTTCTGATAGTCGGGTAACTATACTGAAATGCCAAGTAACACGACAAAAGAGTTGATTTCAGTTCTGTAAACGCCTCATACCTGAACTCACTTAGACTACACTTCACCGCGACACTTCCCAGAGAACAACTTCGAAACCCAGATTCCGGACACAGACTTGTGGTACTGCGGCACCATCCATTTTGGTAAAGCCATACACTCTTACACCGATGTATCTATTCAGTTGAGTCATCGATGACGCAACACATCAAGCACATCAAGACATTAGACATCAAGCAAGTCGAATTCATTGTAACACTAAACCTCTGCACTGACGCAGCGTATATGGATAAATATAAATCTGCGAATGCATTACTTCGCACTGGGTCAAGCCATCGATTGATTATGCTGACTGTGCATTGCCGGCATTACCGGCAGTAATTTAGGTTAAGACATAATTGTAGTGTAAGCTAGATTTAAGTATAAAAGATGTAACCAAATTGTGATTAAATGTCAGTTAGTTAATATAACTCTCTGAACGCTTTTTACTTAATTCTTTCTTTATAACAGCAATTGCTCCAAGTTCAAGTGCTTGGTGCATCACCTATAACCAACTCCAAGTTTAAGTGCTTGGTATACTCATTTACAACCCGCTCGAAGTTTATGTGCTCGGCGCATCTCTTCACGAAAACGTTTCTGAACATTTTAGTAACCCCGACGTGATCCTGCCCAAGTGTCACTCTCATTAGACGCCTTCGACTCACCCATACAAGTGGCATCAGATCCACATCAAGGATCTACAAAGAGGACACAAACTCTACATCATCTACACCGTCTACACAAAGATCCAAACCAAGGATCATATTCATATTCAATCCATCGAGGAAAGGATTAGAACAAAATGACATCGTTTGAAGAGTTGATTGCGTCAAAGTTGGCAACTGGCCAAGAAATTCAAATAGAAGCTTTAAATCACACCATTTGGAAATTGAATGACAACACTACAGACATTGTGTACAATTACACGTACAATGGAGAAATCAGCACCAGAGAATCTTGTTGCTTATCAATAAGGCTACAACCACAAGGCAACGAAATTGTGGAAGGTTCCTCAACAAATCAGCATCAATACATAAATCAAACCTCATTAAACCTCCCAACGGTAACGATCCCAAAATTTGATGGCGATTACCTACAGTGGAGACAATTTTTTGATCTTTTCTTTCTCCCAAATGGTGGACAAGCAACGAATACCGAACATACAAAAAATGTGGTATCTAAAAGCACATTTAACCATTTATCATTCGCCATTTATCACCCACGGAGGACAACTATAAAACGGCATGGACCATACTTCAAGATCGCTACAACAACATCAGGCTCCTTACGTCAACACTAGTACAAAAAATAACGGGACAACCAATTCAAACCCAGCCTCACCCACTGCATGGTCCATCAAGGCTCTCCATGATACCACTCAAGAATTCCTGATGGCATTAAATAACATCGTTATTGAAACCGAAACCTGGGACCCTCTTCTACTTCATTTACTAGTGCCCAAGCTAGATCAAAATACAAGGGTCCTGTACGAACACGAAGATGGAGTAGGAAGTGAGGTTTTCTCGGAGTATCTAAACCTGAATAAATCCGTTTGGCTTCCTAATCACTGCAGCTTTTTCCAAGCGGAAGTAATGGCGATTATCGAAATTCTGTCCTGGATAAGATGGAACGTTTACGCTCATAAGAAAAACACGGATAAAAGAAAGTAAATTTGAGGCAAAACATTTAACATTTCATACAGAAATGTATGTCTATAAGAAAGATTTATGAGTGAACTAAACATTTAAGCTGAACGAATAGATACAACAAAAATTAACGAACTAAATAATGTGATTGAAATCGAAAACAAGAAGCAAGACAAAAACGATGAAGATGAAGAAAACAACACGTATTTTGATTGACAAAGCAGAGCTTGTTAATAAAATCATTAATGAGGAAACCAAGGGTACATCTTGTCACGTCCCCTTTCCATTGTATATATGGGTGCTGCATGTTGCAGCGCAGGCAAGACGATGAATGTTTCACATTGCGAGTGTTGAGGCCAAGTCATCGTCATCTTTCTGCAGATGACTTCGTTATCCTCACATTCTTCCTGACGAAAATTCAGCGCAGGATCGATAGATTTGGGGCCTGTGCTGATACTGGGCTGAAGGTTAACGGGGACAAATCAGAGATTATAATTATTTTCAGAACGCTGATTCAAAGCTCTTTACATGTCAGTAAAGTCCTATTGAAGCAGATGAAGAAGTTTATTTATCTCGGGGTCTTTTTCACGAGTGATGTGAGGACTAATACTGAGCGTTCGTGTAAGATTTACCAAGCAGGATAAGTAGGGATTCCAGGTTATTTAGCGTATTTGAACTCAGTATTTGTTCTTACTCTCACCTTTGGTAATGAAATTTGGGTAATGACCAAAAGATTCACGAATATAAGTTGCCGAGATATGAATGCCCCCACTTAGTGACTTCCCAGGCGGGCGTGAGGTAAGAAGATAATTATTTCGATCAAACTGTTTCTTTACCAAAGGCAACACGAGAATAACCTTCTTCATTTTCTTCTTTGTATTTATTTTTTGATGATTCTTACTATTCCAATAACTTATACCATTTGCACATTGCGTAGTTTCACTTTGATTAAACAATTTTACATAAGAAATTTTCTTTCTTTATTTCATGAAAGAAAGTTTCTTCCCAATATCGAGTAACTCTCTATAAGAAAACACTCTTATAAGAAAGAATTTCTCTGGCATTTCAGATTTTCTTATTTCCGTCATTTACTGTAATTAAAGCATTTACGATAGCTGTCGAAAGTAAGAACTAGAATGCAATTTTATGGTATCAGCGGATTTTTTTTCGCAATTGTGTGTGATGACTAGCCGTATGATCGGACACATCAATTCCTTGCTAAGCTTGGTTGTCATGATGCTTGGGACTTCACCACAATTGTCCACATCACCATCATACTACCCAAAGTGCGAAATCGACCACACTTTGCAATTCTTCCTTTTTATGCTTTTTATTGCTGTTTATAGTTTCTGAAACCCTTCTAAAGGCATCATTTCAAACGAAAATATGTAAACAAAAATTACAGAGGTGATATTATGAATGAATGTATTTCAAAAATCTGAATCCATCGTCAAGTAAGTTTCATTTGTGAAAGCGTTAACGTAGTATTGGAAAATTCTTAGAAATTGTGTAGGTAAACGAGATCTACGACGTTCTTCTTAAAACTACCACTCATTTTCTTCGAGATCTACCACTGTTGAAAATCAATAACTTCCCTGAGCGTGACAACACGTAGAGCCCGTTTAGGATAGCGCTGCGATGAAACGAAAAATTTAAAAGAGACATTGTAATTGGCCAGAAGATGTGCTTTGGCAGATTTGTTTAGTTTTTATTTTTGCTTTGGGTCCGGCTCCGGACTTCAACTACCACACTTTGAAAATTTTAAGTCCCAACATTGATTGTAATCAAGAATTACTTTAGGCTTCTTTATATTGTGGCCATCTCAAGGCCTATTTCCGGTAAACCGTTCATGCAGACCGTGTTTTGTGCTGGGACTTACTTAGTACTTAGTACTTACTACTTATTTAGTTAAGTTAGTCTCGGTTAAAATCAATTACATTATATGTTACCATAAGGCTGAAAACATCAATAGGTTTCATTTGGAACACATTCATGTTTTTCATAGGTTCGATTTCAGTTGGCTCAAAAAAAAAATTCTTTCACAGGCACTTTTGTAACAGGTGTCCATTCGTTTTAGGGCACTGATGCAGAAGTAGCGCGAAGTAATTTACATTTTTCATTATACGTCCTCCACCAGAATATTTTTATCAGAATCGCTGAAATTAGCATCTGATGGTATATATTCATCTGAATCAGAAACCTCGAGGTGATATCTCTATCCATGCTTTCCGATCAAAATCTAAAAAAAAGTGATAAAGAAAACGATCTGAAAGAAGAACAAACGGAAAAAAGATGTGACCCGCCGTGGGATCAACTGGCACTAGACGCAAGCACTTAACACAAGAGGCCATGTGACCCACTGGTGGTCACACTCTTAGAACACATAAAAAACACTTACTACTTGAAACAAAAGACAGTACTAAAACAAAACGCGCAGAGAAACGTTTGAATTGTATATATGAGCTTAATGGAGAATGAATGGGTGGGGTATATGCCCCCTATCAATGAACAGATATGTATTATCAATGTTTTATTATGACTTCTTTACAATTTAAGTTGATGAGTCTTTTCGCAATCAATCCCAAAGAGATCCAAAGAGTACTGTGGGTTGAAAAATTGTTTTAACATTAAATATAATTTTGTTAAGAATACTAAGGCTAGATTTTTTGTTGATAAGAGGATAAAGAATTCTGGTGATAAGGTTTATCTTGTCGACGCGCGAAGCAATATGCTTTTGGAAGGTGAGTCGTTTATCTAATATCATTCCAAGATATTCGCATTAATTTCCTCCCAGTCTACACCGACTGCGTACAGTTTTTGTTGGATAACGTTTGGAAGGTAACACGAAATTCTGCGTCTGAAAAACCAGATGGCTTGAGTTGTTCGTACATTAATCTTTATTTTCCATTTATAACCATATTTCTCAAAATCATTTAAGGATCACTATAGAGAATTGAAGACATTTTCAGAAAGCTCCCCCGATGAGAAAATTGCTGTATCATCAGCAATATATATGAGTGTACTTTAGTCACTCATTCTAAGATCTGCTAAGTAAGTACTGTTGGTCCCAGAGTTGTTCCTTCAGGAACACCAGACTTTATATTTCGTAGAGATGGGAAAGCGTCACCGATACAAACTGTGAAATTTCTATTGCTTACAAAGCTCCCAATTAAATTTATTAATAGGCTAGGGAAATTGTATTGGTAATGCTTAAAACTAAGCGAATCATGCCATACCAGGTCGAAAGCTTTTTCTATATCTAATAATACAAATCCATAGCAAATAACAAACGCAACGAGAAAAAATGTCTGCTGGATGTGCGAAATAACACACTGTGCGACGGAAACAATGCATTTTATCCGCAACATTCTCATTTATTCTTTGATGGATCACTTAGTTTCTTGGGGAAAGCTCCAGAGACCAGATAATTTATTTATTTCATTTATCCCAGACAACAGGTGTGATATTTCTGCAGCCGAATCAAATTGTTAATTAGCATTGCATTCATATCATAGATTCAACTATACGGCGAAGCGAAACGTGTTACTGCTTGTTTCTATAATTAAGAACAAGTAGCGAGAATCCAGCAATTCAAGGCACGTGCCAACAATGGTATGCATTTTTTTGTTACAGCTTTGACATCTCGAGTCATTTTAATCGCCTAGTTAATTGGATCATTAAGCTATTGATATCTTAAGTTCTTTGTCAGAAATTCAACCGCACTGAATTGAAATGAGTTATTAGAATCTAAGAAAAAAGAACATGCACACATGAACGGTCCACGGGCAAAATGGGTTTAGTTTCACTCTGATCGATTTGGAGGAAAATGTTAAGTTACCAAGGCAAATGCTTCTTTTTTGCTGGGTATTCACCTCAGTTGTGTGATAGGCACTAATGTACGTGGTCTTAGTCTGTAGGAGAACATTAAACAATGCTGTCAGCAAGTAGCAGTCAGATAAGCCTGAGGCTTAAAACACTCCGAATATGATCCGTACTCACCAACGGTCACTCAAACGCATTCTAAACGAACACAAATTCCTTCCTGCAGCACTGACCACTTATTATTTCGTCACTCGCCATATTTATGTCTGAAATGTTCCCACTTTTGTTACAAGAGTTATGCAGAAGGGATTAGACCTCCCCCTAATCAATTGCAGACTTAGTTACCTTGTTAGGTTGGAAAGTGTTCAAGGAAACATATATGTCTGACCATAGAATAATAAGGTTTTTTCTGGACAAATCCGAGAAAAACCGGCTGGGATCTATTTCAATTGCTGCTAGAAAGTAATCTAGAGCATTGAGATCAGAAGGGCTCCAGCCCACATGTTAGAGAGAGTACTACAAAATCTATCACAACACCACTCGAAACAAGCTGTCTAACATGCAGAGACTTGGAGGAGAGGAGAATAACGTAGTGGAAAGGAAGAAGCTTCCGTCAACGCCCCACTGAAATTTTGGGCCCAAATTAACCACCGCAAATACATCATGTCCTTAGCTGGTAAAAGGTGGACTAGGACATCAAGTATAAATTTTCTAGGAAAATCTGGCCCTACTACATGAAAAGCACGACTGATGAAAAAGAAACCGTGGGTTTAATCACAGGGCTCTGGCTCAAAGGCATCCACGCTCCTAGACTCGGAATACCATTCAACCCACCAGCTGCCTCGACACTCACTCAAAGGAAAGTTTACCTCGCTTTCTCTGCGTCTGCCCGGCACTAGCCAAACACAGGCTTATCGCATCATGCAAACCTTTCCTTAGTTACCTCTCCGAGGTTGCTAATCAAAGTATAACAAACATAATCAAATTCCAAAACTCCAAAGGTTGGGATTTATCTAATCCAAATAAGCCAGATGTGGTATCAAAACGGCACATAATGAGCTACTTGTACCCTGATTGATCCTAATAGGATAGCCACTTAAACCAACAAACCAACCGTGGTGGAGCAACACGTTATAAAATTTCCGGCCAAAAATTGGCAAGCTGTTCAACGCTGCCAAACGTACGACTGCCAAAGCTAAAAAAGGGCACTCAGCTTCAATAATAATGAAAAAAGAAAAGCCTTAGGAATTTCTGCGGGACAATGATAGGGCAGGTTGGATACAGATGTGTTTGAAAAGGAAACAGGAGCAAAGGGCACGAATTTTACTTGAAACTCACTTTCTTGGCAGCTGCCACAGACAGATGGGAAAACAAATATGCCAAGACCAAGGCCTGATGACTGGAAGGTCGCGACGGATATTTTCTCCAAAAGCCGTCTGGAATAGGCACTGTGCTACCTACCGAACCAGTGGAGACGGGCAAAGGTAGTGTTTATTCTAAAAACACAGAAACTATCGAAGGCCTCCTTAAAGAAAAAGGAATAGTTATATGTTCCTTCTCAACTGTATACAAGTATTATACCACTAAACAGTAATGGGACTTGGGAAATGAATAATGGTGGTAGATAAGCAGCAAAAAGGTGGTAGAAAAGTGGTAGCAAACACAAAAAAGGTTCCCTTGTTAATTCACTTATTTATTTGATGATGATATATGATTTATGAATATGAGTGAATATGTACAGTTAGGGACAAAACAATAGGACCACCGGATAACTTTAGTGGATTCCATTCCAAAACGCTGAAGTGTGTATGCTGCATTTTTTTGGTGCAGTATCTACCTTAATCCACATTCACTTTTGTCTCACCGGATTAATGGTTATAATCTTTTAGTAATTGTTTTGGCTGTAAGGCATTAAAAATTACTTCAAAAACAAAATAAGAAACGACCCGACATAAACAAAAAATTGAAAACAAGTACCCCGGTCTTATTATTTTGTCGTTATTTTAAGTAATTTTAAGGTTATGTTAGGTTAAGGTTTATTTTAGATTAAGTAAGTTTTAAGTGTGTAGTTTAAGTGTGTGGTCGCCGTGGCGTAGTGGGTAAGTGCGTCGACTCCTACGCAGAGGGTGCCAGGTTCGATACCCGAATTTACCACCTATCATAATTCACGGATCAACCTCTTTCGAGTCACTGACAATGCTCAAAGAGTATTCCTGTCTAGAAAAAGCTTCTCAAATTCGCCGTTCGGAGTCGACATTAAACTGTAGGTCCCTTCTACTCGTGAAGAGAACAATAGCACGCACAACACGAGTGGTTGTTGAGAAGCTAGGCCCAGGTCCGACTCGGACTGTCGCGCCACCCATATATTATATTATAAGTTTTAAGTTATTTTTTTTCATAGTTTAGCTAAGTTAAACCAAGTTTTTCAAGCTTTCTTTGTAATTAAAATAAATAAAATACTGTCTATAAAGACTAAAAAAAACGTTGTTTAAGCCGAAAGGGATACATGTATACATAAATTAGAATAGTTTAGAGTACTCGCATAGGGTCAGTAAGTTAGGATTAAATACAATAAGTTATTTAAGATATTTAAGCTAGTTTTAGTATATTTTGTCTAGCAAGTAAGTTTATTTCATTACAATAAAAACAAAATTACTATGAAAAAAAAAACTATTGGTTCTCGTCCGATCACCGAAATCAAGCAGCATCGGGTGCGGTTAGTACATGGATTGCGGAACGCTTGGAGCACCGGGTCTTGTTGGCAATTTTTTACTTACAAGCCTCATCAGTTCAAACCACCAGTTAGAGATCTCTATCATCCGACTGTAAGTACATTTCGGATGTTGACAAGTTTTTTTTAATGTCAACTGTCACAATTTGGGTTGCGTATCATAAAACAACAAAGAAAATGTTTCGTCATGTAAAAGACGTCCATTCTTACTCGTCCATTAACACTCAGAGAAACCTGGGTACGTTTTCCACACTCTAATGATTACTAGTGTTCTTACTTCGCTTATGTTGAGCTCCTTTACGATTGGACAAATTACACAGAGAGGATTTTCTATTTTGGTGGGGATGGTGGGGATTAAGGCGGTTTCTGTTTAGCCCTGCTCTTGCATTCAGAACCAATCCGATGTCAGCATTGAACCCAAGAACAACAATGTGATTATTGTACCTACAATATCTGCCTCCGTCCTTTAACACTCAGAGATACCTGCGTACCGTTTTCCACGAATAGTCAGGGGACGATGACTCTTCCCGGCCCGATGACGAACACTTGACATTACATCCCATCGCCAATGAAGGGACTAAGCATACTTATGCATGTATCGAAGGTAGAATTCCAAAACAATGTTCGAGTCGTTACAGATGAATAAATAAGTGCGAATCGATGGAATATCCTCAGAGAGGGGAGATAACAGAGATATCCAACTTCTACCTCACTTGCCCCTTGATTTCATCTGACAGCGTTTTTTGTACGATTTTTGTCCAGTTTCTGCGAATACGTGTGAGCTGTGAAACAGTTGATACCCTTCCCCAACCTTAGCAGTGGGGTGAATTGGAGTACTTATTTGAAAATTCGCTCGTTACTTGAACGTTTTTTCAAGTTCCCGTATTAAATTTTCAACACTGTATGGAAAGATACAGGAACAAACAAAGCTTATGTTCATGAAGTCGATCCATTAAACTTCCATTTGAGCAAGTTACAATCTGAGATACTAGGACATAATTAATGAATGCACAACATAGTGTATGTATTTTTTTATGTGAATAATATCTATAAACTGCATATCTTCTCTTATCTCTGATATCTTACTATTCTTTGGCAACCACCGAACGTGATGGAAATGTACGCTATCTTACTTAACTCAGACATCCAACAGAATTGCGGCCACTCCGCCTTATGAGTATAAGTAAAGAATTCGAAAAAGGATTCAATAATGCTGAAATGAAGTTGATGGCTGACGACAAGAATGCAGTTGCAAATTTTACTAGGGGAATGTATGCTATGTGAAGAGACCCGAATCTGAGACATAACCATCCCCTCCTTCTCCCGCCGCCAACAATTGCCTATCTAACCACACCTCTCCGGTGAGCTGGGCCGAGTCAAGGTATTTTACGACTCATACCGAGGATCTACCTCTCTACTCATGGGACTCATATATGAAACCAATTTAAAAACCTATTAGTTATAAAAAGAGACTTTGCTCACCGGATGGAATGTCTTTTAGCCTCCCCTCAGCTGCAGCTACCCTCCTGCGCACTCCAAAAGTTCTACCCTTCACGGTTACTCCCACAGAGAGTAAAAAATCTGTTCCCTCGAAGGCCATAAAACCTTCTTATAAAAGATAAAAAGAGAGTCACTTTGCATCCTGTGTTCTGGGACACCTAAAATGTATTCGGAGTGCTCGATAGCAATTAAGCAACCAAGGTTAAAGAGCACCCAACTGGTGGTAACTTCCATCCCATATGCAAAAAATGCACCAGATCGGTGGAGGGGTCACGCTCGGATCCCAAGAAGCCGAAGCTGAGTAGTGCAGTTCCAAACCCTTATGACGTCTGTAGACCTTTTGTATTTTTTTTCCACGTATTAATCGATGAAGATATTTTGGAATATATATTGGATTTTTTTCCCGATCCACCAAAAGGAGAACCATTCAACTGCAACAATTACAGAGAGATACGTCTCATAAACATGAGCGTGAGTGCCTGAAACCGTACGTGAATAACCTGATAGGTACTCAACAGGGCGGTTTCAGCCCAAGCAGGATGACGATGGAGAATTCTTGGCACTTTTTCAAGGTCGGCAAAGAAACCACCGGGACCTTCAATGTCAAAAAAAGTTGTAGACAACTCTTGCCAATCGCTTGCAAATCGCATTATAAAACATTTTGATCATCCGAGTCCTAATCTATGCCTCAGAAACATAAACTATCTCAAGAGCAGATGAAGAAGCCCTTGCAACTTCGAGTGTTCCATTACCAGTAAGCAGTGTCTTCTTGTTCAAACTACAGCATATATCGATGTTGTCGAGATATGCCTTCAGAATGTTTATTAATATCGCTCAATACCTGAGACCATTGAAGGTAACGGTTTCGAAATGAAAAAATCCCTTTCACTCTTCCCTATCGTGAGTTTCGGGAAAAAAATTTGTTCATGTTCGAAAAATTCCCTTTATTCTGAGTTTCTATTTCGCTTGGAATAGGACGCTATTCGCATGGGAAAATGTTCGCTTGATTTTTGTAAGCGAGGGACAGAATTACAGAGCGAAAAATGTAAGCTGTTAGCTTATTTGAAATCAGTTATACATACCATTTCTTAGGACCAAACCCCTAAATATGCAACAAAACGATATTTTGCTAAATAAAATAACGGATATTGAATGGGGATTTGTAAAAGAAAATAAGGGGAAACTGGTAGAGCTCTAGAGAAAACTTAGCTCTGAGCTATACAGCGCGAGTCCACCAAGCCTTTTGCTGGGTGGAAAAAGGAAGAATTTAATGTTTTCTTTCTTTAAACATATAGCACAGAAGTTTATTTTCTGAAGGATACACATATGTTCCATCAATACAAATTATAAACCCAGGTTCCTCGCCTGGTTCATGAGCATCTTGCGTTGGCCAAGCTCATGTTAAAAAATGTATACAACTTGAGCAAGCACTCGACTAAAAAACGACTGTGCCAAACCAACTTCGTATTCCTTGCCAACTTCCTTTTGGTACCCGTCCTCTGCAAAAAAGGGAAACAAGTGGCCAGCATTACAATTGGTGGCATTGCAAACTTTTTTTTGCTGGGTACAAGGAGTTGGAGGGCACGTTTAAATGCTCGTTTATTTAAATCGGTAGTGCTATTGAAATATGAAATAAATGTGTTAATAATTATTTTATCAGTCATTAAAGAAGAATATAATCTTACAACTTTTTAATTCGTAAATGTAAAAATGTTTTTGGGCCAACATTTGTATCTTAACTTATTTATTCGACTACTGTCAAAGCACCAGAATCTATGTTCGAAATGTCACAGCTGTTTCGATAGGAAATTTTGTTAACGTGAAACTCACAATAGCTAAAAAAATCCGGGTGAAGAATAATTTCCACGCGAAATATTTTTCGGTCGAAACCACAATAAAGCTGGATGCATTAATCTCTGTGAATTGTTTTCGGACAACAATTTTGTTTGTTTTCATAGCTGCTAAGGAAAACAAATGTAACTCCGTATCCATGGCCAACATTTTCTCCCGACTTCAACTCATACGGATGTAATAATAAAACACGCCATCATTGACTTAAGTACATAACGTACACTATTTATTATGAATTATAATACAATTCGGTTTACAATCATTGTCAAGATATTACATTACTTCTCTTAATGAGAACAGACACTCAAGTGGTCAGTAACAAAATTTTCTTAACATCAAGCATCGTCTTTAAAGTTACACCAAGACAAATTATTTCATTAAACATAACCAAAAAAAAAAACGACCTCAATTCTCACAAAATGACGGTCAATCCTTCACTTCACTTCACTCTTGCACATCTCGGTGAAAGTTCACTGCAATTTACAAAATAACGTGTTTACACTTTGACGTAATAAAATAAAGAAAATTCGAGGTAATAGAAGTACATATGAATTTTTCCTGCTAGTTGGCTTGCTTTTGCTTTTTCGTTTTTCCTTGCGTCATAATTTACAACTTCTAACATTGGCGTACAAACTTGTATTTCCGGATATACACATGCCGACATCGGTCAGACGCACCCGGTTGGGTGTCCGGTGCGCCGCAATGGCGCCATAAATGGCGTCCCTACTTACAAAAACATGTTCATTTTAACTTAATTACGATTCGATCTGTTGATCTTATTATTTCGATTAAATAAAAAAAAAAACAAAAATACTAACTGTAGCCTCACCTAGGCGTGCAGCTCTATGGTCTACATTGGGTTACGAAGACAATCATGCGATTCGTCCCCTTGACGTACGCGCAATGGTCACGTCGTCGTCGCTGTCGCGGAATTGAATGTCACAGCTTGGTTGGAATATTATTCGGTCACTTAGAAATTATAAAAACAAAATGGAATTCTTAGTCTAAATAGTAGCAATAGCATAATAAATACCGTACCTAATGTACGTGTGCTCTTGTGTTGAAGTAATAATTAAACATAAATCTTTGTTTTTGACATTTGATTCTCTAATACTAGGAATACAGTTAGTTAACACAAACCATCAGCGGGGGTGTGTTCGTGTGTTACACGGTCTGCTGCTTCTTTTGCTGTGTGTACTGTCGCTCCTTGAGCAGTTCGTCGAGCTGTTCCTCTTGGTAGTAGACCACGAAGTCAGCCGGTGTTAAACTCTCGAAGATTGTGCAAATACTTGGCTTGAGATTGTAAAAGAATAACAGTTGACCGCGACTCGCGAAATCACTGAATAGTGACTCGATTACTGTTGCCGCTGTGAAATCGGCGCCGTAAACGTGTGATGCATCAATGACAACTGGTAGGTTCTGGCGCATTGAGTGCTTTGTGACGAGATTGCGCACGTAGTCGACCGATGGGAAGATAAGGCAACGATCCGGAGTGATCATAAGGTACTCTACGCCGCAGGGAGTTGTTAGATTCTCGGTGGTTAGCTTGGGCCGGGCGGCATGGTAGAGAATGAAGACGACATTTAGACCGATGCCGACGAGGATACCGATTTCCAGCGGGAGCGCGAGACAGGCTAGGAATGTACATAGCCCAGGAACAAGATCACTTTCTGAAATTACAAGAAAAATAAGAAGAAAATATTAGCAAATGGATGATCAATTTGAAAGTGAGAATATTGTTCGAGTAGAAATGAATTGAGGCCAATCGAATAGCTCTACCCATGCCCCTTCCACAAATGAGGCAATCCTGCTCAACGTCGCAGGGATATACCTCTATAGACCCGTATGTGAGGAAGGTGAAGGGAGGAGAAGACATAACCGGGCTCTACCAAGGTGTGGATCGGCTACATCCAGATAAAAAGGTCTTCGAAACAGAGCCTCCTGGTTCGAGAAGGAGGGGAAGACCAAACCTCCGGTATAAAGACCAAGTCATCGCGGACGCAAGGCAACAACTGGTCTTGATGATTGGAAACAGCGTGCCCAGGACCGTCAACGATGGAAAGCAGCTTTAGCTCAGGCTCTGACCCTCCAAGTGTCGTTGGCCTGTAAGTAAATAAGTAATACCGACACTACTTTTGTTACTTTGTCGTTTGTTTTTCTGTTCCTCTAGCTTATGCGGTGTCAAATTTGGGAAACCTTGACCTGAATACGTTAAACGACGTGAAAGAAACAATTTGTCGAATGCCGACAGAGTGAATGAAGAAAGCCGCGTCACAGATGACGAGGATGAAAGTGATCGAATAGAAGACAGAGATCCTTGCTCTTTTGGATTGTTTTGTAGTTTGTTATTAATAGCCAAACAAAATTTCCAGTGGCCACCGTGACGTTTTGTCTCCGATTCTGAAGTTCGATGAAGACCACAACGTTCATGGCACTACATTTCAACAGCGACTGACAATGTTCAAGGATTATAACAGAAAATACCTATCAACATTCGGAGTCTGCTAGAACTGCAAGTCCGTTGGCATGCAGCACTGAAGAAGGTCAACACCGGCCTCGTATCCCACCGGGAGAAGAAAAAGACGAAGTCACCACGACTAGTTGAATACAATGGCCAAGAGTGGAGACTTCACGTGGTTAAATATTAGTAATTATAAAATGTGTTGCCAACTAGGCACAAGAAGCTCAGAGGTAAAAAAAGGAATGAAACTAATTTTGTTATACCTCAGGGCTGGCAAGACTGGAGTCGAAGATGTACCATACCCATAATAGGTTAATAAAGGATTTATCCGACAGTGAAATCCTCTAATGTGTTTTAATAAAATCCATGGATAAATAAGCACTTTCTCAAAGATATGTACTCCCCATCATCTGACCCATTTTCAAAACAACATTCTCTAATTTCGAAAAGCCATCACGGAGGAACTTAGAAACTCTATTTCAATTTCCAATTCCAACTCAGTCCCTCAGGAACAAGATCACTTTCTGAAATTACAAGAAAAATAAGAAGAAAATATTAGCAAATGGATGATCAATTTGAAAGTGAGAATATTGTTCGAGTAGAAATGAATTGAGGCCAATCGAATAGCTCTACCCATGCCCCTTCCACAAATGAGGCAATCCTGCTCAACGTCGCAGGGATATACCTCTATAGACCCGTATGTGAGGAAGGTGAAGGGAGGAGAAGACATAACCGGGCTCTACCAAGGTGTGGATCGGCTACATCCAGATAAAAAGGTCTTCGAAACAGAGCCTCCTGGTTCGAGAAGGAGGGGAAGACCAAACCTCCGGTATAAAGACCAAGTCATCGCGGACGCAAGGCAACAACTGGTCTTGATGACTGGAAACAGCGTGCCCAGGACCGTCAACGATGGAAAGCAGCTTTAGCTCAGGCTCTGACCCTCCAAGTGTCGTTGGCCTGTAAGTAAATAAGTAATACCGACACTACTTTTGTTACTTTGTCGTTTGTTTTTCTGTTCCTCTAGCTTATGCGGTGTCAAATTTGGGAAACCTTGACCTGAATACGTTAAACGACGTGAAAGAAACAATTTGTCGAATGCCGACAGAGTGAATGAAGAAAGCCGCGTCACAGATGACGAGGATGAAAGTGATCGAATAGAAGACAGAGATCCTTGCTCTTTTGGATTGTTTTGTAGTTTGTTATTAATAGCCAAACAAAATTTCCAGTGGCCACCGTGACGTTTTGTCTCCGATTCTGAAGTTCGATGAAGACCACAACGTTCATGGCACTACATTTCAACAGCGACTGACAATGTTCAAGGATTATAACAGAAAATACCTATCAACATTCGGAGTCTGCTAGAACTGCAAGTCCGTTGGCATGCAGCACTGAAGAAGGTCAACACCGGCCTCGTATCCCACCGGGAGAAGAAAAAGACGAAGTCACCACGACTAGTTGAATACAATGGCCAAGAGTGGAGACTTCACGTGGTTAAATATTAGTAATTATAAAATGTGTTGCCAACTAGGCACAAGAAGCTCAGAGGTAAAAAAAGGAATGAAACTAATTTTGTTATACCTCAGGGCTGGCAAGACTGGAGTCGAAGATGTACCATACCCATAATAGGTTAATAAAGGATTTATCCGACAGTGAAATCCTCTAATGTGTTTTAATAAAATCCATGGATAAATAAGCACTTTCTCAAAGATATGTACTCCCCATCATCTGACCCATTTTCAAAACAACATTCTCTAATTTCGAAAAGCCATCACGGAGGAACTTAGAAACTCTATTTCAATTTCCAATTCCAACTCAGTCCCTCATCCTTAAAATCTATACATCAATTTTCAAACTCCGTCCTCGTCAATGTACTGTATGTGTGAAATGTGTACTTTGCTTCGAAATAAGATTTTGTAATAGAATTGTTTTCTGTCGTGGGCCGTACTGGCACATGTGGCGGGTCGGGTGAGTTATATGTTGGGAACCCTCACCATCACGCCGTAGAAACATCAACACCCAGCTACATCTGCTTCGTTCCCATTTTTATTTTCCTTTCTACCTTTGTCCTACTTATTTGTGATCACCAATGTCCTTTTCGTATTATGTCACCTCCCATTAATTTACATTTTATTTGTCCTCCCTTTTGCTCTTTTTGTTTACCACCTATTGAAAAGCTTGATGCTGGTGTAATTTAAAGGGTCAGAGTCTAGTTGATGATCGACCAGCAACATCATTTTGTATTTCCTGTTTTAATTGTCGCTACCATTTTGTAAAAAAAAGTTAAACTTATTTAGTGAATTAAAGAATTAAAAAAAAAGTAAGTGATTGTTTCATTTAAATCTTAATCAATTTTAAGCGGATTAAGATTGAACTTGTAATTCGTGCGGTCCGGGGGCCATGATTTGGACAGCCTTGGCATATGTGTATGATGTTTCATACATAAATTTGTAATTTGTTTTTTAAGGGACCTCCAAGAGGTGCATATATTTACCAACACTGTCAATGTGATCAAGTCGTGTTAGTTCACTATTACACATTATTCTAAGATTTTTAATACACCACAAATAACCCATGCAATGCAATATGCACACATGTTCATATATTATATAAGAGGGAAATTGGTGAGTGAAAACTGGTACTATATCATTGGAATACCTTTGCTCTTATCAGGACTGGACACGAATGCACTTAGTAATTGATTACAAATTACCGCCAATGATCTATAGATCTCCATGCACGCCATTAGACGACAACCAGTTGCTTTTAACAATTTCCTTAATGTACGTGCACCACGAGGAAAACTGAAGTCGATTCGAACATCATCTGTCATTAGTGGTCGGCCAACACGAAAGTTTTACAAACCGAGTTAACCCGGGTTAAAATAGAAACAGACCCGGGTTCACCAACCGAAAGCAAGAAATATGGATTATGGAATTGGGCAAGTCGAGTTGTCTTCTCCAATTCTATTTTGTTTCGGGTTGGTTTCGGTGTTCTATATGTATCTTAAGATAATTGTGTTAGCGTGATAAGATCACGGGGTTGCCATGCCAATACAAACTGTGTGTGTGCAAATTGTTTCAATTTGTTTCTCTTCACTATTATCAGACAGAAGAAAGAGAATATTGTATACATACAAAGCAAACAATAAGCGTAAAGTTACCGAAATGCTGCAGCCTGCTGTCGTGGCTATGACCAGAACCAATATGGAATGAGACAAATCAATTTGTATTGCCTAATTCGATCTGGATTTGGTTTCGTCTACAGATTTTGTATGTAGTCGGACCGTTTCATCGGTTTGAGTCAGTTTAGGTCTAACCCGGGTTGACTTCGTTTTTTTAACCCGGGTTGATATACCACTGAGCAACGTTTGAAGATCATTAATTGAGTAGTACAGAGAAATCCCACTAACTCCTCTTTTTGAAAAAATCTTAAATTTAATTGTTTATTTTAGGAGTTAATAAATTTGTGCATTTGAATGCCTTAATGTTAACTCAATTAGTGTTGGATAGGACATGTATTTTTAATGAGTTCGTTTGAGCTTCTTACTGCAGAGAGTGAAGTGGTACGATGTCGCACATCATCTGTGTAAAATTTGTCACATAAGCATGACTTCCAGACGTCATTATTTGCATGGCGATGCAAGTATTGCCACAAATGTGAATGAAAGATTGGAAAATTTAAATAATTTGTAACTTTTTTAAATTATTTTATTTAATTGTTTTGTAATTTTAAATTGTATTGTCCTGCAGGCGTCCCATAATTGACAACAGAAACAAAAATGTTTCAACTTAAAACTAATATGTTAATACAATTGTAGTCAATGAACCAGCTCACACTTTTGATGTTTGCTGATACTTCGTCTACTCAAAGGGACAAAGTGTTCATATCTGAGTATTACAAAAGTAGAAGTGAATATAGATTTTTTTTTGAGGTGTTGGGACATTTCTGTAGTAATGTATTGGACATTTTTGTAGTGCATCTTGTATGAGCAACATAACACTAAACTCAATAAAATCAATGCAATTGAAAAAAAAAATAACGGACCTTAAATAGAACCTTCACCGAATTTGTTATTGTTCTTGCGAACATCAGAAAATGACGTACAATTTAAATTAACTGAAACACCTTGGACACTGTAAAGTGCGGAAAGATTGCATAATTCCATGAAACACTTCTAATTCCGATATATGATTTACTCTCTATCTAGATTCAGCTATTTCATTACCAATGTATGTTGCTTGAATTATAGAGACTTAGGTCGGCCATTCACAGCGTGTTAACTAACGTTTACATAGTGCACTTTTTAAAAATCAAAACGATTTTGATGTTTGCTCAAATCAATTTGCGCAGTTATTTTGTGTAGTGAATGGCCAGTCTTAAACATATTTCTAAAAGATTCATACTACGATACACATCAGCCTATACACAAGATAACCATAATTGAAATGTTATTAATAAGTGTGATTTTATTAAATAGAAACTGTCATTACCTGTAACGATAAACAATTTGAAACAATATTGCCATTGTTAGCACCATTATGAAAAAACATACATATAATAGGTTGTCATTATACCTTGTCATTAGGGGAGTTTCGTGATCGACAATTGTCAAGAATGCCATAAGGAATCTGCCAAATTGATGTGTATTTGTCGAAAATAATAAAACGAAAAACGCAAATGGAAAGTTTATCCAGCAATCATTAGTTGCGAAGGTGATTATTTGTCAAAAAAAAACAAAAGCATTATTTGAATTAAATCTAATTTTTGATATTAAAGTAAGTTTTTTGTAAAGCGACATGGGACCCTCCCGAACTTTTCGTTTCCCTTGGTTCATACCTGGCAGTAGTTACAACATAATCTTTATAGTCAGTTGTTATCGTTGCGATGGGATCTGAAGAAATTTGATCGACCTTAGAATGCATGGAACTCTTCAATGTAATGGCCGACCATCTCTGAAAAATCTCTTAAAAGGCTGTACTATATTATGGCAATGGGATGCGTTGTCGAGTGATTTCTTCCATTTGGTACTGAAAATGATTGCACGGAGAGCAGCTCTAAACATTGGGGACACTAACTTCTACAAGTCAGTCCAACAGTTTGTTTACGCAGATAATATCCATATGTGCCCTGCAAAATCTTTTACGGCGACTGAAGGCGGCCCACTGTCATTCTCTAGAAAGCGCTAATTTTGCTAGTCGTGCTATATAGTTGGATGTTGGTTCTTGTACTGAATGAAGGGTGTTAAAAAGGAGAGAAAATTCTGCGTTGCATATGGGGTACTGACTGCAAGTAATGAGAATGGATGAGAATACAGAACAGGGAACTGTACGATCTGTTCGAATATATGGATGCAGTCTGGGGTGATTTTTGCTATTCGATGCTTCGAATTAATGCAATACATCGAATGTTTTCGATGTTAAACCATGTATCACCGTACTTTATTTGATGCATCGAATGAAAATACTTACTGTAGAGAGATATATCCACACTGCGCCAACTATAGAGGGATAAGTCTCCTGAACAAAGCTTACAAGGTCTTCTCTGTCGTTTTGTGTGGAGAAGATCGTGCAAAACTCACACGCCAACACTAGAGGCTTGATCTTCCAGAAGTCCGTACAACTGTTAGCATATGCGGATGACATTGACGTGATTGGCAGAACACAGCGAGCCGTCAATGAGGCGTTTACTGGCACTGAGGCGGAGGCGGCTAAAATGGGTCCAGCGGTGAATGAGGGAAAAACGAAGTATATGCCGTCATCAAGAAAGGACACACAACTTCGACGTCTTGGACAGAGCGTCACAATGGGCAGCTATAACTTCGAGGTAGTCAAGGACTTCGTCTTCTTCGGCTCCGCAGTAAACAGTACAAACAACATCAGTACCGAGATCAAACGCAGAGTAACTCTTGCCATCCGCTGTTTCTATGGGCTCAAGAGGCAATTGAGTACTAGAGCCATCTCTCGAAGGACCAAGCTGACTTTAAACAAGACCTTGATCATCCCAGTCCTGCTGTACGGCGCGGCGGCATGGACAATCTCAAAAGTGGATGAGGAAGTTCTTGGTATTTTCGAGAGAAAACTTCTGCGTGCGATCTTTGGTCCTGTTTGCGTTGACGGTTCTTGGAGGAAAAGATTCAACCACGAACTAAACGGGCTGTACAGCGACATGAGCCTAGTCAGGCGTCTAAGGATCCAACGCCTAAGATGGCTAGGCCATATTGCACATATGTACAACTTAGCTCCGGCTCAAAGAGTCTTCGACTCCGAACCCGTGGACAACGTAACAGAGGTGGCGCATTCAGGAGCAGAATAACCTCACCCAACTTGGCGTGCGACACTGGAGGCGTCAAGCCAGAGAGGCTGAGGTCCATCCCGGACAGTAGCGCCAAAAAAAGATGAAGAAGAATTAGTCACTTTACCCAAATGAAACTTTGCCCCAGTCAGTCAGTGTTATATTCATTCACGACGTGGTACAGAATCGTTGACAAAAGGGAATGATCCTTCACACAGAAGACCCCACGCATCGCATAACGAGAAGGCATTTGTCATCAGGGAAATTTCCAAATCAGCAGATAAACATCAATTGTTGACGGTTACGCTAAGCACCAAAAATAAGTTACAGTACAGTAGCCAACTTAATATCGTAAATATGCTATTTACACTGCTTGCTAAATACTTCAATTGTTGGACCACACCTGCAAATTGATTAAACATTCAATGTGTGAGCTCGGTGAATCGCTGCTACGTGCGCAAAATGTTTTTCCAAAAAACCACCGACAAAGCGGAAATAATACAAAACGAAGTCTTCGGCCGAACACACCCGGCGCGTCGTCAAGACCCTAGGGGTTACTCATCGATTTCTGTTCAATTTTGTCGATAATATTTATCACATCACACTCACTTTTAGATCTCCACATCGGCTTGACCACTTTCACCTCAACCATGAAGACCACGGCGGCAATAATAATCGCCGCCAAGGTAGCCTTGGGAATGAATGAGAAGTACGGGGTGAAGAACATCAGCGCCAGAATGACAAGAGCTCCAGAGTATATGTTGCCCATGGGAGTTCGGACGCCACTTGCGTGATTGACAGCACCTCTGCTGAGTGCTCCAGTCCCGGGGAAGCCCTGGACGAAGGAGTTGACTATGTTAGCTGCGCCGATGGCGATGAGTTCTTGCGAAGCGTCCACCGGCTTTCCATTTGCTGTGGGGAGAGTCAATGTGAATCCTTGGTCGACTTTGAATTTGTTTCTAACTCACCAAACGCCTTGCAGATGGCAATGTTCTCCATCAGTGAGATCAATGGCACCACGATCAGACCCGAGCCCATGCTGCTGACGAGGTCTCCGAAAGACTCCGTCTTCATGCCCTCGGTGATGTTGCTGGTGATCGAAAACGGCGGCAACTGAAACGTCGGCAGACCGGGGGGAATGTAGCCGATAACCTTGAAGGGGGTTCCATGGTCGGGTGTGTTGAACAGGTAGCCCATCGTTCCGCAAACGATCACAAGGATCGCATTGCGTGATGTGCCAACAATCCAGAAAATCTTATTGATACACTTCTGTGACTTCGTCCAGGCGGTCTCATCCTTGGAACCTATCTTGAAAGACGCCATTAGCTGCGGAAAAGGAGTTTGCTTACAATCAATTCAAGTATTTATGAAGTGCGGAACTTACCCTCATCGCAAGCAGGATCACGATGCATATCAGGCCGAGAATCGTGTCCGAAGCACAGATGTCCTTGATGTTCTCAAAGATGTGCTTCCAAATCTGAACGAACGTTGACCCCGACGCTTTGATTCCGAAGACATCCTTGATTTGACTCGTAACAATGATCAACGAAACCGCAGACGTAAAGCCCGACGACACTGGTCCCGAAACGAAGTCGATCAGGAAGCCCAAGCCGAAGAGGCCCATCAGCAACTCCACGATCCCACAAAGGAGACACAGCAGTACCGACTTCTCCCACGATCCCTGTGCGGTTTGAAAAGTCAGCAGAGCTGCGATGGCTGTCGGGCCGACGGGAACATCCTTACAACTACCGAGGAAGATGTATATAAAGCAGCCCAGAAATGAGCCATACAATCCGTACTGTGGAGAAAGAAGGGTGAGACGAGAAACTTAGGCTAGGTTAGGTCTTGTATCTTACAGCTGCTGGAAGTCCAGCGATGCCCGCATAGGCTAGGGCTTGAGGTATCACAGTTAGGCCGACAGTTATACCCGCCAGAAGATCACCGATCGCATCGTCTCCAGTGTATTTGGGTAACCATCTTGTTATGGGTAAGCGTTTGTTTAGCATCTTCTTGGTAAAGGCTCGTCTCGTTCGGTCCCATACCCAAGTCTTGGCGCAGGCTAGGGGTTTTGAGGGCGGGATGATTTTCTCACCATCTTCTGTCACTGTAAAGAGAAAAATAAATTAAATTGCATTTACAAAATAGAAATGTAGTCCGTGTCTTGGGGGTGGCCAGTAGTCGGGAAGGGGGTTCAAGTCAACGGTTGTAAAGTTATGACACAAGAAGGGGTTGCGGACACTCGTTGGTGGCGGATGAGTCTGGGCTTATATTTTATTATGCATGGTTGCATGTTAAATTGTGTACGGAACTCCATCTAGAAGGACCACGGTATCCTTTCATAAGATCTTGATAGCCCCATGACTGCTTTAGTATGGACACTAACAAACGTGAACGAACAGATTCGTGGTCGCTACTAGAGGAAAAGACTTCTTTACTTAATAATTAACAACCTATTTCACTTTTATCGGTTTTTTCCAACGTTCTCGAACTTGAATCTTGAATGTTATCGTTTTTGGACAAGACACATTTTTTCCACGGAGAATGCTTTATGATGATAATTAACAAGTAAAATGATACAAGATCCCTGCTGTTTTACTTATAGACATTACAAAGGCTTTTAATATGGCGTGTTATGTGCTTCTTCTGAATAAGTTGTACAATACAGTAGACTCTGGATAACGTGAACACCGGTTAGTGTGAACACCGGATAACGTGAACAGATTTTTTTTTGCTTCACAAATCTAAAACGTGAACAAATCATGAACACTCTAAAACGTTAACATCACTTTTTGCTTCAGGTTAATAGTAAATTGTTTGGGCAAGCTGCATTTTAGCTTTAAATTCCTTATTTTTGGTACAATACTTAAGGAAAAGCAGTGAGAATGCTTTTGGAGGCGAAGAAGTAAATAATTATGTCCATTATATATCGTATCGGTAATGCCCGCGTTAATTATTTAATCCTACTTTTTATGCTATAGTGGGTCACCATGGCGTAGTGGGTTAGTGCGTCGACTCCTACACAGCTGAACCTCCCTGACTGGGTTCGATTCCCAACAGATAAATTGTCCCTTTCACTCGTGGGATAACAATAGCACGCGCAACACGGGTGGTTGCTATAGAAGCCCTGGCCCTCTACGGGTTGAAGCACCGCCCATATTATATAATTATTTTTATTTTATGCCATAACCTTTTATTTTATATGTTCCTTTCCAATTACTTTTTGTTTTAAATTAAATAAATGAAATAAATTTAATTTGTGGGTGGGAGTTTTGTGATTTACTTTAAATGTAATACGAACAGCATGTTTCTGTTTTATTAGCAGTGCAGCAGGCATATCTTCTGAAGACAAACAAAAGTCTAGTACAAGTTTTGAGTTGAGAGAGACTAATTTGATTACTCTGATGGCTGTGCAGGTTAGGTTAGCTTATGTTTATGTGATTTCCACAACTGAATTTAGGGCTCTGATCCATTGTGATATCACTAATCGGCAGCTAACGTCCCGGTTCCTCTTTGGGTATTAACTAAATAAAACACCTGAAGATACCTACTCGTATGCAGCCAATTAGTATTTTTGATAAATTTTGCTATGATCAGAATTTTAATGCCAGACATCTCCTCAAGGCTATTGAATGAATAGCTGCCTAGCATGCTTTTCCTTGTCCTTGTAAGTACTGGGCAGATTTCGTGGTAGTGAAGTGTAGTTTCTTCTTCCTATTCGTCCCTTCATCTCCTACAAAAGTCATTGTAAGGAGTTCTCATTCTTCTTGCGTGTGTGCCGAATAGGCAATGCTTTTGGAATTTATTGAAGGCCATATTAGCCTTGAAGTCCTGCAAGTATCTAATTGCATCCACCTCCTATTGGCGGCGTTGATGGCATCGTAAGTAACAAAGTATTTATTACTTGAAGAGAAGGGTATGGGGTGTCCTGATTCCTTGCCATTGGCAAACCCACCCCTGTTCTAGTTAGCTCGTCGGCCCTTTTGTTGCCTGGAATACCACTATGTCCAGAGACCCAGCAGGGTAAGGTTGATAGCGGGCAGCCTCTAAGATTTTATTTTTACCTGGAATATACTACAGTGGTTGGACAATCGACGCGACAGAGAGAAGGATATTTCCTGCGATGACGCATATATTTCTTCCGTTTTGGATCCGTCTGCTTGTACTTCCAGATAGGTAATCTGTATGCTTTGGCATGTTCGCATTTTTGATTATTTCCATGTGACGATAGTTGTGCAACTGTTTGCGAAGATAGAAAAACGATGCAATGTTTTGGGATATTTTCGTACGCCATTTTCAACATCTTCAAGTTTATATTTTTTAACAATCTACTACATCCAATATAACTGGATGTGATGATTATCCCATGATTTTTCTTGGGAGCGAAACGTGAAGATGTGTTGTATTATTATTATTATTAAATTATTATTATTATTATAAGCGAGTTTTCAATGAAATTCCTACTAAGCGGGGACCTTAGGTAGGCTAAGGACGGCGTTGGTAAATCAGATGAATATAATTTGTTGCTAACAAAGGGGTTGGTACTATATTTAAATGCCAATACAGGTTTTAAAGCAGTGTTTTATTAGTACCTGTTAAGGAACCTGAGAAAATGCATGAATCCCTTCCGGATCACAAATCATTAAAATGACCGAAATGCCATAATTTGAAGATCCATTATTGAGCCAATATTTGCACTCGATTCCGAATCAAAAAAGTTTGAAAAATGTGTTCCCATATAGCTTAATTGAAAACAAACTAATTATACGTTTAATTTGTAAGTGATTCGTTGAATACCAAAATACGTGCTCCCAGGTTGATTTTCTGTTTAGCGACGCAAGAGACAAGCAACTAGAGACGAACAGAAACCAAATTAACACACGTTTCGAATAAAGATGCGAGTCTGTCAATCGTAAAATAAGTAGCTGATGGATCTTTCTAGCTGGCGAACGATTAGCACTAAATGACGGAAGGCTTAGAATACGCAAATCCAATTTAACAACTGATACTATTCAAGTGAAAGTTTCACAGAATATGTGCTGTGTAAAGGAAAGACATGCGTCTAGTATGCGTTTTGTTGTAGTTAAGTAGCCATCAAATATACACGTCGGTACAGACAAAAGGTAAAAACGGTTTGAAATAAACATTAACGTTTTCTTCCGAGAACAGATAACGTAATGTGCTTTTAATCGGAATTATCTTGAATATCCTGCCGTGAATTTGCAATCAGTTTGAGGCTACCGTGAGAAACGTATTGTTGAAGGTCAATTACAACATAAAGTTTCATGATTTAACTGTTGGCATGATTTAAAATGCGATGAAAAGCACCACACCGCGAGTACTTTGAAAGCAGCAGAATGAATACTGTCACGCTGGAAAGAGCTAGCAATTTGCTATATCTCTTTGGGACGGAATTGGTTGATTTGCAGGTTAAAACTTGGTAGCAGAAATAAATATCCTACCCCGGGCATAATTTCTCCCAGCAAACCATGAAAAAAGAGAAAGTAGTGGAACTCCCTTGTGTTTCACCAATGATTTTAGAAAATCCATGGATCTACCTTCCGCGGTTGGAGAAGTGTTTCCTCTGTTCACAACAGCTCACACGTATTCACAAAGGCATTGTTAAAAAAATGCTATCAGTCGAAAACAAGGGGCAAGAGAGGTAGGTAGGCTCTCATATTTCAGCTTGATAGCATATGTGCTTTTTCTGCTTCGTGTGGTCAGTGTTACATTTTTGACGGCTCATGCTTGATTCGTGATGTGTCAAAGAAAAATATGCTCCGACAGTGGTTTAACTTCAGCAGGTAAGGGGTATCTTAATAAACAAAACTGCCATATTTTGTCTGATGAACAATTTAAGGTTTATGGTCTGGCGGAATCACTGCTGCCCGTATGGAGGATATCACGAACTGAACCTTAACCGGGAACTGGCCAGCTAGATTATGAGGTTTCATGCTTTTCGACTATTTTTAAAGGGGTCCATCAAATCAGTCTTCTTTGCCAATAAAGGCCATTCATATAAGCTGCGAAATGCGGACACCAACTTTCAGAAACAACCAATGACCGGTCAATAAAGCCAAAAGAACTTGGCCATTCGTAGACATCAACCTGGCAAATTTGGCGTTTGTACAAAATTAGCAATAAAATATATTAATTTAGCTCCATAACATAATATTATTAAAACAAACCTCAGCGACGAAGAAACGTAAGTACAGGTACACTAACAAGCAAATTTACCGGATTTGGGCAGCAGTCAATTTGCACGTGTATCGATACCTATAGATGATGTATGTATGCATAATCATTGGTATTTCTTTTCACTTCAAAATTCCTTCACGTGATGTTACCACCGCCATCAAGAGACCAACATTGAGATAATTCTGTTCGAAAAATCATCATATGTACATGCGTTCCCATTCAACAAGCTCTCTTCCCTAGTTCTCGAGCAAAATGCACATAGTATGCATGGAAATGTTAATCTATCGTGATAATGCAATAAAGAAAGTTTCTTCAGAAGTTAAATTTTGGGCAACCACACTTTCACAGACTAACGACTTATTGATGCATTCAGATAGTGTCTAATAAATTCCCAATGGTCCTAATGGTCTTTTGAATTAATCTCTTCATTTGTATTTCAAGTCTACCAAATGAATAAAAGGTAGCTACCAAATGTTATTTTAAAGAGATTGGAAATCGCTGTGAATTGATATTGTTCCTTCCTGTGGTAAAAAGTCTGTAGTGTCTCCTATTCTATCTGCATTAGAATCATGGCGGAAATCAAACAAAATTTTGAGACACCATTTATTGCTTATATTCTTGGGTATAATTGGCTGACTGCAAGCGTATATCCGCTTAAATTATAAGTGCACAAAAAATAAAACAATCTTCTTTTAATTATAAGATAAAAACAATTTTCATCAAATGAAAAGAATCGAAAATAATGATTGGAAGCATTGTTTTTATCCGCACTTATTACTACAAGCGCTAGCTTTAGTGGTCCATTCTTCAGTTTTGGTAGTTCAACTTGTGAAGCTAATTTCTCTGGCTTTAGCTTGTCAAAATGTTGTTATAAGCCATCACAATTGGAAAACTTTAATAACTCCCTTTCTATTAATATTATATACAAATCTAGCAATCTATCTTGAGTCAGGTGGCTTTTTTTATTATCTAGAGATTAGAAAAACTACGTTTCCCTGAAACTAATATGACTGGCATTGTGTATAAGATTTGTAAGGAACTAATTACAGACCTTCTAGGCTTGAACTAATCATTCCGACGAAAATTAGATCATGAAATACATGACTACTAGAATACGCTCAGTTAATTGAACATATTCATTAATGCTACTTTTTACAGTGCAAACTTATCTGCTGGTTTAGCTAAAGGTGGGATTAAACATAAACTTCACTCAAAAAGATTTCGTTTTCACACTCAATATTTAAGGGTGGTTTAGGTAAGCCATGGATTGAGTGACATTGGAAACCATTTATAAAAAAATAGCGATTGGGATTGACAATTAATTATATAGCTCTTAGCGGTGGTGATGCGGATCCTTTTCTATCTAGTAGGCCTGCTTTTCGTTTCCCGTGTGACCGCTGTGACCTGCTATCCAAATGCGGTGTACTCTGTTTGTATTGGCCAGCTGGTGTAACATTTGTAGGCAGTCCCATACTAGCTCTGATGTGACTTCGTAGCTTCTGAGGGCTAGAAGAGCAGTTTTCCTGTTTGTTACTGATAGCTCTGTCAGTATTTTCTCTGAGGCAGAGTTCGATTGCGAATCCTTCTGCTTGAAATACAGAATTGTAAATGTCCACGCTGTGATATATATGGATATTGGTGTTGACTTCGTATACTCCAGCCCCAACGGTTTCTTTTTGTTCCCGAGTGTGAAGTGAGCCTATAGTTCTGGATGAAGTTGTAGATGGAAAGACTGTTGTCTACGAGATATATTTTCAGTTTCAGGCATGAGGCCTGTTCAGTTCTTTAAGAATGTCAGGGTGAATGAGCCTACAGCTAGCCTCATCCTCTGTGATGAGCTTGTAGGTATAGACCATAGCTTACTTCTTTATTTGTAGGTGAACAGGTAGAATGTTTGTGATGACTTCTAGTGCTGCAGTGGGGATTGTTTTCATTGCCCCTGTGATGTTGACACAAGCTAGGCTTGCAGTTTGTCGAGTTTGACTTGTGCAGTTGTTTTTTTTTTGTTTTATGCCAACAGACAGGGTATAGCGTAGGTATTCTTCTGGTGATGGCTGTGTATAGCCAATGAACTGTTGCTGGTCCATAAGGCGGTCCTGGCTTTGTCAATAGCGTTGTTAATATGAGAATTCCAGGTGAGTTTTTCACCTAGTGTTAGTGTTAAGGTGTTTGACCTCTTCTGAGAATTCTATAGTTTCACCGAAGAGAGTAGGTTTGAATAGTTTGTGTTTGTTACGACAAATGTGCTCTTTTTGGGATTGACATTTAGTCCAACCTTTGCGACAAGGTTGAGTACTCTTTGTAGTAGATCCGGGACTTTGTCTTCGAATTTTCCCTTAATAAGAAACCAATGTCATCAGCATACCCTTTCACGTAAAAGCCCTCGTTGCTAAGGATGACGATCAGTTCATTCATTACTATGAACCGTATGAACGAAGAGAGTACCCCGCTATGAAGGGATCATTTTGCAGCTCTGATTCTGATTTTGTCATTGTCCAGTGTAGCATTGATTTTCCTTTACATGTAGTATTATCTACGCCTGTGCTGAGGATGCAACGTTGTATTTCCATAAACTCGGTGTTGTCGAGTCACCTTCAAATTTCAAGAAAGCACCCGGTCGTAACCTTTTTCGACGAGGGATTTATTGATACGGATTGTTAGCTCCTGGACAGTATGCGTGGTTGATTTTCCTGGCTGGTATTGGTTACTGTGAAGGGGTTATCTTTACAATGAGTCGTTCCTTATATGTCTATCCAGTACCTCTTCCATGGTTTTCAGGAAAAACAATGTCAGACTAATTGGTCTGAAGGATTTGGCAGGTCTTCGGGCTGCTTTTTTGGGCTGGGCTGGGGCAACGTCGTCTTCTCCTGTTTTGTCTGGTTAGCCTGGTCTAGGAAGATATGCAGGTAGGAGAAGAGGAGATGATGAAAGACCTTATGAATTGAGTGTTGGTAAATTCGTAGTTTCTTTGGACAATTTTCTGCATATGTGCCATCTGAGTTTTTCAACACACCAGCAGTGATGTTAGGAGGACTTGAATTACTAAAATCGTTCGTTGTGTTGGAAATTTACGGTCGTGTTCATAGCACATATCCATAACCCCACGACGACCCACTTTTATTCTTATTAGGGTAATACGCCATTATTCCCATAAGCCATCATCAGACAACACGTAAATCAGAAAATCAGAAATCCGTGCAATAAGTGTCATTTTATGATAATTGACAGTTCACGGTGTATGATTTCTGATGCTATCGACTAGATCCAATTTGTTGCTAAACCAACTGCGACGATCAATCCAAAAAAAAAAAAAAAACTGTCTACAATTGGAAAAACACACACGCTCACATAATGACTTGCATTAGGTTCAAAGTGGAGTTCAAATGTGCACTGAACCCAGAAGTCGACAACTTATTGATGTCATTCGACAACTTTTGTCTTTAAGTTCGTGTGTTGACTTAGACTAGACTCTCTGTTTGCACACCTTAAGAACCATGTTACGAAGCTGAGAAATGAGTTCGAAAACTGCCCGAATCACCATCTTTAACTACCTTTACTAGACGCCCCAGAAGTGTACCCGTTCTACGCCACTCTCTCTAACTTAGGTTAACAGACTACCAATATTTTTACATTAACCTGGATTCCATTTGTAAGTAATCATTCCAAAAGTCTATAGACTGACTGATTGTATCGTTTCAATTAGCAAAGCGCCACCACCGTATTCAACCATTTGAACGATTTGAAAGACGTATTGACACCTCAGTTCACAACTCTCGACTATTAGCAGGCTTTTCATACCTACATTCTATCTACGTCATCAAATTTCTGGGGGATTTTTCAGCATTTGAAGTGCAAGGAAAACTCCCGCTCATTCAGATGATTTCACATAGTAACCGTGTCGTGTTTGAAATTGCCGAATCATTTGATCTCACTCCATGATAAGTTGTTTGGAACGCTTACGTTTTTCATGATCATTGTCAAGGCCTTTTGGGGAAACAATTTCCTCGGCACATTATTGAGGTTCTGCCTCGTTGGCGTTCGGTGAGATAAAAGTCAGATTCTCGCGAGTTATTGGCTTACACGAGGAAAACTAAAAACGATTTCGACGCGCATGAACGGCTTTGTTTATGTTCACATTTTATTGGCACAGCCGTGTTGTAAGTGTGCTTTGTGATTGTTTTTCCGGTAAGCGATCAGATCTAACCTGTCGGACATTTCTACTTAACAACTCTGGCCGACAAAGTTAGCAGGAGAATTTAATGATTACATGGCTAATTGAATTTCTTAGGCCTAAACAATGAGGGAATGTAATGGTTATGTGGATGAAAAGATGGAGAGAAGAACTCACATATGAATTCATTTGATCCTTGGGACCCACCATTTTGGTCTGCATTCGTTGTGATACTGTATGAGGAGCATTTAAATCCATCGTTGAAGTAAACATGATCGGAGGCCGGATTAGTCTTCATGGTGAATGTCCGTGAGAGGTTCCTTTACAGGACGCTACTGCTCACGCTGTCCTCCTTTGCGGGGAGTGAACTGGGTTCTGGTTTGTTTAATCAATTATGGAAGTTTCTGAAATGACACAAAGAAAATAATTTTTATAATATAATATAATACGATTTCTTCTTAGCATTTATTCGTAAAACACGACGACCACATGGACATCTTTGATTATAATAAAAACTTGTTTTTACATCTTTGATTAATACAAGATAGTTTCATTTTAAAGAAAAGAAAATGCTACTGACGCTTTCTCGTGTTCAACATTAATTCTGATTAAATAAAGCGTCATATATTGTCATGATAGTGTGTTGTTAATCTGAAAGGACTAATTAAACTATTCTCCAGTCATAGCACATCTTCACGGATGGATCGATGATGGATGTTGGCCTCTCTGCCGAGGGTATAAACATCCTGTTTTCTTTCCGATTACCGAACAAGGCTATAGCAATCAAGAAAACTCTGTCCTGGCTAAAAGACAATATTATATCCAGCACAGATATCGTTATCTGTTCTGACAGCCAGGCAGCGATCAAATTTGTGAATTAACTCTCATTCCTACTCTGAGGCTTCCCATAATTGCCACCTATCCTTATCGAGATGGCCAAGTAAGACATTCCACAGAATTGCGAAGCGGACGAACCCGTTAAAGAGATACAAGCTCTGTACTCTGGAAATCGTAGAAGGTCCGCTGGCACAGGATGCCTTATTACCAAACAACTCTGAACTACGCTCGACCTTAAACGATCCCTCAGTTTGAGTAGATTGAGCAGGCCGAATCTTAAAACGCTCATTGGTATTCTAACAGGGCATTGAGCCTTTGGAACTCACGCCTCGAGACTAGGCCTTCCCTCCAACAACTTCTGGAGAAGCTGCAAGAGACGAGGCAAATCCATGGCACTAAGGGACGCGGCATTTTTCGAGTGCCTGCCGTACATGAGGATGTGCCACTCGAGCTGAAAGACCAAAGCGTTACCGGCGTTACGAGTACCGATCAACATTTTTGCTGATAGCTAAGCTGCAATAAAAGCCATAGAATCAGACATTCTGACACCGAAGCTGGTTGGACTTTACAGGCAAAGCATCTTTGGAGAAATCGGTGACCCTCTGACCGTCCTCTTGGGTACCGTGGCATACTGGAATCAAAGGCATTGAAAAGGCGGTCAGTCTCGCGAAGAATGGCTGGGAACTGGGAGAAACCCTGGTAATCCATGTGCGCATACGGCACTCATCTCCACAAAGAAGAAGCTAGAAGACGAAGCACTGGATAAATCCGGTACTTACTGGCTCAGAAGCAAGAAGAGATCAATCTTATTATTGATCGGTATTAGTCGCAGAGACGTACGTACGCTAATAGGAATCTGGTCAACGTGCAATGCGACTGAATATACCGCACAACGATTTTTGCAGAAGCTGGAAAGATAAGGAAGAAACGGAATCTATCCAATATCTGCTCTGCGAATGCCCAGCCCTAGCAATGAATGAAGGTATTTTCGAGGTAAATAGTTCTACTCAGAGCTAGAGGACTTAGGCGGTGTCAGTTCGAAAAATGTCCTAGGATTCAAACATAAATCTGGCTGGTTTTAGTACTGCAGTAGGTCGCACGGTAGCTCAACACAAGCACAGCAATATGTATGTATTCGTTACTAAGTAACGAGTACCATCCAACGCAACGTTACTCCTCAATGTATATCGTTACTTTTATGGTATCAATACCTACACGTACTATCGGCGAAAGACATCGGTGCGTTCACTTTCTTCTCCTCTCTTCTGGTGTAATTGCCTCTATACTGTTTGTGGTGTGTTGTGCCACATAAAGCATCGATATGGTTAAATAGGATACCCTTTCCGTGCTGTGCGTATATTGTATCTCTCTTGAGTGCGAATAGCGCATTTAGAATTTGTTGTGTAGAACATGATTGTATCGCTTTGCGGGAGGTGAAAAGTGGACGTGGCAAAATTAAGAGATTGAGAGAATTAAGGAATACAAGTACCTTGGAGTTATAGTAATATAAAAACTCTCCTTTAAGTAGCATCTTGCGGAAAAATTAAGAGAAGCAAAAAACGCCATAAACTGCAGTTGGAAAGGAGAAATTATTAAAAAAGAAAGTTTTCGAAGCGGAAGTTTGATCTATTGTGTGTTACGAATCGCAAGTTTAGGGTGACACACTATATGAAGAAGTAGATAGATTACTGGGATATTTCATGAAAAAAGGTTTTAGACTACCAGAGAACACACTGAACTACATGCTTCACATAGAAACCGACTTACCGGCTTTGTACTCATTCACCGTGAAAATACACTTTATGTACGTCCTAAAAGCAATTTCACTCTCGATTATCGATTACCGCATGTTGTCGCAAAATATCTCCTTACAGTTTTCTAGAAAATGGGCTAACCTATGCCACGCACATGGCGTTACGCTCCCTGTAGATAATGTCGTCTCAATACAACAATCATTACAGGAACTACTAATAAAAATAGATACCGCCTGTAGATCTCTCTTTGAGCAGAAGGCACGACAAAGTCTGAATATATCGCACTTTTACCTCTGACCTAGGAGCAGTGATGGGACTTGGGAAATAAGTAATGGTGGCAGGTAAGCAGAGAAAAGGTGGAAGAAAAGTGGTAGCAAAGACAAAAAAGGTTTCCTTTTAAATTCACATATTTATTTGATGATGATATATAATATATGAATATGAATGAATATGCACAGTTACGGACAAAACAATGGGAGCCCGGATATCTTTAGTAGATTCCATTCCAAAACGCTGATGTCTGTATGCTGCAATTTTTTGATGGAGTATCTCCTTTGACCAACAGATCAATCCACATTCACTTTTGTCTCACCGGACTAGTGGATATTTTTTAAAATTTTGTTGCTTCTTATTATTATTATATTATTTCTATCCTGTGCTTTTGGTAAGGACCGGCGCTACTTTAGGATACATCTTGCTACTCTACACGGTTTTATGAAGAAATTTTGTGCTTCAAGTTTTCTTTGAATCATGGGCAAACCTTTGATGTGGTTATCATCCTTTAGTACTGTTTTGTAGGGTGGACTTTATTGCATTTAATATTTTGGTGGCTGTAGTGCATTAAAAATTACTTCAAAATTAAAATAAAAAATAACTCGTCACAAACCAAAAAATAAATTGGTTTAATTATTTTGCCGGGACCATTTTGTAGGTCGTTCTAGCGTACTGAACAATTTTCTCTATCCATTCATACATATATATATGTATATTTTTTGCTGAGAGTACCGTAAACAAAAAATGTGCAACATTTTAGGTTTCAGGGATAGTTTTCCATACCATCTTTAATAATTCGAAATAAGTTCCAATAAGACACATTGTCATCACCAGTCAATTCTATTATTTTTCATTCGCCTACATACATTAAGATCTTCAATATTCACTGTGTTTTGTGGAAACAAATCTTATAAGTCTCATAACTGGTGGGATTCTTCAAGCTACAACCTCTTCGGATCTCGGTATTTTAGAATTTTAATTTTAGCATCTATCAAACCAAATTTTTTCTCGAATGTTAATACATAATACATAAAAATACATATGTAGATTTAGAAGTAAGGACAATTTTTTATAGGTTTTGCAACATTGGAAAAAGTGGTGGAAATACGGCTTAAGTTGTAGAAGTCCATCACTGCCTAGGAGACATAAACTATTTTAAAGACCAACACAGTGCAGATACAATTTACTTTATCTTCAAGGCTCGGGGAGAGCTGGTATATTTAAAATTAAATGCCATGCCTCATAGAGCAGAAGGAAATGATGAGTGTGCTTTGTGTAGTCTTAGGACAAGAAAAGGCATTCACCACTTCTTGGGTGTATGTCCCATTCTAAAAGAATGACACGACAAAAACACTCTGTCGTGCTGTCGTATACAGAAATTCTTGCTGCACATAATGGAAACAACTGGAGGGCATTGTATAGTAGGGTTAGATCAGGTTAGGTAGGGGGCCTGCTAGTGCATTCACCAGCAAACTGATTGACTACTCCGGTGATGGTACCGTTAATTTGATTCCAACGGCAAATGGTGATTGGACCAGATTTGAAAACCAGATAAAATCGTATTAACTTTGTCGGGGATCCCGCTTACCAGGGGCAGGCACTCTACCAACTGCATTCCTTTGGTATATGCTACTCTTGAAAATGTTAATTTGTTTGACGTTTGATTATATTCAATGAAAAGTGTTCTACCAAAAAAAAGGCGATTGTTATTTGTATGGTTCATTTTTGTCCCAATTTTGTGATCCTTTCATGTGATCATACTGCCAGTATAAATGTTTTCTACATGTAATTAATAAAAAAAAGTAGATATTCATGTCTACCTAAATACTTTCTTCAGTTGTTGTTGGACAACGAAGAGGGAGGTTCCAAAATCAGAAGTATACATTTTAACATAAATATGTCAATTTCGAAGGACGTAACACATGTAACTGGTAACTATATTAAAGTAACGAGTGTTCAACGTATGTGTACAATTTGTCGTTACTCTTACAGGTCAGTAGGTACAGTGAACACAACACGTTTGTCTAAGTGAACCGTGGTCAGTAGGCCGTCAGGGAACTCAACTTACCTACCTACAGATAACCTAAGAACATGTAATAATAGTAAAATTATCAATGATCAATAACTCAATTCTATGGTAGTAATTTTTTCCCGTGTTTTATTTCAATTTAAAGTTCTCCACCTCTAAAAACAAACACACTTTGGGAATTAGCCCTTGGTATTAACAGGCTGTAGCCCCACCCATATGATTACTTGCTTGTCAACACAGCCACTTTTCAAAGTACTTTTATAGCAGGAAAACAATTAACATTTCATTGTTCAGAATATTCTTTCGCTTCAAAATGTGAATGCACTTCAAATGTAGAGTGAACTCTCGCCCTCAAAGGTTTCCATTGCTCCACAATTGTAATCTGTGTCTGTTTTCCAATTATACACAATTACAAGTGTAAATTACACTTTAGCACTTTTGTAAATTGCGAATTCCACAATGATCACTGAACAATTGGCGATGTTTCCCCACCAAGTTAACACTGTTCAATTTGTACAATTGGATGCTTAAACTTACTTGACTCAACCGGGGGTACGTTCCCGAGGGTATAAAGAAAGTAATAAACCACTTTTCGAAGCAAATCAAATAAAAAGAGAATATTAGTTAACACCTTTCACTTGAGAGGTTTCAAATGAACCACACTGATTTCATTCAGTTCTGATCGCGATGTTGACGCACTCACTGTTCACACCGAACTGCACTGAACCTGGCATGGTTTTCCACGTTTTGAGGTCTCTTGTGTGATTTGGGTTTCGGGTATCACCGGTCTCGCTAGGAGATAAGACGGATGGTTTGTCTGCACAATTTTTCACATGGTCACTTCACGAATTACGTTTTAATTAACCACAAATCTTTTGCACAATAATTGTGTAAATTAAAACACTTCCGTCAAAAATATCAAAAACAAGGGACATGAATTGGGTGTTTGGATGTCAAGTCGTGGCAATGGGAGCTCAGTTTCCGTCGCTCTGGCCGTTCGAAGCAGCGATTAAGCGCAGCAACAAGCCTTCACAAAAGGGAACACAACTGAAATGAATTCAAAACAAATAAACCGATGTCTAGCTGTGATTTTGAGTGAATCGTTGTTAGAAACTCACTATAACCATGTTAATGGCATACGATCCATGTAATCTCTAAGACGTTTGATCCGCCGCGCCGCCCAATATGAACATATGTACGAGTATGTGCGTTGCTCTCACTAGAGGTCTAGAAGTCTCATGGAAAATTCCATAAAGTAGGTGAATGCATTCAGGTTTCGTTCAAATTATCGCAGCCCATCCCTACTGTCCTGGATGTTCGGATGTGCACGTGTACTTCATTAAAGACAGGTTATCGCAGCCGACATTTAGGTCACTGGAGAATTTGTTGCTGGGATTTAGGAATGAACACTAATTACTTGTGAATGTGTTTTATGACTAGGTAGATGCACCTATTGATTGTGACAAATTTATTGATCTGAAAAGTGTGCTTGTTGGGATGTGAAGGAGATTTATGGTAGGTACCTAAGAGAAATAGTTTCTAATATACGACTTTGCTTTGAAAAAAACACATGTTCTCAAAAAAGAAGAAATCAAAGAGATTTTAGCGATTTAACAAACAGGAGTGAATTCTTACTCACTCGTGAGCGCCAAAAGGGTGTAACAAAGACATTTTGAATTACAATCTTTGTCTGCGAATTAGCGTTGCTGGATAAGTTTTTATTGAAGTGCCACAACTGCTAGCAAAAAGTGTAATTTTAAGGCCTTGGTGGCAGCACAAAAGGAAATATACCAAACAAAAATGTTTTTATGCATTTTGATCAATTTTTCAAAATGTCAAAATAGATTACCATAAGCCGAAGCATGATGTTTTAAGATCATTGTCGACGATCGTACGAAAGTAATTCAGATGTCAAGACTAGATCACGACTAGATCCACGAACTCCCGCAAGTCTGTGCGCGACATCGCTTATGTCGAAGAATTTGATAAGATGAGAGTTATACTACAAAATCCGTATTGCCATGAGAATTAGAAACGCCGAAATATCGACTTGGGTTTTACTTCTCTCACTCGTTAAAATTCCGACCCGATGTAAAACCTCTTGCTGCTCTAGACGCCGAAAGATATAACTAAACTATTTATATCATGTCAGAGTAGTACAAGACTATGACAGTAAAGTCGTGTCAGACTGAATGACGCGTTAGCTTTAATCTTGAATCATTCCCGCGATTTGGGTCTAATGCACTAGCTCTAACCCACCACGGTGGCTTAAAGCAGCATCTGGGGAAGCTTCGCACTCAAGAGATATGCGGGCCGACCTTCATGAGAAAATATGTGAGCATTCAATGAGCAATAGTCGATTAGAAGACAGAGCATAACTCTCACTTACTTACTTAGATACAGTTCGGGGTGAACCTGGGCTTCAAATAACAAGCCTATCCAGCTTGAACGGTCCTTAGCTAGCTGCCTACAGTTACTCCCTCCACGCCGGTTGAGATCCCCTTAAACTTGTGCGCTCCACATAAGGCGGGGTCTTGCTCTACTGCGTTTTCCACCCGGGTTAGGTTCGAAGAATCTGCGGGCAGGACGCATTGGTTTCCATTTGCTTTACATGTCCTAGCCATCTCAAGTGGCTGATGACACAGTTTTTTGACCATGTCAGTGTTCAGGAACAATTTGCACTATTGTGACACCACAGTTCGTGGTTTAATCTCCTTCTCCAGAGCCCGTCAACGCATACGCGACCATATATTTCCCGAAGAATTTTTATCTCAAATCCGAGAATCGAGGTTGTCCTCATTCGCTTTTGTCAATGTCCATGCTTCAGCGCTATAAAGTAGGACTGGGATGATCCTTAGTTGTTCAGGATAGGCCCTGACTACTCAAGTGCCATCTCAGCCCAAAGAAACAAGAGTAATTCTTCGTTTTATCTCTGCCGAGGTGTTGTTAAGGAAGGTAGACGAAGTTTTGCGTCAAGGTTATCGTACTCTACACAGCCCATTCAGTAATCCTCCCAGCTTTGAAAAAGCCACCAGAGCCATCAATTACAAATACAGGTTACGCAAATGTCATTTATTTTACACTTAGAATCGTTTTGGGAGATTGTAGAACAGACGAAGTACTGGTCTAGTAAAGTACAAATCACCATCAGTAGCTATAATTTCAAGGAGTAGTAAACTAAATTAGTTAGTCCTGCTTTACGTAGCCGAAAGGTTTGCGATAGGCAAACAAAGCAAAAATGATTCTTGGTGCCTTCGAAAAAAAAAAAACATTCCTCTCTGGGGGAAGAGAAATGGAGAAGAAGACAAAACTCCTAACCCTGTGAGATGTGCTTGCCTACATCGAGCTCATGGACAACAAAATTCCAGTAAAGAGGGTCTTTGAATGCGAGCCTCCTAGTTCGAGAAGGAGAGGAAGACCGAACCTCTGGTACCGCCAGTCATCGCGGACTCAAGACAGCTGGGTCTTAACGACTGGAAGCAGCATACTCAGGTCTTCTATAGATGCTCGGACCATCCGAGGATCACAGACATGAGAAGTAAGTAATTAAAGGATTTCGTCCACTTCGTGGAAATGCACAAATGACATCCTAGTGAAGATCCATCGTAGAATCGCCCTTGGCAACCGGCGATACTACGGCGATACTACTCTAAGAACACAACACTTGCCAAGCCAGCTACTCGCTGTCGAAATTGGGTGAAAACCAATATTGCAAAGCTGTCATCGAAAAAAATCCTTCCTGTCGGAGAATAAGGAGAAGTGCTCATTTGTGCAGTATCAAAGGAAGGTAAAAGCTCATCAACTATACTGAATCGGCCACTCACCAAAGCAATAGCTAAAATGGTCTTCAAATCGAATCCTTCTGGGTCAAAGGGTATAAGGAGTTATTAATCAGTTTTAGACACTTCAGGTTAACTACAGGTTCACTTCTGTTTATATCGAATGGGAAAAAAGTCTGAGTAAATCTGAGTATTCTGAGTAAAATATTTCTTACGTCGTACTATATTTACGCGAGATATCTCAGAAAGGCGTTGTGAGTATGTGCGCCGATTCCCATGCATAGGAACCTACCAATGTCTAGGTTAAATTTTCGGTATGATTTTCATATTTCTTGGCTTCGCCTCTCTGGAGTCACTGAAAATACTCAGAGAGTGCCTCTCAAACTTAATGGGCACTGAACTGTAGCTGCAATCGCACAGCACGAGTTGTTGTTATTAGCAAGGCCCAGGTTCACTACAAGCCGCCATATTATTATTGTAACCACGACACAGTTCCGAAAGAGTTCTGCTTAATGATCTCAAGTACTTTGTTGACGTTCTGGCTAAGTAAAGAACCTGTTACCGGCCAAATCCCTTCGATGAAGTAAATCATTGACAGGCATTTGTAATTTGTTTCTCAAATGCAGTCCGACTTTGAACATGTTGCGATTTCGTGAATGATTTATGACAAAAACAAAGAAACCTCTACGACCAAAATATCCGGATTTATTGTTCAGGATTGCCAATTTCTTACGTCAAATATCTCGATTTTGTTTCCTTTTCGTCTCGTCTCGCCTTTAAGAGAGTCTGTTATCAAACACCGATCTCGTGATCATTCTCAATTTAATTGCTTCTCTCGACTTTGTTTTTATGTCTAGAATTTATCATCACTAATCACTGGCATTACTCTGATATTAAATTGCGGCCCGGCAAATTCCGAAGAGTTTTTCCAACCCGGACTAGACGCATATTCATAGATTCATACGTGCTTCAGCGGCCAATTTGACATTCTTTAGAATCCATCTCGAGCACTTGACCGGTTTTCTTTTTTTGGTAAAATTTCACGGAAGTCTCAAACAAATCGCGGCTCTTCTACCCGAAGTAAATCAACCCGCAAAAAATCTCTCAGACAGTCAAGTGCCATAAAGAATGCAATTAAAGTGAAATAGTTAAATTTGAAATATTCACACATAGTATAAATATGTTAATCGAGAAAAAGAAGCAGAAACACTTGCAAGATCATTCGAACAGAGACCTGTTCTCAGTAAGTCGAGGAAGCTACGATAAGCCGATGTGGTGTATGTGGCTGTGTGTGAATGGTTTCAATTAATTCCGCTCATACCTGTAATTTGGGTTAAATTAATAGATGCCTGAGGTAAGTCGAGATGATGAATTGAATGAAAATGACTTACGACACGACACACAATCAACACCTCCCTCGTTGGAACCTGTTGCATGTCGGTTCATAGGAATCAAAATCACACATGGTCAACAAGTTCATGTAAGGGATCTTGCCAGTTCTACTACCTAGCACTTGTTAAATAAGAAATCCGACAACAAACGCAACTGCAAGTATGATTCATATGCGGAGATTGACAGTTTGTTCGAATTGTTGAATGCATCTTTGATTATACAGTCGCTGTCAAGACGTGGCTTGGTTTATTTTTCTACTTCGCTTCGTTTGAATTGTTGAAAGGAAGCCTGTAGCCGGACGTTGATAGACAAGATCCTGGGGTGGTCGAAGGGGATGTGTTCGTGGGGAAAGTCCCCGTATAAAAGGTCTGTTTGTTGTTTGCTGTTTCATGGTCTGATCTGATCGATATTCCAATTGTCAGTGGATTCTCAGAAAAGCCTTAACCATTTGTTGCTTCGTCTAGGCACCAACCTTAACATTCTCTTCTCTCAAGAAACTCAATCAGCATTACATTTCGCATGTGGATCTCATAATTTCGTTTAATCTAAAGAAATCAATAATTTCAACGCTTCAGCCGATAAATTTCCCAATAAACTAACACCCCCCTACTCATCGAAACGTAAAGATAACAATCGAATTTGCGTCAGACCGCACGGCCTACATTCCAGCGAAAAGATTTGATAGATATCTCGAAAACCCAATGAATGCTATACCACGCTTGCAACCGACGACAACGATGATGACCTAGTGGTTGGTTATATGTCGAGCTACGTTGCCAAGCAGTGCTCCCAAATTTATTGGTATCCTCAACCAGCAAGCGACACAATACTAAACATACCAAGTCAATTAAATATGCATCTCTCAATATTCACGTAATTCGCTGTCACAAGCTCTGCTCACTGATCAAATGGACATCTTCGACAGTTAAGCCGCACATACAGCTGCACTGTTATTCAACGAAACACCAAGGGTCAACTTCAACTTGGCTGTGTCCGCAAACTATGCGCCGTTCAATCGATCAACGTGTTCGAAGACGCTTCGTGCAAAAGATCACCTGTGTAGGAGAAACCTTAAGCCTTGAATATTATCCGGTATTCACGAAATGCAATGCCATCACACTAAACATTAACTGATACAAATGAAATCAATTCAAGCTGTCAGAGTGACAGGAGACCATAAATAGCAATTCCAGATGGATGGCGTGTGGCGCACAGCGTCTGCCATTTGGTCAATTAAAATTGAAAATAGCACGCGTTGCTTCCGGCTTTGCTTGGAGTATCGCGCTTTTTTGTGTATTTTTTCGTTTCTTTTTAAATTTTGCGAACGCATGTCGGCGAGTCCATTGAATGATTAGTCTACGTTGGCTTTCCTTAAATTGAATTAAATCAGACACTCAACCTGACTCAGCCCTGGGGTCGTTTTTGGAGAAGACGGTTTGTTGGTTGCTTATTTTTGTTTGCTTTCTTCTCTATTCGTTTAGTGTGCAGCCAGCGGCTGGCTGTTTGTGGCAGTTCGTTGCTCAATCGCTCGCTTGGATGTTCAAGTGGATGAATGGTTTCAAGTTCAAAAGCTCAGACACTGAACTAATTTTTGAAGTGGTTAATGATTGTTTAGTTTAGCATTAAGCTTGTCAAATCACTGAAAAGCTTTTATTTTTGCGATGGCAATTCATTCACTTAAAATCAAAATTTGCATAATATGTTAAAGAGAGTCTTAAGAGAGACAGATTGACAGATATTCACACAACCTTCATGGAATAAAATAAGAGATATGTATGGGAGGTGTGCTCAAAAAAGATTTGACCACGCGACGCGGTCGGTGTATGGCAATGAATTTAAATTATTTCAGTTCACAAATGAATAGATAACTGCTGATAGGTGGTGTGCACTAAAGTGATAGGCGTAGTTTCTGATCGCTGTTGTAGAGGTAATGGTTGTTGGGAAATCTACCGTCCTTGCAGAGGTTGCAGATAATGTCGACAAATCCCCATTACCTTGTCATCTGTCCACATCTTGGAGCAACCAGGGAGGAAATGCAGAATAGGCTGTCGTTCAATGCTGTCAAAAATTGTCTGGTATAAGACTTGGTGCGACTATAAAAATAGTAAGAGTCTTCAGGACAGAGTAGCATCTCAATCAAATTATGTAGATTTTCAATAAAAAACAACACATCACAATGATTGAGACCTAGCGAGAGAGTAGGTATGGATTCTTCAAGTGGGACATTGACAGCACAACCGACCCAGGGTTTGGCAGGCACTCTAACATAAGACCACTGCTAACTTCAAGGTAATTGAGGTAAAGAACAATTTTATGTCCAACACTCAATGTCCTTTGCCTCAAACGTAGAGACATATCTTGCCAACTGTGTGCGCTTGCTAGTTTGCAAACGTGATGGACTCAACGTTGAGCCGCTAATTCTTCAAACCGAAAGGGCTTTGCTTCTATCGTCGCATTAATTTCTCCATCACCTCGACTTCCGTTGCGCACCTTAAACACGATTCCAACAAATAGGCGATCGCTTGGCAGACTCGAGACGAGGTTCTTGAACCATGTCCAAGAAACTCACACGAGTGGGTAAGCTTGGGCATAATTTTTGATGAGTTAAAGTTGATGGCGGACTTATCACATTTAACTTTCTTAAACACAATAGACACTGTAGCGTTTCACAAAATTGCGAACTCTTTAGAAAGATTACTCTTCCCGGTAGAAGATCTGCCATACATATCAATCACTTGCAAATCATCTATGCTTGGTCCAACAACAACTTCTGCAGATGTTGCAAAAGGAGGAAGAGCAGTATTATTGTTCGCCTGCTGTGCAGCGCCTACTCTTTTCCCAATGGAAGGGAATAGGGAATTAATAATAAAATAATATAATATGGGTGGCGCCACAGCTCATAGAGGTACAGGGTCTAGCTTCTAAGCAACCACTCGTGTTGTTCGTGCTATTGTTCTCTCACGAGTGGAAGGGATCTACAGTTTTAAGCCGACTCCGAACGGCCAAGTTTGAGAAGCTTTTTCGACACAGTTATTATTCTTTGAGCATTGTCAGTGACTCAAAAGACCACATAGGGGATTACTTCTTCAAAAAACTGGCCGAGCTAAGAAGCATTAATATCAGCTGTGATCGCCTCTTTATCAGAGACACCATCTGGTTTGTGGAATCCAGATCTGCGTGATGATGCGACTGGCATACCCGGGCTTGATGGTCACTGCTGGCAGTCAGCACCTTAAACGTAACCTAACCTAAAAAATGTTAAACAATATATTTTTGGTTGCCTTGAAAATTTTTAATAATTTTATTTGTGCCTTCAGTTGCGTTCAGTCTGACTATATTTTTGTTTTTCTTTTTCAAAGAAAACCACTCTACAGTTATAGGTTGCTACCCTGAGTTAACAGTGAACATGATTTTACTCCAATGCAGTATTCATCTTGAGACCACTTCTACATTGCAATCCATGGACCACTGACTCTCGAAACAGCACCTATAATCTTGCGAAGAACCAAAACCCTTGCTTGAATGAATGGTGTCAAAAGACGACGATCGACAACATTTTCGCACATCTACGAGGGTGTTAGGATAAATCAGTGACTTGCAAGATAACCCTCGGTTTGCATATAGGATATATTTCTGACATACTGTTTGCTTGTGAAATTTGGCCAAAATGGAGTACCGAATCATTGAAGCGTCCTTCAGGCAGAGACTATAGAGATCAACGAGACTCAGTCCTTCCTTAAGAATATGCTTGAATTTTCGCTTACCTTTTGAAGGGGTGGCCAACTAATACCGCATCCTTCTTATGTGGTTTGCTAGACTCTGTTAATTTCTATGAAATATCACCTCCCATTCAAACACAAGACAGAGCTCACATTTTTTTTAAATTTTTACAACAAATCGTAGACGGTCTGAAGACACTTCGTAACTTACAAGGAAACAAATCTTAACTAAAGTTATTTCTAAAACCTTAATTAGTTACTTATCAGGCCAACGGCCCTTGGCGGGTCAGAGCCTGAGCTAAAGCTGCCTTCCATCGTTGACGCTCCTGGGCACGCTGCTTCGATATTCCTCTCATTCTCGAACCAGAAGACTCGGATTCGAAGACCCTTTTAGGTGGAGCGTTGGTGTTGATGCGCTCGATGTAGCCGAGCCAGTGCAGTCGACAAATTTGTTCCTTTCGGACTACATCTACATCCTGGTACAGCTCGTAGAGTCCTCGGTAATGTCGTCTCCTACATTCACCTTCGTCGCAAACAAGACCATATATCTGCCGTAGAATGTCTCTTTCGAAGGCACCAAGAAATTGGCTCCACAGTTTTGTTCTTACTTATCGTTCAGCTATCGGCTCCACATAGCAGGACTGGCAAAATAAGAGTTTTATATAGCAGGACCAAAATTAGTCCTTCGAGTAAGGAGTTTTGAGACCAGTTGTTTTGACAACGGTTGCCAAGGGCGATGGTACTTCAGATCTCCACTGTGTTGTCATTCGTGGAGTTCACGTTTGCCCCGAAGTAGACAAACTCCTTTATTACCTCGAAATTGTAGCTGTCGATCGTTATGTTTTGACCAAGGTGGTGTGTGACGGAACGTTTCTTTTAAAACCTCAAGGAGTTAAATTAGGCTGAGCCGACCAGCACGTAGCACACTTAGCATTTGAATTACCCTTTTATAAACGTCTTCGAGTTGGCACTCCTAAAAGGAATGTATCCACTGTAGACCATCTCTAATTCTGAAGCGCGGTCAACTGAAAGGAAAGCCACTTTGGAGCTACTACTTCAGAGTGGTATATAAGCCGTAAATTGAAAAGCAGTATTCAAAGATTAACGTTAGCACATACTATATAGAAATAATAAAATATTCGAGGATATTGACAAATTATATTTAGACTTCGAGCCTGGGTACAAAACTCTTATCCCAGACAGTTAGTAAGGCAATCTGACAACCTGGCTCAAAAACAGAGGAAGGCACCGGACTACGGGCATTCGCGACATCGCCGGATATATCATTATCCCTGAATGAACCCGAAAAACGGGTATCCATCGCTATTTACATAAACAGTGAGGTAGCCATTAAGCCTCTGGATACACCAACAATTAAATCCAAGATGGTAAGACTTTGCCGTCTATCTCTAGAGAGATAGCGGTTAGATGCAACGTCATCCCATGGTGAGTCCGTGGGCATAGTGGCTTTCCAGGCAACCTAAGAGCCGACAACTTAGGGACAGGTCGTGAGGACATCAGGACGTCTCATATCCCTCACTTCAAGTATTGAACACCTTGTTACTTACAGATGTCATATATCGGTACAGTAAATCGGAGATGGAAGGAATTAGATACTTAGAGGATTTCGATGCTTATTTGGCCTTCAGTAAATCCAAACAAAACAAATACGATCTTAAAACTAAACAGGAATGAAAAAACTAAACAGGAAAAATATTGTGGGCATTGCCTTAGGCCACTGCGTTCTTCGAATGCAAGAAGAATGGGAATTTCCCACAACGACTTCTGCAGAAGCTGTAGAGACGAAGAGAAAACTACGCTCCACTTCCTCTGCACATGTCCAGCCCTTGCAATAACAAGAAATGATATACTAGGCATCTACTTCTTCAGCAGTTTAGAGGAAATGTCACACTTTAAGATTCAGGACTTAGGCAAGTTGATCAGGAAAACATATCGGCTGGAGATAGGCCACCGAGCAATGATACACACATGGATCCAAATAGGATTTAAGTAAGTCACAACTGCTACAGCTGTGACAATCACCTTAACCTAACCTAAGACGACTGAATGGCTCAGTGGGTTAAGTACCTGCCCTTCGTTACCGGGGTCCACGGTTCGAATCCTAAGGAAAGCAAAGTTAGTACGCTTTTATCTGGTTTTCAAATCTGGTCCACCACTTGCCGTTTTGATCAAATTAACGGCACTATCACTGCAGTAGTCGATCAGTGGTAGAAGTCTGACTGTGGGTATGCAGATGGACCAACATAGTCCAATTGGTGAATGCACTTGCAGCCCCCCTACTTAACCTAACCCAACCTAACTTAGTTCACGTAGAAGCATGGGACTATCCTCTCTGCAGTCAGTCACTGGTACGTCTTTATCTGTTTGTCGCACTGGCCATTAATGTGATCAATTTATGCACAGTCACCTTGCACCATAGAAATCGTGGTCTAGCTTATTTTGTTTTGTCTGCAAGATCCGAAAATGGTTCTTTGGTTGCTATGAATTCACACAAAAAGGCTTGGCCGGAGTCTCTTACATTCTCAGTTTATCTCTAAATGTTCGTGAAAACAATCTGATGAAAAATATCTCAAAATTAATGAAATATAATTTTCAACAGAGCCTTTAACGATTGATCATTCAAATCATACTCAAGGTGCGTGACATCGATTGATTAAGTTGCTACGTGGACCGATAATAATCCACAAAAGTGGGAACATTAACAAAGGAACAGTTAAAAGAACTGCCGATTCACTTGCAAAACGTAACAAAGATCAAAGCGTGTCTCGCAATAATTTGATTCAAGCATAGCACGTTCAGTTTTTAAACAAAATAGGCACGCAGTGATTGGTTCACTAGAATATAATGTCACGATATGAATGCGAAACGAGGCAATAAATAAAAAATTGACACACTATCGTATGCAGATTATTGTAATAAATTATGTCTACATGTGATAAGTATACGCTAGCGTGTCTGAAATCCTTCGGAACTTAGCTCCGTGCTGTAACCGGGTCTAGAATTGATGTAAGTCTTTAAGTGCTTAGTCACCAGGTATGTGGAATAACCAACTTCCCTCTCAGGCAATTTCTTGATTAACTTACCCTGCACGGGGTTTAGAACTTTCGATTCGCAAGCCTCTTCTTGGACACTGTAGGAATCATAATGAGCGCGTGGGTTATACCGAAGACCACCAGCAGATTGGCGTCGCTTGGGACAAAGCTTCAATTAATTCTATTTGTTGCTTATTAAAGCGATAGGCTGGAACATTACTGAAAAAATGTAGCAGCTAAAATAAATGTCTCATGGAGGTTTGAATTTGCAATTTGACTTGAAGGTTTCAACAAAAAATAAACGAATCAGCGTCATAAAGCTCAGTCTGATGTTAATTGACGCAGGCCGTATCGAAATCATTAGTAAACTTGGGAATCGACGCACATACGCACTAAGCTTCGGGCGGCAGTTTTGGCATACTGAGCGGAAAGCAGGACGATAAATAGAACGATAGGACAGTACATAGCTTAAAAGAAAAAAAAATGAATCCGTCATTTGGTCCACGAGTGATAATAAGGGAGAAGATGTACGATACCATGAGTTCAAAAAATCGGTCAAATGTGTGTATCAGGCCAAGATCCCGCGACTATACCTTCTCTTATATCCCTTCTGGTTAAGAAAATTCGAACTATCCAGTTCGAGGAGGACAGGGACCCTATCCAAGTCATCGCTGACCCAAGGTAATAAGTTGGAGCACTGTGCGCAGGAAATTGCAAGGATGGAATGGGGCATTAGCTCAGGCTGAGTGCCATTATGGGTCTTTGAGAAATCAGGAGCAAATCGGAACTCTCAACAGCCATGAACTGTACTCGATTTGGAATTAGATCTTGTTACATTTCGTTGCTACACTTGGCATATGCGACATCTCCCGATATTCTGGTACACGATAGCGGGATAAGCTTTTCTCATGTGATGAGACAATTATTTAACTTACGACATATCAAATATCCTGGATGTGTAAAATTCCACACACTGGACGCCTAAGTACACAAGGGAGGGTGCACTGAAGTAAGAGACTCTCCGGTATACCTACGGCCAACAGCAACACCAACGAGGTAGAGGCCATCAAAGAGATAGTTAAAATTATTTTATTCTCCTACCACCCCCGACAAGAGGAAACTTTCAACCGAAGAGGTATACTAAAATCCACTGCAACGGAAAACAAGATCAGCGCAAAAGTGGAGATAGTACCGGGCTAGGAATGCCATGCGTTCTCTTTTTGGAAAACGTGTCCTCTTTTTAACTTCGGCGAGGAACGTCCAACAAAGTTTTAAGAAATTGTCGTATTTTCTAAACAAATAATTGTATGTTTGAAAATAAGAAAAATCTTCGAAATCAAGAAAAACATAGCCAATACAAAAACATAAAATGAAACAGATCTTATTTTGACTGCCCTGTGTCAACACTCTAATTGTCAAACTGCTTTTTTGTTTGAGATCATAGACCTAGCTTTAGTTTTCATTTTGTCCTAATTTTTAAGGCAGATGATGTCCTTCAAAGTTCGGGATTTTCGAACTTTTTGTCCTATGCTAGCATAGGATATACCTACAAGAAGACGGGAAGAGAAGAAGCTTCTGTAACGAAGAGAGGGACAAGCAGAAAATACGGGAATGTTATAAAAAATTCAAATGCCTGACTTAAGGAAAGACACGCAGGAAATTGTGAAGGTAACCTCGTAACAGCCCCGCAGAGAACAGTGAATGCGCTTAAGAGGCACTTCTTCTAACAGCTGCTTAAAAATGTCAACTCCACTCGACAAATTAGTCCTCGCTTTGAAGAAGTTGGCACAGCCATTAAAATACTTAAGAACAGTAAAGTCGCAGCCTCAGATGGCTTATCAAGTCAGAGGTATTGAAGGCCTGTAACTATGTGCTGGTAGGGAGCATGCCCCAGATCATCTGCAGAATTTGAGAAGGCGAAACCTAATAAAATATCAGCTCTATATCAGCTCCTCTTGCAACTACTAAAGATACTAAAGAGGTGTATCCCTGCTCAACGTCGTGTATATGATCCTGTATAACGTACTATGTGGACGTCTAAGACCGTTTTGCACCAAGCTAATCGGCAAGTACTAGTGCGGCCTCCGACTGGCAAATCGACTTTAGACCAGGCAGATCATGGAGAAGACTAGCAAGATTCAAATCGATACACATCACCTTTTTATCGAATTTAACGCCCTCATATGGCAGCATTCATCGCAAAAATGATATTCGATATGTGCGTTTCGCAGATGACACCAACATCGTCGCGGATTCCCGGTGTGCCGTACTGGAACCAATCAGTCAATTGAAGAAGAGGACAAATCAGTTGGTCATATGGTCAATGAGGATTCGACGAAGTATATGCTGTCGGATAGATAGATGTGACTGGCAACGCCCTCATGGGTATTTGCCTCACTTCGACCTTTAGGGTTCGTTGTGATGTCACTATTCGGCTTTTCTCGTCACTACGTACACCCACTACACTCTTTCTCACTTGCCTTTTTGGTGTGTGTAATTTTACCTATAACCAGTTGGTGGTTTTAATGAACTTGAGGCTCTACTTTTTGTTGGTAGTTGCTAGATCCTCAGGACTATTGAGGAAGTAGCTACCCATATATTTTCTTCTTGTTTTTGCAAGACTGGGCAAGTTCCGAGGTAGTGTAACTCGGTTTCTTCTTCTTCCTCATCCATGCAGCTTCTGCAGAAGTCGTTGTAGAGTGCGCCAAGTCTTCTAGCTTGGTTGTCAATTAGACAGTGGTCAGTGATTACGCCTACTACTTTACTGATGTTTCTCCTGCCCAATTCTAGGATAGCTTTAGTTTTTAGTGGATCTAGTGTAGGCCACATCGTTTTTCCGCCCATCTACGATTAGTATTGATTATGGCGTCTGTTAATAGCATTTTTTTTATTGCTCTCATTGGGGGTAAGGTAAGGTAAGGTGTCTTCTGATTTTGCGCCAGTGGTAGACTCCCCCTAGTTCCCTCTAATTCGTCGGGTCTTTTGTTGCCCGGAATACCTATGTGCCCAGGGACCCAGCACAGGGTAAGGTTGCATCTGTCCGCTATCTCCCTCAGAGATAGACGGCAGAGTTTTCAGAGTTGAATTCTGTCGGATAAGAAACGTTCCTCCGTTTACCACTTGGGCAAAAGAATCACGATCGACGGCTACAATTTTGAGGTGGTGAAGGAGTATGTTTATCTTGGGGTAAACGTGGACTCCACAAACAACATCGTAGTGGAGAATAGAATCACCTTGGCAGCGGTTGCTACTTCTGTTTGTTGGAACCACTCGATAACTTGTCGCACTATTGACTCGAAGGACCAAGGTCATCAACAGATCACAAAACATTTATTTTGCCAACCCTGCTATATGGAACCCACAGGACGATGTGCAAAACACCAAAGTCTATACTTGGAGCCATCGAAAGAAAAATTCTTTGTCGGATATATGTTCACTTCTGCGTGGATGAGTAAAGGAGGAGAAGACACAACCGGCAACTATAGATATTATTACCAGGCACTGTCTTATAGGCAACCACGCGTGGTACTTGGGTGCCCCTACAATGACTTCTGCAGGACCTGTAGATACTAGGAGTAAAAAGGTCGCCCACTTCTTCGGTACGATACAGGTATTTGGTAAATAAAACTACGAAAGTCTGGTAGCAGCAGGTAACACAAAATTATGACGTGTAGGTAGACGTTTCTTAATGAAACAGGTTGGCTCTAAGCCCCTCATTAAATGCCACCATAAGTCTTACCATGCTTTTACACAGTCAATTTCAAATTCGTTCTCGTTAGCATATGATTTTTGCTATTTCTCTCTTCTTCGCACACATGCGTTACATGCATCCGAAGCCCAACGTTGAGAAAAAGAATACTTAAAATTGAGGAGAAGTTGGTACGATTACCGCACTCTTGCGACGCGGATGCCTTCCTTAATTTTTGCCAAAAATCCTCCCATTTGATGCGATGAAGTTTGATCGGCCTGAGAGGCATTACTGCATCGGAATTACAGATGTGTCACATAGGACAGTCAAGGTCTGAGATCTATAGCCCCCCGGTTTCAGTGACATCACAAAGGGCCTACCAAAGGTCTAAGTGGTCACATCACCAAACTTTGACACCACCCCAACCCAACCCAACCTAAGCACAAATTTGAGTTATCTTCGTCGGAGACGTTCATTTCAGTTGAACTCTCCTTGGAATGACGCCCAACAAAATTGATCGATATTTGTTCCATTCCACGTCCCAAATATGTCATCAGGTCCGTAATCTTCAAATTAATGGGTTTCACGTCGATGTACCTTCAAACAAATGCAAGCCCAGAAATTGTCTTAAAAAACCTGATTTTTTTTTGTAATTCAACCTCAACCCAACTTGTTTGTGGACATTAATTAGATTAGACATTCAATTGGGGTTATCTGTTACATGTACTGATACCCATTCAATGTGAGCTATCCCAAGGTATGGCGCCAAGCGTCGGCATCACCTTTCAATGGGAGCACTGACGCTTCAATCAATCAACACTAGTCGATTCCGTGCCGCTGCAAGTCAATCACATCCCGTCACTGTAACCAATCTCTCAGGTGACATCAACAAACGATGGAACCGGCTGCAGTTAGTTTTACTACGCGGATATTCCGCCAGCATGCACTGAAATTCTAATCACCTCTGCTGCGCCCGTATAAAAGTCATCTCTTAACCCAACCCGTCACTTCGCGATTGCGACCAGATCGTGAGTGTTCATCGATAGCTGCTTAAGTGAGTGACACTGTTGGCTCCATTACGAATCTCCCAAGAACTGGGTTTATACGACTGCACCGTACCGGCAGAATAATAGTCAGAGAGCATGCTTTGTTTGCTAATCCCTCAATTACCATACGATCCGCGTACTTTCTACAGAACAAGTGGTAACAGTTACACGCACTAAGCCCAGCTTAGATGGCAATTACGCGAGGCAATTAGCCAGTTGTTCGAGGGAAATCCTTCAAGTGAACCATTCACCTTTCATTGCGCATGCGTAGCACTGCAATGCCTTCACTCATGTATCAAGTCACGAGATTCGCGACAAATGTCGCCGCAACTAGATCGGGATCCGAGATTTCAAGTTCACGTCGTGAGAGGCGCTGCGAGAGCGTCACGAGAATGTTCCGCTGTCACCGTGGTCGCGACAAGTAGACAGGTTTTGCTTTATTTCTCATTTTTGTCTTTACTTAATTCACACCGTTTATTAAAGTGAGCACAAGTAATGATTTGACAGCTACTTATGACAGTTTGAACTCGACGGCGGCGGTCGGTGGCGCGCTGCGTTGTCGTGAATGCTTAATTAGAAGCGTTGCTGCTACTCAATCGGTTTATTAGTTGCCCTTACTAATTAAGGTGCAAATGGGCTGTAATTTGATGAGGAAAAGTGTGAGCAAGTATGGAAGTGGATATTGCGTTAACTCTATGCACATGCACTTGTTTAAGTGGTAGGTGGAAGGATGCTGGACTTTTAAAAGCTGATGTACGTTTCAGTTGGTACCAAAATCAAAGCGCTAGTAATTCGTAAGAATTTAGTAAATCGGAATTAAAACAAAGTTTTTGGGCATGACTTAGACAAAAATTCGATTGCACTGTTGCAGCTGGCTTAGTGACTGACTTGCACTGCTCTATCAGACTTACCTGATCACTGCAGTGTTTGCCAAGTAGAGGTCCAGGTGGCTAAAGAAGTGGCCAAAATGATATCGTTGTCGACAGTCAAGCGGCCATTAAGGCAATTTCGGGTATAGAAATCCGGTCTTAGCTAGTCGCAACCTGCCGCGAAGACCTCAAGGTTCTTGGTACGCAGTATTTGATTACTCTATGCTGGGTCCCAAGTCATGAGGACATAACCGGCAACGAGATCGCAGATGAACTTGTCAGGAAAGGGGCAGGTCACAGGGACATAACCGGAACTTGAAACCGACCCCTACCATGCAATCTCATGCATTAAACCCATGGAAAACGTCAAGAGGAAAGTGGGTGACATAATCATGGAGCAAGCTAATGAAAGGTGGAACCCTCTAACCACTTGCGAGATTATTCGAATGCTATGGTCGAGAGTCGCAATGTCCAATAGACTCCTTCTACACAAAAAAGGAATGTTCTTGGCCATAATCAATTGAGACATCAAAGGAACAAACTGGGACTTATCCAGGATACCATATGCTGGGGCTGTGGGGACGAAGAAGAGTTAGACGACACCCCTCAATACCTTTGTCAATAACCCAGCCTCTGCCTATGGAGACAAAGAACTCTGGAAGAACTCTTCTGTCAAGAGCTTCAAGAACTTGCAGAAATCCCACTAACATGTATTTGCACGATCGTCAGGATTTCGGATTGGCTGGAATGAAAACCTCACCTACACCTAAGAAAAAGTGCCATGATCTCCGCTGCAGAATCAGACACCATCAACTGGAATGCGAGTAGAGTAGGCATAGAGGAGGCATAAATCCCCCTTGGTCATCGCAATGGGTGCAATCCAAAGGACCTGAGTGAGTCATGGCTGCACCATGTCTACCCACTTACCTAACATAACCTAACCTAGCGGCTAAGGACCTGGATCAACACTACACAACTCGTCTCAAAGCATGATCATGCACGCACAACATCAGTCTCAAAGAGAATACAGTAACTCACGTCACCGCTAACCACTAACAACCAACCACAGATCACTTACATAACCTTCAACTTTTGGCAACACTCAATGAGCTTGTGTGTCATTTTGCGCGCACCCTTGAAGGGACTAGCGGAAGAAATGCAAGTTTAATTGTGCTAAATATTCTCGATTCCCTTGGGCGCACGCTGGCATGTTGCTGGTGTGCAATTGGAGGTCGCCCCGCACTGATGGTGTTAAAACGATACTAAAGATATGCGAATGAGTTACTGAAGCGGAATGCAGATGCTGTAAATACGTGAAAAACGAGATTAACAGGCTGCCAGCGCCACTGCACTACCTCTGACGCATAGAGACGATTGGTGCAATGACATTGTATAAGCTACCAGTACGGAGGGACGGTTCGTTGTTTTTACCTCAATTTGAAGTAACTTAATGAGGGTCGCATTGATTTGATTAATCTGTGCGCTGATTGATGGCACTGTAATTTACGAACCGCAGTTTAGGGGGTCGGTTAAGTGTCACTTTGCAGGGTCCCTGACTTTGTCTAGATCCAGCTAGGGCTTATGCTAGCTGAAGACGTTTCTTTGATTGAGGTTCAGTGTTAGCTCTAGGCACACAGCGAACTTCTGAACCTTTTGAAGTAACATTTCTAAAGTCATAGATGTTATGCTTTGCCCAACGAGTAAGGATAACAAGCAGTGTGTTGCAATAGGCTAAGCGGGCAACTGCTGTGAAGTGGAGGATTGCTGCATGCTTTTTGTTTCACGGCTCAACTCGAAGAGCGGACTGGTCCTTGTCGCACAATCGTACACTGAGCTACCCGCTTGGAATAGTGCAACCAAATGGCTCCCAACTTGGAGTCTTAGACGTTATGCTCTGCAACAAGACTTTTATATTGACTTTGCGATATGGCACGTCTTCGTGTCACACTGGCACGAGGCTGAATCTTGAGATCAGGGGGATGATGTAACTTCTCTTTCAGAAGGTCATCAGCCTGGAATTCAGATCACTCAGTCAAAGTTTTAGTGATTTTCTTCTTCCTTTCAAATTGTATCCCTTTATTTATTTGTGAGTGTAGAAGCCTGTCAATGTTCTTCATCGCCATTACGTGAAGAGGACTGTCTTATCCTCAGCCCAGGAGCCAGTGCATCTCGGGAGACACTCTGACGTCTGTTGCCCAAGAATCAAGGATTTTAAAACTCGATTCTTTGTACGGAGTAGACACTGAACCGGGGAGCTCAGCTCTTGTTTGGAGGATCATCGTCTGAAATCTTGGTCAGCCTTTCAATTGGTCTCAGCTATCTAAAGTTGCTGCTCGGTGGAAGATTTGATCACCACCATTCGTAACTCATCTAAGGAAAGTTGAAACTTAAGGCTTTGGCTAGCGTGTTTATAAAGGGGTTCTCGTTCACAAACTGCCATCAAAGAGGAAAGCAAAGGTCGATAGCCAAACGATACTGAAAGGGTGTTGACGAGGTTTTGGGCTGAGCTAAGTATATTTGAGACAGATTAGCTTAGGGTTAGATATAGATATATCAATGCAGTAGGTTAGCTGATCCGTGAACCATCTTTTTTGTGGTAAAGGGAGAGACTTTGAACACCTCTCATTTTTTTCTTTTCTAACTTCCCTTTTTCTTCTCCATCCCCTCTTCTCGAACTCGACATAAACAAAAAATGGATTTCCATATTTTCCTACAGCCAAACGAAACTGGCGACCTTCTGCTAGCTCCCATGGCACACTGGCATCTAATGAAACGAAAAATCTACAGCCTTGCGAAAAATGGATATGAGCTGAGAGGAATCTTGGGCAGTCCATTCCTTACTCACACCGTCAAGATCAATAAAAAGAAAACTGGCAGGCAAAGCCCTGGTCTGTGAATTGTAGCAACAGCAAGGCCCATGTGACCGAAGTTGAGGTAAAAGAGATATGCAACATTGATCAGCTTTCCACTCCACAGGCACCCAAGCAGAAGAGATGATTAGGACATGGAAACTATCCAACATCTGCTTTGCGAGTGTCCAGCCCTAGCAAGGAAAATAAAACAGTTCCTGGATGACTTGAGTGGTGTCTGTAGAACTGAAAAAGGTTCTGATGTTTATCTATGAATCAGGATGGGTTTAGAAGCAAACGAAGGTTTCATGGTAAAACTACAACATTCATCATAAGCACAATATACCGAACATGTTGGTTTAACGACGGTCTCCAGGACTTTTTGGACAATGATTTGTTCTTCCCTTTTTCACTCTTAGCTATAGGCACGACCATTTTTCGGTTTGTACGAGTGGGCATGACCCTGTCCAACGATCTGAGCCATGTAATCAGTAGCGTATCGCCATCCTCCTCCTCGGCACTGAAGCTACTCGCCCAGAAGTTTCTTGAGCAGAGACGAAAAACACGGGCAAGGTTGTAATGGGCAATCAATACTCATTAAAAAAAACTACTCAAGCTACTAGTTCTGAAAAAAGATGAATTAATTGAACAATCAGCAATTATTGTAGGCGTTAATAAAAACACACTACTTCAATTGTATGTACAATACTTGACTTATTTCTCTCATTATAGACTCGTCATCGCTCGTCCTAATCGTTTGTCGATCCTTCTTTTCCTTTTCTGCGTACAACCAAGAAGAAGTCCTTCACTCATCTTTCCTCATCAAGAGTACTGATACAAAATGCAATTCGCACCTAGCACCATGAAAATCGTTGCCAAAAAATCAATACCTACTCGGAATGTATGCAAAGTTAACAAACCGCTTTTTATCGTTAGCAATTCTTGGTTATCGTTGCAGAAAAATTAACACAATCATTTCTTAATAAAATATGAGATCAGTAGTGAACGCTCCTGGGTATATCAGAAGCAGTGATATCTGTACAAGACAAAGTCATAATAAATTTCGGTCGTTAGCTACGTATTCGATTTCACGGTCATTGAAAAAACATGCCATTCTCCAAACATTGAATGTGAGAAACCTTGAGAGCTATTTTCAAGGATCGGAGCCGTTCTATTTAGTGCAGTAAGAAGTAAACGCATTCAAGAAGCAATTCATGAAGGAGCTTTTACTGAAAATCGATCATACTCAAGCTAGGTTTAGCCTACGTACTAGATAGAGAAATGTAGTTGAAGTGCTCAAGGAAAACGGAATGGCGTTTTTATTCAGTAAAAAATGTGTCACCGCCATGAGCAGAAGTTGTTTCATGGTCATAATAATATAATAATAATAAGGGTGGCGCAACAGTCCGAGGCGGACCTAGGCCTAGCTTCTCAGAAACGTGTTGTACGTGCTATTGTTCTTTCACGAGTGGACAGTTTTACACAGTTTTACAGTTTTATGCCGACGCCGAACGGCGAAGTTGAGAAGCTTTTTCCAGACAGGAATACTCTTTGAGCATTAACAGTGACTCGAAAGAGGTGGAACCGTGAAAAGTTGGTAAATTGAGGATTCGCACCTGGCACCCTCTGCGTAGGAGTCGACGCACTAACGCAGTAAGCCACGGCGTTTCATGGCCATCACGGACAAAAAAGTTTCCTTCTTATCGAAATAACTTCTCGACGTTACGTAACACCACTAGTGAAGTGATAAGATACAACTGCTGGCTTTTATCTTAATATTTGAACACAAATCCTGCATAGAAAAGTGTCAAAATTAAATGTCAAAATTTATGCAGATTACTTATCGATCGGTTCATCCGAATGATATCTAACTCTTATACCACTTCCTTCGTAGCGGAGTTCATTATGACTGTATAGAATCCAAACGGAGAAAGCAATAACTGGATAAAACTCCTAACTTAACCCTGAAACACCCTCCTCTGTTTTTATCTAAGAAGTATCATTTAATTCTTGACTGTTGTTAAATAAGCGCGAAGTGAGGTAACCATTCTTGGCATATACAAGCAAGGGTCAGAGCAGTAGGTCTACTTAAAATGTTGTCAATCAACGAAAGTTGAGCTCGCGATCGCATAGAACTGCAGCAGATTGCGGAAGTATGTTATGGATTGCCACTTACAGACGACGAGTTCAAGATCTTTTTTTTTCACACCAAAAGAGAGAGAATATAATAATGTCATTATGAAGAGAGTAGCAGTCGGAAGGAGATGGGATAAAAAAATGTTCATGTCATCTGCGTAGACAGAGAGATGATACATACGAATATATAAGAAAGTACGAACATCAAAGGTCCAAGGTGGCTGCCTTGAGGTACGTCCGATGTGGCTTTGATGATATACTATACTAAACAGCAGAGACAGAGGAGAGAGTATTGTTTAAAATTATTGTCAACACTGTGTGTGTGGACAATTGAATCTTCCGTACTTTGAGCCGCGAAATGCAAAACGCGAATTTTCATAAGTCACAAATTTTCAGCAAATATAAACAAAATGATATATTACATGGTATACTAGAAGTTACGCATTTAGTCACCGATGTTCCTTTTTTAAACGCACAAATGTCAAACATTTAAGCTTCGGTATCCTATCAACGATTTTTTTTTTTTGCGAGTTGAGTCCTTGACGATTTGTCAAACTTTCTGTTCAGATTTTTGCCCTTTCGTCCCCTTTGAGCTGCCCTACAGTTCAGTCTTAGGACCCTCCTACCGGCGATTTCTCTCTAGGTTACTCTAGTTTCTCGTGCGAATTGGACCAAAGTCATTTTCAACTTGTGTCTTTTGTTGCGTTGTTTCATTGCCTCCGAATCAAAGACTTAAGTTGTCCATCTGTGCTACAAGACCCAGTCAAGTAAGGCGATGGAAGTGAAGACGCTTCGATAGACTCACTGATCATATAGCTTGTGGTTGAGTTTTCGGTGGTCATTAACCATTCAGATCTACCACTAAATACTAATGTTCACGTAATAATTGTTTAGTGCATTCAGTATTATTTAGTCTGTTGATTTGTGTTAACCACGTGAGGTTAGTAATCTAAGCGAGAATTGAATGGAAATGAGTTAAGTCCTTTGGTTGATATTTGGATGTTGACGGACCACGAGCTTTTGGAGCCCAAGTATAACTCGTAATTGGCTGATTTATTAAAGGACTAGATTAAAAGAATAATCCTCTTGTTTGGTTTTCCACTAAATATCTGAAACACTTTAAGTAAACTTTAACTTAAGCAGATGCGCAATTTAAAACCGATTAACAAATATCACATCGAATTAGCCGAACGAAAGAAAAAATGACCAGGCAAGGTGTAGAACAATGACTTAGAATGTGAACACGCGCATGTAGCCTAGCTAAACCTCACCCAGTTAAGCACTTGCAGCCCACAGCTTATTAAGTGCGAATGAATTCGTTTATCGATTAATTATACACAATTGCAGCCAATCGAATAGTGTTTATGTAATTGGATGTCACATTGCGTCATTCAGAGACATGCTCCAGTCAGGCTGTAATGATTGCATAATCGTAGGAGATATTGTGTTTCGAGAGAAGTAATTCTTTTATGTTAATCGACCAACAAAAAGCTGACGTATCTGCCAAAGCTTGTGTCGCACTTGATGGATAGCAGGTCGCCTCAAGTAATAGTCAGTCTCATTAATTATGCAGTCAAGCTTAAGCTAAGATGGGTGGTTTTGAAAGTGAAATGGCATGCAAAGCCGCAATCTGTGAGAATTCTGTTTTTAAGCCTTTAAAGGAATCAGTGGGTGGTTAGTGAATTGGGAATGTCTTGAGAGACACCTGTTAAGTGACGCATTTGTCGTGGACGTCGAACGCGATGCAGTTTCATTATGGAAATGTCTTTCTCTTATTTGTTTTAGATGTAAATGAGAAGCTTGCAACTACTTCGTTCTTAGCCACTTATGTCGTGGTTGATTGAGAGGGAAAGGGGTTTGATAGTCGTGAATTGATGACGAAGAAAATAATATTTTTATTGCTCTCGTAATTAAGAGCAGCATCTAGTAGTATGGGAAATTCAGTAAGCGATGATAAATTCATTTGGAATTGCACAAGTGAGATGAAGTAAATATGCATTTATAGTATTTTTGCACAAGAACAACATTGCACTTATAGAAATGCAACAATACGAAATATATGTTTGTTCTTCTATTTTAGCATTTATTGTTTCCTCTATGTATTTTGTTAAAAAAATTTTTCGTAGTTTTGTGATGTGATGTTGAAGAAGAGGACAAATTGCATAATTTTCCAAAAAGATACCGGACATTTTTTATTAGACAAACACAGGACATGTTCTCTGAAGAGAGGACGTCTGGTCAGTCTAGCCAAAAGAGACCATTTGTAATACCACGCGGCTTAACTACTGCTAATTTTGGAAACGTTTGGTGCTTATGACGAAGCGGATTAGTTAGCTAATGCTGACGCAGTTTAGCTCGATTAGATTATTGAATAGTAGTCTCCTAAATGTAAATACCTACGACCTGCAAGAGCGCTACATGAGCAGAGGAGGTGATTTGTAGTTTCTAACTCCTCTTCATCCATGCCGGCCTGCAGGCGTGCGCAGTGACCCTTATGATGAACTTCTGCTTTGTCTAAGATGGTTTGAGATTCAGTGCTCCCCATATTTTTTCGGTTGTAAAGGAGATGGCTCCTTCAAGCCACTTGTGATTAGTTGTTTTGAGTGTGTGTATCTTAGGATGGTGTTATTCTGTAGCGATTGGCATGAAAGGTGGAACTCCTAATGGTGTTAGAGAAGAGGTCGTACAACAACTACAGAGTTCATCGGCCTTGCAACTGCCCTGTATGTCACAATGTTCTTGCACCCACGTGAGGCGTATGTTGAAATGCTCGGTCATCCCGCAGCTAAGCAGCGTTTTTGAATCGAACAAGACATTGCCAAAGAACTTTATTGTGGCCTGACTGTCCGAACAGACGGTTACATTGTTCACGAGCCAGAATATCGCCTCTTCTATCGCAATACAGAAAAAACGAGGAAATTAATTGACTGATTGCTTATCTGAATCCCATTGTCATCCACCCCCTGCAAACGATTTAAGCGATTTAACTTTTTCTTTTCATTGACACCACAAAGTGGTCTATTCAAGTATGACTCTGCAGCCTCGAAACATGAAATTTGTCTGAATATCAGTGCTTCTCATGGTCATCGTGGACAAAGCCTTTTGTCGACACCTCAGTATTCCAACAATTCAATTCTTCTCTTGCATACGATAATCGCCAGTCGCAGCGTAATTGTCATAATAAAATAATCGAAATCAATGTCCAGTACCCAGTTGCGCTTGCGTCTAGCGTCTGACAAATTAAGTTGCACTTTTGTTCTGAACATAAATCTCTCTCATAATCCCCGCATGCAATAAGATATTTCTTTTTATCAGCACTTATGGAGGAAAAACTGCAATTTCTCACGTTTTCTCACAAGTCAGGAAGTTTTGCATAACACTCGCTCTGAGACTGCGCGGCAGTAAGTGCGGACGCGTTTGCATTTCATTTTGTGCAATAATGACGTTAATAGCAATCAGTAGTCACTAGTCCGCAAATGACGTCAGTGTGCTTAAGCACAAAGCAAGAAAAAAAAAACAAGAAAGAGACAGTTCTTTTTCTTGAAAAAAGCCTTGAACACTTGATAATGCGAGAAACTGCCTCCAAAGTGTTAACCAGCAACAATGTTATCTGCGAATGGCCACGGATACATATGCAGAGTAGCACGGTTGCTTAAGTAGTTTTATGGTCGACTTGCATTTGAATGAGATGAAAATGAATTCTGTGGCTTGTTAATGTATTTTAGTCACTTACCAGAGGACAATTTCAATACGATCCACTAAGCCCCGTGCAAATGATCACCTGCAATGAGAAATAGGAAATTAATGTGTTAGCTTTATATTTGGATGTGGTGGAATTGTCGTTAACGAGAGCAACGACCGATTTTGCAAATTTAAAGTTTTAAAGAGGCTACCGAAGGTGGTAGATCGAGGGCAGTCACTTAAGTGGAAGCATTTAATAGCTTCCAATGCTCGATTCGGTGGCAAATAAGTGAGTACATCTTAGAGGGGCCGTTCGCCGTTCGAAAAGTTAGTGTATAACATGGGACAAGCTTCTTTCGTACCCAGTTTACGATGAGAATCAACTAACCATGGCGACCAGATTGGAATGTTAAGAAATTCAGACAGTACACGGTAGGCCATATAGTGGTTCTATTTTAAGTGATTGGTTATTTGTGTTTACGCTTCAACAACTTTGGGAAATATTGAAAATTTATTCTCAAAGTGAGTGCTGTGTAGTCCAAACAGTGCGTTTTTTGAAAAGCACCCACCGCGACTTCTGTACGCAAGGTTGTGCAAAATGTTCGTAAGACTGGTGTGCTAGTGGACCCCACTCATGGCCCTGTCGTCGTGCCGGCTGTGTCCCAGAGCATCATTGGACCATTTTCCTTTGAAAATGAACAAGGAACAAGGTCTAGGTCAATGGTGGGCGTTGCAGAGACATTTTTACTCCACTTTTTTTTTACTGAAATTGAATTTGGACGACCTCTGGTTCGTGCAGGATGGCTTGCCATGCCACACACCCCATGCCACAAATCACAAATTTTTTGAGCATCAAATGCCCGAATCGTCTTGGCGATGTGCCTCGTAGCTGCGATTTCACTCCTTTGGATTTTTTTGTGGGGAACCGTGATAGACCGACGATATACCAACAACTCGGAAACGATTCAAATACTTAAGGTCAATATCATAGCTGAACTACAGCCCGAAACCATCAACAAGGTCTTGGAAAATTGCGATTAAAGAATGCGCGAAGCCACTTGAACGTACGTATTCCATAATTACTGGGAATTTGTGTTCTTACTACTAAAGCCGTAATACATGCCAAACATTTAAATTTTTAAATTTTATTGCATTTTTAAAAATAAACTTGTATTCGGCCCTCCCTGCAAAACTGATTTTGAGTTTATTTTGAAGCTACAATCATGTCATTATATGTACATGTGTAGCTAATAGCGCATAATCCCATCAAGGCCGTCTTGATTTTTCTGGCAATGCTTCATGCTGTCGGCAAAAACTCTGTCCAATAACAGCCATTATTCCGGCAATATCGTCTCCAAACTGGTTTCGAGTTCGTCCAAAGTGGTTGGCTTGTTACCGTAGACTAAGGACATGACGTAGCCTTAGTGAAAAAAATGTAGTAATGTCAAGTCGGTACATTAATCACGGCGACTAATTAATGTACCCTCACCCTAAGATGAAAGTTTCTCCTTCACAACGTTATGCATTGCGTCGCTTGTATTACATATAGTGCCATGTTGTTGGACCAACAGCTCGAATGCATCGATGTTGTCAAGCATTAGCCACAGACAGTCGAGTGATATCGCTCTTTACCTGAGAATGTAACCGCCATGCTATAAACCATCAAACATTCGAACTTGGGCAAACTCTTGTAGAATGTGTTCGATTCAATAACGGTAAGTCGAGATTGAGAAGATGATTTTATGGCCAAGCGCTCATTTACCGAACTCACTAAGTTGTCTATGATCATCTTGGACAGTCAGAACAGTCGTAGGACCAAATCCAGCTGCAGAATAAGCCGGGTTGACTCTCTGGCGATGCGCAATTCATTAAATCGACACTTCCTTTTCTTCTCCGAGACTTCCAAATATGGCAGCTATGTTTTCTTGATTACCCACCAATGTCCGTCTATTTGGTGGCCTAAGTTTCCAAAGGCTCACTAGTCACTAGCGCCTTTCTGCCAAAAGTAAATCATAAACAAAGCCCATTTTGAGGTAGTCATTAAATACTAATTTTAACGGAACTAACATTCCGCTGGAAAAGAAAACGGTAGGAAAAAAAGCTTTTACGCCTAAAGAAAGCGTCTTTGACAGTCTCCCATCGGGAAATGGGAAATGAAATATCGGCCACCTTGCAGCAAGCCTTACTTCGGTCGGAATTGGACGGAGTTCTTTCTTTTAACCACCAGCCCCTCTGGTGTTGTCGGCTCACATTTTTTGCATCTCTGGGGCTAACTATCTGCTGAATCGGAGAAGTTGCGCAGCGGTCAGTGATACGACTCGGCTGAAGTTAAGTCGGTATCGGTACTGCTGATTTATCCTAAATCAGACTTGACTGATCAAAATACAGGAATACGTCAAGGGTGGGGGTAGGAGGGGGGATTAAGCAACAGGTAGTTCGTTAACTTGATTATGAAATTGTTCACTCTTATCAAGTTTGCTCTGTTATATAGGACCTCGTGGACTCTGCAAAGGCCGAAGTAATCGGCAGAATAATGTACACAGGCCAGAATACCTCCACATTCGCAATGAGTTGACTGAACTCTCGGAAAGAGCGCAATCACGTTAGGGTCTGGATTTAGGCGGTGAATTTAGGCGGTTCTCTCAAGGCTTTTGATCAACTTCCATTTACGTAAACGTAAAAGCGCCTAGTCTCCTTAATTTGTAAAAGAACCCCTCCAGCCCTATTCTTTCAAAGACATTTCCCAAGTCGGAATTTTTACATTTTCTTCGCAGTACATACGGGTGTATGACTTTAGGTTGAGCTTCTCGAATTGAATCAGGATTTTCAAAATAAATTTTAACAATTTGCAAACCTTGCTCTAGCGTGAGTCTATTCATAGTGAATTCCCAAACTAAACTAACATCAAAACAACCGAGAACTTTCAAATAAGATGTCACACAAAACAATGTTCATGTTAAAGAAAACCCTTTACTACTGATGAATGTTCATTCAAATTTGGTCAAATCAAATTCATTTCGCTTTATAAAAAATCGTGACAAGGAATGACCACTGCTTGCGGCAAACCTGTATAAATGATCACAGCCATATATTATATACACTTATACAATCACAACAATGCTGGAGCTTGTGGCAACCAAATTGTCATTTCCTACGAACGTAGCTTTTTAGCTGAGTTCATTTGTGGAAACGCGCAAATGTTCGCCGGTCATGACTCAGATATGAAACATTCCCGAGCGCGTTGGAATGAGCACCCGTGTAGATAGTGTTTAACACTGAAACATTCTTGCTTCCGATTTCCGTAGTAAATTTGAATTATCATTTATTTAAAGTTAATTACTGTTTTTTTTTTTGTCCGACTAAATAGGATGGCAATTAATAATTTGCATGAGCAAACGCTTAATGCATCAGACTGGAGACTGAAATTGAGGAACTAATCGGGTTCTTATCGCAATCAAATTGTAGGAAATTGGCGTGAAATTAAAATAACAACAGTGGTGAATGGGAAATTAACAAAGCAGCGGCTGTTGGGTTTAAAGACTGCGGTAAGTATTTGTTGATTGCATAAGAAAGAAATAATCTTATATAGCGGATTAAGAAGTCCTTGGTCTCTCTGAATACTTTATACACGCGATCTTAGGTCATGTTTTCGTTAATGACTAGATGCGAAGATTCAACGACGAACTGTACGGGCTGTACAGTTCGTGGTAAGCCCAGCTAGGCGCGTACGAATTCAACTCCTAAAATAGCCATGTACAGCGCATAGGCAATTTATTTCCACTCCGAAATGTCTTCGACTCAGAAACTGTGGGACAACACAATAGAGGAGCGTATCTTGGGTGGAACACACAACACACAAATGGACAAGTACCTCAACGAATTTGGAGCCAGAAACCGCTTTAGCTAGAAAGGCTTATTATTTGAGGACCATGGCCACTCCGGACTGTAGCGCCAAACAAAGAAGAAAAATGAGACCAACGAAGATACGTATTTGAAAAAGATTATTCATGAAAACCAGGACTGACCCCGTGGTTCGAGAAGGAGAGAAAAATCGAACCTACGTCATAGAAACCAAGTTATAGCTGACCTAAGACAGCTTGGTCTTAATACCTAGCAGCAGCAGAAGGAAGTAGAGGCTAATGATTTGACCCTTCATACCACGACAGAGACGAGGTGGCTTTCAAACGCTGTTATCAACGATCATGAGATTGTTCTTTTCACCGATGGGGCTGGTACTGAAGCCACAATGGGCAAACAGAAATCATTTAGACTTACTGATGTGAGTAGTGTCTTCCAAAGTAGGGAATGAGAGAGAGTTTAAATTTGTTCTTTCATCCCGATAATCATATCATTATCAAATGATTTTTGAATTTTGTGGATTTCAGATAATCCATTGACGAACGCCAAAATCAATACAATATTTTTTATTAATACATATTTTTCATATTGAAAGACATTTGGTACTATTTATTTTCATGTGTGACCAAAAACAAAAGCAGCTATTTTTGGCCGTTCCAACTAAGTTTACCCAGATAAAAGAAGATTGTGGGGACAATGTGAAAGAGAAAAAAAATATACTGGTACGACTGGTACTCAATGAACGCGTTTCAACATACGTTTGTGCAGGGTACCAGACCATAGAGACAGTAAAGGGAATTGCAAAAGCAAATGCAAGTTGCCAGGCATGACAATACACTAATTCTTCCTCCACTTCTTCAAAGTGGCTGGAGTGGAATAGGAGCTTTGATATCTACACTGGGTGTCTAGACTTAGTACCTTCACCGCCCTCGAGTCACGAGTCACTTACAATGTTAAACAAGTACAATCATCAAGTAAAGGCTTTTTCGACTTCGCCGTTAAGTCCGGGCAGACCCATACTACTTACTGTAAGGCGTCGCGATCTGGTAGACCGTGCTAGACGAAGCCACCAATTGCAAACCGTTTAATGGATGACTACAACCACTGATTGACAAATCCTGTGATAGCGCCGTTAATTTGATCCCAACGGCATGGTGACTGGACCAGATTTGAAAACTAGATAAAAGCATGTTAATTTTGCTTTGACTGGGATTCGAACTGTGGACTCCGCTAACCAGGAGCAGGCACTTTATTATTTTTGTTTACATTAAATTCTACCAAACGTAGATAGTCTACTAGGTATCCCCTACAATAACTTCTGTTAAAGTTGCTCAGATGAAGAAGTGGAAGAAACCATTATTCATCTTCTGTGTAATTGCAGTATCCTTCCCACTCTACTTAGACTTCAAGGACATCATCTTCAATGCTTCATTAAAATAACCATTTGCGGATTAGGATCATCTTGATCCTCTTGTTAACACAAAGAGCCTTCGCGGGCCTAAGTTGACTGCTACTCATTGCACTCAGCCTTCCTAACCTAACCTAGGTCCAGGTCCACCTCAGAATGTTCTTTGCACACGAAAAACACATTCGAGAAAAATAAGCTTGAATGTTTCGTTTTATGGCTTGCATTTAGAGCATGTAGCAAATAGATGGTATAGTGCAATTAAAAAAAAGCGGATATGACTATGTTGCTCAAAGATACAGATACACGCAAGTAAATTTTTTTTTACCATATAAAACTTAGTGACATGGTAAGATGTTAAAATGCTTTTCAGATAGAACATAGGAAAATACCTATTATTATGACGAATGTGTTGGATAGATAAGAGATAGTTGAACTACATACATATACAGGGGACTCTCCCTAAGACGAACCTCCTGCTTATTATTATTATATTAGTAGAAAGATAAATTTATACCAAATTTCTGTAATGTAAAATGTGCGTGCATAAATCAAATGTATTTGTAATACAATTTTTAATTTTACAAACTTGTTCTAAGGGACACAGGAATCCTACGAAGTAATACGTTTAGTAGCATCCATATCCTCAAATACCCTATCGAATATTTTTATAATGCCACTGCTGGTTCATTACCGCTACATTTACCAGTGTATTCTGGTTTATCAAAATGACTGCTATTTCATCAAAGCCATGGTTAAAAATCTTTACATACATCTGATCGAGAGTAGATTGTAATAACTGCAGCAGTAGTATTATGAAAAATTGGCCCTTAAGGTAGAGCCATTACAAGACTCAGAAGGCTTCATCATAAGAATCAGAGGGTATTGTAAAACTTGAGTTACGTGTTAGTAACTCTTACCAACATTAGCCAATCAACATTTGGATCTATGCACTCTTCACCTTTTTTTTCTCTCATTCTCCTATTTTGACTACGCGTCATTTCAACGGTATTTGCATACCAGTTGGTTACAAAGAGAGGGTACACAGATGTTATTGTTCGCGTACACATATTGGCAAAATTAAAAACAAGAAAAATAAAATTAAAATATTCTTTAATAAAAATAAAAAGTGTTTCAATTTGAACTTTACTCTTGGTGGGACCTTGGCGGGACTGCAGAAGATTTCAAAAAAAGCGTCCATCGTAAGGAGCACCCACATGAATATTATGAATTGAATTCTAATCCAAAATCCTAAACTTAAGAATAAAACTCTACTACGTTTTTTGGATGGTACCAAGTTCGTCTAAGTGCGTCCTCTTTTAGAGATAGCTACGTGAACTTAACCTAACCGCTGGAATAAGACTACCTCATTACCCAGGAAATTCAGGCTTGCCTAATCAACCAACCAAATAAGAAGATCAGCAAACTTAATATCTTGGCATACTCCCGGATTGGAAGACATACCAACACATTAACTTTTCCAGTCAACGACTTCTACCGGTCCTTTTCAAATCGTTCATTGCTCGCCTCTCTACAGAAAGGACCACCTGGGGGCATACATCTGCAGCAACCTATAAGCCGCAAAACCATCAATCAGTTAATTCACTTCATTGTAAGCTGTGAGTTGTTTAATTAACATTTGGAGAAAGTTTGACCCGCGTGGTATCACAGTGGGCGCTTAACTTAGCACAAGTGACACTGTGTGTTCATCTACTGTCAGTCACTACAACCTTACATCAGCAATCCGGACGCCAAAGGCTTTAATGGAAGTTCATCGGGTATTCTTTGAAATTAAAAGTCAAGTTTGAATTCCCCTTAAGTCCCAGTCTCTTTTAGATCCCTTAAGGTTCACAATTTTTCCCTGGAAGCGTTTGTTCTTGAACTATCAAAACAGAATGTACAGCACCTCAGATTCTTAAAACTTTCTCCACTCACATTCTGGCCTTGAATTCAGAACTAATAGACTTTCTTATTAACTGCCTCGACGACACACTGTTTCATAATTATTTCTATTATTTCATTTAATCCCTCTGGCAGCTGTCAATGCGATTGATCTCTACTGTAACTAACTTCCCCGGAATCGATCGTTCCACAGCCGCCAACAGAATCAATTGATTGCTGTTTCGAACGGCAATTAACTACTCAGCTCAGATTCGTTCAACGAATAGGTATTACAACATCTGTTTCAAATCCAAGCCAATAAAGCAAAAAAAAAAAAAACAAAAAAAAAAAAAAACAAACCCAGTATCCGCGTATACCTATGCACTATTGTGAATGGAATTGGAAAATCTTGCAACGCTCGGTCGGACAAGCAAATTGCCATCATTTAGACGGGCACGTGTCCATGAGGTGGGAGAACACTTCGATCGGCACGGCAATTCCAAAGTGCTGGCTGCCTTGGGGGGATGCGCGTACATTCGGAACCGAGAAGCCAGCTGACTGAATATTTCTCATAGCGGCTTCCGATTTGTGACGATGTCTGCTCTTAACGTCGCCGTGTCGTCGCCACGTCGTACGTCTACTCTGTTTACACCTTCGTCTACACAAGGAAAGTGTGTAAACCTGTTCACTTGAATTACTTGTTTGTTTTTTCTTGTTTAAATGTCGCACAGGGTTCACTGCTTGAGTGTGATTGTGCAAAAAAGAAAAAAGTTAGCTTGATGAGCTGAAAGTGTCGACGGGTGTGGTCTACTATTTGCGCGTTCAAAAGTTTCTTTTTGACACAAGGTTGTGTAGAAATGTCACTGTCAAAAATTGATGAAAGTACGTGTGCATCACGCTGAGGTGACAGAATTATTTCTCTGTGCTCAACGTACGAGCGTATTCAAGTTCAAGGTGTGTGCGGAATGAAACACATTCGATGCCGGTCTCAACAAGGTTGTTGTCATAAATCTACATTTTTAATCGCGTTTTTATGAAATAAGGTGTAACAAAGGCACATTCTCCAATTATTTCACTAAATATGCGAAACCAGAGCAGAGAAAGAGAAAACAAAAAAGCACTTTCGTTTGTCATCACACATTTTTGTCAGTGTGAACTTCATCTCGAAGCGAAATTAGAAACCAAATTTATTCACGCACCACGAACATCGGCATCATATGAGTTCTGTTTGTTTTTGTTGAGAAGATATTTTATTCTTGACAGTTATTTGGTGGCTGTTGGACCAACAAAAAACGTAAATAATCACGGCGCGGGTTAGTGATTAATTGGTTACGTACTCGTATATGGAAAGTTCAGAATGGCTAATGTGACTGGTTGCTGCTCGGCATTTATTTTGTTCGCATCCCGAACCGATTGAGACGGTTTGCACGCAGTTTTTGGTACGTAAACAGTCATTAAACTCAGAAATCGGGCAGTGGGCACAATCGGGCACATTTTCATCCGTTGGAACAGAATGAATCAAAGTATGGGCATATTGTACTTGACAAAACAGCACGATCGGCAGAAAAGGCTATGGCAACCGTTTGTACTTCGGTTTGTCGAAACAATTGGCGAGAGAACTCGTGACTCGAAGAACTTATATTTTTAATTTTTTTTGTTTTTGTTTGTTAAATATTAAAACAGCTAAGTCTTCGAAAGGAAAATTTTGCGGTGCATAATGTTGGTCCTGTCTGCAAGGAAGATAAATAACACAGTCACAAACTCAATTAGCCGTATCAAGAAGTGGATGTTGTCTGGAAGGCAAAAATCCGTCGACTGGACTCACTCGCCCACATCGAGCGTGCGGACGTCAATGCTTGAACTAGGAAGGTCTATAAATCCGAACCTCTTTGTTCGAAAAGGCTAGGAAGGCCGTATCTCCGATTTAAAGACAATTAGGAATTGAAGGCAGTTTAGCTCATGCTCAGACATGATACATACATACAGTAGTATCCACTGATTAAGTGCCTAGTGGACACACGTACTAGAAGAATGGAAGTCCCGCACAATGACTTCTGCAGGAGCAGCATGGATGAGGAAGAATACACTACGCTGCATTACTTTGGCACCTCTCTAGCTCTTGCAAGAATAAGGAAAATCACACAAGGTATTTACTCAGATTCTGGACTAAGCAATATGCATCAAGAAAACAAATCGGATATAAACATTTAATGGAGTCGATGATCTAAAGATAGGCCACTAGGATACCTGTAGGTACTTCTTAGGTGTTGGTTAGTTCATTTCCAGCAGAAAATTTGTATAAGGTATGTCAGGGAAAGCTTTAATAAGACATACATAAAATGGTATATCCATGATAATTTAGAATTTATTTATTTATTTATTTATTTATTCTTCCGTCTTTCAAGTACAGAGCTTTTTTAAGACTACTGATAATATTAATAACATTTCATTTCTTATTAATAATAATGCCTAGTACATATAAGCAGAATTTAACATACAATTATAATGTAATTTAGAGTAAATTGCTACTCAAAAAATTTAAGATTTCATTTTTACATTTATCTCTACTCATATTTAAGTCTATAACATTTGCAACTAAGTTGAATTTTATGCAAGCATTAGTTATAGGATCATTTTGCCCATAGTTTGTACTATGCCTCGAAACATAAAAGAAATCTCTAGGCCTCAGATAACGAGACGGGGTGTAAACACTGAACATGGAAAGCAGCACCGGACAATCAATGTGAGCAGTAATGACGTCATGAGCGAAAAGAACTGAATAATAAGTCCTTCTTGCATGCAGTTGCTTCAGATCGATAAGCTGACATCTAGCATTATATTCCGGCATATTTGAATTCCACGACATCTTTCGAAGAGCAAACCTAGTAAATCTTTTTTGTATTCTCTCAATACGAATAGCGCTATTGTTATATAAAGGATTCCATATTAAACAACAGTATTCTAATATAGAGCGAATTAACGAAACATACACAGACTTAAGAGTGTAAGGGTCTTGAAAATCTTTTGAATTACGAAACAAGAATCCTAGCATGGAGTTGGCTATATTGTAAGATATAAATAAGGTAACCACCTCAAACCTATAACATGCAAGCAGACCAAATGTACAGTAGTTCTAAAGAATTGTAAAAAATGTCCTATAGTAAAGCATAAATAAAGACCACATCAGTAGAGCATTTCTAAAACATTGTGAAAGAAGCTTTATAGTAAGGCATACATAGGTTAGGTTAGGTAGGTCGGCTGCTAGTCCATTCCCTAGCACACTTAGACCATATTGGTCCATTGTGACACCCCTAGTCAGACTACTACCACTGATTGTCTACTCCAGTGATAGTGCCGTTAATTTTATCCCAACGGCAAATGGTGACTGGACCAGATTTGAAAACCAGATAAAGCGTATTAACTTTGCTTTCACTGGGATTGGAACCGGGGCCCACTAACCAAAGGCAGGCACTCTACCAACTACGCCATCCAGTCGTTAAGGCATACATAAGGAATGTGCAGGTTTTCGTACAAAACGTAAAATTAATTCTCAGTATTTCAAAATATTGTCAAAAATTCATGAGGCTTGCGTCAACTTTGGTGAAGTAAACAACGTCTGGTTAATTTAAAAAATATATAAACGATGTGTGCAAATCAACACTGTGAAAATAACTTGGTAAGTATCAAACAAACCTTTAATTGTCCTTTTTTAAACAGATTTACTTATTGCAGAACGTGTTAATAGAAACAAAAACATTTAGATACATCTGATCGAAAACTTACGTCAAAAACATTCTCTTAAGCTAATATTCATGTTTTTATAAGGTGAGAATTAGTTCAAACCTAGGCCTCACCAAAATAAGGAATACCGAATGCAGCCCAATATATCTTACCGATAGCGATCTTTGCCGTGTCAGGAATAATTAATATTGGGGTAAGGTTTATTTAGGGCTTTTGTTTTCTGCTGGGTTGGCTAAGGAGGAATCGGTGTATTGATTACCGGAAAGTAATCGCACAGTGGATCCAGTCAGAATTTAAGTGGGTCACAGCTGAGTCAGATGTATATCTCGCATAACACGACCTGTTTTAGCTTAATTGCAAGAAAAATTTACTGGACGAATTCTCCGAGTTTGGGTCCTGTGAACTGACCGTGTGACTTGTAAAAATAACTAATATATATATAAATGTATATAATAATACATGTTTATGGACACACGATGTTTTGAAAATTGAGCTTTGACTGAGTTCCATGCAATACATTTCAATGATCATCTATTCCACGTACAAAGGAAATTTCTAAGCAAAGCACTGCAATAAGAATCTGATCGAAATCTTCACCAGAAATGTGTTTTATTTAAATTTAATATAATTTATTTAACTTTAATTAACAGCCTCCAAGCCACAAGGAACAGACTCTATCATATCTCTTCTAAAATTTTCCACATTAAGTCCTTCGCATCCATTACAATCGCAATTAAATATCCTAAGTGCAGTTGCGCAAATAGCAAGAGTTCAAAGCACGCCATGATCGGCCGCACCATTGCAACAAGTCCATGACTTGCATCACAACAGGTTCCCAAAAGCGGCTTACGTCTACATCCACACTCCATATCTACACACATCTCCGCAAAATACATGACCTTTTGATAGTTTATTTTGTTCATGCAAAAAACATTCCACTCCATTCATCTTAATCTGCACAGCTTTCTGTTCAACTTTTCTGTGGACGTAGTGGGGGCACATTTGCAAGTCCACACATCACAAGCGTCATTATCGCGTCATGATCTTTAGACACGGAATTCTACCGGACTCAAGTCTCTCTCTCCGATCGCACACAGAGAGGTGTCAAGCGGCCGAGCATCCAATTATCGGGCTTTTTTATTTTTATTTTGACAGAACGGCCACTTCTTAACGAGGCGCGCTGATTTCCAAAACAAACATGTCAACGGCGCGGGGCGGCGCTTTTCGATCAGCGCAAAAAAAAACAAAGAGAAACAGTTTGTCTCTGATATAAATTATTCATTAGCATATTGTTAAATTATTAACCGGTGGTTTGTTTTAGGCGAACGACCGTAATGACTGGAACCATAATTTACATCAAGTTTCATCATCAATGCGGGTGTTTTTACCTCGATGGCTTGTGCCATTTTCAACTGTCAAGTATGTAAGTTGAACATTAGAGACAAGTTAAGCAGTTGACTTCCTAAAACTGATTCGCAAATTTGAACATTTTTTCCCAAAATCGTCATCAACAAGCAGCGATGAAAAAATATAACCATTGTCGATTTGTTAGGTGAATCAAATGGATTTCATTGAAGACATTGTCTTATTTTATCGTCTTTAAGGTTAATTGGGACAGTCGATTTTGGGTGCTACGACTGATTTGGCGTTTGTGTGGGCAGTTCAAGGAACTGAAATTGTATTCCTCGATTTGGGATGCATTTTAGTCCAAAAACCATGCATCGAAAGTTAGATTCAGTCGGAGTGTGTGGGATAGTTTGCGAGGCTTGAACAAAAGAAAGGTTGACACAACAAGCTTGCCTTGAGAGCTTAAAATTCAAAGCAAAATCCGAATGACTATTGTATTGCGCGACGTTTGTTTTGTGAAACTTACAGGGGTCCATTTAATATGAATTGAACGCATTATTATTGTTGTTGAGTCTTGCACCACGACTTTTAGATCTAGTGTGCACCCTTTGCATTCAGGTCTTTAAGCCCGAAGGCGAAAGAGATGTATTCTAGAGTATTTTGATTTGGTTCAGCTGGTTCCTTTCCTGGTCAGAGCTGGTTCCTTTTTTTTGTGGGCACGTGCCTCGCAAAATCCCAGTACTTCATTTCATTTTATTTTGATTTCATATATCAATCAATATCTATCGCTGTACATCAAGAATTGTATGTTCTTTTACTAGTACAAGAACATTATAACATAGAATACTATTTAGTGTGACATGCTTGAAATTAGTGATTTCAAATTACTTCAATTACAATTTAAGAGTTGCAATTTTGAAATTCAATACTATTAGAATACTATAATAGTTTAATTCGAATAAAGAAATATTCGTAGAGAAAGAGTAAAAATAGAAGTTAGTACGAATTATTTCAGATCGAGCGGTAGAATAAGGAGAAACAAGCGTTAGTTTAGTTAAATTGTTCACAGAGAATCCTTCCATTGAAGTAAGTGCCCGCTTCTACTTGAATCACACGCCTAGATCCGCTTACAAAAATTCCTCATCTTTGTAGAAACCGAATACAAAACCAAAACTTGCTTGTGAATGAATAAGTATTCCTACAAAGTTCTCAACCTAGCACCTTCCGGGAGCATTCACCTGCCCCCTGAGTAACGCTGAGTAATATAATCTATTGTCGTCAGTAATAATAATTTTTACTACCCAACCTAAATGCGTCTAAATAAGGAACGTACTCGTATTATTTGGAAGCTTTTCTCCAGTTTCTTTGTGCACATATTGTTCGCTTGAAGAGTGGAGTAATTTTTTGGCTGTGCGGTTGAATAGTTATTTAAATTTATTAAAACGAAGATTGCCCTTTTAATAAATATATTATATTATAAATATATTTATTTCTTAAACTTAGTGCTTTTAACCACAGGCTGTACATACGGTTTAAGTAGAGTTTCTTTGTATTTTTTCGGTGGATTTTTGATTTGAGTTTTTTGTTCAATTATTAGTACTCCCCAATATTTGTATTTATAATAACTTTAATCGTTTGTTTGAATTATTAAGTAATGTTTCAATTGAAAGATAGAAATACCGAGTGACCGAGTACAGGAAAATAAATTTAAATAATACAGCAACGATGTGAGAGCCAGATGTACTTTTGAGAGCCGCTGTGTTAACGGTGCTAAATCAACACCTGTCATCTTAGGCGTTGGAATTGTCATCGCTCCTATTTACTATATAATAATGAATAACAGGTTCAAATAAAACACTTTTTACAATTATTAAGACATTTATTACACGTTAAGCATGATTTAATTAAATCTCGCGCCCGAGCATCGGGATGATCCCAATCAGAAGAGGAAACTAATCTTAACTCTCTTCCTGAAGAAGAAGAAAGTGAGAGCTTCATTCATAAATGAGAGTAAGAGCGCGGTAAGAGAGTGGAGGAGTAGATCAATGATATTATGTGTATAACAATATACAGTGTCTAGCAAAACTGTATACTAATTTCGGTATTTCTGGTTTTTCATCAAAAAATTTGTTTCCTTACGACGGATCACAGTTGTTTTCTTATTTAATTGCTAAAAAATAAAGGCATCTGTGAAAGAAATAGTACCATTACAGCGGCTGAAATGAAAATAAATTAACGCTTGTTCCCCCTCTTTTTTTTTTGGTATAAACTTGTCAAATCAAAACACAATTGATTCTGGCTTTATTTTGAAGCTAAATGCATAAGGAATGTATAGAAAAAACATCATTCGAATGGCCGCTTCTCCATCCGTCCGTCCATTGCATTGTATGAATCTTTAATTCAACAGCCACGGTCGTAATACATTGTCCCCTCAAGGGGATTGTCCGCCTAAGAGAGTGTCCGCAATACGAGTATCGAATCTGTCAAATCAAATTATAAACGTTGCATTCTTCTCTTTGATGTGCGATATCTACGGAAACTGCTATGTATATCAATCCTATGAAGTAGAATTTTTTCCAAGAATCGCGAAAGTATTGTGAGTGTGACAACGTACATCAAGCTTTGCCCTTTAAGTAATTTTTGGGAGTGGCTTGCTGAACTGATAAGTGTATTCTTATGTCCACATCGATGTCTCTTTACTGAAAAACAATGCAGATCTTTCTTTGAAGGGAGTCAATTTGCGATTTGAGCCCAAAGCGATCATTGAACACGTCATGTAATTTAGCTGGCATCATTTAGTACGTATCATTTAGTACGGTCTGTATCGCGTTCTTGAATACGCAGCTTTGATATGCTCAGGCTTACTTTCAATTCAACACAATAACTAGGGATTGGTGCATGTCGGCTGGACTAAGCCTAAATCCGACAAAAACCAACACTGGAGCACAAAACCGGCTCCAGTATACACAAGTAGCAGCGCTACATTAGAGAACCAGGGCTTAGCTTCTTAGCAACGATTCGTGTTTTGCGTGCTCTTGTTCTCTCACGAGTGGAAGGGAGCTACAGTCTCGTAACGACAACGAACGGCCATGTTTTGATAAGCTTTTTCTAGACAGTAATTACACAACACCCACAAAATTCAAAGGTTGGCATGCCCCTGCATTAAAAAAGTCATGAGAACTTGCAAAACTGCTAGGGCTATTGGAGCTGACACCAATGCGCCTAGTGGTTGCAGAATGTACAAACAAAACATACATGAGAATGAAAAAAGAAGAACAACGAGCAAATTCGATGTACTAGTAAAAAAGCTACTACTATTGGTCATTCTAAGGGATGACGTGATTAGGAAGTTTAATTTCCAAGAGAATTTCACCATTAATCTCAGTACAAAAAAGGATTGTCTGCAATGAATCTGCAATGAATCCATATGCCATAGAGTGAGAACTGATGAAGGAACTGGGTCAGGGTATTTGGAATTCAGACAAAGTACTTCGAACCCATAGGCAAACGCACCTGCATGTTTTTTAGCAGAAGTCTATGCCATAGACAGTATGACATGCCAGATGCGTCTAAATAAATCTTGACAGGACCTATATCAACTGAGACATAGCAATAATGTCAGACAGTCGTGGGGCTATCACGGCAGTATGCCCCTTCATAATCAAATCTAAGTTTGTGTGAGAATGCCTACACAAGCTTAAAGAGTTGAGCAGGAGAAACCAAGTAAAACTCTGCTGGATACTTGGCCATAAAGGGAGAAGGCCCGACTCCCCTGCTAGGATCAGATCATAGTTCAGGGAACAAGGAAGAAGGAACCGGACAGAAACGTTGAAGAACGCTTATGGCATGAGGCGGGCCAAGGATGTAGCAGAGCTTACTGCATTGGTTTAAGTGAGGTTTCACTGTGCAGTCAGCCTCCTAAGAACCACATTGAATTGAATTTAGTGTATACGTCCATATGATCTGTACCAGCATGTGGATGTAGTCCGGAAGTCAAAAATTCGTCGACTGCACTGACTCGAATCGGAGTCTCCTGGTTCGAGAAGTAGTAGTAGTAACTAGTTTGAATAGTCTGTTCCTGTTAAGGTGTTTCTGTTCGTAATGTCAGAATTGGACACTCGACACAGTGCCTACAGTTTTCTGTGCTTCTTTATATTTTGAGCAGGTGGATATTCTTCAATTTGCAACCAGTGGGACAACGCAACAGAAGACGCCCGCCGAACCGATGGCGCACTCTGGTGGAGAAGGACCTCAGCCAACTTGGCGTAAGTAGTGGAGGCTGCTGGAGAAGCTTGTTGGTTGAGGCCCAGGTTCACCCCGGACTGTAGCACCAGACAAAAAGAATAGTAGAATACAATTGCATGAACGATGGGCTGTCCGAGACTTAGGCCAGGCTTGTTCAGATTTAGGCCCTCATTGGCTCTTCTGGTTTCAATCCTCATGAATTTTGCGGAGTGTGTAATTGCCTCCTCACTATTCCGGAATTGGATGTGACAGTTTTTTAACTAGTTGCCATGAAGGAAATAAATTCATGAAGAGGGAAAGGCCCAATAAATGGTGTACCTGCTTTCATTGGCTTTCATGTCCCATATCAGTTCTAACTTATTTGTTTGGCAGCGCTTTAAGTGTTTTGGCGCAATTCCAGGCAGTTCTACAGTTTAATTCGGAGCTGCTAAGCGTTTTAAGTACTACCTAGCTATCTGAGAGCATCGACATTATTTTATGAGTACAGTAGATTTCTATTGTTTATGCAATATGCTACTTCATCTAGCACGAAGAGTTCAGCTTGGAAAATTTTGGACTCTCTGGGAAAGGGCATGGAAATTACATGTACAATTATTTACATAGGTCCCACATTCGTTCCTGCTGCATTTTCTTATGTGGACAGGTTCAAGTACCATAATTCTACAATCTTGGTAAGAAATCTAATGAATCCAAGTTAAAAACCGAAAATGTTTGTCCGACATCAGCATGTATGTAAATAACAGCATCATCTGAAGCTGAAGAAAAATGGGAAGCAACTTATTTTTAATTATTTCCTATTCGAGTCGATTTACTGTTATACATATATACACAATATACATAAACAAATAATACATAAATATCAATTCTAAATTTCCATCAGCGAATGCCGTTTTGTTTTTTCCGATTTTTTCCATAACTCCCCCCACCCAATTGGTAACAGGTAGTGCCAGCATTAAGATAAATGTCTTAATTATTTTGTCAATGTTCATGCAACTGCAGTAGTATTCCAAATGTTGAGAGTGCAATTAATTTCATAGAATCCCACACCCATTGTCCGTGTCTGGAATGCATTCACACGGCATTGTTGTCTTGCAAGCGGAGGACTACAATTAGATAATAATTTCAATTTATGTATATATCAAGCGGCATTGTGCCTTTTCATTAGTCGGCCGTAGACACTGGTGTATTAATGATGTTGTGAATTGGTGGGAGGATAAACGTCAGATAAATGAGTTACGAGTTACGTGATAATCAATTTATAATTTAGTGTAATTTATTTTATTTTTATATAAATAGTCAGAAGAAAATATGGATTCCTTAGCGATTGTATTACTTTTAAGTGGAGAAATTGCTAAGGTAGCGCTAAAGTCTAACGCGAACTTAGCTCCAGCTTCTACACCATAATTATACATAAAAAGACAACCCTTTTTCTTTACAGCTGTACAGTGGTGGACTAGCGTCACTTACGAGTTACTGTTTACTTTGTCTTATCGCTTATTATCAACATTTGCTACTTGAACCAATGCATTAAAATATCTAAGTCATAATTTGTGTCTAAGAATAAACTAAGATAGTTATTATGAGAATAAGATGAAGCAGTGTCATCGGCAAATGCAGTTATTTGACCTTTAAAATGTTGAATAAATAACGAATTTACTAATATTAAGAACAGTGGCGGGCCTAAGACAGAGTCTTGGGGAACTTCAATATTTAAATACTTCTCAAAACTGAAAGCATATTTAATTTTCTCAACCAGGATGTCATTTCTGGAGATTGCATTTACCTCGAGTTTAACAAAAGAGAAAATACTCATTTTTGTTCAACAAAATATACTTACGGTGCAGGGTAACTTCTCTGGCAATTACTTCACAGAAGCGAATTTATATCCCACCTAAAGTGGGAAATAATTTCAAGAAATCTTGTGAAATTGTTTTCCATAGGGAACTAAGTCCACTGAAGGACTGGGTTCTCACATAAAAGGACTGGACTTCATCGTTAATATGGGGAACATAGGCGACGAAGTTGGTATGGGGAGAAGCATGTTGCCCCTCTGAAACCCCCTGCTTGGATCATTATAGCATTAGGAGTTGGTGCGAGTATATTTGCATGCAAATATTGGTAAAGTATGAGAAACACGAATTAAGAGAAACTTTGAATGCACTGAAATTCGCACCTACCCCAAATCATTGATCCAAGCAGGGGAGTTGCAGGGGGCAGCATGCCCACCATCCTTGTTCTCATTTTTATTCTATATTTATATTCCCGGGGACTTAATTCCCTGCACTTTTTATGCCCAGCTCCATTTGCTTGTTCTCCAATCGTTGTGAGATGTTCGCACGGAGCGAACGTGAGATCATGACGCATCTGCGCAACCCAAAACTACCGTACTTACAGCTGCAATTTAATACGGGTTTCGAACTATTCGGTAATCCTAGCACAAGCTCAGTACATGACATATGTTTCAGCGTGGCCCGACACAAATATGGAATATGGACACAGCATACAGGCTGACACTTTGTTAAGTTTTTTATTTCCTTTGAATTTGAAGGACTTCACCAAGTAGTGTACATCCAGTAAAAGAACTCACTTTTGAGGCATTCGACTTTGGTCATGGCAGCGAATAATTTCTTATGGTGAATGCAGTCATATGCGCACTAGACTCAAAAATTCTCCAGCGCTTCATGGCCTAGCATGCAGGCAACATAAATATAACCAAAGATACTAAGCAGAATTTTTATCTCCACGTCTGCATCAGATTTTGAAATTGTCCGTTAAACTGCGTAGAGCATGCTACTGAGGTTTGTAATGTCTTGCATCCAGATTATTTTTTCAATAGAGGGCTGCTTTACTCCTTTGCGCCTTAAGCCCAAATAAACAGTGGTCAGAAACATTTCATCTGAATTTGATATCGATATACTTCCTACTTATCATTATCAAGTCAAGTTAGACGCTGTCCTAGCATGCCCCTGAATGTCATTTGCTTAGTAGCTCTTCTGGAAGATCGTGTCTCTTGAGTTGGCGTGTTAATTCAGCACGATATTCTCAAGAATAATGTTGATGAAGTCACTGTCAGTGACATTTTAACCGGGCATTGTGCCATTGGCATCGATTTGAATCTACTTGTGGTAACGCAACTGGCCTACTTTGGCCTAAGTGGGTAGGCACACTTAAGGTTTAAGTTAGTCAGCCATTCCAACCTAACCTAACCAAAGTCATTGTCGCCTTCTATAAATCGTTTCTTGCCATTAAGAGTCTCGTTTTTTTCGTTTCCGATCTTGATGGACCAGAAAGAGTTATACATTGTCATCCTACACAACCGGGTAAGGTTGGCAGGAATATCAATGTCTAGACATAGTTCGTGTACATGCTGTTAAGCGGTCTAGAAATCGAGGAATAGTTTAAAAGGTGTCTAGTTGAAGAGCTTTTATTGCTGGAATATATCCTTTTCTGAAATCTGCCACAGTGTGAAAATCTGATATATCCCTGCAGTGAAGTCACACTGAATATGTCTGAAGACATCGACTCCGCGTCAGTGGCACGTGCAATGGAAGACGCCCAAAAAAGCGATGGCGCACACAAATGTCCAATACCCTTAACCTGGCGCCCATATTTCTTCTTCTCTAGTTCCTTTATCCCCTTGTGGGGCATAGGGCCTCAACTCTCCAAAACTGCCGCGCTTCACTTCGTCCTTTCTTTGGAACGCCAGGTCTTCTGCCGTCCACTGTTAAGGGGTTCCATTGCAAAGCTGGGTTAGCTATACAGCTGTCACCCTTTCGTAGTGTGTGCCCAATCCACTGCCACTTCCTCCATTATGTGGTGATGCCTATTGGTTCCTAGCTCGTTCTCTCGTAATGATATTAGAGCTATGTTCATTAGAGACATTTACATTAGAGAGGCTTGTTTGGCCGAGACACACGGCCGGATAGTAGCGGAATGTAGCGCTATCAGAAGAAGAAGGAGATTCCGCACTGCCTACAACGTTGACTCAAAAGAAGGTGCTTGAACTGCAGTTATTTACTTGCTCTGGCTGAAAAAAGGTGACACATTCCATGCGAATAGACAAAAGTGCATCACGCAAACAAATAACTGCACAAGACATATATTTAAGCTTTTATACACACAAATATGCCTGCATAGACGAGGAAGTGACATGCTTTGTTTGTTTATCACCCGTGATAATTGTCATATTCAAGGAAAACAAACAACAATTAATCAGTTAATGGTCCGCCGTGTTTCAATGTGAACAAAAGACGATAGAGATCGGCAAAATTGCCTTCAGTTCCAATCGTTTCGACATCTTTCGCAGATTTTATCACTTTCTTGCGAATTTCGCGGCGGCTACATAGACGCTAAATTATTATATTTAGCACATTTCACACCTTGACCACTCCGTAATGAAACGCATGCTTGAACAAACATCTGCACCAATCTTGATCAAACATCTTGATTGCACGGCCTGTAATCTCTGACCACAGATACATAAAATGTGCGTTATCGTGATGCAACATCCATTTCCAGTCGTAAAACAGGCAAAACCGCAACAATCAACTGTAAGGTCAATGACTCGAGAGCAAATAAAATCAGTCAGAAATGACCATCGTGTTTGAGACGAGTGTTGCTGAGAAACTGATATTTTCAAAACACATCAATCACATCGAACACACCTTTTCTGACAGATCGTCAAGTGCTCGCGGCTCGACATCTTTTATTGCCCGAAAGCGTGCACTTTCTTTCGCATACATCACCATCAACCGTAACGTTTTGTTTTTTACGATGACAGTGACAGGAATACGAATACGTGTCACATCCTCTGGCACAGTTCGTTTGACAGTACGTACTCGCACTACATTTCGCATGTTTTCCAGTAATCTCGTCAAATCTACTCAAATACGAATTTGATTGCAAAAAGTCGGCACTGGATAGCAGATTGCTCCAATTTTCTGCTTAATTTGATCAGAAAACTACAAAAAAATTAAATGAAATGACAGTTGAGATCATCAGAGATCATCATCGTGTCTGTCTGCCCGCTTGTCATTCGTTCTTCTTTTTTTTTTCATTTTGCACATCAACTTTACGGTGGTCACTGTGATTAATTATCTGAAAGCACACACACTCTGAGTGTCGAGTGCCGAGGTGTAGTTGGTGGAGACTTTAGAAAGCATGGCCTCCGGCTATGATCGCGGTCATTGTGAGTTCTATCGAATTAACAAGATAACGAGTTAATGATGATTAGGTTAAGCGAAGGAGATAAAAAATCTGACATTTATTAATCGCATGGAGTTTTCTATCCTCTGATCCGTGACGGATTATAAATAGATTGTTGGTTTTGCCATTCTTTGGTTTCATGTGATGATCAAAAACACACAGAGAGAGAGAGAGAGAGAGAGATGACTGCATGTGGCGGAGTGTACAAAAGGACTGGTGGGTTTATTGATGTACGTCATTTAAAGGTGTGTGGTCAATTGAAATATAGGAAACAAGAACAAGAAGGAAATAGTATTAAATTAAAATTTCTACCACGGAGAAACCAACGATCGTCCCCTTTCGCGATCCAAAGACGATTTTTTTTTACTTCATTTTTATTCCTATCCAAAGACGAATTGCCAAAATCATGTTCCCTCTATTTCACCCGTTCACCCGATCGTTTTGCCACTCTCTCTTCCACTCAAGAGGATAGTTTATGTTGCTGTTTGAGTCGATTGAGGAATGGGATAATTTTTAGTCCTCGTGCAATATCGCTCAAAAATAGATAGACTCGTTTAACAATGTGTATGAGATGATCCTGATGAATTTTCAGGATCTCTCAAAAAACAAGCGTTGGAAAGACAACATTTTAAGAATTAAGTTTGGTCGATTTAATTTATTGAATAAAATAAAAATTAACCGTATGGAAATATTCACTTTTCAATAAAGATCAGTTCACAAACTTTGACTGATCCACATTAAGTTCTCATGGACTTTTTCAGCAGAACCAGAAACCGGGGCTCACTTTCGGTCCACATGTCCAGCAATTGCTGTACCAACATAAAGGACACTAGGCAAAGCCTTTCTTGAATCCTTGAACGAGATCTTCGAAATAACCATCAAAGAATTATGAATAGGTCTGAACGCCGCAAGATGGCTCTATACTTTCTTCAACACACTTCAATCAGAGAAGTGGTATCAAAACGGTGCTAGTGCTATTTTGGATAACTTTCAACCACCACCAAACACATAATATAATAATATGGATGGCTCTACAGTCCGTAAAGGACTACGGCCTAGCTTCTCAGCAACCACTCGTATTATGCTGTTCTTTCACGATTGGAAGGGACCTACAGTTACCCACACATACCAACAACTGGCACTAAACTGTATGTGTTTATTATCAAATAAATATCAGTTCGCTGCTCTCACCAAACCAAATTACTGAATGCGATCCAGCAACAACAAAGATACTCGCAGTGACTCGTAGTCTGTTACACATATTTTCATACAATCACTTTTTAATAGATTATCGTCTTAGGTTAGGTAATGCGGCTTCCATCGAACGTACTCGATTTACTTTACTCGATTTTACTCGTGTTGAGCGATATTGCCCGAGGAATAAAATGATTCCTTTCCTCAATCGACTGAACCATCAACATAAACTACCCTCTTGAGTGAGAGGGTGGCCAACGATCGGATAAATCAGACACCCATCAGACATGGTCGTTAGTTTACCCGTGGTAGCAGTTCTAACTTAATAATTGTGTTGTCACTGGAACCATTTTGATTTTTGGACTAACGCCCAGATTGATTTGACATCTTTTCGGATATGTCCGTTAGTTAATTTAAAGTGTATACTCCCAGGGTTTGTTTCCTAATGGAGGCCAGTGCACTTTCTACAGTTGCAGAGTAGATGTGAGGGGTTTTCTTCGTCATCCATGAATCTGCCACAGAAGTCGTTGTATGGTAATCCTAGTCTTGCGGGCTGTCTACCTATTGCGCAGTGTAGTGTCACGATTCGTACATTACTCAGATTTTTTTCTGTCTAGACTGAGGATGACCATGGTTCTTTGTAGGTCCAGATTTGGCCATACTTGTTTTGCATATAGGCACGTGTTAATATTGTCCCATCTTTCACGGGCACTGCAGATCGATAGCTCTGTGATTTTTGTTTTTTGAGTTTCTATTGGCACACGGATGTTTCTCTTTGGTCCTTAATTGTTGTTCCGTTTCTGGCTAGCCCGTCTGGTTCACAGTAGGCTTAAATATCACAATGTCCAGGAACCCACCACACCATTAGGCTGCAGTGTCTTGATACCTCGTTAAGAGACATACGGCTTACCAATTTTGAACTTAAAAATGGTGATTCGAGTGCCATAATTTGTGCTTGGCTGTCAGTATAGATGTTCGATATCGATTTAGTCGCCAATTTCACACAAAAACCGTCTCAAGTCCCCAACAAGTTCCGACTCTCCCTTCCCAACGCTCTCCGAAAAGACGAAGCAATTGCATGCATACGGGTAATTGCTGGAGAAGCTTTTCGAAAAGTAAGTTGCAGTTGCAAGGAGCAATATGTCGTTCTGTGTAGTTTAAGTAGCCCACAAGAATTCATATCATAAGAAGCTCAGTATCGGCCTATAGTCATCTGAGAAAAGGAATCTAGGTTTGGCATCTTGTCGTTTAGTGAATTCTTGTAAGTATAAATGGCCTATCTTTAAAAGTACTTCATCTCCCAACATGTTCAATCCATCCTTACACTTGTAACTCGCATCACACTTCCACTTATTTTTCTGCGTTTTTCCAGTTTATCTGGTCAGCCAGAAAAAATTCCAAAATCATGTTTCTCCATGATATGTATACGATAAGCTTTGAAGCAGTTAGTTTGCTTATTTCACATAATATTACGCCACACTTTGCAGTGCAGACTCGTAGTTTATTTTTACTTTTTGATGATTTTTTTCAACGTTACTCAGGAATGATGCAATGTGGCAGCAAGTGGTAAGACAGTGGTTCATGATGTTAGAAATAACACGAAATGGTATTTGTTTAAACATTCTTGTACCAAGAATCATTTCTGATGGCAAGGACACTAAGGACATTCGGACATCCAAAAATACTGCAACAGTTAATAAAAAGTCCCAGTGGCCAGTACATATATGGGCAACTACATTCTTCTTCTTTATTTGGTGCTAGACTCCGGAGTGAAACTGGACCTCACACAACCAGCATGTCCAACTAGTGCAATCACTGGTTAGCAGTCTCAAGTTTCGCACACTCCGTGGTTAAGGTCCTTTTCCATCTGTGTGCTACACGTCGACGTCCTTTGTTACGTTGTCCAACAGGTTCGGAGTCGAAGGCTCTTCAGGCCGGAGTTGATTACTCCATACGCTCTACATGGCCCAGTCATTTTAAGTTTACGTGAGGACAGCATTTGCCCTTATTCACCGCCAGACTCACATTAGCATGCTAACAAACGCCTCACTGATGGCTCGATTTTCTCGTCAGGTCAGTGCGTATGCTAACTGTTGAACGACTTGCCTGAAGAATGTTGGTGTTTCTTTCTAGAAGCGTTGGCGAGTGGGTCTTGCACTAGGCCACATCGGCCCTCTTACTCAATCTCCTTCCCTTGGACATCTACGGGAAGCTTATTGCCACGCATGCACTGGGGAAAAGTCCACATTGAAGGGCACATGGAGATACTTCATAACTCGAAGATACACAAACAATCTGATTAAATAACACCTTTTAAGGACTTTGATATCAAGCCCGAAACGGTAATTTCCTCGACAGCAGAATGGGATGAAGGAAAGGTGTGCAACTCCACGGAATTTTACACTGACGGCTCAAAGTCCGAAGAACGGACAGGCCCCTTCGCCGGAGCTAGCAGTAGGCCTGCGGGGCTCTGTTGTATACGTATTATACGTACGTATATTACGCCATACGGCTCCCGAATGACTGCAGTGTTTTCCAGGCAGAAGTAACAGCTATTCAAGAGGCAGCCCTGCGGCTATCAATGATCCCGGTAGGCGGAAGATCTATTGTTACTTACATAGATAGTCAGGCGGGCATAAAGGCTCTGGAAACACTTTCGAACAACTCTGAGATGGTAAGACTTTGGTGTCTATCTCTGAGGGAGATAGCGGGCAGATACAACCTTACCCTGTGCTGGGTTCCTAGGCCCATGGTTACTGCAGGCAAGGAAAGAGCCGTCGAATTAGCAAGAAGGGGAGCGAGTCTACCACTGGCACAAAATCAGGATAACCCCCAATGAGAGCAATAAAAACAATGCTTTTGATAACAGACGCCATAATAAATACTAATCGTAGATGTGCGGAAGTGAACACCTGTAGTTCAACGAAAACGATGTGCCCAACACTAGTTCCACCAAAAACTAAAGTTCTCCTAGAATTAGACAGGAAACATCAGTAATGTAATCACTGGCCACTGCCTAACTGGCAACCAAGCCAGAAGACTTGGCGCACCCTACAACGACTTCTGCAGAAGCTGCAAGGATGAGGAGGAAGAGGAAACCGTGTTACACTACCTCGGAACCTGCCCAGACCTTGCAGGGACAAGACGAAAATATATGGATAGCTACTTCCGTAATAGTCTGGTGTATCTAGCAACTACCAACATAAAGGACATCATCAACTTCATTAAAAACACCAATTGGTTATGGGTAAAATTACACACACCAAAAAAGGCAAGTGAGGAAGAGTGTAGTAGGTCAACGAAGTGGCGGGAAAAAAAAGCTGAATAGTGACAGCACAACGGACCTTAAAGTGAGGGAAATACCCATGAGGGCTTTGCCAGTCACATCTACCTACCTACCGAGTCTTGCACTATCTTCTGTTGAAGAAGTCGCACGACTCTTGTCAAAATCTTGTCATTAGACAGTAACAAGTTTAAAAAAAGAGAGGAGCTTCCTTTTAAACAAGCGTTCAAAGATCACAAGAACTAACGCATAGATGACTGGCAAAGGGTTATTTTGAGTGATGAAACAACAGTTAAATATTGAATCGTATTGCAAAGAGTACTCCTGACATCGACCTCAGCCCTCATGAGTGCATTTGAACTTATCGGTTTAAGGAATCGATAAAACACGACTGTTAACAGTGTTAAACCTGTAATTGACGAGCAATGATTGTGTAGTGAGTGTAAATTGTGAATTCTTCAGTCTGAGGAACTTTCATGGCTCTGAACAATAACGTAGGCATAAAGCGCACAGAACTCCTTATGTAACACGGAAAATTATTTAGTAAATTTTTTGAATTGAATCCAAAATACAAAAGTTTAAAAAATACGATGTCTTTATCGCGACTCATTTTCCTTGGATCCATATTCAGTACCAAATTCTTCTTTGAATCATTCTGATAATGGTCGTTCTGCGTCATAAAGGAAGACTGTGATCGTCGTATATAAAAACTAAAAACTTTAGTCCTGCAACATTTTGAGTATGAGTATGTTACTTTTCACAAGCCGAAAGGAATCTTTGATTAAATTACGACAAAATTGGCCGTGATCTTGTGTTGTTTTTATGTGTTAAATATTTCCTCATCCTTGGTACCTTGTGATGCTAAAAGCTAGTAAGACACAGGATTTAGTTTCTACTGCAACCACTCGTGTTGTGCGTGCTACTGTTCCAGCACGAGTAGATTGGACTTGGAGTTAACGCATGTTTGAGAAGTTCGTATCTTCTTCTCTTAGATAGGAATGGAGGAGGAGCATTATTAAAGATCAAAAAAAGTTGCTCTCGAAAAAGGTAGGTGCTTTAGAAAAGCCATGGATTGAGTGGCATTGTAAGCCATTTATGAAAAATAGTGATTGTGATTAAACAGGGAGTGTCATACTCGAATGTGTGTGCAAATCCGCCTTCGCCACGATTGAAGAACAGACAAAACGAGCTAGTCTTTAGGTCAAGAGGATAAGACATAATGTGCTGTCGACCTAAGGCAGAACTTCACAAACGCCAGCTACAATTTTAAGGTAGTGAAGGAGTTTGTCTACCTCGGGGCAAACGTCAACTTCACGAATGACGTCTTGGTGGAGATCCGACGAAGTACTACCCTTTGTCGAAACAATTGGGCTCAAAACTCCTGACTCGAAGGACCAAGATCATGCTCTACAAAACTTTTATTTTGCTAGTCATGCTGCTCTGGAGCCGAAAGCTGTGTATGTAACCCGGAAGGCAAAAATCCGTCGACTGCACTGGCTCGGCCACATAGATCGCATGGACAAGGGTAGCAATGAGGGTCTTCGAATCTGAGTCTTCTGGGTCGAGAAGGGGCGGCAGACCGAATCTCTATAAAGATCAAGTAATCTTGGTCTTGATGACTGGAAGCATGTTCCCCATACCATCAGCGATGGAAGGCAGCAATTGTTCAGGCTCAGACCCTCCATGGGTCGTATGGCTGATAGGGTAAACGAAAAACCGTACCCTTCCGCGATCCAAAGACGATTGCCAATGCATTTCCTCTCTGATTCACCCGATCGTTGGCCACCCTCTGTTTGACTCAAGAGGGTAGTGCATGTTGATGGTAGAGTCGATTGGGGAAAGGGGCAATTTAAATTCCTCGTGCAATATCGCTCAACGTGGAAAGTCTGAAATCTGAAGCGTTGCCAGAAAATATATTTGGTTGCTCATGTGGGTGGAATGAGGTGCTTAGACCAGGTCCATTAACTCGTCTGGTTACACTTGGGTGTTTTGGTCTTCGATGTAGGGTGACATCGCTAGCGGTCGGTCACTCTTTAGTGGCCGCAGTCTTTTTTAGACAGGAATACTCTTTGAGCATTGTCAGTAACTCAGAAGAGGTGGAGCCGTGAATTATGAAAGTTGGTGAATTGGGGATTGGAACCCGGCATTCAAAGAGCACACAAACTCTGCAGTTTGCCCGATCGTTGAGAAAACTAATGTCTACACGCGCGCATGGTTGCGGTATTAGCAGGAACTGTCATTAGATAGTAACATGCTGATCAGTACCCATATCATGAAATGCAAACTATTGGTTAAGTGCTTCACTTACTTGTAGTCTTTAAAAAATTCAGGGAGGTGGTTTTATTGAGTAAAAAATAACAAAAAATCAGTTAAATTACTAAATCAGGCACATTTGTGTGTAATAAATGCTTAAATTGATCAGGGCACATTTGTGTGTACGAAAGTGTAAGAAAGTGGTGATTGCTAATTATTGACTAGTTAAGCGTGTTTGCAAAAATGTAAATTTTAGCTATAGTTTGTTTGATGAACAACACTTTAATGACTGGGCATAGGTATTAAAAGCATAAGGTGAGTGCGCGAGGAACTCAACATTGAGCAGCTGTTCCTTCGTACAGAAAGAGCTATGCTTCGATGGTTTGATCACGTGGCACGAATGTGATTCCACCAGGTAGGCGACTACTTGGCAGACCCAAGATGAGATGCTCGGACCAAGTCTATAAAATCGCTTGGTTACGCTTGGGCTTAACTCCTGATGGGTTAGAGGCGATGGCGGAGGATATAGTTGGCTGAATATCTCTCGTGCGTGCTTTACCCCAGCAACTAAACAACAAATGTATACCTACCTAATGTATACCTACTACTTAAAAAGTAAGCCATGGCAATCAGTGGCTTAAGTAAAACCAGTGGATCCACTGAGGAAGTGAAATACGTCTTGTTATAATTTTGAGCTAATCCTTGGATGGACACATAAGCTCGACATGAAAATGGACATAAAAAGCAGAAAAGCTTTAAGCAGTGCCTCGTAATACCACTGAAATGTTCACTCAAACGACCGACAAGAAGTTCTCCCCGAATATAACACATATTCATGCACATATATCAATAAACACAAGGGCATTCAATTTATTTTGCTTTTAAGCGGGTTCTCAATGAAATGCATATTAAGTGGGGACCTTAGGTAGGCTTAGGAATGCGTTGCTAAATCTCCGCTGAATATAATCTGTTGCTACTTAAAGTGTTTTGCTATTAAAGGGGTTGCTTATATCCGGGAGTACTGTATCATTAAAATATAGTTGGGTTAAGAAAATGTCACATGTGGCTATTACAATCTGCAAAGGGTTACCATTTCGCGAAATTACCTCGGTGACGTGACTTATTTTACACTATTCAACAATATTCGATCTTTTCCAACACTCACCCACCATTTATTCACATACACTTGTACCACGCTTTGTCAATCAATTTAAAATGTTTTAGCGGTTTCCCCTTAAATTGAGTCGAAGTCGCAGAGCACAATCACAGGCGATTGTCTCAAATTTATTAGTTAACCTGTTCTCACTTTCATTACAGCCAATAACCGAGAGCTAAAACCACACAATTGACTTATAAAACAAAATCCACAACCAATTCGTTTGAATTTACTTCGAACTCATTTTCCACCACATTACCGATCTGACTCGACTCGGATCTGACACAAAAGTGAAATGCCATAACCCCGCACGAGTGCAATCAACTGAAGGTGTAAGAAAACTTTCAGCCTAGACTTAAGGAATTCACGGAATTCTGTCAGTTCACACACAATACTTTGACTGAAGAAATCTAGGCCGTGCCCAAGACTTGAACACGTTGTGAAACCTTTTGCAACTCAGTAATCGATGACATGATTAACATATCATCACCAATTCAATGCATACCATTGCACTCACCACCGTTCACCCTTAAGTCAGGCCAGTGGTGTGCCCAGGTGTGGCATTGAACATTGCAATAAAACTCGACACTCTCGTAACAGTGCTAGATCCTCCTAGATTGCAATTCCGCAATAAATCAAACACTGTGTAAATGGAAATGTTGTTAAAATGTGATATTAAGAGTCAAAATGAACTTTCGGATGACAGCGATAAGCAGCTCTTACTTGCGAAAATTACATCGAATCCGAATTCACAGCACGATCAAGTGCTAACCACTCGTACTTCTGTCGGTATTTGTGAAACACTCGTATCCTCTCTGTGCAAAAAACAAAATACAACTCTATCGAAATCAAATCACAAGAAAAGACAATAAACAATAAAATGCCCCTTTTGCATATAAATGGCAAGTGACAGCTGGCAAATCCAAAAGTTTTCCCGTCAAAAGAGACAAAACAAAATAACCAAACAGAAAAGAAAACACACATCAGAAAAAGATACTCGCATGTGGTTCCATCGATTACGTGAAGAAACAAAGCAATTATCTATTCAAATTACACACATCGGGTGGAATGCAACACCAGGTTTTTGATGTCTCCTCTCGCATAAGCGTGCTTCAAGTTTACCCGAGCTCCGGCCACCGATCGCCGAACGATCGGTCACACGATCGAATTTCAACTCTGAATCCGTTTCTGACGGAACTCACGGAGAAAAACCAATGGAAAACACGACATAATCTCACAGTTCATTGTTCAATTTTTGTCGTCAACCTCCCAAACGCGAGATGCAGGCGCAGAGGGAAATCACATGTTGCATGCTGCAACACAAAATAAGCAAAAAAAAAAAAAAAACCTACCTTTGTATCGTGGACCCGTTCGATGTCGATAAATTCCCGGAAGTTGATCGGCTAGCAGTGCGATCGATTGATTTTGATTTAATCAAAATTCAAAATGTGAACTGGACACTAAACTGGAAGTGGAATGTGCATGTAGAATCGTTGTGATCAATCACAGCGGGACTATTTTTTTCTTTTTGAAATCTGTCACACAACTTATCACTGCACTGATCCCAATTGAGTTTGGAAAGATCAATATAATTTTTTTTCACAATTTTTTCGATTTTTTTTCCCACGAAACACACACAAATTCGCGAATTCGTTTCGCAACTCGGGCACAAAGAAGCGGAAAATGGTGAAAAATCAAAACAAAACTTAATCGAAGAAAAAAAGCAAAAGAAAAGGAAAACCAAGTGTATAATTTGAAACCGTATTAAGCTAACTCTGGTGTAAGTCAACTTTCTATCGCCTCTGTCTCTATCTTCGTGTATCTAGAGTGCGCGTCCGAACCAGACTGAAAAAGCTCCCGAATGCAATTGCTTATTTATTCGGTGTAGTAGTTACGTTTCGAATATTGTGTTTCTTTTGCTTTTTTTGATTTGTTTTTGTCGGTGATAGTGACCTGTATTTTGAGCTGCGGCGCTGGTGGATTTTATTTCCGTCAAGTTAGCGGTACCACGCCAGTGAGTCTGAATCTAATTGCTCGCACCAAGTATAACAGATCGTGCTTTTGCTCTCTCGCTCTCTTAATGTTCGAATGCCGGCTTCTCTTAAACGCTGCAGGGCTCTTTTCTTCACCAAGTTCACACAGAATGGCACGATGGACAAGACCAATCGTGGGCATGCATCAAGCCTTCCAAGTTGACACATGTGTACATATATGTACAACAAACTCTCATAAGTTGCGTATTCATTGAGCACGTGACTTTGTTATTGTTTATCTGTCAGCCACCTTATATGCTGCACATGCTAATTGATTTGTTGCCGCTTTAATGGGTCGCCAATGGATAAGGGCTAAGGACACGCTTATTAGACGGTCAATGTGCACCAGAATCAATCGTCGGAAGTTTTTATTTTTATGCCTCTCTTATGAAGTATGTGACAAATCAATTTGAGCATTGTTTACACAATTAACGAGTACAAACTGCGATTTGATCTGGAGTAGAATGCACCTTGTCGCAGTCACGGTATACTTTTCGAATGATGATGTCTAGCCTTAATTTTCGAAGACGCTAATTTAAATTGAGGTTAGCTTGGATCAAAACAAAAGGGAGTACTTGTATAAGAATCGATAATTGCTCTTGTTAATTGACAAATGACGCACTGTCACTTGAGTCACGACAAATGTCAATGATTTGTTTTAGACATCGCTCTGAGGTCTAATGAAAGTCAAAATAGGTTTTTATCAAGAATTTTAGTAAATTTAACAAGAGTTCATTTAATATTCAATTACTGACGACTGACATGCATCATTTTTGTCAAAAAAGAATCTGATTTCAACTGTGGATTCTATAGCATTTGTCGACTTTGCCAAACTTAACAAGCGGAACGAACATCTGGAAAAGATGGGTGTTGACAGTGGCGAATACGTAGGTAGCTAGACAAATATTCGTCACGTCTCATTTAGGTTCTGACGTGACCCATTGTGATGGCCTGGGCAGATAACTTCGGAGCAAAGTTCACTGTTTTGGGCGATGTAAAACAAGTCAAGTCTGAAAAAAAGACAGAGTAAAGGACTACATCATGGATGGGCAGCAGTGATGGGACCTGGGAAATTAATAATGGTGGTAAATAACCAGAAAAAAGGGGATAGAAAAGTGGTTGCAAAAACAAAAAAAATGTTAATGTCAATTCGCTTATTTATTTTAGCATAATAAACAAAAAACCACATGTACAGTCGCCTTCGCTTATATGCACTCCCTTTAAACGAAACTTTCGGTTATATTTAGAAAATTTTTAAGAAATTTATCACGGTACAACAAAGTTGCCAATATCCAAATATCGTTTATATGAGAACTCCGCTTAGTTGCAACACATTTTCTGCATTTTTTGTGTTGCAAATAAGCAGAGTCGACTTTATATTGAATATGAATGAATATGTACAGTTACTATTGTACGTAAAACAATACCGGACCGAATATCTTTAGTAGATTCCATTCCAAAATGCTGAAGTGTGTATGCTGCATTTTTTTGATGCCATATCTGCCTTTGACCATCAGATCAATCCAAATTCGCTTTTGTCTCTTTCTATTTTCTATTTTTTTTTTTTGCTTTTTGAAACTTAAGTGGTCTGCGAATTTAAGATGGTTTATCCTGTGCTTTTGGTAAGGACCTGCTGCCTGCTCTATTGCATATTTCGAAGAAATTTTGTTCTTCAAGTCTTGTTTGTATTATTGGGGATTAGACGAGTAAATTTAATTCAACAATAATCTCTGTAGCTAACTTGAAAGCAGATCGTTAATTTGGTTAAAATCTTTTAGCAATTTTGAGGGCTGTAGGGCATTAAAAATGACTACAAAAACAAAATAAAAAATAACCCGACACAAACCAAAAATTAAATACAAGTACCCCGATTTTATTATTTTGCCGGCACCATTTTGTATGTCGATCTAGTTTTTATATTTACATGGCATAATTTTTGCTGAGAACGTCCACTTTGCATTAAGTTCTTCAATATTCACTTTGTTTTGTGGAAATAATCTGGTAAGTCCCACAACCGGTGACATTCCAGCAACAACCTTTTTTCATCTCGGTATTTTAAGATTTTGATTTTAGCATCTAACAGACCAAATATTTCTTGAATTTTAATACATAATTCAATAAAATATTATACATATATATATATATGTCAGAACAATACTAGGGATATGATGAGAAATGGGCAAAGTGTGGTAGATTTAGAATTGAGGTTGGTAGGTATTTCAACATTGCAAGAAGTGGTAGAAATACCACTTAAGTGTTAGAAGTCCCATCACTGATGGACAAACTTTTTCATGTGGCGGGCGACTTCTAACCGTAAACAAACCGTCGGGGTTCTCTTTCCAATATTGGTCTTAATACTTTATTCAAACTTATTTTTCCTATTTGTTCTTTAGAAATAAAATGGTATTTTTATATTTTTTAAATAAGTTTATTTAACAATTTAAAAAAATGATTTCTGTATGTATCAGAACGAGAAAAAATGAAGGAATTCAGCAGTTCCTAGAAGTTGAAGAATGTCACTGTTCTTGTGCATTATGTTTGCAAACTGAGGCATGCAATTGCTTATTGCTAGTCTCAGGCAGGCTTTCAAGTTATCAAAAGGTACGCAGTTACGCTGCTTTTTTTATAGTACTCATTTTTTAAAGTGCATAAATAGGTTAAACAGTGGAATAACGTTAAATTCTAAGTAACTTGTTTTTAAGTTGGCATACTTTTGGTCGTCGTGGCGTAGTGGGTAAGTGCGTCGACTGCTACGCAGAGGGTGCCAGGTTCGATACCCGAATTTACCACCTTTGATAATTCACGGTTCCACCTCTTTCGAGTCACTGACAATGCTCAAAGAGTAGTCTTGTCAAGAAAAAGCTTCTCAACTTCGCCGTTCGGAGTCGGCATTAAACTGTAGGTCCCTTCCACTCGTGAAAGAACAATAGCACGCACAACATGAGTGGTTGCTGAGAAGCTAGGCCCAGGTCCACCTCGGACTGTCGCGCCACCCATATTATTATTATTCTTGTACTTTTCATCGCTCATAAACTTTCAGAAGCCTTCCGCACACATAATTTTGAAGGAGCCACAAATTTGCTACTTCTTCGATATCAACACTGCCAAATGGATATGCCATGAACGTAGCAATAGTGGCTTAAAATCTCCCAATAGCGTTCTTATTTCATTATTATATGTTCCTTTCTTATATTCTCGTGTATGATTTTTCAACTGTTCATTTGACGAATTCTTAAAATGTCTGAGGCAATTATTCATTAACTGAGAAGCAATATGATCCAATTTTTTTTAATGAATTAACGTAAGTGAGCATTTCTGATATGGCCTTGCTTTTTCCTTGCAATTTCAAATTAAATTCATTGAGATGATTATATCTGACAAGAACGCTAAATTAATTTGCCACTCTTCATTGTCAAGAACGTGATGTACATATTTTATTTCTGTGTGATTCGATTTCGCTTCCTTCTTTTGATCCGACTCGATTTCTTCTAATTGAGCTCTGAAGAGTTTTTATGAAGGCTTCTACCACGGACGAATTTGAAAATTTTATTGCATGTATCAATAATATGAGGAAAATTTAGAACTTTATAGCACAGAGCGTGCTGTTTATTTTTACAGTAGAAACTTTGGAAAATCGTTATCCTTTTTAACGTAATGCCATCCTTTTTAAGCCCGCTATTGAAGGCGCCCCATCCGTTGAATTTGAAAAAAATTTGTAAATTGGAATGTTTTTTCAAAGATGTATTTTTTTAAAACAGCATAAATGTCTTCACCTCTTGTTTTCTTAATTTTCAAGAATTCTTCTTTTGCAGTTAGGTTTTTAAAAACTACTACAAAATACAGATCTGCGAAATCGACTACATCGGTAGATCCATCGAAAACTGAACAATTAATTGATTCATATAACAATTCCTAAACGGGAACAGAATTGGACACTGTTGTGACCAGAAATTCATTATGCCCCATAGTGCATTTTATTTGAAAAGAATTCATTAAGGCTCTTGCGCAGTGGTGCCCTGAAAATTGCTTGGTGGTCGACGACCGTTTGTCCAGCCTTGATTTAGAAAATGCATGCGAATGCTTGTGCCGGGTGGATATGTTAAAAAGTTTCTCCGTGCGGTGCCATTTAAATAACAATTCAAATTCAATGTTTCTCTCCATCGGCAGCGTGCGCAGAGCTTCTCGGATGCCCGCTAAGTGTGTCAGGCTCGCAAACGGGTTCGTCTTCATTATCCCTGTAACTCGCACAGAAGTTAATAGAGCAATCTCATTCGGATGGCCCCTGCCCAGCGACAACGCCGCTCAGTGGTTGATTTATTACACCGTAGGTGGACATAAGCCAAACAATTTGTTTTTTTCAGTTAGAAAAAATACCGCTAGTCAAATACCTAAAAAACAAAAAATGTTTAATTGCCTTACTTTAGCAATGGGAAGCTGTAGAAATCTTTTCTTACTCTCGATTTTGCCTTTCGAAGATAAGGAGTTTCTTAAAGTGGTATAGTGAAATAAAAGTGAGGTATATATTGAGCTTTCGGAAGATGTCTTAGAAGCTAGTCAAAAGGATTACAAAATTTTCAAGAAAGATGTCCCGAATTGCAACAAATACTGATGTGATTCACAACAATGTGGAAATCTTCAGATTCAAAAATAAGCGATTTGAGACATCAACCAACCCGGCATAACAAGGTACCACCCCCTGAAGTTATGGAAATGATTTTAAATTGATTTTAAAATATATTTTCAACGAGCAAAACAAAAGTTAATCCGATTTAAGTCCAGCTAATGACCCTACAGTTCAGTGATTTTAATCGTCTCAAGTATTAGAATATGTTTTAAAGTAAGGAAAAGCTGGGATGACAGACAGTTCGCCAAGTTTGAGGAGCAGCTCATCATGAGTTGGTGCTCTTTCTAGTGATTTTTATTTCGGATCGAACAACAATTCAACTTAAATAGAAAACGAACTTAAAATATGAATTCAAAACGGAGCCTACAAAAGCTTACTCTACTCTAGTACACATAAGGACAACTTTGCCAGCTTTAACACTTCTTCAATTTATGTACAATATTGTAAACAACAACTTTCAAACGAGGAGGCTTGTAGCTTTTGATAGAAGTACGCACGTTTGATGCATTTCAGTCTTTCAGTTCAGTTTCAGTCATTAGCTGTACCCTTTAATCAGCGTGTTTGAATATATAAATAATGAAATACTTGTTTCAATTTGAAGAGCACATATTTATTTCAGAAAAGTGAAAGTAAAAGATAACGAACACAATTTGGAGAAGAAATGTTGTCAAGCAACGTTGTGCGTTGATATAAAATCTGTGGGTCAGGGTTTTCACAAACGTACAAATGGACTGCATACAATTTTAAGTCAACCAATATGTGAATATACAAACCAGTCCATTCTGATATAAGAAAGTAAAATGCTAAAAAAAGAAGTCGATGGTTCTTTAGGGCAATTGTGTTGCCCCGTCAAACTGGCAAAAAGGCAATATTATATATACAATAATATATATGGCCATTTTTCATTTCAGATTGGAATGTATGACTTTTGCCAAAGAAGTAGTTCCAGATCAGATTTTTTTGCAGAATGTAAAACGACAAAGGTTAACTCTACTTGGAACATTATTTTATTCTCAGTGATCGCATTCTCGCTAAACACGCTAGAAATTGTCTCTTATCTTATTGCATGGTGTAATTATAATAAGGTGAACTGGAAAGCTTGTCAAAACCGCCATCTTTTTGTTTTGTGCCTTTACTCAGGGCGGTTTTTGACATTGGACAGATGTGTTGCTTAAGCTTACAGGACATCCTAACAAAATGATGAATGAAAAATAGGAATTGATCTAATAAGAAAGAATTTAATTCATTTATCTTCTTCTTTTCTTTTTCTTTATATAAAAATGAATGTTTGTTTGTGTGTTTGGGCTTTATTGACTCCTAAATGGTAAAAGATAGAGTACTGATGTGTTTGGCAACTTTGTTCAGAATTCTGTGAAATGGCTTTTGGTTTTGGTTTTGGTTTTTAGTATCCTTATTTCGTTATTTGGGGCTTTGAACCCCTTTATACGATTTTTTAACCAAAAAAACCCTTTTGAACAGATTTGAATATGACTTTTTTCTTCGGTTAGTACATTTTCTGACGAACAGATTAATGTATCAGTCATTATTCTTTATTCTGCAATTCTCAAAACAGAAGTAATAAGCAAAAATGTAATTATTTGAGATTTGCATATTTTACAGATATGCAATCAGATATTGCAGATATTAAAGATATTGCAATCAACAACCCATCATTGGAGTTCGCACACGCACATCCATTCCGAGAACACTCACAAAGCCACAAACACACTGCGTACTTCCATCCACTTATATTATGCATAATTTTTTATTGAATTATGTATTAAAATTCCAGAAATATTTGGTCTGTTAGATGCTAAAATCAAAATTTTAAAATACCGAGATCCAAAAATGTGGTTGCTTGAACAATGCCACCAGTTATGGGACTTGTTAGATTTGTTTCCACAAAACACACTGGATCTTGAAGATCTTAATGTATAGTGGATACAATTTATAGGCGAATGAAAAATAATAGAAACGTCTGATGATGACAATGTTAATTAATGGAATTTATTTCCAATGATTAAATTTGTTATGGAAAACTATCCCTAGAAAAACATTGCATCAAACATGTTGCAAACTTGTTGTTTATGGTACCTTGTTCTCAGCAAAAATGATGCCATGTAAGCATGAAAGGGTAGAGAAATTTTCTCAGTATACGAGACCGACCTACAAAATGGTGCCGGCAAAATAATAATACCGGGGTACTTGTTTTTAATTTTTGGTTTGTGACGGGTTATTTTTTATTTTATTTTTGAAGTCATTGAATGCCTTACAAAAATCAAAATATCAAATGATATAAAGTCGCCACGGAAACATCGCTACGAGATGATAGCCAAATTAAAGGTCTGTTCACGGAAAACCATTTCCTATCAGATGCAGAGATTGTGGTTGAATTAAACTTACTAGTCTAATCAACAACAATATAAAAAGGACTTAAAGAAGAAAATTACTTCGGAAGATGTCCAGAGTAACGGTTCGTATCAAAAGCAAGGGATAAACAGTCTAAAATTCGCAGAAGACAACTTAAGTCTCAAAAAGCAAAAACAAAAAATTAAGAAATATTCATTATTCCGGTGAGAAAAGTGAATTAGGATTGACATGACATGGCATCAAACAAAATGCATTATACAGACTTCAGCGTTTTGGAATGGAATCTACTAAAGATATTCGGTGGTCCTATTAATTTATGAGTAGTCGTACATATTCATTCATATTCATATATCATCATCAAATAAATAAGCGAATTAATATGGAAACCTTTTTTGTCTTTGGTACCACCTTTTTTTCTGCTTATCTACCACCATTATTAATTTCCCAAGTGCCATCACTGGACCTGATGTGCCATGTTCCCTTCCGTATATTTGGTTGGCCTTTGCCTATATATATATACTCAAACTCATATATATAGATTGTATCGGGATTAGGTTGCGCATTTTTTTGAGATAAAGAATGTTGGGAGACATTTTTCTATGCGACTTTATGTTTTGAGTTGTGTATGAAAATACATATGTATTTATGAAAGTAAAGGAACACGCTGGATTTATGTCTGTCATCATGTTTGTTAGTACATATGTATGTAGTTTTGTTATTTATACTTTTTATTGTAATTTATCTCCGTCATTGATTGGATTTCATACGCAAATCAGTTTTTATGATTAAAGGCATTTTAGCGACTCGTCCAACTACTCTTTGGATCACGCCTACTTTGATGGCATATTGGGCGTCTCCGCATTGGAGCAGACCTACACATCTGATCGACAAGGCATCTATAAGGATTAAATGGTAAGAGGACCCAACCGCATGCATTTATTAAACGTAGTTGTGTGCATTGCAAGCAAATGTGACTAGTATTTACGGCTATCGTTGTTGATCGAATATATTTTCAATTATACGATAGAAAACTTAACAAATGAACTGTTTTATTAAAAAATGTATATACTAACTGTCATACTACCTTAAAAATAACTTACACTAACTTAAGCTAAGCTACATACATATGCATATGTATATATATGAAGATATATACAAATGCATCCCATATACTTAAATATATACATTGTATACACATGGGTACACACTCGTCTACGCATGTGTATACTTAATTTTTTTTTTTTTATTTATTTAATTTTTTTTTTTGTTATATATATATATTCTTTTTTTTTCTTATATTTTTTATCTTAGTGTAAGGTAGATTACACTACACTAGACTATGTAGGTCGGCCGTAGGTTGCTGCTACTAGATTTGCATCTAATTCGCTGCAAGACAGTGACCGACTGCTCCCACACGGAGATCCGCAATACCCTTTCTACCCAGGGTCTAAAGGGTTCGACGAGGGAGTTCCTTCGCTCCCCAGCCACCAGAATTTTCGATGCTGCGTTGCAACATCCCGTATATCCCGCCTTGAGACCGCCATACTGAACCGGAGGAGGCCTTCCTCAGCTCGTTGTGTGACGGAGCGGTCGTGGTTGAGTCGCGTAGTAAGCCCCAGAGATCAGATTATTGACCGAGTTCATCGCTCTAGCAGTATGACCTCGAGTCAACTTCACCAGGAAATTGTCCACTCTTATCAGGTTTGCCCTGGTGTATAAAACCTCATTGGAATAGAATTTTATGTACTGGGACTCTGGAGTTCGATAGTGACGAAGGAAAGCCCTAAGACAAGCCCTCTCGAACAACCAAATCTTTTCCATTAAGGTTGCGCTCACGTTCAGCCTCACGGGACAGCAATAGGTGAGCATTGGCCGGATGAGGGCCATGTAGTCTGGACTTCTGGTACTTCTGGAAGTTGATACTCAACTTCCAGTCATCGCAACTTCTCATGAATGAATCGAAGTCACCCTGCGTGAGAGTAGTGATTTCCTCGATATTTTTGCCTGATCTGTACACGATCAAGTCATCGGCGTACACAATTACGTGAGGAAGAGAACTTAACAGATCGCTCAAGTAAATGTTGAACAAGATTGGCGAAACAACGGCAACCTGTTGGAGACCATTTTTAGCTTGGAATATACCTGTGGAGGTCACGTTGCCATTTTTGACGACGAACCGTCTGCCGGTAAGTATGTTACACAGTAGGTACATCAGTGGTTTGCTTATGCCTAGCCGATTGAGCTTGTAAAAAAGACCTTCTAACCATACGGTGTCGAAGGCCTTCTCCAGGTCAATCAAGCAGGCACCCGTACATTGTTTCTGGCTCTTGTTCCATTGGATATCCGACACCAGTTTCGACGAAGCATGAATAGTGTCATGCCCCGCTTTGAAACCGAATTGGTTATCCGGGATTATATTTTTGTCCTTAGTCCAGTTGATCAGAGTTCTATTGATCACCTTCTCGAATACTTTGCTGATGTTCGGAAGGAGACTAATTGACCGGAGGTTGCAAGGATTCGAAGAATCTTTTCCTCTCTTGGATATGGATTGCACAATCGCAGTTTTCCAATGCTCTGGATAATGTGCATTATTCAGAGCATTATTAAACAGGATAGTGTACATATTAACCACTTCCAGGGGGAGGTGTCTCAACACAATGTTGGCGATCCCGTCGACTCCCACTGACTTCTTCTTCTTTAGTGAGTCGAAGACCGCTTGGAGCTCTATCTTCGATATGAACGGGGGATGATCCCCTTCGTCGGTCAATATTTTTGTTCCGTTCGTTATATTCGTTTCGGTCGATAATGCCTTTCGTTCATCATATTGTTCCGAGCGAAATGAGTGAGATGATTTCCTTTCGTCGTCCCTTCCCTCGTTCGATGTATACTAATACTGTATACTTGTTTCGCGGTTCCACTTTCTTTCTATTCCTTTGTTCAAGAAAGGGCCGATGGGCATGCACATTTTAGTACATAATGTTCGAGTCCTCATATACATATTATATTATGTTTAGTTCTTCTTATTTATGTATGTAGTAAAAATTATTTGTGTAACCGAAAACATTTTTGGTGTATGGGTTGTATACCCATCGTATCTACAATCCTGTAGCATATTAGTGCTTTCGTATACCAATACAATGAATCTGTATCTTTTGTTCAAACAACGATAGATTGGTTGGAACCATTTTTTGCTGTCTGTAGTATTGAACGAATGCAACACATCGGTCTCTATCCTTGAATGACCGATGATCGAAATGACCGAAACTTTTTTTCAACCAATACTTGAATGATTCGTTCGTTGGATTTGAACGATTAACCCAGCTCTATTATACGGGTCTTGACACAAATGATTTTCACCTGTAGAATGATATAGCAAAAAGAATGGACGTTTTCGATAAATTTCGTCTAAAAACATCATTATTTTGTTAACGATTTGGGAAACTTCAGCAGACATTTTTAATCTATTTGATGTAGACATGGGATTCACTTCAGCTTCACCTTCTCAAATTAGGTTGAAGGAAGATTACGTCTTCACACAACAGATCGCTCGAGACACTTAAGTGTCGTCTCATCATCATTACCAAAATTAGTGAGGTTCGCAAAAATCTGCACCAGAAATGGGGAAGCATTAAGAGAGCAAACTATGATTAGCTACTGTTCGAGAACAATGGGAACTTAAGAACTTCCGATTGACCTTTGTCCTGGTTGATGTGTGACATGTGAAAGTCATTAGCGATTATTTTGTGCGTGTTTGAATTGAATCGAGGCCAAATCATCGTCATCTACATCATGGCATAAGATAAGCAAAACAAAAAAGCAATTATAATTACACTCCTGTCTTGTGTTTTATTCAATTGAATTTATCTCAGTCAATGTTATTAATGATCTGCAATTTGAATTGTTCTCTTTCATTGGTGGATTACCATTAATTTCAAAAGTGCATAAACTGTAACTATTTGAATTGTAAAATACTTGGTTTGAATCTTCTATCAAGGCGCTGCACTTCGATGTCCATATACGGCTCAATCGGGGAAACATTATACAGTCGAACCCGGATAATAGCTCATCAACCGTGCAACGAAATATTGTGCCATTAAGCGGGTTATGCCTTTAACCGATCTTTCATACAAACAGGACACTTTTAGGATGGGCAGGAAGTCAAATACAATGTAAAGCATAACTTACACATGTCAGGGTTTTTCCTCGTAAGTCACATGAATTAAGGATTTGTATAGCTCAATTCAATGAATTAAGGATTTGTATAGGATGTGACAATAAGCGGGCAAGATTGCACGTGAACTCTTTGTTCCGCTGGTTGTGCTATTAAAGGGTTTTGCGCCAGTACAAATTGTACAAAAAAGACAACCGTCATCAGGATAGAATGCCATTAAACGGTTTGCGCTATTAAGCCATGTGCTATTATCCGAGTTCAGCTGTAAATGGCCCGCTCCGGCAAAATTTTTTCGACAGGAGTTTAATCAGTGGAATATGCATAGAGGCTGGTCGATATCATAGTGCTTAAACTTTTTTTCCGCCAGGAACAGTTTTGCAAAAAAATCAAAACGACTTGATTTCTGTATGAGTCGAGTTTGCAATAGACTTCAAGTATATCCTGATAGTGGTCTCAAATTACTACAACAGCAGTGCTTCTTATTTACATAATTATCAGACCTTCGATTCGTGGATCCATGCCTAAGCTTAAGGGGCCTTCCATCATTGATTGACCAAGCTTATAGCGATGACTTGTGGCTATATCGAAGATTAGGTCTCGGTCTTCCTTTCCTTCTAGAACCAGGAGGCTCGGATGCGGAGACATTCTTATAATGGTACTCGATGTGACTGCCAAAATACAGTCGACGAATTATTGCCTTCCGGGCGACATCTACATCTTGGTACAAATTATTGCCTTCCGGGCTACATCTACATCTTGGTACAGTTCGTAGAGTTTCCGGCTTTGCCTTCTCCTCCATTCACCTTCCACGCTGACAACATCCGGAATGGACGACGGAGTCGCTATGATCTGCTTAACCCAACTCTTGGAATGATTTGTAGAGACGCATTGCTTCCAAAAATTACAATTACCCAGTGACCGCCGCAATTTATCTTCGAGAGTGTAGTGACCTGGAGTGTATAGATATTCTTGCCAAAGTTAGCCAAGATGGGATTTGCTTCATCGTTTATGTGCATATTCAGGGTAAGTGCAACAAATACGCAAATATACGCATTAATTTCATTGATTTTCGAACTGGCTGTCGGTCGTTATAATTCCGTCAATCTTGGTGAACAGATGTGTGATATAGAGATACTGGAAGATTTTTAATTGTTCAATATGAAATGTTGAATTACAACAAAGTTATTTTTATGTATGTGTAGAAAGGAAAACGAAAGGAATATTTTCCTAACGAAGACGCTATGACAAACCTTTTGGTCTTTTATCAATACAAAGCGGAAATCCATTGGGTTACCATCTATAATGTCATATGAAGGAATTGTTAGTGATAAATAAAATAAGTGACATGTTGCTTAATCTTTCCAATCAAATTTTGTAAATGAGGTTTTTGATTGTAATTCATTGCCTACCTGGAACCAATCACTAATATCGGATGTTTATCCATATCGAAAGATGAAATACTCACTGAATTGTCGTCGCTAGAGTGGAGAAGTAATATTGCTTCCGACAACATTTCGCCTTTGTTTGTTAAAGCGTGCAAAAATAGGCTAGGCTACCCCTTTAAGACAATGTTTAATAGGTCTCTTTAGACGGGAAAATTTCTCGATTGCTGGAAGCATTCTTATATTACTCTATACTATAGACGCATAGCTAAATTGCAACTGATTCAAAAAATATTTGAAGCTGTTGTTAAGAAGAGGTTTATACAGTAGTGCGCAACCACATTGTCAACAGCAACAGGGTTTTATAAGCGGTCTACTACGACCAACTTAGGTATCCTCACTAATTATTGTCTTCGCAATATTGAAAGCCATTTACAAGTCGACTGTGCTTACAAGGATTTTTCGAAAGCCATCGAGCGGGTCCACCATCAGATTCTCTCGGATTTCATTCCAATATGTTAAGCTGGATTAGAGGGTATGTCAAGATTGGACCAGCTCTCTCTAAAGGGATTCATAATTTCTCGGGCGTCCCTGAGGGCAATCATATTGGCCCTCTCCTATTCCTTCTGTTCATCAATGCTCTGCCGTTTATATTGACACCAACATAATCTCAATAAGGCTAATGACTGGTGCACTTTTAACCACTTGCATTTCAACATAAATAAATGCTCTGTTCAAACTTTCAGTAGAAAAAGAATTTCAATTGTCTTTGACTACGCAGTTCAAGGGTATGTTGTGAAAAGAGTAACGAATCAAAAAGACTTAGGAGTAATTTTTGATCCAGAATTGAATGTCTCATCGCATATGGATTATATAATTTTCAAAGCCAATTCCATGTTTGGCTTTTTATTTCGTAACTCTAAGGAATTTCACGATTCGTACACGCTTAAGTCACTGTACACTGAACCTTATTCGTTCCGTCGTCGTTTGGAGCCCTTATTACCAAAATACTGAATTACGTACTGAGAAAATTGGAACAATAACATAACCTCGTACGAAGCGAGATGCGCGCTTATGAATTTGAAATCGCTTTCGCAAAGCAGATTCTATTACTCTGTTATTTTCGCTCATGATTTATTAACTAGTCACATCGATTGTTCTCATTTACTATCACTGCTTAACATATATACCCCTTCTCCCATTCTTCGACCTAGGGATCAGTTATTCTTTTTTATCTCTAGATACAGAACTAATTATGCAGGAAATGATCCTATAACTATGGCCTGCATACACTACAATTTGTACTCACATGAGATTAATTTTAATATATCCAGATTAAGTTGCAGAACCGTTATATTGAATTCTAACTTAATTTAATTCTATTAGTATTTTCCGCATTTTATTACTAACAAAAAAAAATATCTTATATAAAATCTTCAGTGAATGTAAATGCACATATGTGCTTAAGTAGTCTAAAACAGTTTGTACCTAGTAAGACGAATCAATAAATAAACAAGGCGTCTGAGACAATTACGCATCAATGGCCAAACCCATAGAATCCGTTGCGTACATTGAATCCACACAAATCGTAGCTACCTGATTACAAAGAGATGCCCATAGTTAGTGCGGAAAATATGGCCCATGTGGCTAATATGGCAAACCCCAATATTTCCTAAGAGCAGAAACGCACCGAGTTAAACTTAATTTCACTACAAACATATTAGAATCAGTTCTGCCCGAGACTATCGTCTTTGGCATGGTGCGAGAAATGTGCAAAATAGGAGAAAATTTGTATTTTTTCTGTTTTCATTGTAATTTCTTGGTAAGTTTTAATAAGTGTTTTCACAGTTAATGTTCCCTAACTTCATAATATCTATTTACGGTCAAATAATACTCAATGTGATCTAATAGTCATATCAAAGTTAAACAACAAGGTTGTGAAGCGTAATTAAATTTAACATTAGTAAAAAACAACATTGTGTGTACTACCATGCCCACCCCATGTGCCCCATGTGCAATTTCGCGTAGTAGGCCAAATTTTACACATGCTAGATCCATCTATTGTGGCAGTCTGTGTACAATGTGTTGTATACTCAATGTGGGTATAAGAAGACTGTATAAGCAACGAGCGACAATGTATGTCGGTTTTGGCGCGATTAACCCAAAACTCGTTACCAGGCTATATATAACACCACGTAGGCCATGTTAGCCGCAAGTTTTTTAATCAAAAAATATGAGGTTACTTTAGTTTTTTTCAGTGTATCTTTTTGTTATATTTTTTAAATTGATGGTTTTGTTTCGAAAAATGTTAAGGGTGGGCCATATTTACCGAACTTACCATACGTTGCGGTACCAAGTTGCAACGTAGTGATGGGCAACTATGTTTTATGAATCACAAAAGACAAATAGTAAGGTACACAAACCATTCTATCGCCGAAATGCGCGTAAACAAATAAATGTATTGTGTTATTACTAAGCCCTTAGACCGGCTAGTAGACACAAGCAAGTTCAAGATTGCAATAATTTACATATATGTAATCATAATTTTTGTGGACGTCCTCCTAAGTGTGGTTATGAAATGAGTTAATGGTGTCACAACATTGCATAGTCTCCGCATCAAAATTAAACGAAAGCACAGAGACCTTCAATGTCAAAACAGGTTTAAGACAAGCCGGCGCGCAGTCATGTGACATCTTTAATATGATCCTTGAGAAGATCGTGCAAAACTTACACGCCATCACAAGAGGCACGATCTTCTAGAAGTCCCTAAAGTTGCTGGCATACGCGGACCACATTGACATGATAGGCATTCAAACGCATTGGAGCGAGAAAGAACGAGTAGTCGTTGTGCGTCCTTTTTTATGGCAGCATGCTTCGGTTTGCACTCGTTTACAGGCAGACCCACCCTAGCAGCATGCGTTTGATTGCTTATCATGTCAATGTCGTCCGCGTATGCCAACAACTTTACTGTACCGTAGGTTAATAAATATATATATAATATATATATATAGAGAGAGAGAGAAAGATCACAGAATAACTCTTGCCAACCGCTGTTTTTTGGGCTCAAGCGCTTAAGAGGCAATTGAGTTCGAGAGCCCTCTCCTCTCGGTTTTTTCTAGAGAAATGTTCTACGCGGCATTTGGAGAAGAACTTTCAACCACTAACACAAAAAATCAAAATTATTTAACAATTTATAATGAGTGAGATATTTTAAAAAAATGTGAAAATCACAACGAGGAAAACAAACGACCTTGAGGTGTTTTGCTGGACATACACAGAGTGCAGTAGCAGATGTATTGTGCACTAAACTCAATCTTCCATCTAATGCTGGTCCATATTTAAAACAAGGTGGTTTATATCAGCAGCACTTTTTTAAAAAGTGTAAATTGAGTCTGTTTCATTTTGAACGCATTACGTTTCTTTCTTATGTGGACTAACTGGATGCTTAATCATCTTTATATAAATGCGTGCTGCCCATTTTTGTCGTACGCTTATAGAGCGTTCTACTCAACCAAATAGCATGGCGTAGAGCCACAGACAATAGCTTGTAATAATAATAATATGGGTGGCACTACGGTCCGAGGCGGACATGGGCCTAGCATCTCAGCAAAGACAATAGCTTAAAAATGTTATTTATTATTTGTCTTAATAATTCATAAAATGAAACACTTCATTACTAAATATAATTTAAACCTTATTTATGTAATTTAAATAGATATTACATGTATTTGTATTTCACTTGTATCGCATCGAAATTTATCCTTAGACATCAGCACCGCTTGAGATTTATCATAATGAAACTTAACCTACGGTACAATATTCTCTTATCAGTTGCACAATCGGTCGTTTATTATTTCGGTGTTTATTGAGGAAGTAACCTCAATAAACACATGTCCATCTATTCAAAAGGATCGTGTGTGCAGTACATTGTTGTGGGTTTTTATTGCCTGTGCTACATTTATGGCAAGATACTGTAACATTTATACATATTACCAACAAAGGGCCGCTGCATCAGTCCGGTATCAAACCATTTCAAGTTGTGTAGTCATGGATGTCAACCTAATGGATGATCCTCCAGTGTGTTGTAACTTCTATACACGCACATTTTATTCATACTTCATTTTGCTGCAACCTTTTATTTTGTTTGATGTCTCGGTCAATCTTCCAAAGGAACATATAGGGACTACTGACTGGGTCACCAAACGAAAACCAAGGAATTAACATTTTTTCTCTTTTCTTACCTTGATCATCTCTGTCCAACCATGAACACCGTATGGGCTGTAGAGCGAAATGAGTCTAGCCAGGCGTCTACGGTTTCAACTTCTAAGATGGCGCATGGGCAACACAACTCCAGCCCGAAGAGTCTCCGAAGCAGTGGGACAACGCAATAGAGGACGCCCATGAAACTGATGACGCACGTAACTCGAGAAGAACGTCAACCAAAATGGCGCGCGATTGTAGGCAGCTGGCCAAAAATCATGCCAGCTGAAGAGGCTTGTTGAACAAGTCCCAGGTCCACCCCGGACTGTGGTGCCACAGAAAACGTTCATGGGTACCAACTAGATGAGTACTAAAAACGAGAAGCGTAATTACAATTTTTGTCAACTACAAGACCATGCTGAACCTATCGGTTCTCGTTAAGCTGATAAGAACAGATACTTCACTTCAATCTTACCCATAAGGCCGAGAAGCGAAGCGTTCTTGCAAATATTTATATATGAAACAAAAACAAAAAAAAGGTGCATCACGGCGTATAAATTATATATGTTAGGCATATACACAACATATAAGCTCTGGTGCACGTGTCCGTATTGTTACGGACATAGTTAAGATAGTATTAGTTTAGCCAAGTTTCTTATAAGTTTTCTTGGCAAATGCATAAAGAAATAAAAGATTGTCTTTATGACTAAAAAACGCAGATTAAGCCGAAAGGCACATTTAGAAAGTAGATTAGATTAGCTTAGAGTACCCGCATCTCCAACTTATGCTCGTATTGAAGGTATAATTCAAAACGAACTTTCAATTTTAGAGAAGAAGAAATAGGTGGGAATCGGTGGAATATCGAACTATTCTCTGGCAACCACTCACCGGGGTGGAAACTTATGCTACAATGGTTCGATCACACAACACTGTCCAGAGCCTTTGAAACAGCTGCGGTAAAACCGATTCCCAAAAGAGGAAAGGTCTCCAACAAATCTGGGACCAATAACCCTCCTTCCGAATATCGGTACGGTATTCAATAAAGTAACGGTACGCATAACATATATGGTCGATGAGCAAGGAGATGTCCAACTTTTACTTCTTATGTTAATCGACTTTCTGGGACCAGAGAACGACAGCAACGATATATCCGATGTGTGGTTCCAAGAAGACGGCGCCACGTGCCACACCAACGACGACTTGACACCATTCGATTATTTTCTTCGGGGCTACGACAATTCCTTAGTTTACGTGAACAGGATAACCATTTCGAACCAGCTCCCGGCCCTATTGCATCAATAACGCCGTACATGTTGGCTTGAGGTATCAAGCATTGGATGTATCGGTTAAAGCACTGTCAGCGAACCCGTGGCCTCAAAATAAAGCCAGAATCAACTTAAATTTATTTGCCTATTGTCTTTATCTGGTCGCCCCGTATTCCTTTATAGTCTAAAAGGGTGTATGGCTAGAGCTTAATTTTCTACCCATGATATTGTCTAAAACGTGGCGAAAACCCTCTTCGGATGATGCATTTCAGTGACACTTTAGTTTAGTCTCTAAGTATGCCACCATTAATCGTCCAAAGTCGTTCATTCGTCCCCATCACTCATCCTAAGAATTGCCTATGGAGTTGTATAAATTGTGGCACTCGTGTAGTTACACAATTACAACGCTACCAGTAGCCTCTTAAATCCGGTTCAAATCCGAAGTGAATCGTTCCTTATCTCATTACAATCGAGTCAGTGTTATGCACATTGCACCCTTATTGCAGTGCATCTGTCATCAGCATGCCATTACAAGGGAATTCGATTCAATTTAGAACACACTACATCAGTTCACGTCGCAATAAATTGCTTTCGATTTAGTCGACCACGTGCAGCCGGGGTTAAAATGATTCGATGATGAGGTTATTAAGTAATTTAATTGATTTATTATCGCATGTACTTTCCCTAATCTGAAAAATCATCGCTTTCATCTGTAAGCGTTTTCTGTGATAACAGGAGAGTTGCAAGATGAGCTGTGATTCCCTGCCAACAGTACCGAGGGATATACATATGTAAGGGAATCACCACAGCGAATGTTTAACTCTCACCGGGTTGGTGATTTGGACATGCAGTGAGATGGAGTCCACATGCTTGTATTACACGCAGGTATGTATCTGAATCATCAACATATTCTTCCCCTCCAATCCTCAAAATTGCAATTGTTAATTTAGCTCTCATTTTTAAGCAAATAAGCTTTTCAAACTATAACGATGAAATTTCACTAAAAATATCTCGCCACCTATCGTTCAATAGCAAAACATAAGCTTCGTGAAAAAAAAATTCGTTCTCTTACTGTACACAACGCACGTGTTGCCGACTGTCATCCCCTGTTTGACATTTCTATGAAATCAAAACGTCGGCGAGTAACTTCAGATTAGCATTTAAATTTATTTATTTCCACAAAACATTTCGACAAAATGAGACGTTTAAGTGACGAAAGAGCAAAAATTCTGTTCGAGAAGCTATCCAAATAGTAAGTAAATCATGTGCAATTAATTTCATGAGCTAATTTCCACCACTTTCTTCTTCCAGCGTTGGTAACAATGTGAAGCAACTGATCGACCGGCCAGATGGAACATACTGCTTTCGCGAGCATAGAGATCGAGTTTATTATGTGTCCGAGCGTATACTTAAGCTTTCTGAATGCTTCGGATCTGAGAAACTGATCTGCGTCGGAACGTGCTTTGGAAAATTTTCAAAAACTGACAAACTTAAGTTCTACATCACTGCGTTGTATTATCTGGCGCCATATGCACAGTACAAGGTTTGGGTGAAACCGTCGTTCGAACAGCAATACTTGTACGGAAACCACATTCCCAAATCTGGATTGGGTCGTATTACTGAAAACACTGGTCAGTATCAGGGTGTTGTGGTGTATTCAATGAATGATTTGCCACTCGGATTCGGTGTGACTGCGCGGTCGACGACTGAATGCAAGACTGCAGACCCTCTGGCAACTGTTTGCTTCCATCAGTCAGACATTGGAGAATATATCCGGGCTGAAGACACGCTATTTTAAGAGTTGAATGTGTTTTGTGAAGTAGTTCGTAAGTTAGCCAAGTTAAATTCGAGTAAAAAATGTTTTTTTTAAAGAATTCTGTGTTTGATTTGAAAATTGAAAAATGTTGTGGCTGAATGATTCGGGATGTTTTCTTATGCCCAGATGTGGACTGAGCTTTGTGGATAGACTTTATAACGCAGTTTTAGAATTGAGTGAATGATTCCGAAGCTGACTTGATAAGCAGAAAGGCATCGCGGAACTCTTTATAAGGAGCAGTAGAAGACGTACATATCTGTGCGGTATACTCCATTAATTGAAGGTCTTGAGCCTTTATGTGCCGCATTAAAAGGATGGTGCCACTGTCGCTTCCGGCCCGAAAGTCGATTATAGTCAAACATTCCTACAAAATACTAATAAGTTTCAAATCGATGCCCTTATTGCTTTCAAAAGAACACAGGATGCATCGTAATTTCTTTTATTGGATCCCGAGAAAATGCATCCGGTAGTGTGAGTCCACGATAAACACATGCGATGTATCGTACAGTTCGGTTCAAAGACTACGCTACATTGCAAGACTGGAAGGATATGCGCTGTCGCGTGATTTGTGCAATATGGTGTTGGAGAAGATTTTGCAGGGAATAGTTGTAAACATGGACCGTACGTTCTTTTATCTTTCAGTCAGTTCGACTGTGTGTTTGCAGAGATGTCATGCACATCATCCGACCTTCTCAAAGTTCGGAGGTAGCGGTTTTAACGACGATTGGCAAATTCGAAACGAGTTTGTCGTAAAGTTAAGGAGCTTGAAATGATTTGGCGCTATAGTCCGAAGTAGAGCTGGACCTCAACCAACAAGCCTCTCTAGCTGGCACGATCTTTAGGCGTCTGCCTCCAATTTCGCACGCCAGGTTGGTTAAGGTCCTTCATCTTTTTTTTTTGCGCCATCGGTTCTGCGGGCGTCCTATATTGCAATATCCCACTGGTTCGGAAAGGAAAACTCTTTAAGCGGCATCAGTGTTACATGCACTCTACTTTGCTTACCTTAGGCGTTAGATCCGTAAAAGTCTGCCTATGTTCATGTCTCCGTACAGCCCTTACAGTTCGTAGTTGAATCTTCTCCAAAGGTTCAACGATTGAGCATCACTCACTCTAGAGCAAATTGTCACATTCGATAGCTAAAATTGTGACGTTAAGACGTATGTCTACCACAGAGTAAACATGGACTCTACAAATGTCGTCTCATTGGTTATCCAACACAGAATTGCTTCGGTTCGTCCGCGCATGTGCAGCCAATGCTTTACAAAACTCTTCTTCATTATGTTAGCTAGACAGTAAGAATATCGACAGAGTTAACCCTTAAATTGAGATTCCATTCAACACCAGTGACCCAATATGGTGTAAGCTAAAGCTGTGCTCCAAGATTCAATCGGACTGCATCAGGAATGTTCCTTGCAATCATTAAGACGAAGTTCGCTCTTCCTCTGTTTCTAGAATCGGAATGCTCGGCTTCGAAAAGTTTCGTGGCTAATGCGTAGTTCGCTCAATTGGTCCTTGCTTCTCGGATTATATCAATTTACTGGCAAGCCGAAGATTTTAATAAAAAAACATTTGCATTTTGCTGAGTACTCAGTTGGAAAAATCTCTTGCTTTTCATAACGAAGAACAATAATAGCCTGCACAACACGAGTGGTGCCTGTGGAAGCTAGGCACAGGTCCGCCTCGCACTTTCGCGGCACCAATATTATTATTATTTTGGGTAATATTGGGACTGCTACAACAAGGTTAACACAAGAAAGTTTATACATGGTGCTCCACCAAAATGGTCTAATGTATACTGGGGGTGCTTAAATTAACTTAGGGGGAATATATTTGTTCCACTATGGAAGGAAAACCGAGATGTTTCGCTCAAGAACAAAGTTTTGTTTTTTTCCAAAATGACTAACAAATCAGTCACGTTCACTACTACTAGACTTCTGATTGCTCTTGAAAACTTTCTCCGAAACTTCTACTTCCCAGGTTTAAGCAATCTTACACCCCTGATCCCATGCCATGCCGGGACTGAATCAATTCGTCTAAAAGCAACCAAACTGAACCAAACATGTACATAGGCAAACATCTGTTCAACTTCGAGAGCGACAACAGTTTGAGCACGACTGCGCAATACACATGTGTCTACACAAAGTTTGACATTTCATCGACGAACATGTTTCCCTGCTGGACGGCTGGAGTTGACGCATCAACAAACAAATCCAAATTGACCAGGTGCCTACTTTCATCTTCGTCATCGACGTTAGTGTCTTACCGCTCTTCGGCAGTGTAATTCTATACGTGTCCTTCACGTTCGCTTATCATTCAAAGCTTTAATAAACCAGCAGATAGCTAAGATTTCGGTCTTTTGAGTTGACACCACCCGTGAAGCCAAAATAAAGTCCAAAGTTCGTTCTATCAACAACACACACAGTGCGTATAAATTAACACATAATAAGTAGATACATTTTTGTTCTTGCCAGTATTTCTTTCAACTACGTACAAATTGGGAGAGACTTTCAACTTCTTTGACGGAGACTTCATTGAGTTCAAGTGCTTGCGATTGTAGTCCCGAGGAATAATTATAGTTTTTTAGAGAAAGTGTCATCAAAGATTGGATAATTCTTGTTGTCAACTGGGCGTGCGAATACAACATAAGTATGTATCCAGTGTAGATTCATGTTGGTGTATTGAATAAGGGTTTTACTTCAAGTTGTTTAATGTAAAGTGAACGTGATAAATAATGTATTCGATACCCGAAAGCAGACGAGGAGGTGAAAGTGCACCGAGTTGATGCATTCTTCGATTTTTTTGCTTGTTTACATCATATACTCTAGATGTATACCAACGTGAAAAAGCCGACAGGAATTAGATTTGCATTGAATTTGAATTAATCACCAGTGCGTTAGTGATAAGGATGTGTCTAGGGACTTCGGTTATCGGCGTGATTTTAGTTCAATGAATTATATATTGTATGAATCTTGGATCAATTCTACTTTGGACCTTAGTCTAGTGGATTATTTTTTCATGCATTTAAAAGATAATCTTATCGCCGGCGGTGGGACTGTAGAGTCATGGTGCTAAATAAACACACTCTTTTTGTGACAACACGATTCTTAAATTGTTTTGTTATCTTTTTACTGAAAATGGGTACTTTATTGACCTTTAATGCCTGAAAACCGGCTTAAGTGGTTTGGTGGATAATACACTGACTAATTTTTGAAGTGCTTTGGTATATAGGGTGTTCATAATTTAGATGTTATTGCCACTGCTGATGGTGGCCCAAGAACGAGTGCCTTTATTTATTTATTGAACTATTCATTCATTGAAATATGCTGCTTATAAAACTTCATCGTAGGCGGTCACACGCTACTATTTGCCTTGGTTGCCAAACTTTGTTTGTTGGAAGCTTGTGGGTAGACGTGGGGAGGCCACGTCTGAGTTAGATCCTGCTGAACCCAATGCGATGCTCCTAATTCCTACTTTTAATCGTGTGCTTCTGCATGATGTTGTATCTGCATAGCCCAGCCATCCCGAAATCCCGATGAACCTGAAAATAGAGAGAGGTTAGCAGGGTTTCTGATAATTCCTGGAAAATGTATTCTCCCACTGTTCAGTAGATAGAGACTGGGTTCAGTAGATAGAGCAAAGGAATTGAGGAGTATCCTCTATTTCATCTTCATCCCCAACTGTAGACGTTCCCTCTCATCAAACCATGGTGTAAGGAAAATAAGTTGTCCTGAACCGCTTTGCTTGGGGGACGTCATCGGAACAGTTTTCAGCTTAAAGGGCTAAACTTACAACACTTAAAAACAAAAACCGATTATTTTTTAATTTGCCAGCTCATTAAGCTCTTGTAACCTTGCACTGCACATTGTGGCATTGTACTACATTTTACCCTTAATAAAATTAAACCTGCATTAATTTGAAATTCCATTACTTTATTATTTTTGGTTTTTGTAAACACATATGTACATAAGTTTCAATAACAGACCATGAGTCATGGTGTAAGTGTAATAATGTAGAATAATTAAGAATGATAGGAGTCACGTTTTGTAGATCAGCTTCTGCATGACTTATGCTCATATCACGTGGCAGGAGACACGTAAATTGTATGTTAAGTCGGAAAAGAGCGGTCGCACGTTTAAATTATCAGACCGTAATATCATAAGCCCGAGCGCAACATTGTAAGAGGTTTAAAAGAGCTAACCTATCCTACTCCCTTAGGAAAAATCTCTTTGGGGGACAAAAAAAAAACGTATTTTCAACCTTCTTCTTCAAGGAGGCAAGAGTCAGAAAAACAAAACAGTTATTTACAGTGAATCAGAAATGAAGTATTACAGAGATGCCTGTTTTCTACCACTCTTGACCCTTAAAATGTTTGGCAACTGTTTTTGGTATACAGTTTATTTTTGAATGGAAATCAGCTAATGTACAGTCCGTCAAGTAATTGTTTTAACGTTGTAAAAGAATTCAAATTTGTACATTGGCCTTCGAAGAAGAATACTCATATGTCGCCTTTATTTAATTAAATTTTTCAAAGCATTTATTACAAGATAATGACGTTACATTATCCAACTAATATTTGTACTACAACCTTTTTTTTAACTTTTTTGTTTTTCATTTTTCATCTTGTAACTTGGTTGTTTAATGTTGCAATGTTATTGTTTTGTAATAATAATGTTTGGAAAACATTTCAATAAAAATAACGACATCCAAAAATATGAAGAAAATTACATAAGAGCATTATTTTTTAAAGATTAATTTTGCAATTTTTTACTTTGTTAAAACAATTACTTGACTGACTGTGATGTCTTGAATGGCTTGATAGCAAATTTCGAAAATTTCGAAAGCGGGAGATTTCGTGGGACAATTTCTTTCAATTTGCGGGAAGCCCTTTAGCGAGATGGTTTCGCACTGAACGGGACGTCTGGCGTCCCTATACTCCCTACTAACTCGGCGTTTTGACAGTCAAGCGTACCAGCGACAGTCAAAAATCGACCGCATTGTTGTGATTTGACCTAAATGCTGTGCTTGCCGTGACATTTTTAGATATCTTCTTCAACTCTTCCAATTCCTTTATGGGCTGCTAGTGAATTCACTAGCACACTTAGACCATATCGGTTCATTGTAATACCCACAATTAGTCTACTATCACCGATTGACCACTGCAGTGATAGTGCCGTTAATTTTATCCCAACGACAAATGGTGACTGGACCAGATTTGAAAATCAGATAAAAGCGTAGAAACATTGCTTGAAAATGAATGCAAGTCAACACTCGTGCATTCAAAGGCTTCAAGTCTTTGATTCCATTCTTTTGAATGCTCAAATAAATGAGTTAAATGACTTTGAAATGAATGGCGATTTTCACTTACCAGTCACCATTCAATTGTGAAGTCAATGAATGAATTCAATTTTAAAAATTCAATCGGGTTCATTCAATGAATGCATTCAAACTGAATTAATTCATAAACGTTCTTCAAAAAGCCCCGAAAAGGTATCTCGAATCATGGGAGTCGAGATACCTTTTCGGGGCTTTGGAACCTTGCCCTTTCGGTGAAAGTTATTTGAAACCCCTTTGACTTGATCCGTAAGAGGTTTTCAAACCCAACAAGACTATTGCTTAAACTTCAGCTTATTTTGGTAATTTTGGCGTCATTTTTTCTCCATTCCTGGTGTTCTCAACACAAATAATCAATCAACTTTTAATCAATGTCAACAAACAGTTATTTTTCCGGGTAATTAAAAATTGAGAACTAATGACAATAGAAAACACTACAAACTCAGTGAAAACGGCCTATTGATTATTCAAAAGTGAATTTCAAAGAAGACGGACGTTAGCATTATTTGTACGCGTGAAACAACTGAATGCCGGAAAAATGGACTTTAAAAAAAAATTAAATGTGTTCGTGGTTTTGCCGAAACACGTTCTTACGATAAAATCCTGCTTGACAAACAAAAATATACACAATATTTTGACATGTATGGCAAGCATATACATGACACATGTTTGACAAGCCGTCGCCCACCTTATCAAATTTGTGCTTATCAAGTAAATCAAGTCTTAACGCCTTTACTATATATTTAGAACAGTCTCTACTTATTTATTGACCAGAGGTGGAATTGGCTAAAGTGATTTGAGATAGGTGATTATTGCAATCGAGCTTTTTGCTCTGCGTAATATGACGGTTAATTTGTGTACATAGCAAGTTCGTTACTGATTTCATGTGACTGTTGAATTATTTTCAAATATTTTCAATACGGTGGTTTCCGCCTTATCGGCACAATCGCTCAACTGGGACCAATAGAAAACAAAGGAAACTTACTTCGCTAACAATAATTTCCAAATCGTTTTATATATGGGACAAATGCATTTCATTTACTACCAACCAAGTAATTTATATCGAAATCAATCGTATGCAACAACACTCAATTATCAGTGCATATCTACATATTTTTTTTTCATCGTATTACTCAGAGCTCGGTGTAGTTGATAAGTCCACTCTGACTATCAAAAGTGCAAGGGTCAACTTCTGTCTAGACGATTCCACTCTTGCTATCGAAATTTGATAATTTGACCGTGTGAAAGCATAATACAATTTTATTTCCGACAAATGGAGGTATTTTATGTGAAGAAATCTGTAAAAGCGGCCGTATTCTTTTGAAAACCAGTCGAACCCGGATTAGTTAGTTAGTTAGTTTACAGAAACTTTATTTTACTTCATTTATTTTATAATAAACAATTTTTTTATCCTATGTTTCATATGGTGTGGCTAAAAGCCGTCTACCTGATTGACTTATTATAAACTACATATTTTTATAACTATATCTTAACGCAGATGCTATATTTGTACATGAATTAAGGATTTGTGTAGGATGTGACAATAAGGGGACAAGATTGTACGTGAGCTTTTTGTTTCGCCATATATTAAGCGATGTTCTATTATCCGGGTCCGACTGTGTAGCAAAATAATGTATGATGGAATTATCTATTTATTAGGATTACTACAAAGATAATATTTAAAAAATTGTATACGAATTATGTGAAGATTTTAAAGCTATTCAGACGGATACGATATCTTTCCTTTCCACGTTCAAAGCTGCATCCTGTCCTCTACATATTATTGCCTTTTACAGAACATAATTTACATATGTATGAAATATCGTAGAATTAAAACTATCGCACAACAAAACTATGCACTCCACATGTCTTACAAAAAAAACACATGTAGTCGAACTCTCACTGAGTCGAAACTCTCTCTTACTCGGATTTTTCGCCATATTTTACATACATTTCTCATAATTTTCTATACAAATCCCCTGCCTCTAAGTCAGTCTCTCTAACTGGAACAAATGGTCCTCCATTGTTCCACTGTTTATAAAGGAATCCTGAATTATAGTCTCATCAATTATAATTGTTCTTCTTATTCGGCGCCACAGTCCGGGTGGCCAGGTCCACCCTCAACCAACAAGAGTCCAACTAACGTAATTTCTGAGCAGCTGTCCCCAGTTTTTAACTTCAAGTTGGTTGAGTTCTTTCTCCACCTGGATACTCCATCTTAGACACAGGCGTCCTCTGTCCTGTGTCCCACAGGTTAGGAGTCGAAGACTCCTGAGTTGTCCATACGCTCTACATGGCCCAGCCATCTAAGGTGTAAGACAACGTAGACAGTACAGTTCATGGTTGAATCTTCTCCTCAAGAATCCATCGAGAACTTTTCTCTCAAAGAGACCAATTACTTCCTCATCCGCTTTTGAGATTGACCATGCCTCCGCGTCATACAGCAGGATTGGGATGATCAAGGTCCTGTATAAAGTCAACTTGGTCGTTCGAGAGGCGGCTCATTTACTCAATTCTCTCATGTGCCCATAGAAACAGTGGTTGAGAGAGAGATACTCCGCGTTTGATCTCGGTACTGATGTTCTTCTTACGGTTTACAGCCTAGCCGATGTAGACTATGTCCTTAACGCATCATCAAAACTCATGAATATCAAAAAATATTTTTTTGTTGATTTCTAACTTGTTGATTAACAGCCCCATTTTTCATATTTTCCTACAGTGCAACCTTGATATAACGAACCTCAATATAACGATTTCCACGTTTTAACAAATTTTTCGAAATCCCCTAGAACTACCCGCAAGAACTTATGCAAAATGTACCTTTCCATAATGAATACATTTGCCAAATACCTCTTTTTAACGAATTTTCTATCATGCTATTCCACAGCAATTCATTTCTCAATAGGTTCGGATACTTTACATTTTTGAAAACACAATCGTTGTTGTAAGTTGCTTAGTGTTAGCAGATGAGTACCTACGTAATGTTAAGGTTATCTTGTTAAAACGAATCATAGTCTAACACAACCTCTATATAACGAATCTTATTGTAGCGATTAATGTGATGTAGCTATATCGAGGTTGTACTGTACTAACAGATTTAGCAGGCCTACGTCCATTGAGTCTCAGCAAGCAGCCTTTCATCCACTGCTTCCAGTCGTCTACGCCAAGTTATCTTGCCTCCGCGATGACTTCGTCACGGTCTTCCTTTACCTTTTGAACCCGGACGCTCGAATGCGCTTGGTGTGGCCGAAGCACTGCAGTCGACAGACTTATGCCTTTCAGACTACATCCACATCTTGCTACAGACTTCTTCCTCGCAACAGGACCATATATCCGATGTAGAATTTTACTTCCTAAATAATGGCAGAATAAGAGTTTTGTATAGCAGGATTTTGGTACTTCGAGTCATAGGTCTTGAACCCAGTTTCGAGAAATTTCGACAAACGAGGTAACAGCAGTTGCAAAGAGCAGATGTCTCTCCTGGTGAAAAACTCCATTTCTAACTCAAACTTATAGCATCGATTGTAATAATTTGTCCCATATAATGTGAGTGGAAGCGATTCTTGATTGACAGCATATAATTCGTCTTTTGCCCATTAACTTTAAGACCAGCTCGTTTCGCATGTTCCTTAACTGGGAAATGTCCATATGTACATTACTTTTAACTTACTTTTTTCAAAGTAAATGAAACTCCGAACGGGTAAGGAGATTTTCTCGACAAAAGTTTGAGCAACTCGAAAGAGGTCGAACCGTGAATTGTAAAAGTTCGTTAAACTAGGGGTCGAACCTGGAATACCCTGGTGTATGAGTTGGCCGCACCAACATACTACGCCATTGGGATCACTTTATTTGAGTGATATTATACTTTCATTAAGTTAAGCCCAGACCACATATGAGTATTATTTGATAAGAACAGAGATATGTGTGTTCGTTTTATCAAACCTGTCATTGAACATGCACATTTGCATATCATAAAGACATACAGTCAGTCACAAAAGTGTGGATGCAGTTTAAAGTAATTAGTTATGTAATCAAAACAAAAACAAATATGAGGTTAGGTTAGGGTAGAGTAGTTGACTACCTTAAAGGTGTCCACCATCTTTGTTGGCCATAAAATATATGTTGACTGATACTAATATTAATTAGCTCTGTCACGTCCTAGAAATATGGTGCGTCTAAGCGACAAAATCTGAGAGATGAGAGGGCACTGCAATTGCAAGGAATGTGTGAAATGGTTTCTTCATCCTGTTCATCCCTGCAACTTCTGCAGAAGTCGTTATAGGGGATACCTAGCCTTGAGGTGTGAGTTCCAATGGCACAGTTCCCGGTTATGACGTCAATGAGAGTTCTAAGACTCGCCCTACTCATTCTTATCAGTTCGCGTGAGCGTTTTGATTCTATAGTAGGCCATAATTACTTTGTGATGAGGCACCCACTGCCAGAGGACCAAGCGTTTCGAGCTTAAGTAGATGTATAGATAGACATGAACGGCAGTTTCTCGCTCGGAAGGAGTGTTGAGGTGACGCCCTTTCAAGCAAGTTCGTCTGCTTTGCAATTCTCTGGGATGTCACTGGATGCTTAAATACTTGGTCATCTCGTTAAAAGGTAGGCAACAATTGAGGGACGTCTTAAAGTTAAATCTTGCACTCAGAGATTTGATCGCTACCTGGCCGTCAATATAGATGACAATATCTATACCTAATATATAAGTGTTTTTTGTATCCAAGACAGAGCTTCCTTAATTCTTATGTCTCTGACTGATAGACGTCACAATGGGAAGGTAATCGGAATGAGAGTTGAAACATCAGATCCTTAGAGTAAACTGCCACACTCCTTTGCCCATCTTCGAGGCATCTGTGAATTCGCAGAGGTCCGTCTAGTGTCAGATGTTCGGACATCCAGTAAGATCTGCGGAGTATGCTGGTTGAGACATTTTTCTCGATAATGGGCTTAGGTATCGTGAGGCTGGTGTTTCCTGGTAGGGATATAAATGTATCGAGGATGGTAGGGTATGTATTCAAATTTGAGAATATCTCACGGCAGATCATAAACTAAAATTATAACGAAATTTAGATCACTAATAACTTACCGTTCTAAGTTTTTTGCTGGCAAACACTTTTGAAGCAGATTGCTCTTGACATTGTTCATGATGGGTGGGATATCCATTTTTTGATTAGTGGAGACAAAATTGACCACGTTATATGCTACCTGAAATCCCTATATTAAGGCAGATCTCTATTCGTGATTCACACTTGGTATGGGAATTTTGCTTAATTTCTTGGTTTATGACTCGCTGTTCTTATAGTTGTTGGACTACCTACCTTTATATATTCTTCTGTTTTATATACATTACTAATTACTATAAAAACACTTTTTTAACGAAGGCACCTTTATGCTGTTTGCTCTTTCTTTTGGGACTGACTGTAGTCGGCCATAGTGTGCGTGCCGATAATGTGAATTTCGAGTTAAAGTAAACACCTTTACTGACTTTCAAAAGCATTTAATTTTAGAACCAAAGTCAACGCCGATAACTGACTATTAACACTACCTAATTCTAACTAAATAATTTGAACACGTTAACTATTCTGAAATTTAAAGTAGTAGTCCATTTATATATGAACATCGTTAACAAATAAATCCAACAGGAGTGGGTCTTAGTTACTACCTTGGGCAAGGCTGGACTCGGCTTATTCGTGTGGACAGTGTTTTCAACAACAAACTCTTTTCAGTCAGCGGGCTCTATAACAAGTCATCGAAGTCCTTTTCCGCTCTACTCTAGACCCAGCTGTGCTTTCGAAGTTTTCAGGGCAGAGCCGAGTTATCCATGTTGTATATTTGATCTCCTTAGGGGGTGAATCGTAAGACCTCTTGATTCTGTCATGACGCTTTACAACTCGTAACGCGTATCGTCTCCAGATGTGATCAACACAAACAGGACCAAAGCAACCAGAATATTTTTCATGCGCTTTAGAAATCCCCCCTGCTTCTGGGCAACACAGAAGGATTGATATGATCAACGACTGAACTATGAACTATGAATTCATGGTTATTTTTCTTGAAAGGAAATAAGCGACGATTTCCAAAAGTTGTTCTACATTTCGGTACTGACGTTGTTAGCGCGGTTCACTTCATTCGAGCACAGAAAACGGCGGAGAAGATCTTTTCATATTTGGCGCTGTAAAGGGGTTCTGGTTGACTAGCCAAACGATGCTAAGATTCCACGAGGTGATCATGCCGTCATCCGATAATATCTTAGAGATGAGTTGGCTCATGCGCCCAACCATTATGATGTTTATTGGATTGGCTTCGTCAAGGTCGGTGTGTGGGGTGGAGAGGGAGGGGGGAAGGAACCTGCTAAGGTTCGGGATATATTTCAAAATGTTCTTTGGCTGTTTCAATTCAGTGACAGTATCCTGCAGAAGATCGGATGAGTTGAAGAGAATGGGGAATGATTATAGAGTCACATATCACCTTTTTTATTTAGGATTTCAGAGCTACCTTGAGAAAGTGTATGATCTTTTTAGATGAGCAGCCCTTATAATCTGTTATTTTGTCTGATTGGTGTTCCATGGTCTCCTTTGATTGTCCACAATGTCTAGAGTCTGTCTGTGTCTGTGCTGCTTGTGTCCCGTTTTGCATAGGTAGTACTTGTATAGGAAGTGGCCAGTAAGTGCACCAGGAGCTTTAGTCCATTTCTTTTGCTTGCCTTCATTTCATTTCCATTTCCCACGTGATTTTCATGCCCAGGCGCCCATATCACTTTTTCCATGCCTGGAGCTGAATGTGAAGCTGTTTAGCGCTTTAAGAACGGCCTGGGTACATAGAGTACCGATATTTTTTAGATATCTATTGTAGATGCAATGTACTGCTTCATTTTTTGGCGAAGACTTCAGCCTGTAAGATAATGGTTTTTTTGGGGAGGGCCATGTCTAGGTTACATCTGGGTCCTACAATGCCTACTCATACTCCACTCTCTGATTTCGACCCGTCTGTGAAACATCTTTGGGAGTTTTTAATTTACATCAGTTATTATGTATGCATCAGAAGAAGAGGGCATTTCTTAGACAAAATATCCTATTTTCAGACTAAAATGGACCGTGAAAGCTTGTACATATCAAAGGAGGGTGAGCCTTCCACGTTTGAGTTTGATGAGAGTCTTCCACCGCTGCCACTGCCAAAACTAACTGACACGCTTGACCGTTATTTCGAAACGCTCAAGCCATTCGCAACACAAGTAGAACTAAACAACACTCGGAAAATCTTGGCCGAATTCAATAAAGGCATTGGATCCATCCTTCACAAGAAACTCGCTGAGCGTGCTTCCAAAATGAAGAATTGGCTCGACGTATGGTGGGATGCATATGCGTACCATATTCTGCGATTTCCTCTGCATCCCTACATAGCAATGTCGATGGCATTGAAGCTAGACGTTGTTGGCGTTGAGGAAACCAGAGAGAATCGCCTTCAACTAATGTCAAGGGTTATGTACCATACAATTGAATATTGGCAACTCATTCGTACCGAACGATTAAAGCCAGCCTCGTCGGGAGGTGGTAAAATAAAGTATTCATCAGCCTTGTTCAAGAGATTCCTCTCCACGTCTCGGATTCCCGGTGAGACCGAAGACAAGGTCGTCAGACATTTGAGATCCGGTAAGCAAGCTTCAGATTAGTTGGAGATGTGTGAATAATCATTTGGTTCTCTTGCAGTCAGTGAAGGTGACACTCCAACTCATGGACTGGTCTGTGGAAAGGGTAGAATGTTCGTTTTTGACGTTCTCAACGAAGATGGTTCGATTGTGTCGCCACAGCAACTGTTGATGATCCTACAACGAGTGACTGGTATTTTGGAATCCGAAGGCAAGGGGGATTGTGTTCCCATCCTGACGCAAGATGAAAGGACTTCCTGGGCACAGGTACGAAAACTGGGATCTCTTCAGTTCGTATTCTGCATTTGGAAAGTTTCTTTCAGAATCGCCAAAGACTGATGGAGATCTCCTCAAAGAATAAAGATTATCTGCAGTTAGTAGAGAGCTCCGTCCTGGTATCGGTATTGGATGATAATGAGCCGAAGACTTACGAGGAGGTGTGTCCATTGGCTCTTGCCGGTGACTTCCATTCAAAGTGGGCCGACAGAAGCAGTATATGCACGAGTTTCAAGACTGGAAAAATTGCCCTTGTTGGGGAGGTAAGAGATCATCGAAAGAATGCTTGAAAATGTCTTAATATCTGATTCCACATTTAGCACTCAGCGTATGATGGCACGCTTAGTATGCACTTCTCGCTGTTCCTTCAGCTGAGTCTGTTGGAATCTACCGAGCCCGACTGGAGTATCGAGCCTAAGACTCAGTTACCCGTGAAGGAAATCAAATTCGACCTTGATGATGTGTTGAGGGCTGAGATCCAGCGAGTCATGAACGACTGCGATGCTCGGGTTTGTGATTCGATTTTCTGCCAACTCGCAATTTGTACTTACAGCTACTTCTGTTTTTCAGCGAGGAGATGTAATAATCACAGACTCCTGCTTCGACGGCTTTGGAAAGGACTACATAAAGACTTTGAAACTTCACCCAGATTCATTTATGCAAGTGGTTATACAATACGTATATTACCTCCTGCATGGGGAGTAAGTAAAATGACGGACATGCCCCAGCCACTGACTAACGCCGGACTTTCAACTGTTTTCAGATTCGCGCCAATTTACGAGACGGCTCTTATGCGTCAATACTACAACGGTCGTACGGAGACCCTTCGATCGTGCACCTTAGAGGTGGTGAATTTCGTAAAGCTTGCCACAAATACTGAATCCTCCAAGAAGGACATCGTGGATGCTTTCCGCAAAGCCGTCACTCATCACACTCACATGATGAATGAAGCTCGCGAAGGACGCGCTGTAGACCGCCATTTGTTTGGACTTTGGTGCGTTGCTCATGAGTCGGGAATTGAAATCCCACCACTTTATTCAGACCCCCTCTATGCAAAGAGTGGCGGTGGCGGAAACTTCGTTCTATCGACCAGCACATTGGGCTATACACTGAACAACGGATTTGTGGCCCCAATGGTGACCGACGGCTATGGAGTGTTTTATAGTATCATCTCCAATGCGTAAGTCACTGTGCTGCAATACCTGCTGTTTCTTTACGTACTTTTTTTTACAGGATCAACGTGTATACAACAGTCTTTCGAGGAAGTGAAAAGACCAGTGCCCATAAATTCAATAGGAAGTTCTTCGAAGTCATGATGGAAATTAAGACTTTGTTTGAAGAGGTTTCCACTGCGAAGTTGTAAACATCTAGGCTAAGCATAATTTAAAATTTTAATATGTTTTTGTAATTTAATTGTATGTATATATTATCACATTGTGGCAAAAAAGCAAAGGGTTTTCAACATGTATTCAGAACCGACCTTAAGAATAAAATTGGCGTCTTTTATAAAATCGGTGTTTGAACTAGTTTATTTCATGATAAAATTGACATATTGTCTAAAGGTCGTAAAGTCGGAGCTGAGCTGGGTTGAATTGTTGCGGAGTTTGTTTATTTCGGTATTGGAGACTAGTTGTCCAGAAATTAATTTCGACCCATACCGAAAAGAGTTTCTGGACACTAGTTGTCCAGAAAGTAATTTTTGTCCATACCGAAAAGAGTTTTTGGACACTACTTGTCCAGAAAGTAATTACGGCCCATACCGAAAAGAGTTTCTGGTCACAAGTTGTCCAGAAAGTAATTTTTGTCCATACCGAAAAGAGTTTTTGGACACTACTTGTCCAGAAATTAATTTCGGCCCATACCGAAAAGAGTTTCTGGACACTAGTTGCCCAGAGAGTAATTTCGGCCCATACTGAAATGAATTTCTGGACACTAAGTGTCCCATACCGAAAACAGTTTCTGGACACTACTTGTCCAGAAAGTAATTACGGCCCATACCGAAAAGAGTTTCTGGTCACTAGTTGTCCAGAAATTAATTTCGGCCATACCGAAAAGAGTTTCTGGACACTAGTTGCCCAAAGAGTAATTTCGGCCCATACTGAAATGAATTTCTGGACACTAAGTGTCCCATACCGAAAACAGTTTCTGGATACTACTTGTCCAGAAAGTAATTACGGCCCATACCGAAAAGAGTTTCTGGTCACTAGTTGTCCAGAAAGTAATTTTTGTCCATACCGAAAAGAGTTTCTGGACACTACTTGTCCAGAAAGTAATTACGGCCCATACCGAAAAGAGTTTCTGGACACTAGTTTCCCAGAAAGTAATTTCTGCCCACACCGAAAAGAGTATTACTTTCGAAAAGAGTGGACACTAGTTGTCCAAAAAGTAATTTCGGCCCATACCGAAAAGAGTATTTTGGCTACATAATCTTGTAATCTATTTGCCATTACTTCTTCCATTATCTTATCTAGTACTGGTAGAATTGAGATCGGGCGGTTGTTTGATGGATCATCTTCTTTCCCGGATTTGTAGATGGGTCGAAGAAATGCGATTTTCAGTTTCTTTGGGAATTGACTTTCTTGCAGCGACTTATTTACAATCTGGGCAACTACCGGAACTAAAGCACTGGCATTGTGCTTTAAGTTTTTAGCCCTGATATTGTCTATCCCAGCAGATTTATTCACATTAATTTTTCTTATAATATTCCACATTTCACCGTCCGATACGTATTCTAGGGACATGAATTGTATTGTGCTTGATTCGCTATCTGCATTCGCATCTGTTTTCAAGTTTCGAGTGATTACTTCATCAATGTTACTGGTCGTTTGCCCCAAGATGCTATTTATAAGCCTCCAGGTATTCTTTGGATCTTTTCTGTATTTCGCAAATTTGTTTTTATAATATTCTGATTTAACGTTTTTTATTCTTTTATTGATTTTTTTACGGTAATATTTGCATTGAGTTTCAATAACTCATACATCTTCTATTGTTTCTCCATTTGTTATAGAGCTAGTTACAGAGATTTATTATTCCTAGGTGTCCAGAAAGTGGCGCTACAGCCCATAGAGGGCCAGGGCCTAGCTTCTCAGCAACCACTCAGCAACCACTCGTGTTGTGCCTGCTATTGTTCTCTCACGCGTGGAAGGGACGTACAGTTTAATGCCGACTCCGAACCGTTGAGAAGCTTTTTCTAAACAGGAAATACTCTTTGAGCATTGTCAGTGACTCGAGAGAGGTGCAGCCGTGAAATATGAAAGGTGGTAAATTCGGGTATCAAACCTGGCACCCTCTGCGTAGGAGTCGACGCAATAACCCACTACGCCACGGCCACCCACCATACCGAAATGAATTTCTGGACACTAGGTGTCCAATACCGTACTACGGTACTCACAGTCAGACTGCTACCACTGATTGAATACTCCAATGACAGTGCCGTTGATTTGATTAACGTTGCTCTCACTGGGATTCTATCCGAGGAACCCAGTGGCAGGTAATCAACCAACTGCTCCATCCAGTAGTCTTTAACCAAACCTAACCTTGGTTCATCTGGCGTCGACTACTGTCTGAGATGTATCGAGCGACTAGAGAGAGGTTTCCAGTCATGGCAAGGTCCATAAACCCTTGAGGTGAACTTCAAACTAAGATCCTTTGACAGTTAAGCATTAAAACCAGTCTTGTTCACAACACCACTGCTGTTTCCAATCCCCCTCGGCTTGCAGTGCAACTGTCCAGTAAGTCTTTGCTGTTTTCCATGCTGCATCTACCTTGTGGACAACCCTTCCGTGCCAAAAAGTCTAGGTTTGCAAAGTGACGAAATTCAAATCACAAATAAAACGCACAATTTACATGCTTTTTATACAAATATCTCAAAAATATTTTATTCTCATAACTTCACTTAAAAGTACGCTGTATGAAAATATCTCGATTCGTTAAAATGATTTAATCTTAAAATTAAAAACAAACACATGATTCGCATCCTAAAACTCCTCTTTGTTTTGCATGAATAAATATGAAAAGGTATACAATACTATTAAATCGCATTTAGTACATACAACATGAACCCCGTATTAAATTATAACGTTTTCATAAAAAAAAGTCCTTCAATGCGTACTACTATAAAAGAAATATGAATACAGTCTCTCGAAAATAATTGGAACCTAAGAGCGAAGAGGTGCGTGGTCGGTCAAACACGGACAAAGACACACGGCCTAGACGTTCATGTAGTTGTGGTCTTCTTCGGTAGGTTTGTCGGTAGTCAGATTGCCGTTCGGGAGGTTTTGATAGACCTCTGCTGTGAAGACTTCCTTTTTCACTTGCGGCGCAGCCTGCGGCTTGAAGGAGCTGCACACATCCTTGGGATGCGCTTTGGTTAGCTTGCCGTAGATGATGTTCGATCTATCGTTCGGCGTTTGTACTTTGATCGGCTGTACAGTGACGCCGTTTTGGTAGTTCAGCTCGTTCTCTTTGGCCTCGACAATGGTGTTCAGGTAGCCATTGCTGTTGATTGAGGATGACATTGACTGATCGATTGATGACTGGAATACTGGAAGATTTGATGGAAACATGTAGTAATGATCGCCCCCGGCGCCGCCGTTCACGAGTGGAATGGGACTGGTGGGGGTTAGAACGCGTGGGTGATGGGGGAAAATGAGTCGCTCCTTCTCTTCGCCGGGCGTCGAGCTCGGTGTTAGGACTGGCCTGGGCGGCGGTGGGACGAGGTAGTTTTCCATGAGGCTTCCAGGCGACCCGATACGGCACGCGAAGCGTCTGTCTTCGTGGTCGGAGTGGGTGCCGCTGTCGCCGAGGCTGGCGCCGCTGCAAGCACTGCCCGTGCTCATGCGACCGGATGAAGTGGATGAGGACACGCTTTGAAGGCTGAGGGTGCTGATGGGACGCTGGTTTGAAGTGAAAGATGACGCAATTGATGACTTCGTCTCGTCGTGGCTTTCGACGGTCACCTTGTGCACGGGAGTCTTGTGACGCGAGAAGAGCTTCTTGATCTTGTCAAATGACGTCTCACGTTTCATTTTCGATCGGATCTGCAGCTGAATGCGTTCGTACTCCTGTCGCAGCATTTCGATTTGCTCCTGCTTCTCCTTGAAACTCTGCTTCACATCGTTCCTGTGCTTCCATTTCTCGACCAGTTGCTCCACATCCCGAATGGTCAGGACGTTGTTCTTGAAGTCGTTCATAATCTCCACGAGCTCGTCATCCGCGTTACCCTTGTTGCTCGAGGCATCACTGCCGGCTCGCTTGAGTGTTCCCAATTTGGTGCTGGAGCCGGTCTTGTTCAAACTCAGGCGAGACTGGTGAAGTTCATCGCCTGAGGACTTCTCCGCTTCCACGGGCTTGTTCGATGGCTGCATGAGATAATTGCCTTCGTCTTGTTCCGGTTTGAATGGGATGTTGGAAGGTTGGAGCATGTAGTCAAGCATCGGTGCGTTGCAGTTGTCCAGCACATTGGAGCACTCTTGGCTGAACTTATCCGTCTGGTAGGGAGACACCTGCAAGTTTGACTTGTTCTTCTCCTCGGACTGGTAGTATGGTGGTTCGCTAATCTTCAGTTCTTTTGATGTAACCTCGGCCTCGGCGATGACCTTCATTTGATCAAAGTTCTTTGTCATTTCCCCCGAACTCTGCAGATTGTCGTCCTCTGTCTCCACACTGACATAGTTCAAATTCGAAACTGCCATCGTGGTCTTTGCATTGTTCTGAGTTGGACAGGGCGAGTTGTCCCGATCACTGCCACTGCTCATCTCCATGTAGTCCGCCTGGATCTGCTCTGGCGTCTCAACGGAGCTCTGCTTGGACACTGTTGCTTTCGCTGAGTCTGCTCCTGCCTTCGCTTCGATCATGACCTTGTTCTTGTTTGCTGTATCCCCACCCTGGATTCCCTTGAAGTAGTGATACATCGTGGTGAGTTCGTGAAACTCAGAAAAACTGCTGATGCTCTGGGCAAGCTTGTGGAATCCCTCGGTTTCGGCGAGTTCCGCGGGTGTTTTGCCAACGCAGTTGCGAATGCCACAGGCCGTGTCGCCGCCCGGACACTCCATGAGCTGCATGCACAGTCGATCGAAACCGAAACGAGCAGCAAAGTGCAGCAGAGTTGGATACTCCTCCGGGCTGGACTCGCGGATTGATAGGAAATGATTTTGCTTTTCGAAGGGACCCGTGAGCAGGTGGAAGTTGGGTGGCATATTTTTCTGGAAGCACTGCAGCAAGTGAAGGTCCAACAGATCGCGTTCATTTGGTCCGATTCCGAGAGCATGGCACATAAACTCGATTGGCGAGTCTTCGGTTCGCAACAGCTGCTCCAACTCACGCAATCGGCTTTCGCATTTGATCGGCCTGCTTCCCAGACTCTTCTCATTTTTCTCCAAACGGATCTCGATCATCGTGGAGATTTCCATGCAGGAATCTGGAAGTATAAAGTATTGGTTAGATTTTTGAAACAAGAAATTCGGTTGGGGGGGGGATCGGGGTTTCGACGTACCAGGAATAGTAAATTGTATTGTGTAAGGATTCCTATGCTTGAAGTGTCGCACCTCGATGACTTCGCCGGATTTTTCAACCAAAATCTTGACACTGTCATTCTTGTCCAGCGGCTCATTGAGAATGGCAACAACTTTGTTTTGTCCAACTTTCACCTTTCTCGGAAGCACAGTGAAGCCCTCTGAGCTGCTGAAGTTTTTCGTTTGACTGGTGTTCATATCCTGACATGGTGGTCGCTGACACAATGCTCGCCCTAAGATGTCAGTTGCAATGCCAAGAATATTACCAATCTGTGATTGATCATTGTCTCGTACTGTGCAACGGCGCCATTTTCTGAACGATGGTAGAGCTAAAATCATATGAAGAGAGTTAAATAAATAAATCTGAGAAAGGAATTTGTGATTGTGAATACTAACCACTTTTGTGGAATTCTAATATTTTGTCCTCAGTTACATCCAATAAAATCGACAGAACCTTTTCAGTTTTCAAAATAGACGACAGTTGCGAATGCAGATATGAATACGATATGGCCAGGAAGGCCGGACACAGTATAACGATTTGTAAGGCAGTATCTTGGTATTTGCGTGCAAGGTCCTCACTGAATGGGCCATCGTCAATTTTGATGTGAAGAAAACTGAGAAGGAGAAATTAGAGATGGAAATTAGTAAAATGAAAAAATAGGACAAGTTTGTTTATATTTTAAGGTTTTTTTTTTATTCTGAATACGTTACGGTGGAGAAAAAGAAAAGAAAGAAAACAATGGTATGTGAATTTGTGTATTGTGTGACATTTCCTTATCAAAACTATATCACAATAAAATATCATAAAATATCATTTTAATACGAATGAGTTTGATGGTACATTTAAGTACTGGATTTTTAGTACAAAACAATTTAGTACTAAATTTTTAGTACATCAATGTTTTGAACTTATGTTACCTTACTACTCTTTTGTATCTATTCACGAATATTTTTTCATAACAAATTTCGGAACAAGTTAGATTAGGCCTCTAATCATATACTTCTGAGCTGTAGAATCATCCATCAATTCATGGTCCGGAGTTGAAATCTCTATTTCGAATCGCTTACATCGTACCCTACTGATGGTGAATATACATCTTTACCATTGTACCCATTCTGAGTACAAAAACAGGCATTCTATAGTTGGAGCGTTTCGCTCGTTACGGTCGGATTATGACCGATTTAAATGCCCATATGCTACTACAGGCAAATCACTGGACAGATTCGATGATACTGTCTATATCATGGAAGTATTAAGGCCTATCGATCATTGCTCGAAATGTACCCTGTACAGAAAAATTGCCTGCCGTTAGTGGAAGTGCTTAAGCAAAGCCAATTTAATCGATTTCACTGCGAGGTCAACATTTGTGCTTGCTCCATGACACATGATGATGAAGCCAACTGGCGAGGGAGCGTGGAACTTAACACAAATTATTAAAAAATGTGCTTGAACATCACATATTTTCTTCAACGATGAGGATCACTTTTCTCTCGAGGCTTAGGTTTACAAACAAATTATCGCCTTGAGGCAAAAAATCTAAATTTAGCTCTTGAAAGCCCTCATCATTCTCAAAACGCCACTCTCTGTTTTGCAATTTGATCTGGTGGTGGGTGGTATCACTGGTCCATACTTCTTCGAAACTGAAGAAGGGCATCATCAATTCACATTGTCATGGTTACTATAGAGCCTCAAATCGAAGATATGGAAGTAGAAGACAAGACGGTGCCACATCGAATCATCGTTCGGTCGAAAAATAACGATTTTAGTAAAAATTCGAAATTCTTCAGAAATGTTCCATCATTTGGATAACAAAAAATAGCGGTGGATCTTGTAGATCCTATGAGCCCGGCTCAGATGTGCTCTGTAGTCAGGAGCTGAGAATGGGTATCAGTTGCACCAACTGTGAGTGGTGGAAGCCGAATGGCTTTCTAGTTCAGTGTCTAAGGCCAATCTGGAGGTGAACCTTGTGACTGGCAATGATCTCCGCGACTGTTGTCGGATAGCTTACATGTACAAGAGACTAATGCGATGTTATGCCTCAGTAGCGGCCTGCCCAAAACGCATCAAATGTCCGACTTTTTCAAATGGTTTCTGTTGCTAAGGTAGCTAATAATGTTATAAAACTGAAGAAGTGATCAAATGTAGTCCCTCCCTCTTGCACAACAAAATGGGTTTAGATTTCTTAAAACACACGTTTTAAAAGAGAACCAGAAGGAGTTATTCTATGATTTGATGATGTGAACAGGCAACCAAGATCGTCGTTGGATTCTTTTTTGTGGACGTGGAGTTGTGGAAATAATTGTGTTTATGCACACTATCAACTAACCTTAGACAAATATTCGTCAATTTATGACCGAGTACGATATGTGTTGAAAAGTCACCGAAAACTGTCAGGCTCATGTCCAGCAAGAAGGACACCCGTGGATTCCATTTGAATGATTTTGTATTTCGTTTATAATGGAAAGAACCGAACAATGTATTCAAATCAGCATTTGATCGAAGTCGAAAATGGCTTTCATTTAAATTAACTTTCGTAACCACAAGATGGATGGTCCTGTCATTAGATCATCATTAGAGTCTACTATCTACTCAGTCACTGATCACCAACTTTGACACACATACACAATTGACAGAGATGTAGTAAATACTGTTTTGTTTTCTAAATGTGTCTTCTCAAATTAAACCAATAAAAACAAAAAATCATCCACTCACTTGAAAGGTTTCCGTCCGCGTTGTTTGGTAATTTTATCGAAATGTTTCTTTAGAAAATTCGCTCGTAGTATTGCACGTTCGCTGTGTTTGGCTGTTATGATGAGGATGTCGTCCATATTCGAACTGGTTCCGCAGTTATCTGAAACAAGAAGAAATCCAATAGTTCATGAGAATTTAAATTCAATACCTTTCCATACACGCAGGTATCGGATATAATTTTTGATCAAATATTGACTTAGGTTCGCTACACAAGATCTTGAGAAATTTTATCTCACCTCGAGGGTGAGGTTGCACGCAATGCAAATATTGCGGGTGTCTGTCCTGCGCAACCTTCGCACAAATGTGAAGTGCCCTTCAACATCGAACTATTTGCATTTGAGGACGTCTTTGAAATACATTTTTATCTGAAGAGACGATGATACGCTTATTCTATTTTTACAAAAGACCGAGTGAGCACTTTGTATATCTTCCACACAGATTACTACAAATGATTACGATCAGAGATCACAGGGAGCAGGCGGAGAGAACTTATGAGTTTAGGGTTCTGCGATCCGAGATCTGCAGCACTTGTCTGTTGAAATTATTAATATTGTCCTTGAGAGACACGCGGCCGCGCCGCCGTTGAAACAGACCAACAGACTTGAATTGTGCCACAACCACAAGAGTTGTGGGAGAGGGGAGATAAACAGAAGAAGCCATCATGTTGTCGTGTTGTCACTGATGTGTGATTGTCTGGCAAAAACGACATGGATACATAATTTCGTGCAAAATGTGACCACCCGCCACCACCGCCGACGCCGACGCAACCGCCCCATAGCCCGACCCAGTCGCTTTATAAAATGTCGCGACGGATGTTTTATTCTCGCTTTCCGAGACTTAAGTTATTCTGTTACGTTTTCTGCTGCGTTTTTTTTGTTTTTTGCCTTTTGATTTACTATATCTGGAAGCAATATGATGAAGATGTGACAAGGCCATTTTTAGTTTCCAGAAGTCTAAATTTAGACGCTTCGACGGACTGAACGGGGCAACTGGTACACTGGCATCTATTGTGTGAAATAACATCATCGGGAGTGGAGGTAATAAATTATGGATTCATCGAAAAGAAATTAATTTATTTGCATTACGACCGTGCATACGTAATAATATTTTGGCATACATTTTGCGCAGACTGTGAGAATGGTCAGTGGAACACGTACTGGGCGGCTGCACTACGTGAGGGTTTCTTGGATGGGAAATGATGGAACTGGTGGGAGTTTTCGGCGTTCGTGAACACACTGGTAACCTAATTCTCAAAATGAAGGTGAATTTTGAAGTCCACGGGGGGAATTTCGTTTGCGGGTGTTGTTCGAAATGGGGTTGTGCAGAAATCTCTCCTTTGCTCCCTTAAATCTCTAAACCTTAAGTAAGTATTAAGCAACATATTTTTGTATCATAGTTTTAAGTCTAAAATGTTTAATCAGTTATATTTTTCTACTCAATTTGCATCTAAGTACTAAAAAAGATTTTTATCTTATTGTACATTCCATATCTTCAATAAATAAATGAAATGAAATTATTAATATATAATAATTTTGTTACCATAATAAAGGTTATAGTGAGTCAATCAAATAAAAGATAAACATATGCTGTCTCAGATTTTTTTTTACCACTTTTAAAGGGGTACAATTCCATCATACATTATTTTTGCGTAAGTTAAGCCATTGACGCAGCGCACGCCACGGCAGATCTCAAAAAGGAATCATATTTTTCTCGTTTTTGCAACATTTTTTTATTGATACTTTACCCCTATTGCATGGACGAGGATGAGGAAGAAACCATTGAACACTTTCTATGTAGCTGCAGTGCTCTCTCATCTTGTTGATTCAGTCTTCTGGGGCCCATTTCTTTGTTAAACCTGACTAAACTGAGCAGCATCAGAATCAGCCCTCTTCATCGCTTTATCAAAAGCACAAATTGGTTTGCGGAATAGGTAGCCCAAGATCCGCGTGGTAACACAATGGGCCTATGCTTGGCCTAAGCGTGTCCGTTGTTCGTATGCGCGGCAGTCAGCCACCTCAACTCAACCCAACCTAACCTTTACTCCTATTCAGTTTAGTTGTCAGTTAGTGCTTGATAGTTTGATTGTCCCCTTGCTCAGTGGAGAATTTGAAGGACTTTTTGACAGTCAGTCACGCATTTTTGAAACTCAATTCCGAAATCAAGTAAATGGCAAGGTATTTTTATATTAGTTGCTGTCAAACATTTTTAGGTGGTTATCCAGTTGTTTTTAAAATAGTCTGCCCTTGCTTTTGACAATTCTGAACACATTTTAAGTAAGGCCATGAATAAATCAAGTCTAGAAAGACCTTACTGTAGAGAGCCCCACAGCCGAGTACTCTAATTTCATAACCTCTACTTGATATTCCTGAAAGTAAAAACAAAGATCAGTTGTGCAAGGCTGTGTGTGTGCATGTCTGATGATCACTTTGTACCATTTGGGCGGAAATTTGTTTAGGGAAAATGTAATTTTACCAGCAATGGGCCGAGCTCGGTAATAGATGACATTGGCACATAATTGGAATAAATTTAGCTATTAACTGGAGTTGGCGATGAAATTGATGGTGTTAAATACGGGAAGCGTATGTTTGCCTTATATCTGTTGGTGTGAGCGCAAATTCGCTTTGGATGGCATTTTTCAATTGGCAGACAGTAGATGGTAGACATTAACAAGTTAAACAAATTATTATGCAGTAGCTAATGACCCAACATACAACTATTAAAACACTTTATTTAGGGTATTCACATGGCGAAGAAAACAAAAATTATAAGGCAATGTCAGTTCGATTTAGCTGAATATGCAATAAACGAAATAGTCTCTCTCACGCCCAGTTGAACGTCGTGGAATATAAACAACTGGTGACCGAAGTTTTGAGCATTTTTGTGCTAGAATTTGTTCTACAGAATCTGGGCTCTCCAACAAACAGATAAAACACAATCCATCTCATGCTAAGATCCATTTCTTTACACTAATGATAATGGTCAAAAACCAATCTTTCTGGCCATATACCCATGGACCTGATTTGACACTCTACTCGTAAGACTTGAAGTGGAAGATGTATACAGAATTCAAGTATTGAACTTCCCAGCTGATAATTGTCCAACTCCATCCAAGAATTTGACAATTAACGACGAATTCGTATATACAGTGCAGTCCCGATTATTGGAACACTCGATTTTTACAACCAATGTAATGTTATTACCTATTTTCGATTTTTACAAAAAATCAAAAACATGTTTTCGGAACTGTGAAATTGTACCGCTCAAAATGTATACCAACATTTATATGCATACATATGTGTGTAAGCTTTACTATAGAATGTAACAGCAGGAGTGAACTGCTGATGACATCATAAATCGTCTAGACATAGTTCCGTGCATGAATGAAGTACTATAGAGATGGCCAACTCCACAGCTATCGACGAATTTGAGTGACTTTTTGACGGATGTTCACGAAATACTACTCGTCGCTCTTTTTTTTTCATAGAAAGAGTTAAGAGCGACTACCACTACTAAACGGTATCAGCACTCCTGATCATTGGGAGGAAAAAGACTTTGTTCCCTTGCCTTTAATTCGGGATCAAATTTTGTCAGAAAGATCTGATATTAAGGTTCATCTGTGAAAAAAATCTCCGCAAATCTAATAAAAAGTAGAATCCCGATAAGAAGAAGTTTCCGTTCGGAAATGGAAGTTATTTATAGTCAGCCCAAAGTGAAATCAGAAGCCGAAACCGAAACATGAATTACGATATACATGTAGTGGGCAGAACAAAATGACCTAACCATTGGAAAAAATGCAACCGCAAAATATGCGAGATAAAGCTATTTCCAAGCGATCTTCTGCAAAGCAACTGCTGAGTTTCACATATTATTTAAATGATTTTTTTCTTTTTTTGTAAAATAGGGATTCAGGATATTTTATTTATGCAAAAAACTACATTAAGTTTAGAGTGTTTAAAATATCTGTTGGATTATTGCAACAGGTCATGTTTTCATAAGATGTAGTAATCGAAATTCAGCTGTAGTTAACGATGAGCGTATATTGTTTCGTATTGTTTCATTTCTCCACTCACTATTTGGAAGTGATTGCGCCACGAAAATGGCGACAGACGCGTTCTTACATCAGTGTCTGTGGAAATGTTACAGAAGTCAGACAGGCAGTCAGAAAATAAAAAAGAAACAAGGGAAGTATTGAATTGTTTTTGCTGAATGTCTCGCATAACCTTGATGGTTTTACACATTTATCATTTTTCATTTCATCATTCAAAATGAAAAAAAACAAGAATTTACGAAATCGGCATAAACAAAATCGGAAGAGTGGCTGTCACTCATTCTGCTTTGTCTGGCTATGTTTCCGCAGAAATAAGTCCATATGTGGAAATTTCTTCTGGAGGCTAAAGCACTGCATACCTCCGAACCATTGCTAAGAACTTTTGTGGTCAAAGTCGATGGTTCATAATGCTCTTAGTCATTACGAGTGACGAAAATCTGTCGAATATGTAAATCGGAAGCTACGAAGAGCGCATTATTTGCAGAATCAGCAAAGCGAACTTTTTAGACCTCGACCCTAATTCAGGCTGAAATATCGCCACGGAGAAATGAGGAGATATCAAGACGAATAGTAAGACGTCGACTCCTCAACGTATCAAATAAAAATTTTTAAAAACGAATTCAGTCTGCAAAGCTGCTCACCGAAAAACCCTCATAGTTTTGTAAATTTTGACGAATGTTTGAATTTTAAAGGACAAAATCAAATAACACTTCTGAATACTTTGTTCGATAGAATATCCCTAGTAATTGGAACAGTGCGTTGTTTAAGGACATCGTTCATTTCTGTGACGTTTTGTTTTGTTCAAAACTTAGCCCATTATTGTCACATTCCAAAGATATTGAATGGCGGTCATAATCCGCAGACTATTTTAAATAAAGGCGGCAGTGTTGTTTATTCTTTGGTCCTTGGGGTGGAAAAGAAGGAATAGACAGGTCCATTACATCCAGACAATTCGATGCACTAGTCCAGTCCAGTCCGAAGTTCCAGTGATCAAGAAAATTTCCAAAAGAAGTTAAGTTTAAGAAGGTAAAGATTGGAGCAATGAATCCACAGAAAGAGTAGTAATATGATAAAATGGATCTAGATGGACAGAGAACTGATGAAGGACCTGTTCCAGAGTATTTCAACTACGGCTAAAGTACTTCGAATCCATGGGGAAACGCCCCAGAACCTCCCAATCAGGAATCTATGCCAAAGACAGACAAGACTGCAACATGTCGGACAGTAATGCTGCTATCTTGGCCCTAGAATCCCACAGCAGCAAATCTAAGATTTGTGTGGGAATGTCTATAGCAGCTTAAAGAGCTGAAAAACACAGTAAAACTCTGCTGGATACTTGGCTATACAGGGTTAGAATGCATTGAAATAATCGACTCCATACCTTGGAAGGAGTCTGTTAGGCTTGAACTATTACCACCTTACCACTGGTGGGGGGATAGCAATAGAACAAGACAAAATTGAATAAAACACGTATTTATTCCTTGAGTTAGTTGTTCGAACTCGCCAATATTTCTTTGCTTCGTCTTTTTATACGATTTGTGATTACAAATTAATGCTGACCCAGCGCCTGCAGTCAATATTGCAACTATGGAAATGACGCCTTGGCGCATGGTGTCAGCGAAAAAATAGAAACATAGGCAATAATAAGTACGTGGCAAAATTGCGGATACTGCAGAAACGATCGATTGCATGTACAATTTGTGCAGAGTCGGAAAGAAGAATTGGAACCCTTCACTGGCCCTGAGCCATTCCTCGCTGTAGGAGATCATGTCCTCAAAGAAGAATTCAGGAAAATATAATGATTTTTTTTTGTAAGTAATAAATGAAATCAATTTTTTTTTGTAATTTGCAGACGGGTATGTTTATATAATATACTGTTATATTTTTAATAAACATGGACAATTGGATGACGAAACCCTAATTTGAATTGAGCGCCGCAATCACGCAATGGAGTTGGTTGTTTCCGTCCAATGGGAATTTCACGCCTCCGACCAGATGGACCATAATGAGGTTGGTAAACTCTTTTGCCAAGTGTGTGATAGTCGCTCGAAAACCTTACTACCGAAATCCTCGAGTTCGGACACAGGATACAATTGCTGATAGCTGCTGCTGTTCAGGCTACTCCAAGCATTTCGACAAGAAATTTTATCTGTTCAAATGGGTATCAGCAGACAGTCACTGCAGACAATAATTTTGCAAAAAGATTTGAATTTGTTTTCTAATAGATTCAAATTACAGACAACTTTAACCACTCATATCCACTTGGAGTTTTGCCGGATGCTCCTTCAAATGGTTGACGAAAACGAATCCATACTTAACTCCATTTTCGGATAAGCCCACTTCATCTTAAAGGACAATGTCAACAACCAGAATTGTCGAATATAGCATGGCTCAAACCCAGAAATGGAACTTAATCCAGCTCGAGACACAGTGGAGTGTGCAGTTTCCTCAAGTTGCATTGTCGGGCCATACTTTTATAAGGAAAAACGGTCGCACTGGAACGGTTACTTTAGACGGTTATTTGAAAATGTTACAATTTTTTTTCTAGAATTAGTGTATAAGTAGAATTAGTAGTGTGGTTCCAAAAAGGTGGGACAAGTTCACATATAAACAGACCTGTTGCGGCAGAGTTGCAACTGCAATTTCCAAGGAATTATAAGAGGAAGAAATGATGTCACTAGAACCATCTCTCATTGTCAGATGCCTAATAGATATGAGGAGAAATGAGAGAATACTCTAGAACAAATTGATTCCACCTATGCGGCACAGGGATACATAACCCTCATTGTAACTCTGAAAAGAACTACTACATGTGAAGGGAACTCGTAAAATGGGAAAGGTATCAAAAGCTCGCGGTGAAAAACACCCTCAAAAATAATAATAATGTATCGTCCAGTATCTTTATAAAAAAAATGTATAAGAACATTGACCAAATGTAGCATTTGCAATAAAAGATATGAGTCGACAACAAAGCTCTTAATATGCTACCATTCGAAAGCAAATTACATTTTCTTGTATTAATTTAATTTTCTGGTGCAAAACTGAGGAAAACTATTGATAGACAGCTGCCCTAGAGTTGTGATTGACACACAACAAGTCGTACTCCAATCCTCCCAACAACCACTAAACAAACAAAACACAATTACTTGCCACACGTAAACACAATCCACAAGTCAATGTTTCGAAAATCGAATCACATACGCAATCATTATCGATTTGGCAACCGATCTTCAACCACCCACAAATTTGATCCACATTAAGTATGTCCTCACCACAATACAATTACACAATCACCTTTTGGCTTTGGCATGATTCCAGGATTTTGAATTTGTTTCACTTCAGCTCACATCAGCCACAGCAAGTCACAAAATAATTGTTAGCACATCACAAACATATATTTTTACTATTTAATTTTTTTTTTCGTTTAGTCTAGTATTTTTTTTTCTAAAACAAAACAAACGCTAGAACACACCCGCACGGATTTGGTTTGGAAATTTCAATACAATCCGATCAAGCAGCAACGCTAAAAGGCAAACAATTTCATCTCAATCCGATCTTTATGGCCACTAAATCGCTACTACCGCTGCCACTATTTCCGTGGAAGGAAAAACGCGCCCTCATGGCTCTGTGTTGCTGCACAGCAGAAGCCAAAACAACATAAGCAGCATTGTCGCGTCAAAACTCTGCCGACATGCCCAGATGCTCTATGCGATCCTCTCTCGCTCTTCGGAATGTCTTCAAGTTTTCTGTTTTGTTTGACTTCGAAAGTTTTAAAAATAAAAAAAAAATAAAAAACCAAAAAGTGGGAAAAGGAAAAACAAGCAAGGGAGCAAGAACTAAGAACTTCCATCCAAGTTCCGATGTCTGAAAGGGCAAAACAAAACATTGCAATGGCGCCCGATGGCGAAGTGAAGCAACGATCAGCAATCTTGCCGACCCGCGCTCTCGAGCGGCAGGAGTTCTTTCGTTGCAAATGGGACAACGATCTGTGAATTTTGGCGGACAAAAACCACACACAAAATGATCTGCAAAGAGCATTCCTTTTTTTCCTTTGCCAAGATCACCAAGATCGATGCACATCTGCTAAGTGTTCTGTGTATTTCGCGATGGCAAATGAGAATCAAAAAAAAAAATCTGAAGTGAACTGCATCTGCTAGCAACCCCAGTACATCTTGAGGGTGGGTCGCTGATTCACGCCGAAGAATGCGATCGCCTTTGTGACGGTGAGGGGGGGAGACGTTGATGCCGATCGAACTTCACTTCAGCTGTGCACTCACACTTTGATTGCTTGACTTATCGCGTTATTTTAGGTGTGATATCGATTGCAAGTAAATCAAGAACCGAATAAAAGAAGTTCAAGGACCTACAAGATCACTGATCGTCGTGTACTATATATAGAATTTCCGATCGAGATAAAACAGCGGAAATTCGATTTACGGACTCGCGCGTGTGTCCGCTGCTTTACAAAACTGCGATCGCGATCGACACAATTAGCGAACTGAGTTGAGGAATTGATAAGGAATATTCGTATTCATATCCAAGGCATTTCCATTTTGTTTTTGGAGAGGGGAAAGGCGGTTAGAAATTAATTAAATCATCATCACTTGATGTCCGCATATGTCATTTATGCCCACTCGCCACTCGTAGATGCGTGCGCGTGTGTGCGTCTCAATTAAATTCATTTCATCCACCATCCAGTCAAGCATAATGTGTCCCCATCATCTGGAAAACAACATAAGCCAAGTGTAAGTGTTTTAAATGCCAATTGACAGAGAGTGACAAAGATTGTCCAGATTTTCTTGGTCAATCGTCTGACTGACTGGCATCGCAAAATTGTTTTTCGGTTATTTGTCAGAATTTATAGATCGAGGCTGTCTGTTGGCTGGTGGAAGAGTTCGACCAGCCAGCAGATTGACGGAACACAATTGAAGATTGTGGACACCAATGCAATAATTGTCGACTTCCGGAAAGTTAAACGATTGTGGCATTTATAAGAGGGAGCCGATCGAGCATAGGACAGAAGGGTGCATACGCAGAGACATTCATTAAATGTTGTGCGTGGAGAGTGAACACACTTCCGGTGTTTACGTTTTATATTCATTCCTCTTCCACATGACTTTATTACGAGTATTTTCATGGTTGCCTTGACCACACACAGGGCGTATAATTTTCCGCTTCTTTGAGACGGCACTGACAGGAAGTTTGTCGGCAAAGACAAACTGGGACGTGGTGGCGGCCTATACACGGGACCTGCATGCAAACACAGTATTTGTATGCAATGTGTTTGTTCTGAATGTCAAATGAGGCCTACTTTCGACGAGGCGGGAGTAAAATACCGTCAGCATCTGTACATCGTTCGGAATCTAGCCTCAATCTTAGAGAATTTCTGTACAAAATCCTGGCAACATCCAGAAATACAAAAAATGCCGAAGGTCCCCAATGACTCTGAGTTAAGACATCACCATGGCATCGGTATGCCTTTTGCATCGTTCATCTCTTGAGGTTTTTCAAATTGCCTATTTCGAACATTATACCATTTCCATATAATAACTCTAAAAATACACAACCAAAACAAAACTACCATCTAGAGAATGATGATAATATCCAGCATCAAAGGAGCATTTCCCTACCCACAATACCATAAATTTCGAATGCATTTTGCCTCGTTTTCGTCTGTCACTAACCTCAAACTTCCCGTGAAGCTTTCTATCATATACATATCTCATCCGCACACATCTACAAGGTATTTGTTTACAAAACAACACAAATGTGCTTTGCTCTCTCGGCCCCCGATCCAGACGGAGATGGAGAAACGGAGACGCCTCCAAATAAAATGTCACGAATTCATTCCGCTAGCCGTGGCAGTGACAACACACTCCATTGCGCTTTATCGTCCATCAATCAAACTCGCATCTCATTCCAATTTTAGTTTTCACTAGAGGGTTTGAGATTAAATCAATCCCTTGGCAACGATGATGACGATACAGAGTGGTGCTTACCTTTCGGGGGCGGAACCGCATTGCTCTCCTCACCGCGAGGCGAGCAGTAAAAAAAAAGCACGCGTCTAATAATAAATGTCCTCATAAATTTCATGAATAGCTTCAACGAATCCTATGCATAAATCACAGGGAAAATCATTGCCGCACCGAAAGGGTGAAGGGTGGCGCTGTGGCGGCGAATGGAGGCTGTTGCTACATTCGCTCGGGAAATTGGCAGATGCAGCAAGTGTGCAACATCTGCGCGAAAATAGCTAATGTTTCCGCATCTGCAGCCCGTGGCACGGCAGACGATACCGGATGTTAGAAATTAGATTCCACATTCCGGCCGAGACACTGCACATTCTGTGGGCGAGACGTCGATGTTGAAATGCGTCTGTCGATGCAGCACTCTCATTCAAGTTCAATTTCTCATTTTCCATTTCCCATTCGCCGCTCATGCGTTAATGTGAATAACCTTAGAGCGTGCTGTATGAATGACGGGCACGGCTTTGAACCTAAAAATCGACGGCTGTCGACAGGGAGATCTCTTGTCTGCCAATTTGAATGGTTTTCAATTAGCCGTGAATCGGTTTAAGGTTAAGAGCGAAATGTGTCCGACGCGGGAAGTGTGTGCAGCGATGACAACTAGGCAAAACAAACGTTAGCTAATTGGTTTAGATTTACGTATGGAGAGCGATATGTTGGAGCAATTGACGGGGTAATTATGGCAATCAAGCCACATTATGTCTAATTGGAGGTCTTTTTTGTGACATTTGGTTGGGAAGTGTCACATTTGAATTCAAGCAAGTGACACTTGTCAAGCGTGGTTACAAAGGACGTTGTTTTGTTTTAGTGGTTCACAAAGAAGATATTCTTTCTTTTCTTAAAGACAAGTGTGACCGGGCTGTATAGCGACATGAGCGGATTCAACGCCTAAGATGGCTGAGCCATGTAGAGCGCATGGACAGCACTGCTCCAGCCCGAAGAGTCTTCAACTCTGAACCAGTGGGACAACGCAATAGAGGACCCCACGGAACCGATGACGGACCCAGTTGGAGAAGGACCTCAAACAATTTGTGTGAGGAGTTGGAGACAGCTGAATAAAGATCGTGCCGACTGAAGAGGATTATTGCTTGAGGTCCAGATCCATCCGGGACTGTAGCGCCACCAGAAGAAGAAGAAGACAAGTGTGATCATTGAACTCAGTCTCTTCGATGGAATTTGATAGCTTGTTAGAACTCTCACTGACGTCTATGTCAAATTGCTGTCAAAATCAGCATTTATTCAAGCAATTTATGTGTGTACTCTTAAACCGAAATCATCAACAACAATTTTAACTACTCAATAAATAGAGTTCACCTAACTCGTGGTCCGGACTTAACATCCCCGTTTCAATCCTCTACGTCTGTCATTCGAGACTGTATATGCTTGGTTTAATATTTGCCATTTCAACTAGTGCAGTGAAACATCTCTATAACGGACGGTACCATCACGATTGTCCTTTCAAGGAGAGTCAAGTTATTTATGGAAATTTTGAATCTTCGTATGCCAGTTATTAGTGGTACAGCACCTCAATGAGAGTTGAAATTTATGTCCTTGACCGTTATTAAGGGTTGAAATACAAATACAAATAGATGGACTTATTTTTTTAACGGAAATTGCTCCACATACGGTGCGTAGCTTACAATTTCCTTCGGACGGGCATTTGCTTGAACGAACACTGACAACAATTACACATATAATTAATAAAGTTATTTTCGAAGCGAACGCCAAAGCAAGATTCAACATGTCATCAAACGGATATTCTGGCGAGGGTATTTTTTTACTCGCAATCTGTAGCAAATAAGTACATAGTAGATTCTTCTCATTTATGGAAAAAAAACTTGCGTGACAGTCAAGAGACATTGCATTGTATGTGTGAATTTTGTTAATAGGGTGAATGAGTATTTTAAAGAATGCATCTGTGAGGTTTAGATTGGGTAGGGGGGGCTGCTAATGTATTCACAAGCACACTTATACCAGGCACATTGTGATACCCACAGTCAGACTACTACCACAGATTGACTACTCCAGTGATAGTAATTTGATCCCAATGGGGACTGGACCAGATTTGAAACACAAAAAAGATAAAAGCGTATTAACTTTGCTTTCGCCGGGATTCTAACCGAACTTAACCAACTGCGCTATCCAGTTGTTCATCCCATGCATCTGCTGCATCTTTTTGCATTTGTTTTTCTCTCATTCCTGAGGTGGAAGCAGTTCTTATTGAAATGGTCGAAACTGAAAGTAATGCAGAGGATCATGGGCTTCAAATCCTTACCAACAGGCTCACGCTTCTATTAAAAGCATACAAATGTTTGCGGTAAAAACAAATGAGGGCGACGCTGTTCAAATTCTGTTTGAACAGAATCATTAAAAAAAAAATCGCCTTTTATAGAAGTAAATAAACAAACAATGAGGTATTGCTTTCTTTTTAATTTTTTTTTAACAATATTTGGATGCTTAGTAATATAAAAATTTTTATGTGATACAACATAGTGGCTTATAATTCACCACCTTATCATAAATCATTTCTTTGAAGAAAGTTATTTGATAAACAAAGCATCTAAAGTTTATTTGTTTTTTAATTTTTTCTATTTTGAATGAATACCTTTTATATAAGTTTCGAAAAATAATGCTTCATTTCCATTTGATTTCTCTGAAAAGAACAACTTCCTAAAGCGAACACACAATTTTGCACCACTGTTGTTGGGTCAAGGGAGTTTTCACTGTTCATGAATAGCGCTATCTTCAGGCCGGGACCGGACAAATTGTCCGTAAAGAGAAGTTTCACTATAACCACTATCAAATGTTGTGTTGTGCACGAAATGACATCAATGTTTTTACAAAAGCATCAATTTCACAAAATTTAACTTGATTGCTATTTGACGAGTGTCATTAATGGAAAATGTTCGCAAATGTTTTCACATCATTTGTCGTGAATCGTAGAATGGATGAAGTCTCTGCAGTTGGCGAATGATGGTCACAGAAAAGAGTTGTTAAGCAAAACAAATGAATGTCTGAACTCATTCCGAGAGTGCAACGTCAACACCGACCACCCTTTGTGATGGTATTTTGGGGAGTCGCTTATGATCGAGTCACCAAACTCCATTTCTGTAAAAATATGTTACAGCTTCCAGACGCTCCCAAGCCCAAGAATAATCCTTGGACCTTCCAGCAGGACATCACCCCTCCTCATAACGAAAAAACGACACAAAGATGCCTGAACAGTAACTTTCCAAGCTTCATGTATCAATTCCCATCTAGAAGTCCACACCTGAATCCTTTAGCCTACAAATTATAGTCTGTTTTAGAGACAATGACTGGACTAGGCGGTACTCAAACACCGAAACATGGAAGCGCCTGCTTATTCGGAAATTGGATGATTTTACTATGGATGTCGACCTCACCGTTTCTGCAAAACAAATGAAGGACAAGACGGGACCACATCTCCCACAACTCAGCCCAATTGGCTGCCCTTTTTGGCAGTTTTAGGGATTTCAATAAGAACATGTAAATTGTCGCCGGTGGATTTCTCTTTGGGAAGCTATGCAAAATAAAGTTCACTATTCGCAAAAAATTAAAATTCGTCACTTAATGACTCGATACGTTTTGATAAGCTACAAAAACTGCCTCTTCCGGACCAAGTCCTGGATTGTTATATTTCATCCATAATGGCAAGATCAAAATTTGATCGAAGCCTCAATCATGACCGCATTTCTTAAATTTTCTTTCGGAACCAAAAAATGGAAAACAATCAAATACCGCTTTCTTCTCATCAAAAGCCATCCCACGTCTGTCCCAGACATACTGTCGCCTCTCAGCCCATCAAACTTCACAGAAAGACAATGTAGCCAAGTGTAGGTACCCCGACAAAGTACCTCCCATTACAACGTCGCCCACTGGATCATATGTTCGACATGCCATCACTCAAGTGTCATTTGGGAATTTTTTTCGAAAATAGAATAAAAACCTTAAATCTGCCAACAAAGCGCGTCTATTGTCTAAAGTGGATCTCGGAGCTCAGTCCATTAAAAACGACCTAGTCTCAAGTAGTCATCATCATTGTGCGGGTCCTCGCTGTGATCTTTTTTCCAGAATGGAATTACTATTCACAAGGGCGCGTTCAATTGAAATCCACGCAAGAGCTGCAGCACACAACAACACAACACACATCCCTTACCTCATTAAATACGGGTCACATGTGTCGACCACGATTGCAGCGACTACCATATTCTTTTTGTTTTTAAGTGCAACTTCGTGCTGTGCATACGCATCGCTTCAGTCGTCTTTGTCTTTCGAGTTCTTAATGATCATGTGTTTGGTTTAAGGATTTTTGTTTATGAACGCACTTGGTTGACAAGATCCTTAAGGAGGTGACACGATGCAGAAACCTTGGTCACACATTTGAGTTGACATCGAGGATCGTAAATTTCCACTGACAAAATGCGAATGTGGGCAGCGTCCAGATGGCGGCGCGAAAATCCCGAAAATTGGATGTTGTACTAATTTAAATCGAAGCGTGTATCGTGGCGTTGCGATCGTATGCAGCAGCCGATTAACGCGTCGTCCTCACATCGCAGACAAGGCAGATTATAACGAAATTCCATCGAATTAAATGAATGAAGCGTTATGAGGGTCGGTCGTTCTGTCGAGTCGGTAGACGACGCTTAGTTTTGTTGTTTTTTTTATTGGGACCAATTTTACAGACTGAAACCTCCACGAAAGGAACATCTGTGTGCCGGAGAATAGATGTGGAGTCCAACGTATGCCATGGCAAGCGAACAGAAGCAGTATGCGCACATGTAGAGCACGTAAACAAGCGATTTCCTGTCGTTTCTAATCTAGAAATGGGGAAGCGAACACGCGCTCAATGGATCACTCTCTCTCTCTTGCGGGCTCTTCGAGTTTGCTACCCCTGCCATCATATCCTCACCGAGACCCGATATCTCTTGATTTAGAATAAAAAAGAAATGAAAATGAAAAACGAAGAAAATTTAAATCAGTTCATTCATTAAATGGAAATTAACGCGTGTTCCATTAGAAGTTTGGATCGTGCTGGTGTGTCGGCGGCGGCGCGGCGCTGGAGTGTTGCTTGCATGCACGGAGAAATCGGAGAGTCCCAAATTAGACAGACGCGTGCACTGATGCCGGTGATGTTTTGCGGAGGCACCAGGAGGTGTCCATGTGTCCAACAGAAAAGAGAATTCATTTTTTTTATTTGATGCGTATTTATGTTAGGAAGCTTGTAACGTATTCCTGGAAATGGATTTTTGAAAAGGAAACAAGAATGGTGTAGACATGATTGTTGAGAATATTTGGAATGGTGTGTGCCTGTCGAGAGGAGGGTGACACAAACAGGTGCTGGAGTCTTAATTGGCAAGCTGTGGCAGTGACTGTTGTTCTTGGAAGTAATCTAGTCGATTCGAACTCAGGATTCTGTGAATTTCAGTGACATCGTGAGCGTAATGAGAACGAAAAGGGTATCATCCTTGAATGATAGAAGAACTGATTAAAGAACCCCAAGCCTTCAAAACACTTGACCCACTTCAACAGTTCACATGACCTACATTCCCACTGTCGTTGTCACAGTCTTAGCCGCCGGTGAGTCCTCAAAAAGTAGCCGACTGGCAACACCACCAGATGTCGTCTGACAAACAACTCTTAGTTAATCGACCTCTGCTGATGGACCTGTCACCCAAGGGTGGAAGTGGGAATTTTCCTCGACAATTGCTATCATAAATCCAAATCTAAAGTGGTGTCACGTCACGACATCACCGATCATCATCGTCGTCATTATCGTTGTCTCGTCTCCCATCAAAGCAAGCAGACCAAGACGAAGCATATACGATCTTAGTGAGGATAGACAAATGGTTCCACTAAAGGTACACCCTTCGCTTCGAATGAGAGCTGAAGTGATAATGTACACATCGCATGCACTTGATGAGACTGCGCCGACAAAGGGAGACGACACTTGTGCACAAGGGCTGGGGACAACAATCCTACGTTTCGTGTAATCCACTTGTGCAGGGAGAGGCAGAGGGAACTGCATTTAATCAGAAGATATCGTGCTTCCTGCCCGCACCCATGCCCCATCTGTTGAAAGGGGTGAATCCTTCTGGAAATCCTCGAAAATCGCGCCCGTCTCGGTTTACATTCAAAAAATAGAAGGATTCCCGATCGAGTTTCTCTTAAAACTCCCCGAAGCAGTGCAACCGGAAGGAGTTGATCTAATGCACGCTCGTTTCCTGCCAACTTCTGGTTTGACCCCCCAAGCAGTCGCCAACTCCAGCGTACTCCGAGTGCCAACTACACTGCCAAATGAGTAACCAACCATGCACACTGCAACTGGTAGCTGTTTACGTTTGGCCATGTCTGTACAGTGGCTTCCAAAAAAACACACACTTTCATTCGCGTCACGTCGATTGTTTATTCGAATTCAAACACAAATCAATTTGTAACATTGTTTGCTTTAGGGAGGGACTAACAGCCGCTCGGCACACGATCGTTTCGAGGGAAGACAAAACAAAAAACAAATCAAGAAAGCCGAGGCTTGGCTAGACGAAATATCGGAAATGCCTATTCAGTGATGGTATCCACCACGGGCAGTTGACGCGAATCAAAACTGAATTTGAATGCGGTTGTCATATTTTGTAAACACCAGAGACCGACCGAATGGGACAATGCAGCAGATGTTGGTGTTGGTTGTGCGCTTGACACTTTGGGGACGTTGTCATGTTTTGACAGTTTCTTCTGCGAATGGATAACAGCTCGGAGTTGGGGCTCTGTTCGTCGAGGCTTTTGGAGCTGTGAACTGTGCTTCTGCCAAAATCTAAATCTTACATTTCAATTGTACACACATTTTGTTCACCGGATATGGTTCGATCGTCGAATAGAATTTCAAATTATTCGCGTACCATAAACGGGAAGCATTTCTTTAAGGTAACCGACGTCAGTTCAGTGCGTGATCATTGTCGTCGTTGGATATTTTTCTGGTTTTTGGCTATGCTATGCCAAAATTCTGAAACATTAAATTCTGCAGGTTATGGCGGGGAGGTACAGTATTGTTTTTTTTTTTAAATATTTTGTATGCGGCCTCTGTTTGTAGAAATGTGCTTATAAACCTAAACATGAAGCTGTCGGCAAGGCTTTCGCGTTTTCGGCAGAAATCAATCACATAGAACAATGAATTGACAGCGGTTTCTATGGAATTCCTATTCTCTGATTGGTGAGAATATCAGATGTGTTGATGAATTGAAAAAAGAGGGCGTAAAAATGAAGCCATTGGCGTAGGTTCACCATTGACTGTCAAAAATTCCTCATTATCTGTCAACTTCGTAGGTTGGCGAGGGATAAAAATGCAATAATAATATGAGTGGTCCGACAGTTCGAGGGAGATCTAAGCCTAGCTATTACACCAACCTCTCGTATTGTGCGTGTCTGTTCTCTCGCGAGAGGATACGACCTACAGTCTAATGCCTACTCCGAACGGTGAAGTTGAGCAGGAGTCGACGCACCGATCCACTACGCAACGGCAACCCACACAGGTTGGCTAAGGGAAGTGGAGCAATTCTTTTGTGCAACTTTGCCCTTGTCTCTCTCCTTGAGTTTTGACGAGTGAATTTGGAGGAAATTGATCAGTTCCACTACCACTCAGATTGCCACTGCCACTCGTGGTGAACAATTCGGAGCTGAGAATGAAGCGAAGTTAGTTTGCGGTGTGTAACCCACTTAAATCAGTCGATACGTTGCAAAACTGACTCAGAGGATGAGTTGCACGGCCTCTGCATCTACCTAGTCACCCCTACTCTCCTGCCTGTACGAGTAATGTGTTTAGACTTATCTTGGGCTATATGACGCATCTGAATATTAGTCACAAGAACTTTTATTCTGACGGGTTGATAAGTAGACTCGATGCTACATAGCGCGTGCTGAGTTTCTACTTACAGTCTCATCTTTGAGACTTATTACCACAATTCAATATAGTATAAGAGAGAACGCTATACACAACAAAGTGAAACTTGATTGGGTCCCTGAACATAGAGGGATTGAAGGCAACGAATCCGCAGATGAGCTCGCGAGAGCTGGCTCTGAATCAGCGTTCATCAGTCCAGAACTCTGATTAACCTAGACCAGTGCACGCATGGTCATGGTCGTAGGCAGTCCAAGAGATTAATCAGGCCTTATTCATAAAAGGAAATACTCCATCTTCATAAGGATAGATTAAGATTGCTAGCAAGCTTTCTTACCGGCCTGACTACCTACTACCTTAACAAACTAAACCTGCGCCACGACACGGTTTGTCGGCCTTGCCTCGAAGAGGATGAGACTTCCGAGCACATCATGTGTGAATGTCCCGCAATAATTTGGTTAGAAGAACGTATCTTCCATAGGGAGTTACTCACTCACTCACTTCACTTTTACTATTTTTCATGAGGGAAGTGGTTTGTCTTTTACGTTAATTCCAACCCTTCGATACAATAGATCTACCCTGGTCGCGGTGTCGTTGCCTATACGGCATGGGTTGTACAAGAGGAAAAACAAAGAGAGAACGGTCTTGTTTTAGAAGTAATCCAGGACCCGCATGGATGGCTTATTATCTCAACAATGACGACTGGACTAAGAGCGGAGGCTACGATTATCTCCTCAGTCTTAACTGGGCAATCTTATATATAGGGAAAGGGCTTGTCAATGATCTTCTCGTGCTTAATAGGGCGATCTTTCTGCCATTATTAAGCGATATCTTCAAAAACTATTTGTCCAAGCAAACCAGTGTATCCAGTAATTTTGTTCTAAAGTTAAAACTTATTCCTCACAATTGTGCATCTTTGTTTTTACACGAATGCTACTTCTTTAGCCAGTGAATGGCAGTAAAGGTGATACAGGTTTGCCAAAGAGAAAAAAAAACTAAAGAAAAACCGCAAGCCACTTGAGAACCTAAAACGTCCATATAACTGATTTTGGCAGTTTTTAGAAGGCAGTTAAAGTTCTAGAAGACCTTATTATTGTCAGAGATGGCAAAGATTCGAGAATATTAAAAGTCTTGTTATCGTTCCGGAAGTTCGATTAGGTTCTCTGCCAACATGCAGCAGTCAGACTTAGGACAGCGTAGACCCATTGTGTTTCGGGTTCTGAACATGCGACGTTGAGAAGTCGACTCTCTGAAGTACTACATCATAGTGACCACGAATCTCTCTCTACGTGCATAATGCTCGTGGTCTTCTGCATGAATCCAGAGTTACACGATCAACCTGCCTTAGGGAATTTATTGCTTACGAATGTCAAACAAGCCAATAATTTTGCCCTTGACACATAGTCCTTGAAGAAGATGTTAAGGTGATCAAAGTGAGCTTGAAAGGGTTTCTTGAAAAGTTTTCTTAAATTGGGGGTGACTCGCTTTCTGAAGTGCTATACGCATACCACGGCGACTTCGTCTTCTTTAGTGAATAAAACTAAACAAATCATGAAAAAATCTCCAGTTGCAGTCATGGAACATGTTTTTCTTAAACTCTATAGGCCTCTACAATCCGAAGTGGAACTGTCCAAACAATGAGACAAACGACACCGAGTGTCTTCTGGTGCGTTGTCCAAACAGCTAGGAGTGTGAAATAATTTATGCGAGCACAATTTCATAAATGTAGATTTCTTTGGTCCTAAAGATCTAGAATATTCACTAGAATTTATACAGCCAAAATTGATCATTCTAGTACTCGGCACGAAGAACACAAGATTTTTGTAGTAGATCAAACCGAGACTTGTTGGATTTTAAATTTAAATCTATGCAAAAAGTTTCTTGGGAACAGGGCAAAAGTAAGTTTAGAGACAGAGCCACACTAGGAATGTGAATTCAGACAGTGTTGAACTTGAATTACATTGATTTGATTTGTTAAAATCAATAAAAGACGACTTAAAAATGGTTTGTAATGAAAATCAGATAAACTTGTTTATTCAAGAAGCAATACCAAACTCTTAGCAACTTATGGTCACATCTCGAATTTATTTTAAAATTAAATAAAACTCTTTTGAATTTAATTCTCAACTTCCACTGCACAAGAGTAAGAACAATTTTCCATAACTACCTTTTTTAAAACAAAAAGAAACACCACTAAAATAACGCATACAAATTAACAAGAAATAAACACCCCCTAATATGCAAAACAATTCAACAAAAACTTGAAAAAAACTCACCACAGCAAAAATCTTTTAATTCCATTTCACCAACTTTAATTGTTTCAAAGCACACAATGGATTTGTTTCTAGGCACACTTTCGACAAAAGCTTTGTAATTTTCTAATCATAACACACTAAAAAATGCAAAATCATATTATTTTCAAACACAAACAAAAGAAAAAAGATTGCACCAAATGCACGTTTCTGTTAAGCAGCACTTCTTCTTTTAAAACATAATCGCTTTTTGGCAAAAATCCATTCGATGGCTAACTCCCAAACGCGGTCCAATCACTTGACAATCGTTCCGATATCTGTTGGCCAAGCGACTGAACCACGAGCAGAACACTGACCAGAGAGTACAGCACCCACGAAGGCAATACAGTAGCGCGTGCAAAAACCGAACGTGTTAAAATATCACTATCACGCAAAAAGAACAACGATTAAACAAAATCCAACGACATAAAGCAAATAAGAAAAAAAAAACAAAACTGCTGCTGTGCATGTATGTAAATGGCTAAAAGGAGTTGAGTGTACAGAAACAGAAGCCATACAGTCAAGCCATCGACGTCAAACTAAAAAATTATGGCAATGCTAGCCAAACCTTATGGATGGCTATAAGCCGTCACACACAATGTTGTTTTGTCTCTCTGTTCATTAACATATTTGTGTGTTTTTTTATTGATAAAGGAGATGGATAGAAGTAAAAAAAGAAGGAAAATAAAATATTAATAAATTTTATGAATAAACCGAAAATGACGAACAGTGACAGAGAAGAGGAGATTGAGAGAAAGAAAAAAAATTAAAAATGCAACATATGATTGCAGTGGCGGACTGACACAACGGACTGGTTGGAAGAGGCTCTCCAAAGGAAGCCAAGGGACACTTGACTAAATTAATAATTTTATTTTAGTTTCTCAATATATCGAAGGAGTCGACTCGACGACTACGTTCAATTGGGAAGGAGAGGCGACAAGATCAAGAAAGAAAAAAGGAAACACTTTTCCCCGCAGTTACGTGACTTGAACGCATAATCTTCGTATGCGTATGCACACGCGCATGCAAACACCAAGCTCACGATCTTGTGGCCCGCGCGCAAACAATGCATTGGCGGGTGTGGGGATTTCATATCTCAGTGAAGTTCTGATGACTCGGATAGGATCTCTGCGAGTGGTGTTGAAACACCGAATTAGTTATTCCAAATGGATTTAAGCGAACAACACACACGGAGCCCCGGATAGAGAAAGGGCTTAAGGACGACTCCACTCAAAGTCTCATTTATGAGGATCACGATTTTTCGGTCTCCGGAGTACATGGAGAAAAGAATGAAATCTGGGGACAAAAAAATGAACAGATTTTTTTACGATTCGAACAAAGGATTTCGATTCAGCTACCGTCCGCACTAGGCGGCTGTGAGATAAGACGAAGCCAGAGATCTCACGAGCACGATGGCGATAGTGGGCAATGTGACTATGTTAGGGTCTTTTGAGCGGTGTGCATGGTCGGCAGTAAAACAGTTTTTGAGTACACTGTTAGCGACGACCATTGGCGGCCGGTTTTGAGTGATCACTTGAATCAGTCCCGCTTGTGAGAGCATTACCGTAGACTGTCTCAACTGTCCAGGGTAGACCTCGGCCAAGCTTCTACAGTTTTATCGGCCCGATCGGCGAAGATTGATGTGGTTTTTCTCACTAAAAGTTGTCAGTGACTCGATCTGGAGAAGGTTTTTCTCACTGAACATAGCGCGCGAATCGAGAGGAGAGTCGAAGCTGTGTTTTAAGGTTGTTTCACACGAGAGTTGGACGAGCAGCGAACTGACAAAACTATTTGAATTTTGACGTCACGGAAGTAAAGCATAGTGACGAACCTATCGACGTAAAAAAAAAGCTGAGTGAACAGGGTTTTTTTGAGGTATTCCAAAAAAACACGCCTAGAATATCCAAACTGACAATAATAGAATGTTGCCGAGGTGAACCTGGGCCAAGTTTCGACAGCACCCACTCTTGTCGTTCTCTCACGAGCTTAAGGCACCTGCAGTTTTATGCTGACCGCGATCGGCGACGTTTGAGAAGGAGACAACATTTAGTCAGTGACTCGACCTTAAGAAGGTTTTTCTCACTGAACATAGCCCGCGACTTGAGAAAAGCACAGCCGCTGTGTTGACACGAGAATTGAACAAACCTTTGACTCGACGCGCCACCTAATGTTCAATCGTTCCTTCCCGTCGCGTCGTCACAGCTCATTTGCTATTGCATTCCCGTAATAAAATCATAATCACTCGACACCCTTCCTAACCGTCAGGGAACTCTTAAACCGGTAGCGATACCTTGTCAAACTGACGCCAGATCTCACTTGAAGAAGGAATGTCTATTCTTCCAGTCTCCCTCTCGCTCCGTATGTGCATCTTATTACAATGCAACCCCTCCTTCAACATTAAATCAGTCAGTCACTATCAACTCGTGCAAATTCTATAAGCGAAGCCTCATTACATCACACCGTCTAATCTTGGCTCAGTGATGTGTGAAATGTCTTTGTCGCTGTCATCGCAAGCCAGCGTGCGTCGTCGACGTCGTCGTCAGTTGACATCTCGCCTGCCAGTGATGATCATGTTGATTTGAGATCGTATTAGCCTCTTTAAAAGGCAGCTTTATTCACAATTTTCACGACAAATTGTGGTAATAACTCTCGTTGGCAATCGCACGCCATTACCTGTGGCGCCAAGTCTCCCACCAGCTACGTGAGTCGATTTGCCAATTGCTGCAGAAGCCATCCCCTTCTCACTTGCCAACAATTCATGCACTGGTGTCGCATGATGTTGGTGCATTGATTGTTTTTGTTTCACTGCTTTCAGGTTCAAAAACGAAATCAATTACGTTTATAAATTATTGCAAATGACCACCTAACTGTCCACAATTACAAGGATACGCGATACGAAAGTGAGAGCTATCAGCTGAATGGTTTCATTCATCACTGGGGAGCGGCGGCGCGTCACTTTATTGTTGCACGATTTATGAGACAATTCTCTTGTGAGACTTTGTATGCACAATATGACATCTGTCAGAGTTTTGTTTATTTAAATTGCTCTCTCCCTCCAAATTCATTGAGCAAAGGGAGGTCAGTGTTTTCGAAGTTGGAGTTGGAAAAGAAAACAAATCAACGCGGGAGCATAGAATTACCGCAATCATTGTCAACTGCAGTTTCCGGTAACCGTTAAGCACTCATTATGGTGTCCACCACTGCAAGGGGACCAGCGCACACACAGACTGTCACAAGACTACAAAATGTATTCTAGTAGAATAATAATTTGTGTACGTTTCATTTATAGTTCCGCTTTGGGTGCTTTACGCGGACTCGGAAGGGAGTTTATAGCGCTGCGTTCAGCTCCAAAAACAGGAACACTTTGCCAACGTATGGCACGTGCCAGTTACCCAGACCACTCTCTGCCCAGCCATTGGGGCATAATGTGTTTACATTTACATTCTAGAAATGGGAAAGAGAAACCGTTCTACAAAGGAAAGGAAATAAATGTATAATGGACACGGTATTCCTTCTGACTACTCTTTGTTTTCAGTTGTAAGATATAATGCACTCTGATGAGCTAAATTGCTGTGGCAAGCCTTTGGACGCACGCTCGTGTACAGTGATAACCCTTTCCGATCGCTGCATACTAATAACGGCCGACCTGATGGGTGATGTGTGATGTGTGAGCTGTCAAAATTTTGTAGAACATGTGTAAGAACTCATCAATTGTTTGGGTTGTTCTGCTTTTCGAAAATGGATAGGGCAGCGGCTCTATATTATTTCTGGAATGGTTATGTGGACTATGGATGGTATTCTTTTCGGGAAGACGATCCAGAAATAGACTCGGTTTCGGTGGAAGTTAAGACTTCCGTGTTTGTCTTTGGGATTTCGGAATTTCTGGAGGCATGATCACTCCACCGCCGCAGATATTTCTAAGATGCACAGGGGTAATGTTGTGTGTTCTAGGATTAATAAACATTTCAGGTTTTCCAAGCTCTGTGGTTTATGGATTGTTGTAGTTTGACGAGATCTTACATCTGTTCGGTATACTTATTCTTGGGTACACGTTTTTTTTGCAAGATGTGTTGTGGGACTGTTAAGACAGTTGTGGGACTGACAATTAGAGCTGTAGCGCCTGAAAGCCAATCTTTGAAACTTGTTAGGTTATGTTCTCAGCCAGACGTCATCCTTCCTATCTATACTGGTAGCCAAGGGAAAAGAGGAGAGGCTTGTGATAGAGGTCTTTGGAGGATTTTCTAGTGAATGCAGGCATGCACCACTGAGCGCCTTAGAGCGGATATGACAGAAATCGACTGCTGAGTATGGAGACTGAATCGATGGCAACGGCTGCCCACGAAGAGATCAGTTACCAGTGCGAGTCGCAAGTTTGTACGCTGGAAACACAGCAGTAAGGTCAACGGAGAACCAGGATGTGACAGAACGATGGAGTTAACCATCTAACCGGCAAAATTTCTTTCCGTTGAAAAAATTCTATCGGGCTAATTTGTAATCTGATTGAAAATTGTGGAAGTGTAGTTGATCTTTGCGAATTACCATAACCCCTGCCGGTTAGATGGTGAAACAGGGTCTAGTGGATCGAGGTTTTTAATAGCCATGATAGTCACCCTACCTATCTACCTACGCATGATAGTGGGAGTCTCTACAACACACTGACCCATTTCCAGATGTATATTCCATCTTGGCATCCCTCAGAGAGACTTTTTTTTTAACCATTTCGATATCTGCTTTGACAGTTCCCAGTCCCGCCAAGGAAGAGAAAGACGTTTTTGGCAAAAATACGTCCGTGAATACCACAGTGATCTCTCTCTTAAATGGACAGCTATGGGACTCGAGTTTTTGTCCACAAAGTACGTCACATTATTAGAGCGTCCGCTTAGAAGGGGAAAAACAAAACCAATATCATATCGACCAGCCAAACATTACAGTCCATCTAAGGTGCTTAAGAGGGTCGTCCACTTAAGAGGGTGTCCATTAAGAGGGAGTGAAAGCTCGACAGTTTAAATAGGAAGGTCTCATGGTAGAAATCTCTTAAGGCTAGGCACATTCATTGGTCTGAGTGATTGGGAGGTGTTGGTATGGTAATGGTAACTTCTTTCTTGCCTTCAGAGGAATATATAGGAAATACCGTTTATTAGCTCATTTGTCCACAATCATATAGTCTTCAGACAGAGTGTGCTTGACCAGCTGAGGAGATGTGCTTGAAAACTTAGAGGAAGCTAATTTCTCTTGGTCATATGTATTAAACAAATGTTCATATGTAGGTCAAAAAATGTCTCACTTACCCATTTGGGGTAAGTGCGCCAACTCTGACGCAGAGGGTGCTAGGTTTGATACCCAAATTTACGGCTCCACTTCTTTCGAGTTACTGACAATGATCAAATGATCAAAGAGTAATCCTGACAAAAAGCTCCTCAACTTAACCGTTCGGAGTTGGCATAAAACTGTAGGTCCCTTCCACTCGTGAAGAGAACAATAGCACGTACAACACGAGTGGTTGCTGAGAAGATAGACCTAGGATCACCTCCGACTGTCGCGCCACCCATATTATTATTATTAGCCATATTAGAAGATGTTCAAGAAACACTGCAATAAAGGCTAAGTCCTGTATCTGTAAACGATGTTTTCCCCCGAAATTGAAATAATTTCAATTTCAAAGGGATCAATATTGGAATATGAGACGTAACTAGACCTACATGATCCACAAAACCTAACTTAAGTTCTACTTTTAGTTTTTTTCTTTCTGTGTTCAGTTGAGCTACAAACAGTTCGAAAATGAATTGTTATAAAAACATTTTTTTGTAAGTCAGTCCAATTGTTGGGTTACGCATGAGACATCGACATTGTCGCTCGTTGCCAATTTTAAATGGTCGATCGAGGATTGAGACAGTCGATGAGGATAATACAAGTGTAACTCATCTATGCTGGTCATCAAAAAACGCTCTGTCGGTCACTACATCAATCGACAGCTTCAATTTTTAAGTTGTTAAAAAAATATGTCTACGTTGGGACAAGTGTGAATATTACAAAACGATAACTATGTTAGCTAAGAGGGTGGCGGCTCAGCCTAACATAGATCTGTTGGTCCATAGGTAAGACTACGGACTAAACAGAGTAAACCTTGTTGTAGCACATTTTAGCTTTACTTAAGCAGAAGCTTCAAGTTTTTTTTTGCGAGATATATATGATCTTGTGGTTTCACGACGATCGCATCATTTAGGGATATACAAAATGGTGGACCCATCATGCAGTGGCCTGTAATGATCCCTACAAATATACTGCAGTTAACCCTTGCTAGTGTGGTTATTAGTTTGGTTTTGGCGATCACTAGTAAAAAAAAAGCGACCGAATTCGGGGTTTCCAATCCACGTCGAACATTTCGACCTGTCTGCGAGTGGAAGAAAAGACACAACGGCCAAATCTTTAGGCTGTGCAATTTGCATGTGGATGTACCAGTCGTCTCGGACTCGACCAAATCGATTGCAAAAACCGCCTGTGTTCCAGAGGAACACCGAAACTCCGGTATAAAGATGAACTCATGGTGGAAGAAAAACCAATGGTTGGCTGGAAGCCACATTGATGGCTGGAAGCAATTTAGCAATGCTGTTCAGATTAGGGCCTTCAATGGTTGCTGGCTTGACAAATATGGAATTTCTTTTATAAGCTTACTAATTCCCTTCTAGCTGTAGCTGTCTTGTTTTACAAATTGTGAAAACCCTGTTTTACGTGCGGATATTGCAATTCTTATTTTTACCACTGTAGTGATCGAAACTTAACGAAACTGAGCGATGTGATTACTCTGTTCACCCTGTATCGTGTCGTTGGTTTGGCTAAATTGCTTTAAGCCTGTTGTCTTCAAATTTGAATATTTAAATAGTCATCTCCACAAGGAACCAATTGAATCCTGGAAAGCACCGATGACACGTAACAATAGATTTGTGAGACTCGATCGTTTCCTCTTTTTGTGACTCTGTCTTACTTAAAGAGCTAACAACAGTAGAACTCTCAAATGTTGAAAGATATTTGATTCTTTAACAACAAATAGCAAATGTACATAATAATTATAAAATGTTTTTAATTTGATTAAGATAAACTTACTTTTTCGACGACCACTGGCACCACGATATTTGCTAGGCGACACAATTGGCGGTCTGGGTGCAACCATAGTTGGCACCTCATCAGGCGATGTTGGGCTCTTGAATCGTTCACGATGACTGAAGTTCCCAAACGAATGTCGTCTCGATCCATGAGATGGCAAGGTGTGATGGTTCTTGCTGCAAATATAAACCGAACTTCGTTTAGCAACAAGTCTGATGCATACAAGAATAAAATGCATTAGCTTACCTCGAGGGGGATGTATTGAACACATCATCATTCTCAGGATTGTATGCCGCTGATTCATTGTACGAACCCAAGCGTTCACGAAACGATTCAATTGTGTTGATGCGACGTGCAAAGTTTCCTTGAAAATTTGTTGGGGAATTTAATTCGAAGTTCTGAAATGGAGAAAAATATAGATAAATTGCAAAAAATTAAAAATTTTGAACTTACTTCTGTAAATAATCCACCACCGGAATATGAACCCAGAGATCCGAAACTTCCTCGAGGACTGCCCAAAATCGTAGCAGCGGTATCGAGGTTGGCTGAATTTATTGGACGCAGCTTTTCGGGTATAGTCACACGGGGTGAGCTGCCCTTCGAGTTTCTCCTCTTAAATATTGAGAAGCCTTTGCTGGATGTAGTTGAGTCTGGTGTCTTGGGTGACAAACCATCATTGAAAAAATAATAGGGATTGTCTGAAAGGAGAAGGAGAGACGTATGGTTAAGAGGTGTTAAATGAAGATTATAGAAAGACTTGGGATAGATTTATTGACTAAATGTGAATGAACTCAGTGCGTTGCATTTGCTTAAGATACATAAGCAGCAGGTTCTTCTACTTCGCAGTTGTTGATTCATGGTGTATCAGAAATGGTTCTAGACCAAGAGGCCTAGGGATTGCAACCGTGAACGAGACAGTAACACTTTTCACTCGTAACCTATACAATCGACTTCAGGGCTATTGCAACCACGCCAATCTCCAAACATTAGACATAAGAAACATTGTTCGCTGACTTCAAAGAACGAAGCCATACGATTTGGTGAAATGAGGAGTAAAGTAGGTGCAAAGGCTCCAATAGTTGATTTAAATGAAAATCGAATCGTCCCATGTGAGCTGGCCAAGAAATGTTGGATTTATTAAAACTCGGACACAGCTGTGAGTACACTGAGTTGTTTTCAGCGACCGCTAGTAATTTTACTTATTTTATTAAAACACTTGGTTGACAATATGTATTCAAATTTATCGATAAAAGGTATACAATGTAAGAAATGTTTAAAACTGGAGAGAATGTTTCAACCAAGTCATAACGAAAGCCCTGATTAAACAAAATATAGAGGTCAAGACCTCAGAGGATTCTGACGCAATAATGTAACTTTTAAGAGCTAAAATAAAATCTTACAGTGTTTACAATAATTCAGCACAGAGATATGATTAATTACAATAACTTTAAAGAACAAGTTCCAAGTTGGACTTAAATGAAAGTGTTCAGTGAATAAAGTTGAGAGGTTTGTAGTAAGACTCATTCAAAATGGGCTGATGGTGAATTTCTGGCTTGAGCTGATTCTGGCCGGACTAAGAAAGGCAGTTGTAAACGAGTCTCTGGAAAAAAAAATGACTGGACGCAGTGTACCCAGGCTCAGGCTCAGACCGTCCATAGGTCACAGGCCAGGCCAAAAATAACTGAGTCAAGTATGCAACTTTATTCTAGATGTATCAGAGGTGGCAGCAAACAGTGCTAGATGGAGAGACATGTTGGCTGTCGCCCAGGTCCACCTCTGACTTTAGCGCCAGTCAAAGAAGAAGAATGAAACGCTTAGCAAGCTCGGTTGAGATGAATGATGGGCTTGGTGAATTCCATGAGGATTCAGTTGTAACTGTTTTTTTTTTTTCGGGATGGGCGTGGGCCTCAACCAAAAAGCCTCTCCAACTAGAGCACTTTTCTCAACCAGCTACCTCTAATTTCGAACCCCAGGTTGGCTGAGGTCCTTCTCCACTTATGTTCGCCATTGGTTTCGTTGCCGTTCTCTATTGCGTTGTCCCACTGGCATGGAGTCGAAGACTCTTCGGTTGGAGCAGTGTTCGACGGTACTAGACGCCTGACTAGATTCATGTACACCTCAAACAGATCATGTTTGAATTTTCTTTTCTAGATGGGATCAACCCAATATTAAAACGCTCAACGTGTCATTGAAAAAATTTCCACCGTAGATAATATTTGCTCAATGACAAGTGTCACTAATACATAAACAAGGAAGATAGCTTGTTCCGTTGTCAAATTTTGACTCGGTTGACAGAAATTCGGTGTTTCATAAATCTAAGGAAAAATTCTTAGAGTTCTACAAAGCATCTTGGATGAATAAATTTTCAAATTGGGTTTAGGCACACATGGGGATAAAAAGCAAGTTTGTGCCATGAGCCCTCTCTTGTCGATGTCTTGATGAATTCTTTACGTATATACCTGGAAGATTTCAGTTTAATGGTTTTCAAAATCGAACTATTTGTTTGTTAATATCAAATAGCGCACAATTCTTTTCCGCGAAATTTTGTTTATGAACTAGGAGTTTTGGCATGAAAGGGTCATGCACAAGAAATGGATGCTTATCAAAGTTTCAAAGGCATAAATTGGGAGCGGGGATAAAATTCTATTTGAGAAGACCTCGTGGTTGATTCCGGCCACAGGTGGAAACGGATCTTGTTCTTCTGTAGTATCATAAGCTTTGTTATCTGCAATACTAACGATCATTTGATTTGACTTCGAATTGCAGGAACTAGGAACATAGAAACAGAAATGGTTGCTAGGTTATGTTCACAAGATTTGACATTTGTCCATGTTAAGTCTTAACCCTCATCTCATCCTTACGTAGAAAACTACACAAGAGCTATTTTTTGTCTTACAAAACCCACATATCGAAAACTTCCGAAATTCTCTGACTTTTAAAATCCTTATTTTACGTCTACCCTATTCCGTAGAATTCTACACAAGAATTGTATCATGGAAAACACACTAAAATGCCATATGCGTAGAAATCTACGCAAAATTGAGGATGAGATGAGGATGAAGGTCTAATTGAAGCTCATAATGTATTCATTAAGGTCTCGAAATTGTTCCGATAGCAAATCACATGTTAATAGTTATATTAAAGACCAAGAGACTAAGCCAATATTGCATGTCACCATTAACCAAATATTTGTTATTTAGCTCATTTTATGCTACAATTAAGAAAGAAAGGAGAGGGACAAAATGGCTTACATTCCTATCCAAAAAGAAATAAATTGTAAGCTCGTGCATTGCATATGCTTTGGAATTTCTAAACTGTCTTGGGATTCGAATGCAGAAAGATGACATCATGCATCAAGAATCTTTCCACTCTTTTGAGAATTTATCCTGTTGGGTCACCTAAGATCTCTGGTTTTTTTTAAAAATCTGGAGGCGTCCTTCAACGGAAACAATACAAATTCACAGCTTAGTTTATCTTAACCTTCAGGTCACCCTTGCGTAGAAAACTACGCAAGAGCTACTTTTTGTTTTATTTCTTTTTTCGGAAACTACATATTGAAAACTTCCGAAATTGTCTGACTTTATTAAAATTGTTTTGCGTCTACCCTATTCCGTAGAAATCTACAAAAGGATTGAAAAAAAAGGGATCATGGAAAACACACTAAAATTCTACATGCATAGGAATCTACGCACAATTGAGGATGAGATGTGGGTTAAAATACTAAAATCGACATGTTGAACGATTTACGTGAGAGAGTATGTTCTGCTGACCGTCCTTTTCTAAGCACTGTAGACATGAGCCGCTTCTTGTGAACGAAGATCAATAATCTTTTCACATCATATTTTCTCTATTCGCTGATTTTCTTGTCCTGACTTGGACGTTGTCAGTTTTATTCAAGAAATTAACCCGTCTGATAAATTTGGATTCTCATTTGAAAGTTCGTTTTGACGGACTACCAGCCTAACGCTAGCATTGTTCTTCGCATAACTCATTATAATGTAGCAGTCAAAAATAAGGAGTTAATATAAAAATTTCTTTGCACTCTGTATGCTCTACAATCTTAAATAACTTGAAGTAACTCCTTCTTCCCATCACCTGCTCACGTACGCTCATGTTGAAAAGTCTCGGAGGCCCCTTAGTTCCAATAGCTAGAGCGTACACAAGTGTCACTCATTAAGACTAGTACCCCATCAAATATAAACTAGAGAAGGAACCCACTTGAAATAGGGATCATCGGGTCCTATTCAACGGCAAAACGAACCATTGAGGTTGACTGAAAGTATACACCTTCTAATCTTTTGATTTAAGACATATTTCGTTAATCTTTGGTATTGTTGTAAATTTTTTCGCCACATGTCGCCTTATCAGAATGCCTTATGTTTTATTAAATTGTTGAATCAGAACTAAACTTAATGTTTTTATTTCGTCCTTATAAGCGAATTGCAGTATGCATTGCAATAGGCCCTTATCCGCGAATTCTAATGCTTAAGCCATGCATACGCCTTACTGTGGATATCCCTATATACAGTGGTTCAAATAATTTTGTAAGCATTTTTATTTTCACTTAGAACCCTTTTTAATTTACATCTCTGACTGTAGATAGTTTTCTCAAAATTGGATGATAAGAGGATAATCATTTCTTCAACATGTTATAACTTCATCCTCCCTCGAGTGCAAACCTCACGAGGAACACTATGCCTACGAATATCCTTGCCTCAACTTACCTGATATAAAAGAGCTCGAATTATCCACAGTGACAAACATTTTATTCCTTTTTTCGCGTTCCTTCACAACAAATAACAAACAAACACAAAACCGCACTCTACATCAATACTCTAATCAGTTGCGAAAAACTCATGTTTATCAGAAGTAAAAATGTCTTAAATGCTAATACAAAAATATCTGTATCTCTTAGATTAAAACACACAACGAGCCGAAACAACTTCTCAATCACTTTCACTATCGTTGCGCCAAAACAATTTATTTTTGTTGATTTTTTTTTCGACCACACAATCCACAACTACGAGTACAAGAAAGCGAAAAACAAAACAAAAACACACAATCAATTCAATTCCTTCTTGAGGAGATAGTCAACGACGACGTCATTCGATTCAAAACGCACCAAATGTACTGATGAACCGAGGACGAGTCACATCGCCATGTACCCTTAGAAGTTTCCAACTAAGAAAAATTCCAAAACAATATCCCACAGATACTCTACGCAACGCATACCACTTTAAAGCGAGATATGCTCTAGCCATTTGGTATATCAAACTGCAGCGCTACTGGTACGGCACCATAACCACCACAGGGCCCAAGAATTATCATGGAAAACACACAAAAGGGAAATCATTGAAATGGGCATGGTACCGAGCCACTGAAACGCGTCGTGTCTCACTCCCTCGCTGTACTGACCGTAATTATCCCATACTGCACCCACTGTACACGTTTGTTTGTGCGTGTGTACGCGGGGGAAAATCTATTCGAATTTTCTTTCCCTTCATTTGTTCACTCACACACGCAGAGGCAGGAGCGCTATTCAACGACAGACGGTGTTAAGTGAGTATGCAGCGTGCAATGGGGGTGCAATCATACTTGTTGGAGTTGTCATGTGGATCGAGTGTGTTCGGTGTAAATACGATCGGATGAGATTATGGGGGCTACTGAAGGGGTGAGTTGGTCACTTGGGGCATTATAATTTCTAAGCATGCGATGAAGGAAGCGTTTGATGGCTTTCTTGTGGCTTCAATTATTATATCCCTGGTGGATAAGGCAGCTGCTCGGTGCGATCCACCTCTCACGAAAACTTTCCCCGGATCGTGATGAGATGGGAAGTGAGTTTGGGATTCTCAAAAAAATTGGTATGACGCGTAATCTCTAACATGAATATGGAACATTATACGTCACTTCACAAACTTGTGTATTTACAGCTAAATATAATTATAATGTAATATTGGAGGGGCGACAGTTCGAGATTGTCATGTGCCTCTACGTCAACCATTCGTGTTGTGCGTCCTATTTTTCTACCACGAGGATGGAAGGGATTGCTTTTTTAAGCCGCCTCCGAAGTGCGAAGTTTGATGAACTTTTTCTAGACTTTCTAGGAATACTTTTCCAGCATTGTTCGTGACTATGAGTTCACGAATTGAATCGCGGTAAAAATTGCAAACATATACTCCGCTTGGAGGCATTAGAGAGTTGATTGAATATCTGGGTCAACTGTGACAGTTGACGGAGATTCCATAATCCAGTCAGAGTGGCTAGTGATTCGAAACCAAGGAGACTTGGTGTTCAACTTCAAAGCTGTCCCTTTTCAATCTATGAATTTAACGAATAAATGCGAGTAAATTATTATTCTTGAGAGTAAATATTGAACCTAGGCTCCTTGACTAATTGAGAATCTCCCGATTTTGAGATTTCTGAATACTTTTGTCCAAGATCAGCTACATATGTTAGCCCATGAATATTTTGGAATTTTACTTAGGACGCGTATTCCTGTGTAAAAATGATTACAACTTTCGACAAGAAAGGAGACCCCTTCTACTGCGCCAACTACAGAGGGATAAGTCTCATTAACATCGCGTACAAGCTCTTTTCTGCCGTTTTGTGCATCCGCCTGAAGCCGCAAACAATTTGATAGGTCCATATCAATTTGGCTGGATGGTTATTCACACTTCGGCAGATACTGGAAAAGACGCAATAAATGAAGATCACTGGAACACTCACCACCTATTTGTCGATTTCAAGGTCGCATATTACAGCGTGCATAGGGACAAACTATACAACGCCATGTCTAGTTTTGATATTCCTGCAAAACTCGACCGACTGAGTAGGATGACGAAGGAGAACTCTCGCTGCTCTATCAAGGCCGGTAACGAACTCACCGAGACATTAAGTGTCAAAAAAGCACTTGGACAAGGCGACACGGTGTAATGTTGCTTCTTTAATATTATTCTTGAAAAACTTACTGGTCAACATAAGAGGCACGATCTTCCAAAAGTTCACACAACTTTAAGCATACGCGGATGACATCGACATGATTAATTCGACACAGCGAGGCTTGAATGAAACACTCTGGCATTGAAACGGAAGTGGTCAAGATCGACTTAGCCATGAATGAGGGCAAAACGAAGTATATGCTGTCATCGAGAAAGGATGCACAACATCGACGACTCGGTCAAAAAGGTAGTGAGTCACTTTGTCTACCTCGGCACCCATGTAAACAGTGCCATCAGAAATTAACTCGAATCTCGAAGAACTAAGCTAACATCCCAGTCCTGCTGCACGGGGCAGAAGCATGAACAATCTCTAAAGCGGATAAGTAAACATGATGTCAATGCTTGAAATTGTTGGAAAGTGTGCCTAAAATTAATTCTATAAATATAAGTGCGTTAATAAACTGTTAATGGAATGGATTTTATCATACTTTATCCTACTCATTCATGTGAATCGCCCCTGAATCTACTTATAATGACGTTAAGAGAAGAAAGGCATATTGGAGACTATAGCTCTATTTATAGACTTCCAAAGAGCCTTTGAGATAATTGATCGGGATATTTTAATTAAAAAATTATATCATATTATTGTTATTGGTGCTGAAATTAATTGGTTTAGATCTTACTGCTAAAGAATGGGCATATATGCTCTTAATTTATAAATCTATTTGCTCGAATACTCCACACCAGTTCTCTCCATCTGTATGATAATTATCATGTAACAGTTATTTTCATTCTCTGCAATAAATTGAGTTCAGCTCACTTTCAAGAAACATGTTTTCGTGTCCCACAAGGAATTATACTCCATCCATTATTGTTTTTATTTTATATAATTGACGTGTGAAATGTAATAAGGAACTGTACAATTTCTCTATTAGCTGCTAAAGCTTTAATGTTTGCGAGCGGAAAAGACATAAATGAACTTAGAGAAAAAATTGAATGTGTTAACTCTGGGATTAGCTTCAATTCAACACAATTGACATTAACAAAACTAAGTGCATGGTGTTGAACTGTGATGATTGTATTGACATTATAATAAACAATGAAGTTATATACTTATCAAGAAGAAATAAAATATCTCGGTGTTATATTAGACGATAAATTGAATTTAATATATTTAATAAACATATTTTATACATCACCAAGAAAATATCGCATTCCTAAAACGTATCAAGAAAAATATATCTGTAATTAGTGCTGTTTATATGAACATTAATATGTAACACGCTTATTAAGCCTCAATTTGAGTTCTGTCCACTTATTTGTTTAAGGCTAATAACCAACATATTTAACAAGTCAAGTGCTGCAAAATAGGGCAATGAGACCTACAATTATACATAGGTAGTATCCTTACTTCAACTAAATGGATGCTATCCTGCCTAAAATGGCAAAACATAACTAATGGCTAACATAAAATGTTCATGCCTAAGTCGGACAGCGGTTGCGGTTTACCTAAAGGATCTAAAGTAAACAAAAACGTATATCCTGATAGGAAGAGAACGCTGATCTCTTCTCAAGTAGTTATCCCACACTTGCTTGCATTCATCATTGCACGATGAACATTTTATTCTTTGTTTGATTCGTGAAAATGTTACTAAGAAAAGTAGGAGTTGCATATCGCTGTGACAGATTCCTGGTAGGTCTGTATTCGCGAACTCTCCTAGTAAGCCACGTAACCGCGCGGGAAATGCAAAATTATTTCAGAAAACGGGGAAATGGCAACAAATCAATCCAACACGTTCTTATAAGTAGTAAGTAAGTTACAAAAGCGTGTAGCGTGTGAGAGCGTGTACTGTGACGTGAATTTGTCTGATAAATAAGCCACGCCGAAGTGACAGATATGAAAACGCTATACAAGTCTACTTAGTCAAGCCATGCGAAAAATTCTTACATTCTCGAGAGAGCCATATTTTGCTTAATATTATGATTTTTGTTTTAACCCTCTAATGCCTACTAACGCCTCTAGGCGGGGTATACATCCGCAATTGTTAAGAGATAACGATCCAGTTGTGCACTCTTTCAGAGCACATTGCACTCTACATTGCCATTTATTTCATGGCTGTAGTACGTTTTGTTTCCAAGTTAATTTCGTTTGTGCGGACAAGATTTCCGAACAACTACAACAAAAAGGAAAATTGTTTATAAATCAAAGTGGAAAAATAATAGAAAAATTATACAATATTGTCAGGAATACTTTCCACTTTTTAAATTTCAGGTGTAAGGCGGTTCTTGGTTACTTTTGTCCAAAAGTATTTTTTTTTCTAATTTTTCTTGCATCTTCTTTGTTTGCGTGCATACGATTTTATAAAAAGATTTGAATCGAATCAAAATATAAGGCATTTGAGGGTAAGATCTTTTATTGTTATTTGAGTTTATAAAAACGGATGATAAAAGTTCTAAAAACTAAAATTGTGTATTTTTCCACTAGAAAGTACAAAATCCGACAAATTGACCATTCCTTCAAACTAAACACGGAGCCAGGTGTAAGCCCTAAGACAAAGCCAAAAACCTGGACTTTCATCTAGATACGCAGCTCAGCTGAAACCCTTTTTGTCCTACCCGATCGCATACAGAGATCCTCATACCAGTAAACGGATAATAGGCAAAACCGAGGGTCTCCAACCACGCACCACTCATTGGCTGTGCACCGCTTTGTTTCCTGGTGGCCAATACTAGGGATAAAAATTCATTACAACAACATCAGAAAAGTTCAACGGCAACTCTGATGATGGTGGTGGATTTGGAAGACAGAACTACCCCTTCAGATGCACTTGGCATCATCTTCGATCCACTTCACTTCACTTGACTTACATACTTGGACTACATGTCCTCCCTGTGGCACGTCTACAATGAAAATACATAGATCGGATACAGAATTTGGCAGCTTGCCACAGATCTCACAACGCCATCCTTCGCTCTTATTAATGTAATAACTGTACATAGGTGGCGCGACGGTTCGTGGTCGACCTAGGCCGAGCTTCTCAACAACCACTTGTGTTGTGTGTACTATCACCAGGGGGTGGGGCCATGGGACCTACAGTTCTATGCCAACTTCGAACGACGAAATTTGACAATATTTCTCAACTCTTTGATCGTTGTCAGTGACTCAAAAGAATTGGAGCCCTGATCGAATCGGGGTTTGAACCTTCAAACTCCAGGGTATGAGTCGCTACATCTACCACCATGTCATAGAGGCTACTTCCAATTGTTCCTATTAGAAATGTTAAGACCCTGATACCACACAGGGCCTTCTGAATAAAAACTTAACTTCGTTTCCAAGACCTAAAGCTGGAATTAGAGTACTTTAACATACTGCCCTCGAACCAATTTCACTATAGATACTCAATGGACTACAGTTCAAAGCTAGGTGTAGGCCTGATGTAGATATGTTGCGACCACGCAATGAACCACTTAACTAAGAAAAACCGATCTATGGCTTAAGGGTTGTGTTGGAACGCTATACTGACAGTAACTATCCTCAGTTCATACAGCACCCACTTAACACCTTCTAAGTTATAGCGAAGAGCAGTTATTCATTATATTGTTTCATGGCTATTTTTGTGTAGGATAGAATTTTAGTGCCACGCGAATTAAGCTTACTCGTAAACTAATTTAGCTTGCAATGAAGCGGTTGTGCTGAAATATGACCTTCTAAAAATGGATCAGAGGTCAAAAGCAACGTGCAAAAGATCGTTCTTAACTTCCTACTTTCCTTGGTTCTTGCTTCGAAAGTTGTCCGATTAAAAGTAAACAAAAAGAAATTATTTGTTTTCTATGAAACCGGACTTTATATACACTTCCCGCTATATAAAACCAAGCATAATTTTTAAGGTACAGTTCCCTTGTATCTTTGACATAATATTCAAAAGCAGCTGTATCAATTGGGAACGCAGACCCAAGAGCTCCTAATATGACATGGAACTTTTTGCTGTTGTTGCTGTTGAGTTGGCATATAAACTAATAACCCAGTTTCACTTTTAAAACTTTTTCGTGGATTAATATTTCTCTGGCTTTGACCTTTTCTCTACTTTCTTAGTCTCTAACCTGACACACTTTTGTGTCTAGTCTATACGCTATGTGAATGATACATTCCATAAATCGTATCCATGAGTGAAGCGGACTTAATCCAAAGGACATTGATTCTTAGTTCAGATGTTTCCTTGAAAGATTAGCCAAATTGTTCATTTCGAATGGTTTGACGGCGCAAATGTAACTTCCTACTCTAGTTGAATTACATGAAGAAGATATTTCATCTAAAACATGTTGTGGTAATGTTAGGGTTTCATTTAGGCACGCGGAATTTGTATTTTCGAAGCGTTCTCCATGCCGTCCACTTTTGGTCCATCTATCAAATCTCATTCATAAAGTTTTTAAGGTTGGCTTAGTTGACTTTATTGCTGTCTCGGAAAAATATATAATAATAATAATAATAGAAACATGGGTGGCTCGACAGTCCGAGGCAGACCTGGGCCTAGCTTCCCAGCAAGCAATCGTGTTGTGCATGCTATTGTTCTTTCACGACCTACAGTTTAATGCCGACTCCGAACGGCGAAGTTAAGACGCTTTTTCTAGTCAGGAATACTCTTTGAGCATTGTCTGTGACTCGAAAGAGATTGAAGCAGTGAACTATAAGTTTGGTAGATTGGGGACTCGAACCTGGCACCCTCCGTGTAGGAGTCGACGCACTAACCCAATACGCCACGGAGACTCACCGGAAAAATAAATATTACTAAAAAATAACAGTAACAAAAGAATAGACAGCATACATCCATACATCAAAAATTAGCTTTTTCGTAATTCCGGTTGATATCATAGAAAACGAAAAATGTAGTATTGGTGTCGCACCTGTGCGCCAAAAGTGGAAACGCAGTCTTGTTGCTATCAAACACAGCTTTACAACAAATATTGCCTCCAATTTGAACAACACTGAACAATTATACTTTTCGTCCAATGAATACAAAGAACACATATTTTACTTCCTACAATTGTCAATATTAAAAAACACTTTATTTATTGAAACGACATATTTTATATTCAAAAGTCTACTTACTCCAAAAGAAAAAAAAATTCTAGAAAAAGTACACAAACCACTTAAGCACGTGCTCCTTAAACTGACTTTCTTATCAACGAATTGCGCCCAATTTAAATTTTGCGATAAAAATTGCACGTGGGAGGAATTAAATCCCGCTAAATCAGCGATTAGTCACACTGTGCGGTGTGGGCTTAATGCACAAACTCTAGGACGCTCCCACAACGTCGACACCGCTGTGTCAGGCGGGGACACCGATTTGTCAGGCTGTTAGTTTCAAGGGTTTTTGACCTACCATGGATTCAGAATGCAACACCTGCGTAAGCTTCGTACTCGAGTGGTATGCGATGGCTTTCTTAAGCAAACATGCACTGAATGACCCATAATCAGTGATGGGCCTTGGGAAATGAATAGTGGTGGTAGATAAGCCGGTGGTAGAAAAGTGGTAGCAAAGACAAAAAATGTTTCCCTGTTAATTCACTTATTTATTTGATGATATATGATATATGAATTTGAATGAATATGTACAGTTACGGACAAAACAATAGGACCACCGAATATTTTTAGTAGATTCCATTCCAAAACGCTGGATTGATGCAGTCTCTACCTTTGACATCAGATCAATCCAAATTCACTTTTGTCTTACCGGGAAACTCGGATCACTTTGCCGAACATTTGGAGGAAACATTTCAGACTTTTGATGGACAAATGTTGTAAGATGATCCAAGTGTAACGTCTATATCTGACAGCTCTACTTTAGAATGAGTATCGCTAAACGAACTCTTGCAGGCAATCAAAAATCTAAAAAAAACATCAAGGCTCCTAGCTTTGATCTAATAACTGGACAAATTCTGAAGAACTTGCCGAAAAAGGAGCTAATTGAACTCCTCTAATTAATTAACGCTTCCTTTATTCTATTATATGTTCCAGACTCATGGACGGTTGCAGAAGTGATTATGTTTCCAAAACCGGGCAAACCGTTAAACAACACAAGATCGTACATCCAAAATTTTTGAAAAAATTTGTCGAAGAGAAGCAACTAATACCTGACCATCAGTTTGGGTTTCGAGGGAAACACTCGACAATTGACCAGGTATACAGAATAACGAATGAAATTGAAGGAGCATTAAAGGAGAAAAGGATCTGCTCCACCGCCCTACTTGACGTATCCCAGGCCTTCGACAAAGTCTGGCATGAAGTCCTAAAATACAAACTAAGCAGGCTTCTACCGATAAGCTTGTATAAGATACTATAATCCTATCTCAATACTAGGATATTTAGTTAAACACGGAACTGAATACTGCAATTTTAAAGAGATCCGAGCAGGAGTCTCTCAATCCCTACAATGTACCTGTTGTACACTAGGGACATACCTCAAAGTGAGGGTGCACTTGTGGCTACATTTGCGGATGACACAGCGATCCTGGCAACGGGGAGATCAGTTAAGTTCTCAACTGAAAAACTGCAACGAGCTCTGGACAAAATAATCGAATGGTAAAAACTCTGGCGCATTGCTCCCAATGAGACAAAATCAACGCACATACAATTTACCTACAGAAATATTGAAAATCTACCAGTTTTTATTAATTTTGTACAAATACCGTACGCTAATGAAGCAAACTATCTTGGTATGACACTCGTTGCGAAGCTCAAGTGGAGAAGGCCCAGAAGAAGGCCCACGAAAAAAAGAAACGGGATGAACTCGAACACCGGTATAGAGAATTGTACTGGTTACTTGGAAGGCACTCCAAGTTAAGCAAGTACAACAAACTGCTATCATACAAGCAAGCACTGAAGCCTATATGGACTTACGGCATACAACTATGGGGTTGTACCATAGCAAATAACAGAGGATTTATTCAGTCCTTTCAAAATAAAATCATACGGGATATTGTGAAAGCTCCTTAGTATCTCAGGAATTGTGATATACAAATGGAGCTAGGGATAACAACCGTCGCTGGAGAAATAACAAATTCCGGTCGAAAGCTAAGAATCAGACTTCATGGTAATTCTAACACAGCCATCCCCCAAACTGTGGACATGAGACGTTTAGTACGTCGACTCCAGCGTACGAGACAGCTCGATTTGGCGCATTTAGAATAAACCAACTTAACGATGGTTATGGCAGGTGATTTTATCGAAGGTCTACCTGCAACACGCGAAGACATCGTTAAAAGTAAGCTACTAGATAAGGGAACTAAGTTGTAGTAAAGAAAAACCAAAAGGGAAGGGTGTTTTTAGTCAGTAAAAATCTGACACTACTATATGGACACGGGTCACATAGTGTCTTGTTGAAGATTTTCACCAACCCATGTAATAAAAACAAACAATTAATGGGGATTAGACTAGTAAGTTTAATTCATCCATAATCTCCGTAGCTGATTTGAAAGGGCTTTTCATTGGCAGACCTTGAATTTGGTTATAATGTTTTAGCAATTTTGATAGCTGTAGTGCATTAAAAATTACTTCAAAAACAGAATAAAAAATAACCTGACAACAGACCAAAAATTAAAAACAAAATTATTATTTTGTCGGCACCACTTTGTAGGTCGATCTAGTTTACTGAACAATTTTCTCTATACATTCATGCATACATGGTATCCTCTTTGCTGAGAACAAAGTACCGTAAACAACAAAAAAAAAAAAATATTGTAGGGATAGTTTTCCATACCATTTTTAATAATTCGAAATAAATTCCATTAATTGTTATCATCAGTCGTTTTTATTATTTTTCATTCGCCTATAAATGTCTTCCACTATACATTAAGATCTTCAATATCCACTGTGTTTTGTGGAAAGAAATCCAATAAGTCCCATAACTGTTGGCATTGTTCAAACTACTACATTTTTGGATATCGGTATTATAATCAGAACAATGCTAGGGATATGATGAGCAATGGGCAAATGGTTTTTCAACTTTGGAAAAAGTGGTAGAAATACCAGTTAAGTGGTAGAGTCCCATCACTGTCCATAATCCATTAGAAGAGTCAGCTTTCTTTTGTTTTTCTTCTTATTATTACTATTTGTTCCGTTCCGAAAAGCATTGATGTCAAGCTCTCTTCTGGGGCTAGCGTTGGTTGCAGGGGCTCGGATTGTCTTATATTCTATGCTGCTGTCAAACTTGTACAGAAAATTCCTCTGAAAACCCTCCACTCTCAGTCTTAGGTCCAATGCTCGGTTGCTGCACACTAGTTCGAGATGAGAGGTCTCGATTGGTGCCGTCAGTGTTTTTCTCAGACAGCCTGTTACTTCCCTTTACTCTGGCAGTTAGCTGTCCAGGACCTTAGTGTGGTCGACGTGATCTTGTTTGATATCTTCCACATGGCATTGATGGGACACCAAGGTGGTGGGGGAATTGCCACTACAGAACTACTGGCAGAACAAAGGTCAAAATCTGCATGCCCTTGTACCCCAAAACACCAAAACTAATTACCAATTATTTAACAAATTTTAGTGTAATCACAGCAATAATCAATTTAAATCAGCGAACGAGCTCCTAAACAATTGCCAACTTCAGCAATGCGGGCTATCACTAGAATATTCAAAATGCCCCCTAGCCGCCCATCAGCACGATCAATACCTGCAACATCAATGTGCCCACATCTGCATTGTTCGCCGGCGCGTTGTGCCTTTCGAGGACCACACATGGCAGTTCATTTGCGACCGAATGAATTCCCCTCGTACTGTAAATCCCATGCTAGTCACAGTCAAGGAAATAACCCAAACAATGCGTGTGCTCTACCAACAGCGTTGCCGCCTTGTTTCCGGAATCGTTTCCTAGGTAATTCGGTAGACCTCATCAATGGCAAACTGATTTCGGAAACGTTCAAAACTTTTACCGCTCGCGGCATAAACAATGCACCGACTGTTTAGCGCGGCGTCTCCCCTGAGAAAGTCCTCGTGCTTCCCCTCGGATGTTGTTGTCGATTCAATATTCCGTCGTCATCATCATCACGGCCATCATCATCGTCGTTATCATTGTCGCTGTCGCAGTCGCTGTCTCGCTGACGACGCGGTCGTCATAATCACAAATTCAATACGACCTCTTCCTGTTTTCTGAGTTTCAATAATAGATTTTTATAGGGCTCGGTGCACAGCGACCAGGGGACGGGAACCCTCGACCTACAGACAGAGAAGGACAGAACGCAATGCGGCGGTGGCCCCTGTTCCTCCCCTGCAGTACAAGTGCGGAACGAACGAGGCAATCGCGCGACGCGTAGCAACCCTATTGCGGCGTGTACGCTGTCATCGCACTGAAAGACAATAATGTGCACGGCTTGGAATTGGAATTGTGCTCCGGTGCATCTTAATTGCGCACGCTTACCACTTTCGAACGAGGTAACGAAACGCGTCAGCTCAGCGTTCCCCCATTTCCAACGGCCGCTGCCGATCCTCACCGATCGTGTGTAACGTCCTGTTTATTTGAATTGCTTGGAGACGTGAATGCGTATTTTTCCGATGCGAGTGGATGCTTCTGGTTGCACTGCAAACGGTCCTTATGGAAGCTGTTCCAAATGGCATTTGTTTATCACTGAGGACGTTACTCTGGTCGGAAATGATTCAGCTCGGTGTGAGGGTTAAATGGCATTTGTGCGAGCGAGGAAGTGACTGGCTGGTCGAAGAATGTTGGCGATTCCGAAGAAGTGATTGTTGATGTTTTGTTCTAGGAATAGACACGCCACCTGAGCTCTGAGATGGAGATGATGGAATGCGTGGTGTGTGTGTGCGAGAGTGTTGAATGATTTCTTTCTGCGCGGATATAGGGCACGCTGATTCACTGGCGGCGGTGTTATTTTGCGGAAATCATTTGCCAGTGTTGTAGAAAGAAAACAACACGTAAACATAGTTCGTGCCTTGCATTCTCAACTTTTAATGGCGGTAATTGAATTCTTGCTGTGTCTAGTGGTGGGTATAGAGTAACCGGCGATTCACATACTACACTGTAGGCACTACAGTTTCGATTAATGCCCTGGAAAATGAATCCAATTTTGCGCTTTAAGAGTAAGTAGCAGTGCCCAATGTCGGGAGATTTGATAAGATTTATAAAAAGTGAAGAAGAGTATAGGACTGAGAGCAGTGACTTGAGCGTTTATTTAGTGAATATCAGACTGGAGCCCAATGCAAAACACCGTGAATTGGGGAATACAAAGAAATTGTTATTCCACAAAGAGGGAGTTCCATTCAACCGAGCAAAATTCTCAAGGGCAGCAGCGGACTGGGACCTCTACAAGCATATTCTCAGAAACTATAAAAAAGAGGTGAAGACCGCGCAAAAAGAATCCTGGAGAGCTTTTTGTGGAAACATAGAAAATAGCAAGGACTGTGGTCCGTTGAGACATTTATCCTACGTTTATCTAATCGTCGGAAGGAGAATGGACGGAATCCATTCAGGAAACTCTTGAACTCCTAATCGACACACACTTCCCCGGGAACACAGATCCCAGTGAAATTTACAACAGCAGCTCGCAAACGGAAGAGCACACAGTACAGTACTGCATGGAATCCTTACGAAATCCAAGCTAGACTGGACGGTTAAAGTTTCGAGCCCTACAAGTCCCCAGGCATATACGACGTCAGACCGGCTTAATTACGGCACGGACTGGACGTACTATTGCCGTGGCTGAATGTCATTTTGAACAACATAGTTTAAGTCATACAGAGATAATCAGAAATGCGAGGCTACCAACGCATACTGATTATATAACACGCGCTTTAGACTTCGAGCTTGGTTTCAAAACTCTCATCCCAGACAGAGAAGATTGGGAAAAAACACATCTAGTAAGAAAACCAGGCTACCTGGAGATCTACACAGATGGCTCAAAAACACATCCTTTACCCTGTCTCTCCGACTGCCCGACCATTGTAGTGTATTCCAGGCAGAAGTTAAAGCTATTTAAGAGGCTGCCTGCTTACTGTCAATGAACCCGATAGACGGGCTTTCTATCGCAATCTACATAGATAGTCAGGTGGCCATTAAGGCTAAGGTAAAACTTAGCCGTCTATCTCTTAGGGAGATAGCGTAAAATAATCTGGACACCCCATGTTACTTACAGATGCCTTCGACTCCGATAATCGGAGATGGATGGAATTAGGTACATGTAAGACTTCGAGGCTTATTTGGCCCTCACTAAATCCAAACACAACAAATACACTCCTAAAACTAAACAGGAATGTAATAAGGAGCGTAGTGTGCACTATCACCGGCCACTGCCTTCTCGGTATCCATACCAGAAGAATGGGAACCCCCCCCCCCCCCCCCCCCCTCACAACAATTACTGGAGAAGCTGTAGGGACGAAGAGGAGGAGGAAAATACGCTTCATCTCCTGGGCACTTGTTTAGCCCTTGCAAAAACTAGAAATGACATACTAGGCAAATACTTTTTCAGTAACCTAGAGGAAATGTCACACTTAAAGATACAAGACATACCTAAGTTTATCGGGAAAACTAATTGGCTATAAATCAGCACAGGAGTCGACTTGTCAAAATAGGCCCCTAGAATACTATTAGGCGGTCTCCAGGTTTATTTTCTTTTCTTTAGTGTAGTCCCTTTGAATTTTTGAGGAGCCTGTGTAAAGCACAGGGAGGTGATAGCACAAAGGATTCAACCTGGATCTTAGTGGACCACAACTGTTACAGAGGTGGCAATCGTCTCGAATATGGTTGAGAAAAATCGTGTGTCGCCTTGTTTAAATTCTTTTCTGACATTTTGACAAGTTAATTAAAATAACATGGCCCTTAAAATAACTCTTTTGGTAGTAGTGATGGACCTTTGAAAAATATTTTTTTCCGGCAGTGGTGAGTATATTGTTCATTGTGATTGTGGTAATATGTGTCCAAGGATTCTGCAAAGCGAATAAAAATAATATACCACTGCAAGTGTGTCTGAGTCAATATACACTTCTTCACATTTTAGGTCTGACTTTGGCCGCTTTTAGACAGGAATTTTTTACACACGATTTTTCTTGTTGTTGTCCCAAGCCACTTTTACATAGGATATTTTTCAATCTCTCCCATTTAGAGCTTTATTCTGTTTCCCACCCATACATAGGGAACATAGGTTAGGTTAGGCTAATGATAGTAAATTCAAAAGTACACATAGGTCATATTGGTACATTGTGATACCCACAGTCAGACTACTGCCAATCCTGTGTTAGTGCCGTTTATTTTGATCCCGTGTCTGGACCAGATTCGAAAACAAGATAGAAGCGTATTATTAATTACTTCGATGTTCTTCATCGATACATAACTTATGTGTCAATGGAACGTTTCGATTGACACATCGAATAAAACATCGATGTTTGTTGTTAGTATGATCATCTCCAAAGTGTGCTCAAAGATTAACTGCTACTAGGGGAAGGATTCAATTGGATTGTAATGGAATCGTTTGTAATCTATCATAAGTCTGGACCCTGTCTTGGGGTCATTGATAAACACAGTTCAGAAATCAGATTGTTGACAGACACTTGGCCCATCCCCAATTGGTTTCTGGTGTGCAGTAATCACAATCACTGTTAAGTTGAATTGAAACCAATTAACTAACAAGCGATGGAAAATCCTTGTTTTGAATAGTTATTCATACCGGAACACGCCTACCACTTCAACTAATCGCCTTATTTCCACACCGCAAGCAGAGGATTGCTCCTTCACTCCTGCTTTACCTGTACCCCTTTGCTACCGTCATAAAATGAACGAAATGACTTCACTCATTTCGCAGAAAAATCAGAACTGAGCGCCGTTACAAGTCATAACGCCATGCTTCCATCCGCACATTATCTCTCTCAAAAAAAAAAATCCCGAACAAATCCCACCATAAACCCATAATCATCGGGGATCTCTAATTGTCATCACAAAACACGCAAACACATGGTTGCACCGAAGGACACTTTTATCAGGCTCAATCATAGTGCAGCCCTTCTCACCTTCGCACGTACCTGTTGACTTCCAGGTACATACGTCCTTCTTCCAGTAGGAAGTAAGATGTTTATCCTTATCGTCCTTTACCGCATTCAGTAGGCTTGTATAAATATTGTGCGGGTGATAATAAATCTGAGACGACAACGCCCGTTATTTGCGCTGCATCACCGAAATACAACAATTGAGATGTCCTAACGGAGCCAGCGAACATCGCAATAAATTTCGACCTGTATCCTGTGCTGTCCTCCGGTTGAATGGAACACAAGTGTGCCCGGGAACATCTCGAATAAATCATCCCTCTGACGCAGCATCACTATCATCGATGAATTGAAATTCAATCTGACACTTATGCGCCAGATCAATCCGCCGAGATGGGGGAAGGCGGAGAATTGTTGTTTCAGGATCACGAAGCAGAGTCGTCCCGTCAACCTGTGGTCTGCTGGAATTGTTTATTATTCCTTCGGGAACTCACGGCTGGCCCAGCCGCTTGTAGTTATTTTTAATACTCTTCTCAGATCCCTCTCTTACTCTGGCTGACTGGATGCTGGTGGTGGTTCGAGTGGTGTTGCATGTGCTGCACATTTCAGCTCTTTCAACCAAAAAAAAAAAAAAACATGAAAACAAAGTAGCGAGACCGTTCTGAAATCTGTTCAACAGATGGTACGCTCAGTCTGAGTCGCTGCGCTGCGCCTTTTGTTTCGTTTTTTACCGAGCCTCAAAACTTATCGCTCAACTTTGAGCGCAGCGGTCCTGGTTAGGGGACAAGCCAGAGGTTGGGTTTTGGATTCCCCCTTCAGTGGCACGCGTCGTTGCGTTTCTGAACTCGAAACTTGATAAATTGTTGTCTCTCTTCATTTTTTCCTTTCTCCCCTGTCTGTGTCTGTTCGTAAAGTGGAATGAATTTGTTTCCTCCAATGGTTCCGAGGGGGAGGTGAGTATGTGCCCCATTCTTCCGATTTTAGGTGTGTAATTAAAAAATCGTTGCGGTGTGCGCTTAGTTCTCTTCCATTTTTATTTTAAGGTACGAGTAATGCACGCGTTTTACGATAATGAATGTTGACATGATTTTAATGCACCGCGCTCTGGCAGCCGATAAAGAAGGGAAAACGAATGAGATATGAATTTTGATTTGCCCCCGACGCGGACGGATACCTATCGTTCGTGTTCTATTTTTGGGATGCCCGAATGCGAGGGTCAGAGATTCAAGAATAGACGATCGAAAGTAAATGTCAAATCAAATGATTTTTCGGTGATATATGAGTGCTGCAATCAGTTCGGTGCGTTGCCCTCACTAGTCAGTCACTTGTTTTTCGGGAAACTCTACTCAGATCGAGGGGAAGTTCACTGAAATTGGAGTCTATGTGAAGCACCTTTGTGTGTTATTTGATGGGGAAAGTCATTCTTCGAGCACATCACTGTAATAGGACATCGCACAAGCAAGTCAGTTGGTGTCGACGGAATCTCCAGCATTGTGCTAAGACACCTCCCCCTGGAAGTGGTTAATATGTACACAATACTGTTCAACAATGCCCTGAATAACGCATATTATCCGGAGCATTGGAAAACCGCGATTGGGCAACCCATATCCAAGCGAGGAAAAGATTCTTCCAATCCGTGCAACTTACTTATCACGTTGACGACCCATACAGGGTCCGAGATGAACGATAGCTGCTTTCCACAATTGACGGTCCTGGGCACGCTGCTTCCAGTCATCAAGGAGATTCGGTCTTCCTCTCCTTCTCGAACCAGGAGGCTCCGATTCGAAGACTCTCTTAGCTGGAGCATTGTTGTCCATGCGCTCTATGTAGCCGAGCCCGTGCAGTCTATGGATCTTTGCCTCTCGAACTACATCCACATCCTGGTACAGCTCGTAGAGTTCGCGGTTGTCTTCTTGGCGACACACCGGTCGATAAGTTTCCTTCCGAACATCAGCAAGATAGTCGAATATGTGATCAATAGAGCCCTGATCAACTGGACTAAGGACAAAAATGTAACTCCGGATAACTGATTCGGTTTCAAAGCCGAAGAAGAAGTCACTTAGTGGCTTACTTCTTCAGCAACCTGTCCGAACCAAACAGCGCTAGTCTCAGACATGTTCATCTCTTTATCAAAATCACCAACTGGTTTGGGGAGTAGGATTGAGATCCGCGTGTTAACTCAATGGGCTTACATTGACCTGCTGCTTGCCGGCAGTCAGCCATTCTAACCTCACCCACCTAATAGATACTCCTTCTGGCCTACTTTTCTGACATATGTTCCTACAAATGAACCATACCTTCGTACGAACAAATGGAAATGACAAAAAGCTGGCCTAGTTATGTAAACTTGCTCTTTGAACAGTGTTTATTCTGCATCTGCAAACTTAAAGAGCTCAGAGTCAGAAATGGTCAATGGCCCATCTCAGATCAAAGTCAATACTACACAGATTCACTCAACGGAATAATTAGCAGTCAACAGTTTAAGTATATCAATATGACTGAAAACACCCACGAACAATTCGAATAAATACTTTTAAAATCCACGGACACATTGTGGTTAACGAAAAGTCTATAGCCAACGTAATCGGCACATCAACGCAACGTTCGGGACGCTCATCGATTTGTTGATAAATGCTGAATATGGTGCGAGAAATTAATTATCAACATAATCATGTTCCATCTATCATTTTATTAAAACACGAAAATCACCATTGCTGGTCGATATTGGAGCACGAAATGAAACGATCGCAGCTTCATAACTCGTTTATCAATTGTGCGGCTCTTAAAAAGAACACAACATTGAAATTCTAGATTTTCCATACTCTTTAGAGGTTTTAGACTCTGTACACTGACACTCATGCACATCATGCGGATTTACCTCTGCCTCTTGTCTTTAGCAAGAGAGTATCGTTAAACGTTCCTTAAAAAATGAATGACGTATTGTGATCACAAATGAATCTGTAGATTTCTTGTCTCACACTATGAAGTCAAGATCTATTTGATTTTTCATTACAGATGATATCGAAGTCTAACCCTATGTGAGAATATCTGGAAAGAAGAAAGAAATATGGATTTTCAAGATTTATCTAATCTTAAGGACATCTACACAGACATGGGCCTCTACATCCACGGCAAGTTTGTTGATTGCTCCAAATTTTGCGAGATGCCAGCAACGATCCCTGCAAATGCACAGGCCAAGTTTACATACAGCCTCCTAGTGTCACCCTTTGCAAAGCCTTTACAAGCAAAGGTTAACCAATGTATGCAGAGGCTCCTTGTTCGCTCGTCCAGATTCAGGGGTTGCGGGTCGGTGTAAGGCTTAGTTCGGAAAAGACGACAAGACTCGGATGGGCCTACTGTTGACAACCGTGAGCAACAAAATAAGGACGCTCGCTCAACAGACCACGTACAGCCGATGAGCTTGCGGAGGCTCTAGAAGCCTATAAGGCAGACATCACTGCCATCCAGGAGGTGCAGTGGAATGGGCCGGGCAATAAGAGGATGAAAAACCGCGACTTTTATTTCGGCGATTGCTACAAAGAACGAAGGCAGCACTGGTTTGGATGCGGGTTTGTTGTTCGAGGCAGACTTAGGCAAAAAGCCTAAAGCTTTGAATATATAAGCGAGCGTCTCATAACAGTCCGAATCAAGCTTACATTCGGCATCATCTGCGCCCAGCGGAGGATAAGTATGACGATAGCAAAGATTGATTGACTCTTATGACTCCTAGAAAGGACATACGATCAATGCCCCAGCTACGACACCAATATCATTCTAGGAGATTTCAACACAAACCTGGGCAAAGAAGACGTCTTTGCTAGAGACATCGAAAAGCACAGCCTGCATGGCAAGGGGCGAAACCTCACTGCAGCCAGTTCGGGGTTGATTCACCTCAACCTTCACAATGGGACCTGGCGGTCCCCTAATCAATCATTGATCACATTGCGATAGATGTCAGACACCAAGTGAATTGATGTCTGAACGTTCCGAGAGCCAGTAAGAACACGGATATCGATAGGACAAAGGAGTAAGGCAAGACCAAAACAGGGAGTCCAACCCTGTCAGAGGAAACAATATACAAACAATGGAATCGTTGTCAAAACGCCATCAGAGAAGCTGCCTCTGATGTGCTGGGCTTTGAAAGGCCACCTAGAAAAAACCCCTGGTTTGACATCGAGAGTGGTTCGTGAGTACTACGAATGTAAAAGAAGGAAAGATCACCGGCTTCTCAAAAGAAAAAAAAGAGCATGAGAAGTGCGCGATCGAGGAAATGGATGGGTGATGTCCGAAAGTTCTACCAACTGGTAAAACTACTATCCAATTTGTTCAAAATTCGGACAGAAGACACATGACAGTCATGAGGAAAAGGGGCAAATCCTAATAGATTCGCAAGTCGATACTGAGAATCTAAAAATATCACTTCTGTAGATTGTTTAACGGCGAGGAAGACACTCATACCGCTGTCAGGCATAATGTTCTACTGCACACAATGGACGATGGACGAAGAGAATTCCGTCCCCTCGACCTAGACGAAGTCAAGACTGTAGTCTAACAAAGCTGCCGGTGCGGATGAACTATCCGCGAAATCTTTAAGCCAACTGGAGAAGATCAAGAGAGATGGGCGCATGCACCAGCTCGTCTGCAAGATATTGTCGGAGGAAAGCATGCCCGACGAGTGAAATCTCAGTATCGTTTGCCCGATCCACAAGAAAGGAGACCCCTTTCAACTGCGCCAACTACCGAGGGATAAGCCTCTTCAACATCGCATACCGGCTTGTGTACTCGCCTGAAGCCGTTTATAAACAACCTGATAGCTCCATATCAGTGTGGCCTCAAGCCAGGGAAGTCCACCATTGATCAGATTTTCACACTACGGAAGATCCTGGGAAAAGATACAATAAATGCAAATCGACACCAACCACCTATTCGTCGATTTCAAGCCGGCATATGACAGCGTGCGATAGACGAGCTACACAACGGCATAAAGTTTTGACATTCCTGCCAAACTCGTCAGGTTGCGCAGGATGATGATGGAGAATTCTCGCTGCTCCATCAAGACAGTATTGCCACATGTTACGAGCGAAATTCCCCTACGCCGACCTCGAAATTTCTCTTTTTCCCCTTTTTTCTGGTGAGTTTTTCTATAAATTCCCAATGGTAATTTTTTTAACATTGCTGGTATTACGTGCGTTTTTACTCTGCTTCATGCAAAAATTAAACCATGCATGTGTCGAGCTAAGCATCAAACAAAAACACATTTTGGTTCGAAATGCCTGTACCTTAATCAACAATAATACAACTACAACTAATAAATCGAAATCCGCAGAATTTCTACAAGGAAGTCTGTTTCAAAATTAAGCTAATACACTTCAATGATCTTACAATGACACATGCCAGCAGTAAATTTCAGAGTCTACAGAGATATTCTTAATAATGGGACAAGGTGGTCAATATTGTGCAAATCCACACTATGTCACATCCACATTATCCACACATACTTTTTTCCATCACATTCATCACGGGGAATTCACAAAACACTACGTTCAGCTTCGTTATAAGTAACTGATGTTTGCTGTGTGGATCTTACTTACATACATAAGGTAACTACAGTCCGGGGTGGACCTGGGTCTCAAAGAGATTACGGATCATTTACCGATCTTGCATCTCTCTGACTATTTAATTAAACAATAATCCTACTAATCTAAAACCAAGGAAAAACATGAATTTTTAAATTGAAATCGAGACAAGCTGAAATCAATTTCGTTCAAAAGTTTATCTAATGTTCTTATGCATGCTTTCTAATGTTCTAGAAACAGGTTGATTGCAACCAGAACTTGTTCAACATATGTATATATATATATTCGAAACCAATTGTGGAGTATTTGTATGATAATTTCGCGAATAAACTTGACTGAAGATGCATTCCACTTGAAACTTTAAGTTTGCAAGGCATTGATCTTCTAATCATAATGAGAAAAATTACGAATCTAAGCCCTTGAACACTATATGGGGAATCCAAAGGCCTGACCAACGAGCACTCTATATTTTTAAATAGAAATAAACTATTACAGCCCGACTTCTAACTCTCTTGCAACTTAACATTTTCGACAACTGTTTTTTACATCGTTTTCTCAAACTAAATTGACCAATCAGAGAACGGCATGCACATTATTTGCGAATAACCAATTGCTTGTATTGAAACGTAGGCGCCAAAAATGGGTTTAGCGGTGAACGAGGGCAAAACGAAACATAGACTATCGTCAAGAAAGAACATTCAACATCGAAGTCATGGACAATGCGCCACAATGGACAGCTATTACTTCGAGTTAATTAGAGGGTTGTTTTTGGTTAGAAGCCGTGTACCGAAATTTGCTAGTATGTATTCGAGATGTGATTTTAAAGCTTGACAGAATGACAGATAATTTCTGGAACAATGTCAGTAACTCGAAAGTGTTGGTGTCGGGCTGGTATTATATTTTTCAAAACAAACAAAATGGCAATAAAGTAAAATATTATTATACATTTGAATAAATTAATTTTCGCGATTACACCATCGGCAGATAATCAATCAACGAAATTGCCCAGTTATTAAATTACACATTCAAACAGAGTCCTCTCAACACCATAAATGCGGAGAGATGATGTCGGATTTATCAATTAAAATGTGTATAAAAACAAAAACCAATTGTTACTGTGCCATTAAGAGGTTTTGGAGGATAATAACCTGAGGGCACTTAAATGCCTAAGATGTCCTTGTCGGTGAAACGTGCCTTAAAGCCAATAACAGGTGTCATTCGCTATGGTAATCGAATGAATTACAAATGTGTAATTATAAGCAGTAACATTTAGGGCTTATTCATCATACGGACGACGAACGAAAACTTTATTGCTGATTCTTGATAAATGGACTACTTTATGAATATCAATTGGGAACAAGTGCAGTCTGGAGGATTGCTGATGACTGACCGCACTTATGTCATTCAAAATTTACAGGGTGGACTGGTTTTACACATATGAGTTGTTGAACAATCCAGAACAATCAGTAAAGATGTCATTTTGATTGGATTTGACTAAAGTTGTGATTCGTTTTAATTATGACTATTCGAGATAAGATTGACAGTGCATGTGAGATCACTACTTATAGTACGTTGACATCGTTTCGGATCATTGTCGTAACTGCAACCTCTAGGAAAACATACGATGACAAGGGTTGAACATTACTCATTCGCCTGAGGCTATATCATCAGATTCTGCTTACGTGTCAATTGTGAACTAAATCTGGCTGGGAGCAACAGGTCTTGTAAGATTTAGTCCGGTATAATGCAGTCTGGTGAGTATGCAAAGAGTAGACACATGCTAACAAAGACGACTACACTTAGTCTCTGGCAGCTCACTTCGCCTCATCCTCACTAAGTGGATGAATCTGGAATCTGACGCATTCAAAGAAAAAATTTATTGCCCAATCAAATTCCAAACAAGGCCATCTCATAAAGGGTTTTTACAAAAGAAGTGTTCCCCGATTTATTTTGATCGAGTTACAATATAGTTAGTTAGTTATTATAACCTATAATTATTATAACCTAAAATTTCGGCATTAATTATTTTTTCTATTTATAAAGAAAGTAAAATCAGTTGCCAAAGTGCAATGGTTCAGACAATACACGACAGCGCTAGCGTTTCGATAGTTTTACTTCATGTAAGCATAAAAAAAATGATAGCGTCTAAGAGATATCGTATTGCCTGCTTCGCATATACTGAAAACTGTCATTAACTATCGTCTCGATGACTGATTTTTGGCGATACCTATTTCAGTGTCGTCTCTTATTTAATGAGAAAAAATTGTGTATACATATCTTGTTCTACACTTCTTAGGACATTTTTAGAATGATAGGTCAAATTTGAATTAGTTTTGTTCGCAAACTGGGAGATTGTTTTAGTGAAATTTAAGAGTAATTATATCAAAGATGTGATGGTCTTACATGAAGCAAATCATCGACGATATCATCGAAGTGAATCAGAAGGACTATAGTCGTCTGAAAAGTTACGCTATGAGAGCCCTGAAATACTCATACAAACTTTTCTAAAGCGTTTCCTGGAAACCTTTTATTCAGAACTAGTGTGCTGTCCGGATAGCGTGAGATAATTATTGCACAGGCCGTGCACGCAAAGATTGTTAGCGTTAATTGATCGTGTTTTATTACCCATAAAATACACTTGGAGAGTAGTTTTATTATTTATTAAGATTTAATTTCTATTCTCTTATTTGTTAACAAAATCCTTAATTCGACTCTGTTTTTGTCTGTTTTTCTCTCTGCACAGTTTTTTCTCGATTTTTTTTGTTCAAAACAAGTTTGTCGGAATTCTCCGTGAGATTATCGTTGATCCAACAATTCATCAGTTTTGTCTGGCACTCAGTGTGTATACTTGTATTCAGAAGAATAACTGAAATCGATCGAACTAAACTGAACTAAATTGAGTGCTTTGCTGTGCCTGATACTGATGAGCGAAAAACAGACACACACAACATTCCCGAGTAGAGTTGGGTAGTTCCGGATCTGTCCATATGCCCCATCCACAAATAAGGTGATCCTACCTCTTGCAACAACTATAGAGGTATATCCCTGCTCAACGTCGCCTACAAGATCCTGTCCAGCGTATTGTGGGAACGTCTAAAGCCGTTTTGCACCGGACTAATCGGCACGTACTAGTGCGGCTTCCGACCCGGCAATGCCTTACAAGAATTATATTCATTCAATCGAACAAAATATTGAATGCGATAGCAAATCATTTTGGGAATTTACAAGAATTACATTCATTCAATCGAACAAAATATTAAATGCGATAGCAAATCATTTTGGGAATTTATAAACTCTAAAAGGAGTTCTTAAGGAGTTCCTAATTTAATGCAGTACAAGTACAATGCAGAAAATATTAACTCTACTCTTGAACTCTTTGCCAATTTCTTCCAATCTACTTTTTCCACTTCAAACTCCAATTATTTCTCTCCATATACCTTTTCTAGATCTGTAGACATTGGGTCGTTAGCGTTAAGCTATACTGAAGTATTTATAGCACTTCAAAACTTAATGCCCGACCCCAGTTGTAGAGTGGATGGTACACCATCCATTATTCTCAAATACTGTGCCGATGATTCACTCTCCTGTCCTCTTCTACACATTTTCAATCCGTCGTTATCTGAAGGTGTTTTTCTAGATAATTGGAAAGAATCATTCTTAGTTCCCATTCACAAATCGGGCACTAAGACTTATGTGGAAAACTATAGAGGAATTTGCAAATTCTCGGGAATTACAAGTGACTATTTGAAAGTCTAGTCAAGAATAAGACTGAATTCATAATCAAAGAGCACATATCGGAAGCACAGCACGGTTTCATACCTGGAAGATCGACTTCTACTAACCTATAAATTTATTCTTCTTTCGTGATCAATGAGATTGAAAACAAAAAACAGGGTGATGCAATTTACACTGATTTCAATAAAGCTTTTGATTCCGTCAACCACTCACTTTTAATTAACAAACTCAAAGCTTTTGGGTTCCATTCCAATTTTCTTAATTGGATGTCTTCCTTCGTCTTAAATAGAACCCTAGGAGTTAAAATTGGTAATTCTTTATCAGAGCTAATTCAATGTAGGTCGGGTGTGTACCGCAAGGTAGTCACTTTAGCCCTTTATTATTTATAATATTAAGTAACGATATTACTCTCTCAGTTAAACATAGTATATGTTTGCTATACGCTGACGGTATGAAAATATTCAAAAGCATTCGAAATGTTAATGACTGTCTCATGCTTCAATCAGATATAAACATCATCTTTGATTGGTGTGTAAATAATGAACTTGATCTTAATTTAAGTAAATGCAATTAGATCTCTTTTACGAAATTAGCTTTTGAAACCTAATTTAATTATTCAATTAGTAATTCATATCTTTCGAATGTAAACAGTGTCAAAGATTTGGGTGTTATGTTTAACTTCACATTAACATTTCAAAATCATATCTGTCAAAAGCCAACTGAGCAGTCGGTTTCATCAAAGGTAATACTAAAGGATTCACTGATCCATTTGCCTTCTTAGCACTGTGTAATTCCCTAGTTCGACATCTTCTTGAATATGTTGTCGTAGTTTGGAACCCGGCTTTCAGCACTTTTCCTAACATAAAGTTCAAAAGCGATTCACCAAGTACATCTTCTTTCAAATGCGTTGGAATTTTAACCCTAGCTACAAACCTAGATGCCAACTGCTTGGCTATTAACTAGACGCACTATTCATGATGTTATGTTTGTTAAGGATATAATCTGCAGTCATAAAAAATGTTCTTGTCTCTTATCCACGATTCAATTCCATATAAGGCATATAGGTCACTCCGTACTTGGAATTTTTTATTTGAAAGGTTTCATAGTACAGGCTAGGGTAGAAACGAACCATTAACAAGAATAATTCGCGTTTTTAACGAACATTTACAACATTTGGATCTGTCCCATACTTGACAGCACTTTAAAAGTAACTTATTAAGCCTTTTTACTTTTTAGAATGTATCGAGTTCTGAAATTGATTATTATCTTATTACAATTAATAAGTGGGTAGTACACTTCACAAAACTTAGTACATATATACTTCATAAACTTAGTACATATGTAATTTGTAGATTTTAAATAAATAAATCGACAATAGACCAAATCTTCACTCAGAGGGGCAAATCCTAGAAAAGATCAGCGAGTTTCAAATCGATACGCACCACATTTTTAGCGATTTTAAAGCCGCGTACGACAGTATTCATCGCAAGGAGTTATTAGGTGCGATGGCCGAATTCGGGATCCCAGGAAAACTGATCCGGTTGTGTCGCACTACGCTAACAAATTCGCGATGCACCGTGAAGTTCGGCTGCAGGACTTCCGAAACGTTGGAAACCTGCACCTCATTTCGGCAAGGAGATGCGCTGTCGTGTGATTTCTTGAATTTGGTACTGGACAAGTTAGTGCGGCGACCAGCAGTAGACACGAAAGGCACTATCTTCTACAAGTCAGTCCAACAGCTGGGATATGCAGACGACATCGACATCGTCGCACGTACTCAACGTGCCGTAGTGGAGGCATTTACAGCAATTGAAGAAGAAGCGAAGCGAGCTGGTCTTAAGGTCAGCGAGGATAAATCGAAGTATATGATGTCGAACAAAAAACGATCTGTCACACTACAATTTCGAGTTAGTAAAGGAGTGAACTCAACGAATGACATCACTGTGGAGATCCGACGTAGAGCCGCCTTAGGCAACCGATGTTACTTCGGTTTGCCAAAACAACTGGCGTCAAAACTCCTGACTGGAAGGACTAAGATCATCGTCTACAAAACTCTTATTTTGCCAGTCCTGCTATATGGTCCTGTCGTCGTCGGATATATGGTCCCGTCTGCGAGGAAGGCAACTGGAGGAAAAGACACAACAGCGAACTCTACGAGCTGTACCAGGATGTGGATGTAGTCCGGAAGGCAAAGATCCGTCGACTGTACTGGCTCGGCCACATTGAAAACATATACAACAATGCTACAGTTAAGAATGTCTTCGAATCCGACCCTCCTAGTTCGAGAAGGATTGATGGTTGAGGCCCAGGTCCACCCCGGACTGTAGCATCACCAGAAGAAGAAGAAGAAACATCTACTGAAGCTTGAAACAGATCTCCACACCAAACCTAGATGGGATAATAGCATAGGATGGCTCCTTACATGTAGAGAACCAACCCCAAGAAATAACGTTGGCCTACTCTCTCGTAGGCCTGGTCGGACTCTCATCGGTGTCTTCACTGGGCTGCGGAAGTTATAAAGACTAATACGAGGAGGAAACTAGCACCTAAAGGAATTAGTCACCCTGGGGCATTTGTGTCCAATTACCTGCCGACACAAAGCAGTATTAGCTATCTTCGTCGATTTATGAAAACCACCAATTATGCTCGGCGCGCGAAATGGCAGGCATAAATGGCTCCGGCTTAGGCCCATTCTGGACTGTAACGCGAGTACAAGAAGAAGAGGAAGAAGAACCGTGCGGTACCACGCTTGTGCTCGCTGATAGTTAACTATGTAAACCTGACCTAACCTGGAGATTTGTCATTATTGTTGTTCGTCAAACAACACGATACTGACTGATTCATAGAATAGCCACTTCTATCACAAGCTATTCATTCGTGTTTCCCTCATCACCGCCACCTGGTACTTCTTAATCCAAACTCATACATGTGACTACTGTAAGCGCTTAGTCTTATATTTCGACTTCTCTGTTCGTCTGACATAAATGAACCAGCCCAACTACGCCTTCTTCAACCGCAAACACTTGTTCAACATATGCATCCACATTCTCAAAGGACAGACGGCTGTCTGCCAAACCAAATCTAAGTCATCATCTTTTGCGGAACCCTCCCACCGCTCAGCAAATTAGTAAGACATCAGTTCTGCAGTTAAATTCACTTGATATCCTGTATCGGATAACTCAAATTTCACATCAAAACAACATTAGTAACATGAAGAGCGTATCTCGCTCTTAATGACCTCCCTTGTAACCAATTACTACTTTACACGTCCGAAGGGTTGAACGCAACCACACCCCGACGCCCTCTTCGGAAACACTCATAAATCAGCGAGCAGCAGTAGGGAGAGGACAGAGAGAGAGAGTGGTCACTCTGTGACAGCGAGATGTCATTTTCCCAGAACTCTCCGGGCGCAGCCCTTCAAAGAACTTTCCCTACGCAGTATTTGTTCACTTAAGCGATCTATTAGTAGATTCGACCCTATTCTCTAAACAAGGAAAACGAAGGCGTCGCAAACATGGACTAAGTACAACACTGCCGCCGCAGCCACCACCGCAGCAGAAACAGAAAACTGCATTTCCCATGAAAACGAACGCCACCACGGGCGCACTGTTCGTTCGTTGTCTCACAATCGGCTCACCCAACACATGGAATATGCCTTCAATCTCGGTCGCGCACAGAACCGCTAACCGGGGTCATCCATCAATTTGTCCCTCCACCATCACGGATATGGGAACTGCACCAATTAATGTATCATCCATGCAGGGACCAGGACGGCAGCGGGCATGGTACGAGAGCAACAGATTCGCAAGCATGCTCGCGGCGCGCGCGTAATCTCTCCCGAAGCCCGAGGGCCCAGCCCAGTGCGAAGACAGAGACACATTATATCTAATTAAGGATTTGAGTCAAGGTTTTTCCATTTGTGACAGCCACCGACATTAGCTGTGCCTCTGTCCACCGTCCGCCGCGTCGTCGTGGCCGGGATATTAATTAATTGCACAACACATAGCGGTGCCGGGGAAGTAGACCTGCGCTGCAGATGATTGCCCACGCGGCCTACCTCAGCCGGTGCGATATGGGTGAACTGCGCCCGAGTTGAACTTCGATTGAATTCAAATTACGAACTTGAGTTGACGGCCAACTGCGGACAATCGCGCGGGTAATAAATTATCCCAGAAATCAATTACCGTCCTATAAGTGCCTGTCCAGCGCTGATATGCACTACCGCTGCCACTGAAGTCGGTTGTTTTTGGATGGGAACTCATTCGGTGTCCGAAAAAGGAAGGAAAAAATCTACTCTCGCGGCGGCGCGGAGGAGTACTTCAAAATGCAAATCGTACGTCTGTATGTGTGTGTCTCAGTGGAGATAGAGTGGAGTTTTTTTCGGTTTATCGACTTACCTACGGACATCTTTGACGGTGCTGATGTGTGTGTGTGCGTGGGTACAGCTTCGCGCTGCCTTCTAATGGTCTTTTGTATTCGGTCTCTCACCAAAGCTGTACTTCCGCCGGATGCATGAAGAGTTCCGTGTTGGGATTGCTTAATTTTTCACCGGACCGTCTGTGGAAGAGAAGAGAGAACGATGCAGAAGCTCGTTAATGTTGGGCTTGAGTGTGAAGTGTGTGATTGATTAATAATAAATAATTAATAATGACAGCGGGATCCCCTATTTGGGCTTAGCATGTAAGTAAGCATGCCCACGAGACAACCCTCAAATTTGTGATCAATGGCCTGTCAAGAAGGGCAACAGCAGGGTTACGCGAGTTTATGGGTCGTAAAGTTGTTGGACAATTTAATTGGCGTTTGCGCGTTGCACGGAGCCCTTTGTCTTGGCCCTCGATCGGATTTGGTGTCTATAATTGCTGATAATAGATGACACAATTATGATTGCTGGATGTGTTGGTTGAATTTAAATTACAGCTCCGCCTAAACATGGTTTTATGCAGCAATAAAAAGGTACTACGCGTCATTAGACTCTCCGGAGCTGATGGAGGAAAGTTTCATTTTTAACGATCAGAGCTGGGCGTTGGGCAGAGTGCGTTGCATTTATGATCGGGCTTTGTTGTTAGGGAACTGGAAGTACACGCATTTTGTCGAAACTGTTTTCCTCTACCGCCTGATAGGGGTGAACCTCTTTTGAACAAAGTGGAGTAGGGCTTCGTAGACTGCTCGTTATTTATCAATTTTGGGTCGTCGTTGAACTGTCAACGGTTACAAATTAATATCAGAATTGCAGAAGAGGAAAATGTTTGACTTCACGTTTAAGCAAGACAGTTGCGAAGCCCTCACTGTTCCAATAACGTCGATAACAAATGCAATGAGCCCTTCAGTGTTCAAAGGGGCTTTAGGCAGGGCGACACTTGGGATTTGTATGATTCTTGAGAATGTCTAATGCCACTAACATTAGAGGCACATCATTTTAATAGACCGTTAGCATGCATGGATGACATTTGTGATGTTTGCTCAAACAAATAACAACCACAATTCTTTTTGTGCCATTGAAACGAAAGCGACTGGAATGGATCTGTCACAAAAGGATTCAAGACAACTAGGTATGGATAGAATGTCACCTTCTTCAAACCTTCAATCATTCACCGATATCCAGAACACAGTTTCTGAGGTACACTGAAGGAGTGGCGCGAGCAGTTAAACCACCGCAGAAAGAGGAGTTAAAGAAACCTCTATTGCTTGTCGTTTGCATTCGATTCTAGGTTAGGTTAGGCAGACGCGGGCTGCTTGTGCATTCACCAGCACACTTAGACCATGTTGGTCCATTGTGATACCCATAGTCAGACTACTAACGCTGATTGACCACTCCAGTGATAGTGCCGTTGATTTGATCACAACGGCAAATAGTGCCTGAACCAGGTTTTAAAACCAGATGAAAGCGTATTAACTTTACTTTCACTGGGATTCGAACCGGGGACCCCGCTAACCAGGGGCAGGCAGTCTACAAACTGCGCCATCCAGCCGTTTTATATAGCAGTAAAGTCTAACCGACGCGAGAGATTTTAGGTGACTAGGAGGGCAGGACCACCATTTGTGCAGGATGTGTTTAAACACTTTCATCATTTTTCAAAAAAGCATTCACTCACACGAAAGGCGGTAGTGACAGTGGCCAAGAGCATCCACGAGGTAGAAGCAGCCACAAACGAAGCAATCATCAGGATCAAGGATTGGATGGAATTCGCCGACCTAGAACTAGCTAAACATAAGACTGAGGCTGTCTTAATTACCAGCCGAAAGACAGTAGAATACCCGAACTTCCGTGTTGGTTCCCAGATAATTCGATCGAAGGAGTCCCTAAAATACCTCGATAACCGGCAGAGCTTTAAAACTCACGTCGAGTACTGCAGCAAAAAAGCATCAAGGATGCAGGCAGCGCCCTCAGGAATACTGCCCAACATTTGAGGAGCTGGATATGCGAGAAGGATTCTGCTATCCAGAGTGGTAAGCTAAATCCTTCCTTACGCTGCACCAGTATGTGCGGGGATCTTTGCGACCACGGAGGCAGCAAGGAAGCTTTCCGCAACATACAGGCTCTGCGCGATAAGATCAATCAGCGGTTTCCGAACAATTTCGTACGAAGCAGCCTGCGTCATTGCGGGGATGGTCCCGATCGACATTCTCGCCACCGAAAAGCTGCAAATAAAGGGTAACATCAACGGCACTGTGACAATATGGGGCACCACAACCAAAGGTAGATGGACCCATTAATTAATACCCAGAATAGAAGCCTGGACAACGAGAGTTCATGGGAACTGCAACTACCAACTCACCGGAAATACCTCCACAGATTCGGTCACGGCAGGTGAGCTACCACCTGTCCAGAAAATGAAGACGCAGAGCACGCAATATTTCCATTGCAGATCTACCAACTCACAAGCTCCTAATTAGCCATATGACGGAGTCAGCTGACAAATGACTCCTTTATAAGGAGCGTGCAGGTCGAGCTAAAAAGGCTAGAAAGGGAAAAAAGGTCAAATTGGCAAATATAGATCACATAGCGTGATATGCTAACTAGCCTCGCGAAGTAATACCTAATGGCAGTTCCGCGGAGAGACTGACAGAAGTGTGCAGAGGTGTGGTTTAGGACGTAGGCGCGAGCAAAAAGGAGATTAATAATTCTGGAATCGTTCATGCTGGTTACCAGTATCTTGAAAAAGATTCCACATCCATTGGCGCAAACCAGCAAAAAAACAAGAAGAGCCAACGTACAAAAAAAAAGAAATCTGCACATGCCACCCAAAAATGACTAAAGGAATAAGTCTCAATATAATAACCTCAGTTCGCTGTTCGTATGGAATCATTTAAGTGAAACGTAATGCGAAGAACTGAGTTTGAGAGAACTGAGCTCATTATTTTGAGATGATGCTCATTTGCCACATTTATGACACGTATTGAAAGTCTGCCACTTGGGTAATCTGAAAACGACTTATGCATAAAAAAACTAAGAAGGGGACGCCAAAGGTAGGGCGCTTATTTGGCTCGGACTGGATCTGGGGGCTTGGAATGCGAACAATTTTGTCTTGCAGATCTGTGCGAGGGGAGCCTTCTATCAGAATGGAGTCATTTCACCATTTTGAGCGAAGATTCTCCATCTATCCTTGGTCCTATTTGCGTAAAGTCGAATTGGAGGAGGAGATGTAAGCATTAACTGTTTGGGGCATACATGATTCTGTGCATCAACGCTTAATGTGTCTAGCCCTTATGAAAACCGACCATAACTCGGAATGAAGAATTCATATTTTGACACTTGTTGGCCCTACCCATGTTATTATTTTATAAATTTGAGTCACAATGAATAGGTTAGATCGGGTTTTATTCAAACTGATTTATTACTGCGAAAACTCTAAACTAGACTACCTACACCTGACAAAATTCGACTTAAGGAGCAATTTTACGAATTTCTATTATTAAGGGCTATTGTTTTAAATGTACTCATCAGGCAATACAGATTTTCTTAATTGGCTTCATTAAGGGGTCACCGTGTTAATGTGTTCACTGCTCCACCTTTTTCTAGTTACTGACAATGCGCAAGGGTAATAACTTTGTAGAAAACTATTTTCAAACTTCGGTCCCTTCTATTGCTGATAGACCAATGGCACCCACAACACGAGTGATAAGAGAAGAGATAGGTTTACCTCCGACTGTCCCGGCATCCATATTATTAGTATTAACGTAGAATTATAGCTTCTTGAATTCCGGTCATTAGAGAGAAGAAAACGATTTACTAAATTCATTTAGAGACTGCATTTTCTTTCTTGGCTTCTGCTTTTTCCGAGAGCCGCGAATTCATTTGACAAGATCGATGGATCTGTACCAGTGATGGGACTTGGCAAATGAATAATGGTGGTAGAACAGTGTTAGCAAAGACAAACAGGGTCCATGTTAAATCACTTATTTATTTGATGATGTATGATATATGAATATCAATGAATATCTACGGCTACGGACTAAATATCTTTAGTAGATTCCATTCCACGCTGAAGTCTGTATGCTGCATTTTTTTAATGCAGTATCTACCTTAGCTGTAGCTGGTTTGAAAGCGCTTTTTATTGGCAGACCTTTAATTTGGTTATAATCTTTTAGTCATTTTGATGGCTGTAGGGCATTAAAACAAAATAAAAAATAACAAAATAAAAAATAACCCGACACAAACCAAAAATTAATAACAAAACGGTCTTATTATTTTGTCGGCACCATTTTGTAGGTCGATCTAGTTTACTGAACAATTTTCTCTACACATTCATGTATACATGGTATCCGCTTTGCTGAAAGCAAGGTACCGTAAACACCAAAAAAATATTGTGGGTATAGTTTTCCATACCATATTTAATAATTCGAAATAAATTCCATTAATCGATATCATCAGTCGTTTATTTTTCATTCGCCTATAAATTTCGTCCACTATTCATTAAGATCTTCAACATTCACTGTGTCTTGTGGAAATAAATCTAACAAGTCCCATAACTGGTGGCATTGTTCAAGCTACAAGGATCTCGGTATTTTAAAATTTTAATTTTAGCGTCTAACAAACCAAATTTTTATCGAATCTTAATACATAATCAAAACAATGCTAGGGATATGATGAGCAATGGGCAAAATGTGGTGGACTTAGAGTTAAGGTTGGTAGGTTTTTCAACTTTGGAAAAGTGGTAGAAATACCACTTAAGTGGTAGATTTTCTATCACTAATCTGTACAGCCCATACAAGTGTTTCATTTCACTTTTATGCTCTTTGGCCGCACGTGAGTACATGACTTCACATTGATTCTCATTCCGATACTGATGCTCCTTCGAGACTCTATTACCTTATTGCCCTTTCAGTCCAAGAGTATAGGGGTTGGTAAGTGTTATTTGATCTCGGTACTTATTGTGGACTACCGCCAATTTATAGCTACTAACGATGGACTTTCCTGAGGATAGCATATCCTTACTTCGTTTTGCCCTCATTCATCGCCAGGCTCATTTTAGCAGCTTTCGTCTCAATGCCAGCAAACGCTTTATTGACTGCTGCCTGTGTTCTACCTCGTCAATACTCAATAGCATTCGAATAGGCAAACAGTCACACTGAAGATGTGGAACATTTTTTTTTTCGATAAGATGTTTTAATTATAATGTACATGCTCATGCATGTGGAACGTACAAGTCTTGTTGATGTATACGTAGCCGTTTTGGCTTATGCATACTTGCTGTGTTTCTAAGAATATGTCAGTATATACTGAATATTAACTAAGCTGACGCGATGATAGATGACTTTATACTTTTTTTGGTTTGTTTTCTTGTAAACTTTTGTGAGATTTACATATTTCATAAAGACCATGTGTAAGCTTCGATATTAAAACAACTTTCCCTTATATTAATTTATTACTTCTTTTTTATCTTATTTTCAAATTATGTACACGCGGTTTGACTTCCTGCTTAAAGTACTGGTATTCCCTTGTATTTCACATACTACATACACAAACCAGGGATCCACCGCGCAATGGCGGCCGATTCGTGGGTTAAAGTGGGAAAGGGTTGCAGATTATTGAATTTTGTAGGAAAGTGGCGGCAGATTGCTGAATTTGCCCAAAATCCATGTACGATCAATGTAACATACATGGATATGTTGTTCGGAGGGTGTTCAAAAGTTAAGTCGTACTTTTAAGAGAATTTTCTTATATTGTAATATGTATTTTGTAAAATGTAAAACGAGAAAAGAAACTTATTTTTTTAAATGATTCACGCTTTAATAATATTTTTATTATTAGGTACCTGAACGTGTAAATACGTTACTCATTTTGCTTATTCATATCTAAAATACACACACTATGTTGTGCATTCATTAATTATGTCTCAGTGTCTCAGATTATAACTTGCTCAAAGTTTTAATGAATCGACTCCATGAACATAAGCTTTGTTCGTTCGTTTACCCCTCCATACTGTGTTGGAAATTTAACACCGAAACTTGAAAAAAGAAAAAAAAAACGTTCAAGTAATTAACGAATTTTCAAATAAGAACCCCACTACTAAGGTAAGGAAAGGGTATCACCTGTTTCCCAACTGTTCTCAAGAGCTCACACGTATTCAAAGACACGGGACAAAAATCGTTTAAAAAATGAAATCAAGGGGCAAGGGAGGTAAAAGTTGGATATCTATATTATCCCTTCTCTCTGCTTTACGTTGATTCATTTTCTATATACTCTTTTACTGGCAGCCCTTTTTCTCTCTTTAGATTTGTGTACATTGTTCCTAGAATTGATACAAGCGAGATTTGGTACATTTTTCCTAGAGTTGCCACACATATACGTGTTTGTTTATTTTCTTACACATAAATTAAGTTTTAAACAGTACCAAATTACTTTACCAAATTGTAAAAGTAAAAATAGCAATATGTTTGTTTTCTGAGATTATGGAGCGTACCTACTCTTTTGCACTGGTTTCTTGTTTCTTTGAGCACGATTTTCTTTAACACAGTATTTTTGATGAAATCAACCCCCCTGTGTTAAATGAGATCTACCTGAATTAGTCTATACTGAGTCCTCAGTCGCAGGGTTGATGAGCTATGATAGATAATTGGCTTGTTATCTCCATTTTCAACTCATCACAAACAATTGTCCACCACTCTCAGACGACATGTTTCTAGAGTACCCACAAGAAAACAACGGTATAGTGCAACAATAACCAAACTCGGTTAATGTGTCAAAGTAGAGACTCAAAAACTAGTCCATTGCACTGCTAGGCAGCAGCCTACATTTCCTACAATTTCTTGGTCTTCCGAAGGAAGGCCAGCATGCTTTTCTGTAATGAGCTGTCACCACATCAGCGCAGAATACCTGCCACCTGATCCGAGCTAGGGCGGGACAGTGACAGAGGAAGTGCAGTGTCGCAGACGGTTCCGTCGCTTAGGCCAAAAGCACTGAGATGTTTGGCGAAGGTGTAGTGTCCCAGTAAGTCGTCTGCCTTATTTTCTGTCAAGAGATAACAAGAATGCCGCTGATATCATACATACGTTAGGGAGTATGCGCTTGGTGTGTCTACATCCTGGAGTCATGTCACCTCCAATTCTGTTTCTCTGATGTCTCTGTCTCATCGATAGAAGCTCTACCCAAAGACCTAGGTAGTCCCAACTCAGGTTCAGGTCCTGAGAGTGTGTCCTTTGATCCCTGTCAAGCAGCATCACTGGCGATCTCATGATGACCAGGGTTTTTTTGACTGACGATCAAATTCAGAGAGGACTTGCATTACTGAACTATCCTGGTAAGGGTTAAGGGGTTGAGCAAGGTTTTAAGAACAGCTTGGCTGTCCCTACAGGCGTTGATACCTTGCCCAATCCACCTTTTATTCACGTTCACGGGCATTCGCTTTCAAGGATAGTAATTGTCTGAAAACACCAAGGATAGTAATTCCGTGAAAAGGAGACTCATTAAACATCTTCCAAACGACTTGACTGGGTAATGATATGTCATTCAAATAATGTGTTAATCCAAAAATCTAAGTCCGGGATTTATTCTCGATATCTTGTTTAAAATGACTCAGTGTAAGCTGTACAGTGAATAAATTATAATGCCGAAAAACAATCCAATTCACACTTACATTAGGTATTTTGTTTCTCAATCAATCGTTCCAGAAAATGATTAAGTGTTGCCCCTTGACGCACGTACTCACTGCCGGGTTGTTAAACAATGTATTAATATGTGTATGACTGGAAAACTTTGAAGTTAGATGGCTATGACAATTTACACCTTTAAACCATTTAACGAGAAATGAAGCTCTCATAGTTTTAGAGTCCCATAATTCCGATCATGATGCAATGATTGATTTGCAATCTTTTGTCTATAATATGCCGTAACAAGATATTTGAGATGTGCTTTGAATAGTTAACCACGAGTGCATGGACTGTATAAATACATTTAGTCACCGGAGTAGACCTGATGTTGTCACAAATAGTGACATCCGATTACTAAGAAGGGGTGCGTTCTTTCAGATTGCTGAGATTTAATGAAATTCCTGAATTGATTATTAATGTATTTTATTGGCATTTATTGCCTTTTTTGCATACACGTGTCCATTGAAGATTTTATTTGTTTATGTATTTATCTTGAATTTTCTGCAAAAAAAATTATATTAACTATGTACACTTATGGCAACATAGCTGCATTATGATAAACGGATCAAGTAAATCGTAATCCATCTAGGAATGGGATGGCTAACGATCAACTACTTCAACTACTGAAGCGCCTTTTTTCTTCGAGTGCAGAAGACGCTGAGGATGTACAATGGTTCCTCTTCATTTACCTCTGTGCATCTACAGAATGAAGTCATTGTAAGGAAGACCAATAGTGAGGACGCATTTGTCAATGTAATAATGTCCAATTATTCTCCCTAATCGTTGCTGTTAGATTAGATGAAGTTAGGTTGATGTGGCTGAATTCTGTACGGAAAGTACAGCAGCCACACTTAGGGCAGCATATGCCCATTGTGATACCACGCGGATTAATGAATACATGCTCCGCAACCTAGTTAGTGCTTTCACTAAAGCGAAGGACTATTAAACTGCTTAATTCAGCCTGGCTATCAAAATTATAGGCTTGCAGAAGACGGGATGAGAGAGCACTGCAGCTACACAGCAAGTGGACAATGGTTCCTTCCTCATCCTCGTGTCTGCAGCTTCTGTAGAGATCGTTGAGAGGCCAAGTCTGAAGGCGTGAGTCCCCCCCCCCCCTGGTTATTACATTGTTTTTTTTTAGCCAGGACAGAGCTTCCTTAATCGAAATAGTTTTAGCCTGGAAGACGCTGCAATGATTAGTTAGTCGGGGAGATAGCTGGATGCTTAGATTCTTGGAATAGACGCCAGCACCCACACCTGCACCCATCTTCGATCCATCTGTGAGATTCGCAGTGGACCTGCCAGGGCTTAGTGTTCAGACTCCAGCATGGTTGAGAAGTTCTGCTCGTGGTTGTAGTTTGTGGTCGCATTTTATGCATTTGGAGGTGGGTAGAAAAAATGGCTAAAAGTCATCTACATCGGCTCCCAAGTAAACAGTACAAATGCCATCAGTTGCCATATTAATTAGTAGAATAACTCTTGAATGTATTAATTTCTGTAGGGAAAAAAGGCAACATTCTGCAGGTGGGTAGATAGTAAGTAGGTATGTATATGGGTGCCAAATCAATTCTTCCAGGTCTACGCAGAAGTGCTTTCCCAGGAACTGCTTTCTTTTCTTTGCAAGGGTTGGCTTGCAGAGCAGATGTTGGATCAATTCCGTTTCTCTGCATCTCAATGCCACACTGCGCGGTAAGGAATCATATTAGCATCCGTACATTCTTGCGACTACAACCTATCAATGATGTTGATCTCCTCTGAATAAGCTCCGATCATAGAGCCCTTGCTGTTAAATACTCATAGCAAGACATTGAGTTCTGGATCCATCCAGGGCTTCGTCTTCTAGTTTTTCCAAAATTCTCCAAACACGAAACCTTTTTTTTTTGTTTTTGCGAGACTGTCCGCCTTTTCATTTTCGGTACCCAACAGGGGGTCTTCAAATGTATCGAGGATATCTCGCTGATGCTCTGTCTGCATAACCTAATCAGCTTCGATGTCCATAGGTCTGATGTTATGGCCTTTATTGCCGCTTGGCTATCAGGAAAAAATAGTGATCGACTTTTCGGTAACGCTGTGGTCTCTTAATGCGAATGCCGCTTCGTGTATTGCAGCCACTTTGGCATGAGTGTCAGAGATTTTTCGAAGAGGTCGCAGAAAACCATGCACCAGTACTGCCCTTTGAACCGTGACTATATAGATCGCCTCTTATTCTATTACATTTTGTTCCTCCTATTACATTCAGTCCGTAAAGTTTGGGATCCATCATGATCATTGGCGAAGAATAAATCTCTACATTTTTACTTTTTTGTGAAGCGTTACAAAACACTACTATTCAGCTGACAAGGCGGATGCAGCAAGCCGAATAATCTCAGCGTACACTTGTCTACTTCAATTGTCGCGCGGACTCAAAGGTACTGCAGCTCGACGTGATTAGATTCTATTATCCAGAGCTTAGTTTTTTTACACATTGACACGCCTGACTAGACCAGTTATTAAAAAAAAGGAGGAACTAGTATCTGAATCGCAGAACAAGACTTCGGAGATGCTGGATGAACTGACTATTGCAACGGATAAAACAAAGTCAGCCTTGAATTTCCTGGTGGCTAATTTGTAAGTTTAAACTCATGTTGGAACCGAACTTAAAGCGATCAGAAGCATCGTCAAATTTCAAAGTGCCCATAGTTGCTTCTGGAAACAGAGGCAAAATTTCAATTAGTACTTCTAGGGCCCCTTGCTTATGAAGGAGTGGTTTGCGTCGATCGCAATGTAATCAATCTGGTTGACGGTTGATTGATCGGGAGATATTCATGTACCTTTGTGAGTACTAAGATGTACTGGCTACTGCAACATTTTGCTTCCCCGCAGCAAAGTCGATCAAAAAATCCTAAATCTGAGCCTTTCCTCCGTTTTGGTGTGAATAAAGATGGAATCAATGGAGAGCTCACTTGTGGAAGTTGAGTGTGCATAGGAGGTGACTTCAAGAGAGAAAAAAGTGAAAAAAAAAAAAATAATGGAAAAACTGCTTCGGAAGAGGAATACTTTGACGGATTGATCCTTAATCCTCAAAAATAAAAGGAAATCTGGAATGGACTATGAAAAAACTGAAGGAAGGGTACCTACTTTGAGGAAATTTATTATTTTTTATATAATAATATTTTATTATTATTCACACCAAATTGAGTTATCCATTCCTTTAACGAAAATACTCGACTCATGTGTTCTTACTCGGAGTCTTTTCTCAGTTTTTATTCACACCACTCAATCTCTCTTCCTAACCTTGCGTTAAAATCTCCTAGCAAGATTTTAATGTATAGTTAGGGCACTGCCCGTAAGTTTTATCCGAAACCTCGTAGAAGCTGTTTTTGTGTATCCTCCTCTTTCTTGTCTGTGGGGGTATGTGTGCATATAAGGCATATGTTGGTTAATTTAGCCTTGACGTAAATCGTCACGAGGTGCTCGTTCACAGACCTCGACGATAAGACTTCTTGCCCAAGTCTGCCTCTAACGACGAATCCAGATCCAAACAATCGCTGTTTTTGTTGCTTGTAGTAATCACCGTAGTATAAATAATAGTTTTTGACCTTCCTTTTGCCCGGTTCATCCCATCGCACTTTTTGCATTGCGGTTGTATCTGCTTTGTAGCAGTCTAGGGATTCCGTTATTACACGCCTGCACGTCGCTTATAAAGGGACATTCCACGTACATATCCGAAAATCGTTGTCCTTATTTCTTTTGCAAGGTTCGTCATCAGTAGTTCCGTCCGTCTCGGAGGCTTGTTGTTATGATTTTTTTTCTTGCGTGGTTTGGCACAACTCCCAACCTGAAGAGCCAGTTCATTTTTTGTAAACCCCGGGACAAGAGGTCGCACTTATAAGTTTAGCAGATTGATGTTCCGGTGAACTACAATCTGTAACCACTTGGAAATAAGCACAATTGATGCGAAGGAAAAGTTGAAACACTGGGCATCGCCAGTGCCCACCCGATTCCCACAGCACTCAGCCACCCTCAACTAAGTTAATACAAGACTAACAAACTGTCCGTTCCTAGAATTAAGACTTCTTGTCTCGCCCTTATAAAGAAAACTTACCAAACGAGGTACAAAATTACCACAAGGTCCTTGGGAGCCAAACGTGTTTGCCTTTCGATTCTCTGACCAGAATATTAATTTCAATCTTTTCTTAACTTTAACACAAATCCATCCCGTGTTCAGTTACATGATCGAGGAATTTCGATGAAAATTTTGACACACACTCGGTATCCTACACCGAAATCGTGATCGCAATAAGCATAAAGAGCACAGGCATGTACGTGTGTTTACCGCCAAATTTTCGAGAGCATGTCGCTAACGTTCTGTCGGAATGGACAGCCCGATGCGCAATAAATAATTATCTCAGGCAATCGTTTCTCAGCACGATTTTTCCTCATAATTTCATTTTTTATTCTCATTCTGTCGTCCCATGGAATTTGCACGTGAATTCTATCTGCCGCATTTGGCCGACTTAATTAGCAGTCAATCGGCGTCTTTGGCAATTCTGTCATCGAAGTCCTTCTGAATATCCGAATTTGTAATCGACTTTTATGAAGTGCGATATATGGGATTACAAGTGATAAATTAAGCGAATGTTGCGAAATTCACCACGTTCGCATTTCAGCTGAGAGTTCTTTGTTGAAATCACACCGTGCGGTTCAGCAGCAGCGCGGAATGATTTCTCCATGTCGCTGTCGAAACGAGAAAGGCTTGCTTAAGCGCTGAAGAGCTGCGAACGGACACATGGAACGAAATTGAAGTTGCCCAGATTCAAGAAATATTAAACAAAACATTGCCAGGGTACAGCATGTGGCGAGCGAACAAGATTCATTACATTCGAGCACCTAGAGTGCAGTGCGTTGGGTGAAATCAAAGGGCCTCGGCAGTCGGCACTGAGGTGCGCTGAATTGTTTGGTAAACAACCTGGATGAATTGTATTATTCTTAGTAAACGTCTGATTTGCACAGCAGTGTAAGAAATAAAAGAATTGCTGTTGTGTTGATGGATTAACTGGCACTTGGATTACGATCAACTCTTCGATTCCCTACACAGAATTGGTTGCGAAAATATGCTACTTTTTTTTTTACAAAAAACATAAAACTGCGTTGGTGTTGCTGCCTTGTAGTGCAGTGAGGGTGGGTGGGCTAACACAATAATGGACATGAATCTTAGCCAAACAGACGCACAGTGGTCCGAAAATGGATTCATTGTCATCATCTCAAAAAATCTTTAACTTTCCTTTTTTTAAAGATGCAGCGCAGAAATACTTGCAAAATCCGGGCTGACTCTAGAAAAAATTGTAATAAAACTTAAAGCATTTATGAGTTTTCTTCATGACCATCGTTATAAAACCGTGAAAAAGGCCATATTATATGCAAGAGAACAATGTACTGAGATAGAAATTTCAATTGAAAGGCAGGGTAGAAGAATAATAAAAAAATGTAAGCCAGGCAAAAAGGCTAAGTGTCATTTTGTTCATCAAAAGTTAAACTCAACTTTGGGATTATTCTCTTCAACTTCTGGATTTCTCAACTCCCAAATTACAACTCATGAGTTTATCAATTGCTCATTTTCTCAACTCACGCAAATATGCACGTACTCGACTTATTGTTCAACCGGGTTAAGTGTAATATTAGTTTTAAAACTCGTATAAGGGTTTTGTTTGTAGCTTGTGATTAAAGCAACATTAAACAAAGTTTATTATCATATAATTACTTTGTGCTAAAGCTGTGAACTTCTCTTAAATCTCTTTAAACAAATGTAACTTACTGCAAGGTTATGACTGTACAGTGAACTCCCCCTAAGTCGAATTGTCGCGGGATACACAAATCTGTTCGAGTTAGAGGGAGTTTGACTTATAGAGAGGTTTTGATAATTTGAGGGAAATGTACATATGTAGTATTTTGTGAAAAAATTCGAGCAAGGGAGAAATTTGACTTAGGAAGAGTCCAGTGAAATTAGCTACTGATTATGTCAAACACAGTCGACTTGTTTTTACTAACAATTTGGCCAATTTCTCTGACGTTTGTTTGGTTGAACGCGCTAATATCAGGAAGTACTGGTTTGAATATGAAAAATTATTTGTGTGTCCATTTATCGAGGAAAGCTTTAGGCCTTATAGGATCGAACCAAACAGGAAACAATTATTCTATATATTTTATAGAGCTTCCGTTGCGTACGCAGTGTAAACGGTTCAAGTTAAGCAAAAATCATGTATGATGGAATTGTTCCTCTTTAAAAGTTCTAAATAAATAGTTCTTAATAATTATCACGCGACATCGTCCAAGAAAATTATTCTGATTCCTATTTCCAACTCCTATGTATTCTATCAAATAATACATGGGACATAAAGACGAGTGACACTGAGCACAGGTCTATTATTTCCAGATACCAAAACAACAATCAAAATCGGTCTGGATGTCGATGACCCAGTCACTTTAGGCCTCTATTTGGTATTCTTTACTCTGCTCTAGGATATCTCACAATTTGAATATTGATCGTCACTGGACTTTCCTGGTTTTATATTTACATAGATACAATTGAGAGTGTCTGCTTAACGTACATCGTGTTTAAGCGATGCTAACAAGAATCGTGAAGTTAAAAGTGTCTTCCACATTTAGCCATTTTGTGACTCCAAAAGTTGATTTGAATAAACAAAACTTATGATTTAGATATCGATCAAATTTTGATTTCAATTATTGTTTAGATCATGCCACTATAAACGGAATATAAGATCATTCAAATATCTTCCACGGGCGTTCTTGCAGGGTAATGATGAAGACTTTTTCTCACACATCGGGGAATTACTAGACCAAACCTTGACGAATATCTGGCGAATTCTTGGTGAAAATCTTCAACAATATGAAATAAATGAAATGAAATGAAAATTCAAGCGTATATTGACTTCCATACAAAAACAGATTTCCATTTTATTGCGGCAGCGGCAACACAATCTTGATGGCTAGTTCGAATCACCAAAACGCTATATAAACCAAAATGGTGTTTTGATTAATGTGGCAGTTTTGTTAAAACCTCATTCACAACTTTTGATTTGGGACAAAACAAATTCCAAAATTTAAGATGACAGTCAGACATCGATGATCGACCACCAGACCGACGAAAAAATAAAGGGCAAGGCAGCAGACGTGATACTTCCTTCCCCGTCGAGGAAGGTGAAAGTTCATACCAAACAAGTGGTCTTGAATATATATTTTTTTTGTCTGAGACTTTTTAACACAACGCTGGAAGGTATTCAAACTCAAAAACGTGTCCATTCTATCATTGTACTGTAATTTTTGGGACCAGACGGTGCTTTTTCCTACAGCTTTTGTGATGAGAGTCGCGCAAAGGCGGGACATTGATAAAGGAAGTGCCCTGCAGCGTCGTCGTCTTCTCCACAGCGTCGAAGAGGGTTTCATCGCTTAGACCAAGTACACTTAGGTGTTTGGAGAAGTGTGCAGTGACCCTTTATTACGCCAGTAAGTCATCTGCAGTCTTTTCTTTCAAAAAACGACAAGAATGCCGCGGATATCTTACATACGTTACGGAAGCATGCGCTTGATCTGTCTGCATCATGAAGAGTAAAGCCTCCATCAATTTTGTTCTCGAGAGGTCCAACCATCGAATGTAGCTCTAATCGAGGATACAGGTAGTACCAGCGCAGGTTCAGGTCTTGAGAATGTCTCCTCTGATCCTTGTCTACCAAGCCAACCATCTACAAACCATTTACTATCGTTGATCTCATTTCCAGAAATCCCGGGCCTCCACGGTCTACTTTATTCAGAGAAGACTTACATTCCTAAACTATCCTAGAAGTTATTAAATTGTTAAGTAAGGCCTTAAGCACAGCTTGGCTATCCCTTCTTCTGGTGGCGCTACATTCTGGGGTGGACCTGGGCCTCAACCAACAAGCATCTCTAGGTGGCACGATCTTTAGACAGTTGTCTCCAATTGCGCACGCAAGTTGATTGAGGTCTTTTCCGAAGTTAAACTCTTTTGGTCCTGCTCTACTCCCGTGTCCATAGGGTGCAAATGGGGACTGCGACCTCGAATGGTTCACTGGATATTTATATCAGTAGTCAGACCCATACTGCTGTATGGTGTCGCAATTTGGTGGACCACTCGATAAGAGAATAGACATCATCCCACTCGCTAGAGTGCAGAGGATGGCTTGCGCATGCATTAGCGGAGCGCTAAGGACTACCTCCTCCGAAGCACTAAACAAACAAATTGGCAGACAGACAGCAGCTAGCATGGCGATTAGATTAAGATCGCTGAGCAGCTGGAAAGAACTGCGATGCTGGACATTCAACGATGCTATGCAGGTATGCCTCTATACCCATAGAAACAGACCTCACTTTAACTAAACTCCTTTTCGAGAAGAATTTCTCAACCAGCATACCTCCCAGATCTTGGTGGGAATATGTACACTGGACGCTGGAAGGTCCACTGCGAATATTCACAGAGGGATCGAAAATGGATCGAGGAATGATCGAAATGGATGCAGGTGTGGGTGCTGGTGTCTATTCCAAGGATCTAAATATCCAGCTATATTTCCGACTGCCTAATCACTGTAGCGTCTTTCAGGCTGAAACTATAGCGATTCAATGTAATATCGCGCTGTGATCTCGTCATCTGTTCCGATAGCCAGGCAGCGATCAAATCTCTGAATTCAGTCACTTTTAACTCCAAGACTTCCCTTGATTGCCGCCTATCTGCTAACGAGATGGCCAAGTATTTTAACATCCAACTTATGTGGGTGCCGGACACTGTGACATTGCAGAGAATTGGGAAGCGGACGAACTCGCTAGAAAAGGCACAAATTCTTTACTCTTTCCGGGTGGCGATCCACCCTCCACGCCTATCGCTACTATAAACATCTGCTAAGGCTTGAAACGCTTGCTCAAACAAACCGCGGATGTATATCTGGCACAGGATGCTTCATTACCAAACAACAATGGCTTATGATCGATCCCAAGCGATCGCTTAGCTTAAGCAGGCCAAACCTCAGATCCCTTATTGGCATTTTAAGGGGCATTGTGCTAACGGAACTCACGCCTCTAGACTAGCCTTTCCCTATAATGATTTCTGTAGTAGCTGCATGGACGAGGATGAGGAAAAAATCATCGAACACTTGCTATGTAGCTGCAGTGCTCTCTCATCTCGTAGATTCAGACTTCTGGAGGCGCATTTCTTTGTTAATTTGGCTGAACTGAGCAGCATCAGAATCAGCCCTCTTCTTCGTTTTATCAAAAGCACAAATTGGTTTGCGGAATAGGTACCCTCGATCGGTGTGGTAACACAATGGGCCTATCCTTGGCCTAAGTGTGTCTGCTGTCAGTATGCGCGGCAGTCAGCCACCTCAACCTAATCAAAATCCAAAACATACTTTTTTCAATTTTCTTGTGAATGAGGATCACTTATTGCAATACAATTCAGGCAATGCGTATTCTTATATATATGTATATCTACTTTAAACTTAAACTCTTAAAGTAAACTATTTTACATTTGTTTTTATGCAAATGTCCATGTATTTATATGTTCCTTCTTATATCTTGTGTACATTTACATACATTTATTTCTTTTCATTTTTGTTTTTCCTACAATGCTTTTTTATGTACATTTTCGAGGGTAATCTGGTGGGTAGTTTTAAAAAACGGCGTTTATAAAAGCGTTTTGTTCGTTATTGCTGTGGTTAATTAGAATAAAAAGTCTGCCCATTGATTGGATGTCCATGTAGCCGGTAGTAAATACCAATCTCTGCAGAGCATATCACGTATGACTTCAATATCAATCGTTTTTCCAGACTGCGTGCTGAACCCTGCAAAAGTGTGCATTCCAGTTCATGTCGTTGAGAGATTAATGTAATTGTTCAGTTCACTCGTCACAAACGAGATGAGATCATGTTTGTTTAAAAGTGATCAAAGAATAAACTTCAACTAAGTAACACACACTCGCTATTACTACCGCTGCCTAAATTGCACACTTATGTACTTGAAGTATAAATCTGTAAAATGATTTCAATGAATTTCCTGATTGTAATCGCAGTCATTTTCAATTGAACGGATCATTGATTCTGGTGAACGTGAGAAATTCATGAAACAAAACTAACTTCTCGTTAGTTCCCGCCTCGAGTTGGCTCTCCCACTCATCGTCATCGCCAACATCATCATCATCATCATCATCATCGTGATCGTTGCGTCAATTTTCTTAAACACTCCACATTAATACTAATAAATCCAAGCGTTCTCACAACCCTAATCGCGTACGCAAATGTGGATCGCCTCTAAATAACAAGTAACGTGCACAGAGTGGCACTGCCACATATCATCGCCAGTTCTGAAGAAGAAAACACACAACAACAAAAAAGGAAAAAAGAACAAGGCCTTCAAATTGCCCTACAAGTACCGGGGAGGCACGACAGCGAGGCTGACCGATGAACTGTGCAGTCAAACAGGGGCTGGATGGGATTTTCAACCCTGAATGCGTGTGTTTGATTTCAGATATGCAAATGTTGATGCTGAACGGAATTTTAATTTGTGTTTCCATTTCCACCTGCAATGAGTCTGGTTTAGAGCCAGACTGGGTTTTTGCAAACGCACTTTAAGGATGTTGTGATGGATAAGTGGAAATCGGACATAATTGCATGTCTCCCAAAATTGTCAGAGCGAATTCTAGGGTTTAAGATCAAAGTATAAACTTTTTGGACACATATACAGGGTGGGCCAAGCTAGGATTGCCATTGTCCTCTTTTTGGAAGACATGTACTCTTTTTGGAGGAATCTTTTCAACACAAGCGCGGAACGTCCTACAACGTTTTAAGAAATTTGTATTTGTATTTGTATTTAATTTTAGTAAGACTGTACATCAAGTATCCACTTGTAACTAGCACAGGATATATGTTTACAATAAGATTTTAGGAAATAAAAAGATTAAGAAAACAAAGAAGCTAGATGTGGGGAAATACTAAGAAAATTAAAAATTATGAAAAAAAACTAGGAAGAATAGATTAACAATTAAAAACAAAAAACTAAATAAAGAAAATTAAAAGCTATCACAAGACGGAAAAGTGCTCTAAACAGTCACTAAGAAACCTTCTGTGTTCAACCTCAGACTTCACATGATGGGGTAGTGCATTATGCCTGAAATACAATAGTGGGTTTATGCTGGCGTTCGCCTTCAACGCACACAATTCAATACCCAAGCGCAAAATACAGATCGTAATAAAACGTAAAACGTAAGTCCATCGCACGTCATTATTCAACATGTTGTATATTTTTGACATAACGTAATTTTCTTAAAGAGATACCTACATAGGCTCTCTCTTGTGAATAATTTTGCCCAGCAATGCGCAACATCGATATTTAAGGAAAGCGTCCATCGAAGTAGCTGACGGGATTCACGAAAGATATGGTCAAATCTACGACGATTGAAGACGTAACGGGCAATGAAATTGAAAGCGACATTGAGTTTTTTGAGGCATCGGGAGTCTGTATTGGCAAAGATCTCCCAGTCATAAGAAATAATTGGTATAATTAATGATTTTGATAACTCTAACTTCACTTCTCTAGGTAATATTGTTTTTGTTTATGAGGTAATGGAGTTAATTTGCATATCCCATGTTAATTTGTTGTTGAATATCATTCCAAATTGTCCTCGTGGTTCCCCTAACTCGAACTCTGAACTTGAAAGAAAAACAGACTTAATGCAAATCTGATGGAAAACAGAAAATGAAACAGATTTTATTTTGATTCCCACGTGTGAACCAGAAATGAAGTATTAAAGAGATGGCCGACTTCACAGCTGATTGCTCCCTAGTTCATCGAAGAATTTGAGCTTCGTCTTGACAGATATTCATGAATTTTTGACGGTTATTCACGAAATTACGCAAATGCCGTCCTCTGGTTGGTCAATTTGGTTTAAGAAAACGATATAAAAAACAGTTGTCAAAAACAGTTGCCTCTCTTGTGTTTAAGGCACAAGAGAGGTAGAAGTCGAGCATGAACCCTCTAAATGTCAAATTATATTTTTGTTTGGGTTCATGGATCGAGTTTATGATTTCATTTTGTAGTTTATTTTTATGGTAGATGATGTCCTCCAAAGTCCGGGATCGTAAAACTTTTTGTCCCAGCCTAGCTTAGATACCCATGGCAAAAATGGGCCAAGAAACAAATTTCTTTTTAAAAATTCGATAAAATGAACAAAACTAGACATTATCCATATATCACGGCTTTTTAGTAAGAACAAATATTAGCATTAATTAAGAAATACAATGCCGTTCAAGTGGCTGCCTCGGCCCTTCTTTCACACTCACTTTTCCAAGACCTTTTTGATAGTTTTGAGGTGTTTTAATTGCTTGGATAATATTAGCCTTAAGCGAGTGATCGTGAATCGTTTCCGGAAGTGTAAGCTTAAAATCGGTATTTCACGGGTCCTCACCAAAGTAAAAAAAAAAAAGGTCCCTAGCGTGAAATCGCAGTTCCGAGGCGGCCAATTGACATCTTCAAGAATGCTTTTAACACGATTTGGGAATTTGTTGTCTACAAGATCAATTGTGGCCTGGGCTGTGTGGCATAGCTCTGTAACGCCCACCATTGACCGAAACGATGTTCCCAGCCCTGATTTTTCGAATTCGATTTTACTACGTTTTTTTTTTTTGACAACTGGATGGCGCAGTTGGTAGAATGGCTGCCCCTGGTTAGCGGGGTCACCGGTTCGAATCCTAGTGAAAGCAAATTTAATACGCTTTTATCTGGTTTTCAAATCTGGCCCAGTCAACATTTGCCGTTGGGATCAAATTTACGGCACTATCATTGGAGTGGTCAATCAGTGGTAGTAGTCTGACTGTGGGTATCATAATATACCAATATGGTCTAAGTATGGTGGTGAATGCACTAGCAGCCCACCTACCTGACCTAACTACGATTTTACACCGCTTAAGTGTAGAACTATACACTGAGAGTGAAACCTACATACATTCATACATTCATATAGATTCGGAAGCCGGACGATAATAAATGCAGCGGTTCTGATTTTTGGTGCCTTCAAAAGTAAAATTCCATGTTGGATATATGGTCTTCGAATGGGGGAGAAGACACAACCACGAAAAGTACGCGGATGTGTACCAGGATATGGATGTAATGCGGATGGCAAAAATCTGTAGACTAGATTTACATACACATTGAGCGAATCCGAGCATCCTGCTTCGAGAAGAAGAGGCAGAACGAACCTCCGGTATAAAGCCCAAGCAATCGCAAATGCAAGACGGTTTGATCTTGCTGACTGGAAGGGGCGTGCCTAGGACTCAGGCTATTGCTGACGCTCGGACCTTCCATGGGTCGCTGGCTTGACTAATAAGTATGTGTCATTAACTTAGTTCTTCTAAGCTCCCCCAGTTGGCGTGGGATCTGTCTACCTGCCTCCAATTGCGCATACCAAGTCACCTACTAGTGTATGCCACCTTAAATGCAATAGTCAACTTTTAAGTTGTCCCACAAACTCACAACGAAAGACTATTCAATCTTCAATCTTTATTTATTAATCTCCAAATGTGCACTAACATAAAATGTTTCTAAAACATGAGCTTGCTCTACTTCTTCTATTTTCTGACCACGGCTCTCGCGGAAAGACGTCAGACTTCAAATTCAAGTCACCTTCAGTTCAAGTGCCGCGATATTATAAACGAGCCCTGTTCTTTACACGGTGTTCCTTGGCTGCAATAGGGTTCCCGACATCAGGCACAACTTGTTAACTTTCAGACTGGCACTGGTCGCCTGACTAGTACAGTTCGCAGTAGAATATTTTCCTCCAGATGTGATCAACGGAAGCAGAAGCAAAGATCGCACGCAAAAATTCGTCAAGAGGAAGGACATCTCAACCACTTTTGAAATTATTGCCTATGCACAGATGGATCATCAATGACTTGCGTAAGCCAATTGCGCATGAGCTCAATGATTGATACGATTTTGTCTATGTTTTATCGCGGTAAGGACACATTTTGTTCTTATTACCGCGCAACAGAGATAGACAAAATCCCTGGCTGCCCCAATGCCTAAGACGTCGATACTGTCTTCTCTTTCCCTTAAACCTGCCGTAACGATCGACGATATGCAAGCAATCGCCTCATTGACAGCTCGCTCTGCTCGATCAATGGCGTCACCGTAAACCGGGTACGCCTACAGTTGCGCGAATTTTTGAAAGATCGTGCCTCCTGTCTTTGCCGTGAGTTTTCACGAATTTCCCAAGAACGATATCCAAGAAGTCACATGACAACTCGTCGCCTTGCTCAAAGCCCTTTTCAACTGAAGTTTACATAAATTCGAATTTGTTGTCCATATTTCCATATTTTTATATTTTTCCCATGAACATATTTCTATCAAGCCCTATTAAAAGTCGAAATGTTGCGCAGCTGTGTCATTTTCGTAAATTAAGTACCACAAGAAGAAGATGTAAACATGCGTTTGTTTGTAAACAAGGTTCTTATACATAAAAACAGGCAATAAATTCTCTCTTCTTCTTCACCAGCCGCTCTCACTCTCTATATTCAAGACCATTTAATGTACCCACACTTTAGTGAATTCGTTTTTCGAATTTCGAATTTCAGTCAACTGCAATTAACTGCTCACCTTTGTATCTGCTTTGTTTGCAGGCGGATGCAAGCTCTTCGCCTAATCACATTCCAGTCCGAACTCGGCTGAACTGTCTGCAACTTCATTAGCAATAGCGTCACGTTCCCAAACGGGAATAGTTGTCTCAAAATGGATGTGGGGCTACTGTTTGCTTTAACAAAAATTCAATCTACAATACTTAAACTCGCCTATAGTGAACTGACTAACCGTATGTGAACCATATTGGGTTGAGTTAAATCGTTTGGTGTTGGCGTTAACTGGGACCTTCTTCGGATGGTTTTTAGAACTGTTGTGGGATTGGAATATGGTTGTGAGCTATTCTGAAGAAATGTGGATGGATAGCTTTTTTAATTATTTTCTTTTCTTTTCTAGTGGCAGCATGTGTTCTTGAGAGTTTTATTTGACCTGCTTGTGATCTGTTGATGTCCGTTGGTAAGAAGCTATGCTTTTGTGTTTTGGCGCAAGCTTATACAGACGAATGCGAGAAAAGGTCCTCAACGCAAAGTCAGTTGTTAAACAGGTATAAGAAGCCATTAGGAGTTCGAAGAGTTGTCAGAAAATTCGAATTAATGAAACAGATTTGATAATTTATCTCGTTTCGCTTACCGTAGAAATTACAAATATATACATCCAAGAAGAGTAATATTAATTTTCGAGGCTTTGCTAAATGGAGGAACGCAAGAAAAAGGCTTTAACGCAGAATCAGTTGTATGAGTATGTATTGAGAAAGTGCCGTGGTGGCGTTTTGGATCTGTGCGTCGACTCGCTATCCCGCTGACTGGGTTGCTGTAGAAGCTAGGTCCCAGCCCTTTATAGGCTGTAGCACCAACCTCATTATATATCCCACCTGCCGAAGCTGACCAGTATATAGTAGCACCAAGAAAATGCTATACAAAAATTCCTCCAAACACCTCTGGAGCTTGGCCACACTTTTAGATACATGCTCGCCTTTAAAGTAAAGAACCTGCTAAAGTTAAACAGTAACATTGTCGTCTGCTGGTCGCCATTGTGGCGTTTGCATTTTAGTGTCCGTGTATGTGGCGGTGTGACGGCAGTCTAAAGAAAATATAACACCAATTAGACAACCTCGCCAAGCTTCAGCCGCAAGCCGAGAAGTTCTCGCCAAGGCAGACCAACAATCTATCCTTCATCAACCGACTCGTTCAGTTAGTGGTTGAGTTTTATCCTCCACATCCATTCAACCAGGACCAATTATAACAGGCAGTACATTGTCGGCTGGTGAGTCTTGCAATATCTTCTCCATAAAAGTCATATGACCTTGTCTAAATTTATTGAATTCGCCACCGAAATTGATGGATAGGGTCTTACCACACAACCCGAGGAGTTTGTCAGGAATTTCAAAACTAGATATGGCGCTGTAATGTTTTTCTTTATGAACACTGTCCTATGTGGCCTGAAAATCGACGAATAACTGGTGGGTATCGTTTTGCATTTCCTGGGTCTTTTAAAGGATCTGCCAATCCTGTCGAATGTGGACTCTACAGGATGATACCCTTAGCGGTTAAACCCGGGAGAAACTAACATCCTGTTAGCGAGCTAAGCTGAAATCTTGGCATTATTTCGATTTGGAAAATTTGATAATTTGACCATGTGAAAGCATAGTCCGATTATTTCCGATGAATGGCGGACTCCGAACGGCCAAGTTTGAGAAACTAACATCCTGTTAGCGAGCTAAGCTGAAATTTTGGCATTATTTCGATTTGGAAAATTTGATAATTTGACCATGTGAAAGCATAGTCCGATTATTTCCGATGAATGGCGGACTCCGAACGGCCAAGTTTGAGAAGCTCCTTGAGCTTTGTCAGTGTCTCGAAAGAGTTGGGACCGTGAACATTATTTCTGGTTGCACTGGCCGCGCAACGAACAAGGTTAAGTTGTGTACTGTCATTGATGGCGCAGTTGATTAAAGGCTCCGGTACATAGAATACCTTACTTGCGTAGTGTCGGAGCATACGTACACGGTGAAGTATCTGACAGGTGATTTCACACAGGTGATTTCATTTGACAGTTTCAAGTTTCAATTGAAAATTCAAGTTGTTTTGCTTATTTATGCACAATTAAAATATATATTTTAATATAAATACTAAATTATAAACATTCATTTATATTTTTATCTATTTCGAACGTTGCTTCAACGAGAACCAACTCCCAGACTTTAACATAAAATTCGAATTCTCTTGAAATGTCGCAATGTGAGGATTGTCAACGCTGAAGGAGAGAGAAAAGTTAAAAGTTGAGTAACTATACCCGTCGGGTGAGCGTCAGCGTTGGTCTATGTATCACATCCCAAAAGAACAGATGTATTTTATGTATCTGTCAAAGTATTGATGACGCTCACGCATGTTAAGTATTCTATGTGCCGGAGCCTTAAGTGCCTGCCCCTGGTTAGCGGGGTCCCCAGTTCGAATCCAAGAGAAAGTAAAGCTAATACGCTTTTATCTGGTTTTCAAATCTGGTCCAGTCGCCTCTTTGCCGTTGGGACCAAATTAACGGCGTTATCACTGGAGTGGTCAGTGGTAGTAGTCTGACTGTGGGTATCACAATGGAACAACATGGTCTTAATGTGCTGGAGAATTTCCTAGCTGCCCCGCCTACCTACCTATTTAATTTGTGTAGGTCTCGACCCACATACCCACAATGCCACGGCCACCCACCGAAGCAAGGTAAGTCGGATTCAAACCTGTCATTATTTTGACGGTAATCACAAATGTCTTGATGGATAATCACGAATCACCGAACATTGTTTCACATTTACGTGCACTTGTGTGCATATCCAGAGCATGCAATTTGTATTCACTTATTGAGCTTGTAAGAAGCTCTGTCAAAACTAGACTTGTTAGCTGTCAGACAGTGATACCCAACATCTGCTCTGCGAATGCCGAGCCCTAGCAAAGAAAAGAAAGGAGTTCATGGGAAAGCACTTCTTCGCAGAGGTGGAGGACTTGAGCAGTGTAGAAATGATTAACATTCTAAGGTGTATAAATCAATCCGAATAGTTTTAGGAGAAAAAGTACGCCTCTCTCTAGTATAGCATTCTCTTTTAAGGGCGCAATGAACCTAAAATGTTGGGCTAAGTGAGTTAGCCGCAAGGGCAATCATGCCTACCACCAGCGCGGAATGCAGGACCACACAAGGAAGTCGAAAGTTTAACGCGGTGAGACATTGAACCCAAGTCGTTAATCTAAGTGGACAGTAGCTCTAAGCCACAAGAGTAGCCAGTACCCCCCGATAAAATGCTAAACTTAAAGAATCCCCCATGTGGGTTTAAAAACAAAGGAACTTCACGATGATCACATACAGAATAGTAAATCAGTGAACTGTATTCCACGCTCTGAAGGGTCTGTAGTGAATAAAGGCTAAACCATTATTTCCTTCACAAATCAATGCAACGGCTCTTATCCCAAAAACCGTCTATAAAACCTCATTTCGAATCATTTCACTCGCTCAAGCAGCAAACAACAATCGGTTTTGGTTATAAATAAAACCATAAATAAATTTTTGAAGCTATTCAAATGAATTCCATGTCCATTGACTAATTCAAGCACTAATACAAACCGTAGAAATATTAAAATGACCCCTGTTTTGGTGCCACTGTCCACAGTCGAACCCCAGCCGTGGTTTCCCCCCCGGCTCACGATCATCATCATTGCTGCCTGCCACACATATGATGAAGATAATGGCTGGTTGCGACTACGTAGTATTTTTTTTTTTTTGCACCCCCGCTTCTCTAAATTAGTATTTCCGGCGAAATGAAGACAACCAATTTTCCATTTATAAAGAAATTATGAATTATTTCCAACAAACCGAAACCGAAAATGTATCTAAAAATAGGTCAACTGCATAATTTGCAATTTACTTAGCAAAATCGAATGATAACTCACCTTCGGCATGTTTATATTCACAAATGTGCTCTGATCTGGACTGGACACAACAAGGAGCAAAATACGTGTTCACAAAACACACCCCTTGCGTTTATTTTGTTGTGTTCGTCGATCACACTAATCACTTGGCTATTTATAAACAGTTCTTGAAAATTTATTTGGTGTCACTTGAAGTTTTTTTTGTTTTTTTTTTTTTTTGATTCGAAGAAAACTTATTTACCAACTGTTTCGATGACACTTTCCCCGATTTCGGCAAAAAATTTATTAAAACACGATACAAATAAATGTACAGCCGACCAGACTACACGGTTTAAGGCGAGGTACGTGCACTTGTACGCCTCTTCTTCCGTCACTATGAACGCGTGTCTTCACGAGGTGTCTCTCTCAAAAAACTAAACATCAAAATAAAGCAAAACAAAAAAAAAAAAAAAATGTAAAAGAATTGAAGAGAACGTTCACTTGGCTAGAATTTATGCCACCGTTTCACGGCATGTTGTATCTTAAACGTTGTCTGCAGGAATTCAGTGTGCAGGCCTCGGGCCTGCCCCCTCCTCTCACTAGTTTAAAGCTATTTTCAAATTCTTTTTACACCTAAAGTAAATTAAAGAAATGAAGAACAACAACAATGTAGAAGAGCAGACGCAGTCAAAATGAAACGAACTGATGGCGATGAAGTGGAGGAGCGTCGGAACGGACTGACCGACACCGACGACGCTTTTGTATAGAGATCGTGTATGCGTATCGATCGCGAATTACTACCGCTCGGGAATACTAATTGCGCGCGCGTCTTGGCGTTTTTCAATCACACATATGATCAGTGAGCAATGATCGACAGCACGAATGAAGACTGAAAACGACTATAGTTACATTCAAAACAGAAGTACATATCTTTCACTTGTTTCAGTTTCAACTAAAGTATCTGCCATTATTGGGGGTGGAAGAGGAATAACACAACACAAACATTTTTCGAAAACGTAGATACGGGCCCTTCACAACGACTACGACGACGACAACGACTACGACAACGATGGCGATTACTTTCGATCAACGTCCTCCTAAAGACTCTCATTCCACAACGATCCTCTTCCCTTTGACGCGATTGCGTATGAGAGTCTCTGCCATCTCAGAGCGTCTACAGACCAGACAGTATATCCCAGCCAGTCAGCGAGCGAGCGAGCAAACTTTAGAGAATGAGTTTCGAACAAAATCGAGAAAATAAACCGCGATGGCTGGCTGTCGTTTGGTTGGGTCGACTCGCAATGCACAGTATTCGATTTGAATATCTTTTTTAATTAATTTATTTTTATTTCCAGCACAAGTGTAATCATCCACCAAGAGAGGGCGGTGAACAAGAGCGAGAGTGAGATACAGGCCGCTGAGAGAAGTCTGCTCGGCTGCCTAGTGCCTGTGGTCTACTAATGTGTAGTAGACACACTCGTTACATGTGTAGGATGATTGGTCTTTTACGAGTGAACAGCACGGGATGCATACCTCGTGTCTTGGTGGCATTTTGCACGAACTTCAGTCGAATGACGACGGATTTTTTATTTTTTTTTTGTTTTCGGAGGGAAGATACACTTGTCAACTAGCTAGTAGTTGGGGATAGTCTTGTGTTTCTTTTTTTTCTTTCTCTCACTGACTTAATGAACTGACCTACATCAGTTTTGTGTGTGTGTTACTGGGTTTCGCAACGAAATTAGGTATTCTTGGAACGTAGATTGGGATCATAATTGCACGTGGATCAAAGCGATGGCAATTAAAGTCAAGTTTATCGAATTCAGTCAAGTTTATCCGTGTAATTTTGTCTTTTGGTGTGTTCACACTTTCACACATCACATCTCATAATCAGATGCATGAGCGTATTTTCTTTGAAACAGTGAACAGATGTCGCAAAGAAACGACCCGGGTAGCGTCTTCAATTATACATCTCAGTCAATTAATGTTGATTAGAAATCTGGCTCAGTAGCTGCATTAGCCACTTAAATCCTAGTTAACTCTGTAAACTGTCTGCAGTTTCGTGCAATTTCATGCAACTGTAGTTTTCACAATTCCGAGAAACAGACAATGATTACATCTAGTTCTTTGTTCACTTATCATAGTCAACTGCTCCAAGAGATAGGCGGCTTAATTGGGGTTCAAGTATTCTGAGAACAGTCGCTAGATACTAAGGCTTCAGATTTTTGTCATTCACGCGAACTTGTGCCATAGGAGACCTTGTGTACCCTTCATGTTGCACATGTCAAGTGAACACGGGATAGATACACAACTACCGTCCGTGGAGTAGTGGCCAACTAATAAAATTCCCCCTTATGGCGAGTACGACTAAATGAGGTGTCGTGTAACATAAACTCCAGAAAACGACGGTGGACCTGAAGCACGGTCTTAGAACATTAAGTCCCCGGTTGACAGGTATATTGAGCCTGTAAATCAGATACACTTCGGAACACTGGACAAGTACAGTATGTATCGGTTATACGAAATTCGTATATAAGAAAGAATCGCTTATGAGAAATGCTACCCAATACACTGTGACACATTTTCATAACAACATCATGATGCTAAAAATAACGTGTATAAGAAAGCTGATAAAAGAAACTTTTTCAATACACCAAAGGCTATAGATGTATAAAAAAAAACTTTATTCAGAAATGCTTGAACATTTTTAATTCATGAACAAGGATATTGTGAAAAAACACGTGCAAATGTCAGCAAGAACTCGTATGGACGAGGAATACGACGAAGACTTTTACAGAGCTATAACAGATAGGGAAGACAGAGCCTTATGGACAAATCGCCGTATCTGAAATTTGCCTGAAACACAATAGCTTCACGTACTAGTTCTTTAAGAAAAACTTCTAAGTAAGTCGGTTTTTATACCTTCTTTATAAATAAGTTCTCTTTTTTGTTTGTGTTTTCTTTAAATAAAGAATATAGACACTTCGTGTTCAATCATAATCAATATCTAAAATGTAATATATATAGGAATAATTTAGAGGGAAGTTTATGTTCGATCCTACATTTAGCTTAACCAGCGCTTGAATCAATTCTTTAGTATTTATATAAGAACGTTTTTTTTCTTATATCAATTCTACGGATATAAGCACATCTTTATCTTATATCTGTTTTTTTGGGTATAAGAAAAAAACGTATATAAGAAAGAAATGATTGGCATTTTTGAACTTTCTTATATCCGATACATACTGTAGTCACAAAAGTCTACACACGATTTCAAATTATAATTTTTTTTGTTCCTTAAGAGTTATTTTTCCTTATTTAAGATAAGCAAATGTAACTATTTTATGTTGTAATTAATTAAGCTTAATATATAAATAAGCTTAAGTGTCGGTCTAAGGATGAACTCAGAATTAATACAATTTTCGTTTTCACAGTGGAGCTTTAACTATACATTACACAAAGTAGTGGTTTAACTTAACGCACAGATTTCCATGGCTTATGTGCCAATCCAAAGATTACATAATGACCATTGGTGTATTAAAGTGATGTTAACCGCAAGGTATATTACAGAAAACCCATATAAGCAACCAAATATTTTGTCGCTTTCACTGTGAAAACGGGCATTAATGATACATAGTGTATTATACATGCAAACATAGAAAAGGTAACTTTCTTGTTACAATCTGTTTTTTCATATAAAATGCATTTTTTCTTATTTTTCTTTTTATATGAAAGTTTTTTTCTTATATTAGTTCTTCGGCACATTTAAGCTCATTTTTTTCTGAAATGCGTTTATCGGGTCTAAGGAAAAATGAATAAAAGAAAGAAATGTTGGGCACATTTGGACTTTCTTATATCCGATATGTACCGTATTCATACCAAAATATGGGAATGCGAGGGATCTCAAACCCATTGTAAGGTAGAATGGATACGGTTGAAACACAGGACAGTTGAAATGACTCAAATACCCCAGTATCCGTTCACGCAATGTGTATGGGTGCTGAGAGAGAATTAAGCGGAAACTAGTCTATTAACAATATTTGGTCTTACGTTCATCATAACGCTGATTGTTTGTGTATAAGGAGATCTTAATTTGTTTGAGAAGCAAGAGTAAGTTTTTGTGTTCTTTTATTTTTCTTTATTATGTGAGATGATATTGAAAGTGAAATTGTTGAGTGTTATTTTTTATGTGCAGAAAAGAAATAAAACCAAAAAGTTTTCCAATATGGACCTGACAACTTTTTTTTTAAATAAAACGCAAACCATTTGCGATATTTCAAAAACTTCGACTTGAAGTACAATCAACACATTTATGAATGGGACTCGACTTTTTTCAACGACTCGGCACACATTTCGACCGAAACAGCCGCTACTTCGCATTCAATATTGGCTCTAAGTTCTTCCAACGCCAGTGGCTTGTTGGCATAAACCAATGACTTTAAGTAGCCCCACAGAAAATAGTCAGGCGGCGTTAAATCGCACGAAAGAGCCAATCGACTGGCCCATTTTTTGAGATAACACGCTTACTCTTCAATAAATCAATTGTAACGCGTGCTGTGTAGCTTGTGGCACCATCCTGTTGAAACGACATGTCCAAGTCCATTTCTTCCAATTCGGGCCAAAAATAATCGGTAATCATGGCGCGACACCGTTGACCATTCACAGTATATTGACAATCCTTATCACTGGCAAACAAATTTGGCCCAATAACGCCGCCACCATGCGAACCGGTGTTATAAGAAGCACATTTTACCCGAGCAATAACGCATATTTTGCTTATTGACGAACCCATCGAGCCACAAATGAGCTTCGTCGAAAATTGGAGTTAACGCTCTAAAAATTGTGGTCACCGACTCCGAATTTCGGTAGAAAATTTTTATAATTTTGTTGCACGTTGCTCGTTCGTTTACTTTACCATGAATAATTTAATGAATAAATTGACAGTGACAGTTTATTGATTAGTGAAAGAGTGTGTTCACAAATTAAATTCAAATTTATCAAGCCCTTATTGGAAAACCCTTTATAATAAAGAGAAATGCAGAAACGTCTCCGTGTTGTTTATATGTGTTTACATATATTTGTGTGTTTATAGATGCCGAGTACGTGTAAGCCTACCAAGCAGCTTATGAGGAAGTTGGTAGTTCGGAATGCGACAGAGAACCAAGGAATGAATCACAGCTCTTTGTTAAGATTCACTTCAAAGGGAGATTCGTCCGAAAGAAAACACCAGTGCACCATGGGATACAAAGTATACAATAAAGTATCTTCTTTCAAAATATTTCTTTCCAAATACCAACTTTCTTAGAGATGTGCCCATTGGATCACGTGAAGCTGCGAATCCTTCTTTTTGGATGAACGGTTATTCGTTCCTAGGTTTGGATGATTTCAAAAACATTTAAATGGTTTCACGTGACGTAAAATTTTACTTATCCTACCCAACCAACCATATCAATTCGCTCGAATTAAGCAATGAGAACGGCATTGTTCTCACAAACTTCAGTCTCCTCATCGTTTCGCTTATGGCCTACTCAAAAAAGCAGTAAACACGACTTGTAATGACTGGATGAGAATTCGTCCAGGCAAAACAATGACTGTCTTCGATATTTATGGGATTGTGGCATCGGCTATGCCAATTCGCTAACATCTACAAATATACTAGCCCAGGACAGAATGTGTTTCAATTGACCCCATTCATTGTTTCAACTGCATTGGTATTGGGACGGTTGAAACAAATTGACTTTTTGCATATTTGCAATTGCTTAAAAAAAACTACGCATATAGAATAGAGAAAGAATATCGATCTTGTATTTCACCTAAATCCGACATGGCTAATCTTACCGTCTTACTAAAACCATAGAAGTAAACTTGTTTCAACCGTACCCAGTCCGGCTTACTTCCTTTATCTTGCATTTTTTTTTTCTTAAAACTCTAGATAGATTGGTGGATCTAACCGTTCGGCTGAAATGTTCGTATCATTTTAAAGAAAAACAAATTCGATTTTATAATTCAGTATAGTTGCGACCGACGACGATACAATTCTTCCAATTTCTCGATACCTTTTGTGTACATAGTACAATTTGTCTTTTGCTTCGAAATAAGCCTCAGTCCCGACCATTACCTCTTCATTGGCGCTAATTAGTAGATGTGTCGTCAAAGTGACTTTTTGTACTTGACGATTGAATAGTCGCCCATGTGTCGTAAACGGTTTAAACACGCAGTCACTCTAACTCCCTATCCTGCGTAGGCTCCAGCCAGGCGATTAAGTCTGTTAATGCAGTCACGTTTAGGTTACATTAGTTTAGGGGATGGTGGATGAGCCCCAAAACTAAACCGTGTAGACCGAGTTGCACCCTACTGTAGGTGTTCTTAAGCAAAACACTTGGCGTGGTTTCACAAAAAAGGCCAAAGCTGTGTTCCCTTACTTTAAACGCGGAAGACACTATCTTCTTGAAGTCAGTCCAACTTTTGGTATTTTTTGGTATTTTTTGGTATTTGGTATTTGCGGCGATTGAAGAACAGGGAAAAACGAGCTTGTCAATGAGGATAAGACGAGGTATATGCTGTCAAGAAAGATTCACTAAAACTGGGCCAAAACGTCAATCGACATATACAATTTTGATGTACTAAAGGAGTTTGTCTACCTACCTGTCTACATGAACTCCACTCAAAGCTCCTAACTCGAAGGACCAAGATCATGTTCCACTAAACTCTTGTTTTGTCAGCCCTGCTATAAGAACAATATCTGGACGATAAGCAAAACGTCATAGCTGATTCTTGGTGGCTTCGAAGGAAAAATTCTTCGTCGGCTATATGGTCCCGTCTGCGAGGACGGAAAAGCCACGACTGCGAACTCTACGCGCTACCACGATGCGGATGAAGTCCTGGCTCGGCCACATCAATCGCTTGTAAACCAATGCTCCAGTTAAGAGGGTCGAAGTCGAATCAAGAATGGCTGACATACACGAATTGCCAGTACATTTAATATCCGAATGCGGATTGTATGCGGTTGTAAAAAGATAACAAAATACCAATTTTCGAACACATTTCCGATACTATAGCAATACAAAATAAGGCCCCTGTTCACTGTTGAGTCATCGGTTTAGTTTTCCACCATCGTAGACAAGATTAAATATCTGACACTAAATGTTTTTGCCGTACACATCACGAATATCCTTATCGTCCAGAATAAAGGGTTTGTGGAGCATGATTCTGGTCCACCGAGTGAAGAGATGCCGTCCATGTTCATCTGTTGCTCGTCGCACTCAAATACTTTAAATGCAGTCTGTAAAATACTAATATTTCCCGATGCCAATTTTTGCGTGGGGCAAAACAAAGGAATCAATTTTCTTGGGGTCCAATTCACCCTTGGAATAATTCCTTGCGATGTTCACTCAAATATCAAACACACACACTGCTTGATACGGTATTGGATTAGCATAGATCGCAGAAAGGGTCTGAAAGTCTCAACTTTTGTGTGCAGGAAAATGTATACAGAACACGTACGATACGATATGATGATGATGTAAGCCGATCCCAAGGGGGTATTGAGATTTGACCTGCTGCATTGACCACTAGCCAGTTGTAGGCAGCGGTTGCTGTTTGTGTTATACGTGTACAATAAAATTAATACTTCTTTATTGATTTGGGAAGAATCACGCCCAATGTAAGGCAGTGACTATAATTGTCGGAAATGAATTTGCAGCAACATTTTTCAAATTCCCTTTTGTGATCCCAAGCCTCTTTTACAAATGAGATTTCTCAGTCTCTGCTTTTTCTGTTTCTCACCCTCTCTTACACATGCGTCATCTACTTCTCACACATGTACAGTATGCTTCCAATACCCAATATTGAGAACATAAGAATAAGCAATTCAAGGAAAATACGAAAACAGATAAAGAGGATATGGAAAATTCCTAGCTTGTCTCAACTTCCTTGCCAAGAAGATGGCCGATGAATTTAGCGTGTATGAAAGCGGCCGTTGCTAGAGGACTCAGGGGAGTACTAAATATATATATACAGTGCCTCATAGTGAAAATTGTCCATCTCAGTCAAAATGTATTTTCTTGTACAAATGCTTGTCTCTCTCAAACGCTGGTTCTTCCGTTTGATCTAAAGTGATCGAATTTACTTTCATCCGCAAACAAAACATGTTTCCAAAACGAAAAATCGATCATTATGTAGTTGTGGGCGAATTGCAATCGAACATATCTGTTCTTCTGACTAATAAAATGTGATGGTCTAGGCGCTAGAGTGTATGTTCAGTATCTGATCTTGTACCACGTTTCCACCGAACGAAATCGCAAAATATAATCACTTTTCTCCGAACCCACCACGTTCCGCCATACATTTTCAGAGCCCGCAAACCTCACGGTTTCTGATAAACCTCGTTGCAGCCCCCTTGAATTCATCCGTCCAGAAGAAATTGTCAAACCGAACAAACCTACAGAGTGAACTTAAGTGTATTTTGGTGACCATTTTCTCTTTCTATCTGATGGTTTTCTCATAGAATTATTTTCTTCCAACAAACAGCTGTTCTGGCAGCCATTTAAAAATTGAGAGCGAGTGAGATTTGTTTTGGCGGGCACTTATGCATTAAGAGCGATTGACTTGTGAATTGAGAGCGAAACCTCGATAGGAACGGCCTATTGAGATTTCTGTAAAAGTTCATCCGAACCTCGCGGTTTCGGTTCGGTGGAAAAGTAGCATTAGCTAACTATATTTAATTGAAGGGCATGTGGATAATGCCAAGTTTCCACCGAACCGAAATCGAGTGAATTCGGTGAATTATTACTGAAACCTCAATAGGTCGTTTCTACAGCTTTGAAATGTTTTCAAATGACATGAGCTCTCAATTTGTAAAAAGTTGCTAAAGTAACTATCTGTTGACAGGAAAAAAAAGTGTGAGAACACTAGAAAATAAAAAGGGATAGAATGACAAAATGAACACCAAAATGATAAAAATAAATCGAAGTTCGGTTAGACAACCTCTCACGGATGGATGAACTCAAGGAGTCTGGCACTCGGATTCCGCGAAAATGTTGCAAATGCACCAATTTTAATGTAAAATGATTTTTTTCTTCGTAGTAAATCATTTCGTTTTAATTGTAATTGAATTGCTTTACCTTGCTGTTTAATAGTGCTTGTTTTTAAAAAATAACTATTTTAATGTGTAATTGCCATTTTTATGCTTTATTTTGCCGCATTCTGTGCAAGATTTGCACAGCATTTGAACAAAAAATAACTCTTCACTGATGTGGACCATTTTTACTGTTAGCCATGGTATCCCCAGGGCGTGATGAGTAAATAAAAATTTCGCCAACTACCAAACCATGCTGGACCTATCGGTTCTCGTCCGATCACCGAAATCAAGCAGCATCGGGCGCGGTTAGTACTTGGATGGGGGACCGCTTGGGAACACCGCGTGTTGTTGGCAACTTTTTTTGGCTTTTTCAGTCCAAGTCGTACATTGCTGCCTGCCGACGCATACACCTGGACGACACACTTGCCATCAGACACTTTTCTCTAAGAATTTTTTTCTCAAACTTAGGGCAACTATTACCTTCGTCAGTGATGGGAATCTTGATATCTGAAGATCTCCTAACTCGCTAAAGAAGAAAAATTCACTCTGAACTGATCTTATACCGAATACCTACTGCGCCTCGTCATCTTCCCCAGAAGCAGTACAAATGTACTCAACACTTTGCTGAGTAATGGATATTACCCGGCGCACTGGAAAACAGCTGTGGTCCAACCGATTCCTAAACAGAACAATGACACATCTATTCCGACAAATATCAGTGTATTTGATCAGTCTTCTTCTTTGCATAGACAAGGTCTTTGAAAAGGATATTCATTCGTTGTGGTACCTACCTTTCTTCATTTGAGTGCATCACTTCATTCTTCTTGTTGCAACAGAGTGCCAGAGAACGGCTGTCTGAATTGCTGGGTAATAAATACAGAAAGGCTGGGGCAATGGGAATATTGAATGACATGCACTTCAATTACACGTTCGCCAAAGCTGCATTGCAATCAATTGAAGACCAACAACAAATGAGTTCGTCATCAAGCGACCGTCTGCTTCACATCGTAATAAGGATTTCCACTAGCCAATGTTGCTTTAAAATTGATCAACTTCAAATTGTGATCAGACACATATATGCGTTCACGTCAGATTATTCGTGAGCAGCTGGAATGTCGTACGGTCCCTCATGAATCTCTCATTCAATAGATTGCTTAAATTGAATCAAGCCAAAAATCTAATAAGTGCCATCCAACTAATTGAGTCATTGACCTTCACTACGCATTCTGAACACTCTTTATTTGTCCAAATTAATTCCGCAGATTTCTATTGCCAGTCGTAAATTAAAAGCGTCACACATAAATCACACACCAAGTTTGACCTTTAACGATAATTACTCGCGACATTTGTTTTGCTCTTCTTTCTATTAGCGTTTTCTGTTGTTTTCGTATCTGCTACATTCACTCACATCGATGTGAGACGTTTCTTTGATGCGATCGTTCTCTCAAAAGAAATGGTTTGGTTTTTTTTCTTTTTCATCACACTTGCGTGCGACTCAAGAGAGAAAAACTTTCCTCTCTCAATCACTCAAGGCAGCGCACTTGATCTTTTAAGATTATTTCTCAACTCAATGCGCTGACGCTAAAGATCATACAATCTCATTTGTAGTCCACATACGTACACAAGCACATGGGATAAACGAATCGAATTCCTCGGTGACGGTGAAAGATTCACAACGGATTGGCGGGGGGAGGTTGAGGAATTGGAGTTATTTCAATAAAACACTTTGCTATGCAATTTTCTGCAAATATGCCAAAAAAATGAGTATTTGACAAATTTTGTCTTTTTTATTTTGATTTTTTCTTCTCTTGTGGTTTTTTCTTCTTCTTTCGTTTGAAGTGTTCAAACTTCATGTAATAATATCACAACATACAAAAAATTCTAAGAAAGCAATAGAAGTAGGAGCGCGATCCGTGCAGTTTTATTATGCACTGTGTAAGGCAATGATCTCTTCTTTCAATTTCGACGGACTAAAAACGCCAACTTCGGTGATGATTCCTGTTATAAGAGCGCTTGGTGTCACATCAAAGGCTGGATTCCAGCAGTTAATACCTGGAAGAAGGGTGAATGAAGATAGTTGCATTAAATTAGACACAATTTTCAATTACTAAGACGTCTATTTTAGACTAGGTCAAGATAGCAATATCAAGACTGAAGTCTTACAATGCTGCTGGTGCGGACTGTCCGCTGAAATCTATAAGGCAGCTGGAGATGATCTGGTTGGGCGCATGCAGCAGCTCATCTGTAAGATATGGTCGGAGGAAAGCATGCCCGACGAGTGGAATCTCAATATCGTTTGCCCGATCCACAAGAAAGGAGACCCCTTTGACTGCGCCAACTATTGAGGGATAAGTCTCCTGAACATCGCATACAAGATCTTCTCCGCCGTTTTTTTGTTAAAAAAGGTCTTAGACAAGGCGACGCGCTGTCATGTGATTTCTTTAACATCATCCTGGAGAAGTTCGTGCAAGACTCACACGCCAACACTAGAGGCACGATCTTCCAGAAGTCCGTACAGTTCTTAGCGTCCGCGGATGACATTGACGTGATTTGCAGACCACAGCAAACGGTTAAGGATGCGTTTGCTGGCATTGAGGCGGAAGCGGCGGTGAATGAGGGCAAAACGAAGTATATGCTGTCATAAAGAAAGGACACACAACATCGACGTCTTTTAGAGAGCGTCCAAATGGGCAGCTATAACATCGAAGTATTCAAGGACTTCGTCCACATCGGCTCCGCAGTAAATAGTACAAACAACATCAGTACCGAGATCAAATGCAGAGCAACTCTTGCCAACCGCTGTTTCTATGAGCTCAAGAGGCAATTGAATAATAGAGCCATCTCTCGAAGGACCAAGCTGATTTTTTACAAGACCTTGGTCATCCCAATCCTCCTGTACGCCGCGGACAATCTCAAAAGCGGATGAGGAAGTTTTTGGTCTCTTCGAGAGAAAAGTTCTGCGTGCGATTTTTGGTCCTGTTTGCGCCGACGATTTTTGGAGGAGAAGATTCAACCACGAACAGGCGTGGATCCAACGCCTAAGAGGCGTCTTCGGCTCCAACGCCTAAGATGGCTAGGCCATGTCAGCTCCGGGCCGAAGAGTCTTCGACTCCGAACCCGTGGGACAACGTAGCAGAGGACGTCCGAGTTTGGGCCAACACGAGGTGGCGTACCCAGGTGGAGAAGGACATCAACCAACTTGGCGTGCGACACTGGAGACAGCCGGCCAGAGACCGTGCTAGTTGGAGAGGCTTGTTGGTTTAGGCCCAGATCCATCCCGGACTTTAGCGCCAAATAAAGAGGAAGAAGAGACATCTATAAGGGAATTCGAATTAGAATGGTTGAGGGCGGTGGGAAAAAAATCGTCTGATCACTGCGGCGTCTCGTGGGCCTATTGTGATTTCTTCTACTTAGAGTTCACGCAGGAAACCTGAGTTCATAATGAAACTAAGAATGTTTTTGAGTGAACTAGCTGCAATTTTGCAGTATGTGTTCTGCAGTTTCTTCGTCATCGTTACTCCTGTTGAGTGTGAGGAGTTGTTGCGTTCTATTAAGAGAAGTATGTGGTAGGAATATTTTGGCTGCCGGTTACCTTCCGTGTGCGTCCAGTAATGATTGGCCATGTCCCTGAGCCAACCATTTATATAGCTCTTAGCGGTGATGAGGGATACGCCGCAGAATGGTCGAGGCATCACGAATGGTGATACGGATCCTTTTCTGCTCTTTCGTTACCTCTGTGACAGCTGTGACCAGGTATAAAAATAAGGAGGACTCTTTGTGCTGGCCAGCTGGTGTAACAGTTGTAGGCAATCCCATACTAGCTTTGACGTGACTTTGTAGCTTTTGAGGGCTAGAAGAGCAGCTTTGCTGCCAGAGAGAATATAGATGTGTTCGTTAGCGTTAGATCTGCCTACATTTTCTGTGACGCAGATTCGAATGTGAATACTTCTACTTGAAATAAGTAGTTGCTCTTTTTGGGATTGACATATAGTCCGATCTTTACGCAGCAGTTTGCGACAAGGTTGAGTACTCTTTGTAGAGGAACCGAGAATGTGTCTCTAAGAGTCTACTCGGAACGAAGCGCTCAAGGACATAAATCGAATGCTCGTGGTAATCTGTCTGTACCGTGTTATTGATTGAAACTGTGAACTATTTTAAGTTGTTTATCATGACGAAGTTCATCTCCGAAACTCAGTCACTACCAATCCGGCGAGATGCCAGCAACGATTCGTGTAAAACTCTAGGTTATGTTGACATAGAGCCCCATGCTGTATTCTTATCAAAAATCGCTCTAAATTGAACGAGCGTATGGAGTCATCGCCCAGAGGACATACTTAAACATCGGTACATGGCACGAAAAAGTAATATGCATCATATAACACGTGAACCGACATCCGTCCACGTCTACACGGATGAGTCGCAAATGGAAAAAAGAACAGGCACTGACATTTTCTCCGAATTGTTATACATGCACTGCTCTATCCGACTACTTGACTATGGCTGTGTCTTTCAAGCGGAGGTCCTGGCGGTCAAGGAAGCGACCAAATGATATTATTGTTAATACGACATGCTGATACTGCATTAAAGCAATTTCAATTATAGAAATCAAATGCAAGCTGGCCGCGAAGGACTCAAGATTATTGGTACGTAGCATTCGAATACTCTATGCTGGGTTCCAGGTCATAGGGACATAACCGACAATGAGGTTGCAGCTGAACTTCCTAGGAAAAGGGCCGAAACCGACCCAACCCAGGTTATGTCGCGGTTTGATCCACCTCTAGCTGATGTCAAAAGGAAAGTGGATAGCTCTACCCACATGTGAGACATCTCGAATGTTACGTCCCAAGTTCAAAAGCGCAAAGACCCACATACTTCTTCAATACAGCAAGAGGTTTCTGGGGATGGTTGACGGAGTGTTAACTGGCCATAATCACCTGAGATAACATGAACACAAAATGGGACTTACCCATGACATCATCTGCAGAGGCGGGGACGACTATCTTTGTCAATACCACATGAGTCTGCCTATTGAGTGAGAGAATTCTTATTCCATCATCTCTAAGAAATAGCAGGTATCCCACTAACGTCTACTTGCAGGTTCATCAGGATCTCTGGATGGCTAGACGGGACAGGCACAGCAACACTTGTAGTACGTGATTAGGACCGGAAGGGTTACATCCCCTTATGGGCATCACTAAGGGCCCTCTGGTGAGACGTGGCCCCACCACGTCTACCCACCGACCTAATATAACCTAACACCTGCACTTCAATCACCTTAACCCCATTGCCAAGCATAAACAGATATCCGAGCTCAATTCGTACATGTGAACCAGCCAGCGCACCGTGGAATATTTTCACTGGTTACTGTAAAAAAAATATTGATTGTCCCACAGAGCAACATGTTAAACACATGAACATATTAAAAATTCACCAAACGGAGCAGACGTTTCATCTATTTTATACTAGCGCGAACTCTCGGAGCTGCACAATGTTGTGACTGCAGTCAGCTAGGCAAAAATCTGTTAACTAAATTTGGTTGGCCACAAGGAGTCCATGCACACAATTGCTACGACTTCTTGAAATCCAGTTCCGTGGTTTGAGAATTGGAAGTCTTGTTGCTTTTGTCGCAAAAAGTTGACAGTTGCATCTTCGGACCGGCATGATCCACTAAAGGGGTCGCGGGAGTAAAGTACGCACGAGAGATCTCTAGGCAACTCGATCCTCTGCCATCGACTCTTAACTCATCAGGAGTTTTGCTTCAACAGGCGTAACCAGGCGTGTTTATGAATTTGGTCTAACCACCTCGTCCTTGGTCAGCCAAGTGGTCGTTTACCTGACGGCATCGCATTTTAGTCAAACATCGGATGTCGTGATGATGGGAACATTCGTGCCACGTGAACAAACCATCGAAACATAGCCTTTTGCATTCGAAGAAGCAACTGCTCCATGTTGAGTTCCTCGCGATCTCCCGAGATTCTCACCCTATCCCGGAGAGTATCAGCATCTTCTACTCGCAATCTTATTCTTTCGGTCATTACTCAAATTGCATGACCATTGGTGCGAGTTAGAACTAATACTGAGTTGGCTTTGACACCCAGTTCGGCCTTCCTTATTACAGATCTCCCAAGCTGATTCAAAACTGACCCAGCTTGACCGATCCTTCAAGAATGGTCACCATTTAATCACTTGTGAAAAGGAACCTTAGGTACTTAAAGTTCTCCACCTTCCTCAATGGGACTCCACTAACATGTAGAGTACTCTGAGTGTGTGTAGTCTGAAACTGACCAAAACCTCTGATTTGTCCCCGTTAACCTGCATCCCAGCATCTGCACATACGGCCACAAACCAACCGATTGCATGCAGAAAATCAACACGAACATTTATCAACGCATTATTCGTCGGAGCGATGAATCCTCTTTACGTAAACTTTAAAAATTGCATTTTTAACTCAATTAGAACATTCCATTACCTGGTGCAGCTATTCTATGCTCTCCAATATGCGTCATTTCTCTATCGGGGCGTTCTTCAATAATGATATGATCACCACTTGGAATTTGCAAGTCAATGGAAGTTAATGGTGCTGCCACATAAAAAGGCACATCGTGGTGTTTCGCTATTACAGCTATTTGGTATGTTCCGATCTTGTTCGCTGTGTCACCATTGGCAGCCACCTAAATAAAGACACACACACATTTATTTCTGGAGAGGAAATCTTAACAAATTCTTCTTACCCGATCTGCCCCCACAACAACAGCAGCGATATTTTTGGCTCGTATCAATGCCGCCACCATACTATCCAAGACCAGTGTTGCCGGAAGTTTATCGTGCACCAACTCGAATGCTGTCAAACGTGCGCCTTGATTGTACGGACGCGTTTCTGTGCAGTAAACATGTTCTACAAGAAAGAATAAAAAACAAACACAGTCACACAAAGAGAGGCATTCTATTTGGTCAAAGTTCTATCAGCGTTATGGCTGTTCTTCCCACCTAATTTCTTCATCTCGTGCAGTTTCCGCACAACACCAAGTGCTGTTCCATAGCCCGCTGTTGCTAACGAACCCGTATTACAATGCGTCAACACGCGAACAGATGTTTCCTTCGGATATCGTTGCAGAATAGCAGCGGCACCGTTTGCTCCGATCGCTTTATTGTCGGCAATATCTTTTTGTAACATAGCCTCTGTGGCAGCTAAGAATCTGTAAGAGAGTAAAAAGCCATCACCAACCGTTCTTTTCAAGTGATACAATAAACAGATGCAGATGGGGATACTTTACCTCGACTTCATCTCTTCCACTGTGCACTGCTCGTCCTTTGTTAATTCGTTTGCCAATGCGATTAATTCATCGGCAGCTATCTTCATGTTCACAGCTGTTGGCCGTGCAGACACCAGATAATTCAACTTGCCCTCAATTTCTTGACGCAGCGATTTTTTCGAATCGAAATTTTCTGGATGAATTTCAACGGCCAGCGAGAGGCAGCCGACTATAGCTATTGCTGGAGCTCCTCTCACCTTAAAGAATTAAAGAAAGTGATGTCTCAGAAATTATGTGAATATACTGTGTACTGCGTGGATTGACACCCATGTTTGCGAGCGACTAATTCGTCATCTAATTATAGCTGTACCATTGAATGTGGGAAGGTATACCATATAATTTTAGACAACAAATCACCGCGAATGACAGACACGTATTGAGGCGGTTCACCTCTGCTTGAAACGAGGCATTTTCTTTCGTTGGCACAGTGTGGTAATTGTTCTCTCATAGCCATTTATGCAGAAGTGACAGAATTAATTGATAGCCTTTAGGGTTGCACATCAGATAGCTATGTTGGCAAGTGAGCAAGATTTTCATACACCAAGCGGTCGTACCACATATGGCGCCATTCGGAAAGATTCTCGTGTGCTTTCTTGCAGATATGAGTATTTACCTGACTATTTAAAATACGAGTTCACTTGCGAGTGCCTTGAGGGAAAAGATAGATAAATGGAATGCAATTTTCTAGAGCCTATTAGGGTATGGGTGTCCTTTTTCTGTGATGCATTGAGAAATATCGCTTGCAATATATCAGGAGTAATGTATTCCAGTCGACGGCATAAGGAACTATTTAAAAGCCTGCAATGGTAATGTAATTGTTTTGAAGTATTAATGGAAAGGCGAGTTCGATGAATTTGACGATATACTCCGTGAGGTGGCGGTGAAAACTTTAAATTGTAAGCTTGTGTAAGCAGTAGCTAACAAGTGCGAGATTCACGTTATCGATAAAAGGTAATCGCGGACGCAGAAGTATATAGAAGAATAACAGAGGGTGAAAAGCAAAACAAGTGAACAGTTTCAACTAAGCTATTTCATACTATCACAGAAATATAATCTTTAACCCTTTCGCACCTTTTGGGACACATACATATGCCCCACTCAATGTTCGCAAAGTGTCAATTTTGTTTACCAGAAGTGTGCCAAAGGTATGGTCATTTGAACAGATCAACAGAAAACTATTGATGTAAATACACTGACTTTATTCCGCGTACAAAAAGTTAAATCAAACCATTAAACTGCCAAATCACTGCAACACGAGTGAACTAGTGATTCCTCTCATTTATAAGGCACTATAATTCGGTGTGGGGCTGGGCTGTAACCAACAACACTCGCCAGCCAGAGCGATCTGCATTTGCGTACACCAAGTTGGTTAAAGTTGTTCTGCATTTGTGTGCACCGCCTTAGACGCTTGTTGTGCCGTTCCAAAGGTTCGGAGTTCAAGACCTTTCGCTGCTGGAGATATGTTGCGAGTGTGCTTCTCATGGCCCACTCACCTTAGGCGTTGGTGCCTCAAGTTCGTTGTACAGCCCTTTGAGTTCGTTGTTGAATATTCTCCACCATGTGGTATCAATGCATACCGGACCAAAAGTCGCATGCAGATGAAACCAAGAGCTTCTTTATCCGCTCTTAAAATATGCATAAAGTTATCCTGATGTTTTAAGCGAGGATTCCATTGTCCAATACCCGCTTGAGCCCTATGAAACAGTGGTTTAAAAAAGTTTCTCCTCGTTTGCTCTCGGTACTGATATTGCTTGTATCGAAGCAAAGATCGCTTGTAGAAGAGACCAAGGACAAATTCCAAAACAATTTGTTCGACTTTGTTCCGCAATAGCCTGCTTTTGCGTCGCTCTTGTTTGTCAAACCAGTTGTAGCATCTAGTTTCTCGAGACCGCCATACGCAATTAGAAAGCAAAACCCTAAATTAACAGTCCGGCTACGGCAGAAAGTCAATCACGAATATCTAACTCAAAACAAATGGGCGTACTCACTACAGGACTCATAAAAATCCTGATAAACCTTCGGCTTATGAATGATCATGAATCGCAGACTCTTTTTAATTCATTGTACAATGTAGTCTAAAGCAGCCGTTGCGAATTGGCATCACGCTCTCTGTGGATAATGCTTGACTGTGGTATCAATGAATATATTCCTCAAGGGATTATAAATTAGCTTTCTAATCGTTTAATTCATTTTTTTTGAATGCGCTTTTGGCATAGGTTTCTAGATCTGTTCTGTCTGCTCAAACACTTCTGTCTGCTACATATTCTAACCCAGTGCACTCTTTTGCTGATGAGAGTAATCTCAGCAGCCAGCACAACCTTGAGACTCATAAAACTATGGTCCGAACTTACCATCGGTCACTCAACCACTCTTAATGAATTCAACCTCCTTTACAAAGAGCGATCGCCTACTACCCGAAGCTATTGTCGAGAAGAAACTCTCCACCAGCTTTTCGTCTGGCTCGGATTGGCTATCTGTCACCCAGATGCTAGGCGATCCCCTGGGAATATACAAAGACGGATCGAAGACGGACGAAGGGATGGATGTAGGTGTCTATTCCAAATACCTCAATATCTTCTTCTTCTTGAAGCTCTGAAGCTGAAACCATTCCAATGAAAGATTCATTGGCCTAGCTAAAAAACAATATAATATTCAACACCATCTGTTCATGTCAATGTCATTTTCAACTCAAAACCATCCCTTAATTACGGGATGTCTCTTAACGAGATTTCTGAGTATTTCAATATACATACACCTCATGTGGGTGCTGGGAAACTGTGACATATTGGGAAATTGCGAAGCTGAATTCGTTAGGTTTGGAAGAATCTCTTTGCCAACACTAGGGGAATATCTTCCTGCCGACCTTCTTAAAAAGCACAGAATTAGGATATCCAATCATAAGTGGCTCGAAGGCAAACAAAATAAATATGGCCAGTACTAAATCTTAAACGATCACTCAGTATGCTTGGACTGTATACACCTACACTCAGGACCCTCATTGCGGACGCTGTGCAATTTTCAAACCCGCCCGAGATACGGGTTTCCCAACAATGAAATTTGGTTCACGGATGAAGGGGGTATAAAACACAACTCACCTCCTCGTCAAGTGTAGCGCTCTGGCACGCCGTTAGCACTCAAATAAAAGGGCATACAATTTAAAATAATCTCAGTGAACTAGATTGAAGCAGTATTAGCCAGCTACACCGCTTTGTCACAAGCAGCAACTGGTTCCAAGTAGTATCACAATGGGGCTACTTCCGCCTTAGTGTGACTGCCTTCTGTAGTTAGCCTCTCTCTTTCCTAACCTAACCTTAGACACACGTCCTTGCCCTTCGGTCGTAGAATTGAGAATTGAAAATGATGAATGTTTAGCTGGTGGAATTCCGATTTTAAAGTGGTATTCAATGCTTCGAAAAATCAACTGATGACTTAGATGAAACATAAATAATAAGTCATTACCCACGACTGGTGTATGTGTGGAGTAAGTTCGGGTATAGTGGTATAGGAGGGTTATGTGGTATAGGCAGTTTTTTTCGAAAACTAAGCAGGCTACCGGAATGTTTGTTACACACAAAGCTGGCGATTTAATAATAACGAGCAACAGGTATTCTACCAACTTGAAAACAATTCACGTTTTTGCCATTTGTGTCGAACATATAATTGGTTGTACTCGAGTTTTTGTGCTCTAAAAATTTTGTTTGTGTGTTTTATTGTTTTGTTAAATACTCTTACGTAGGTAACTTCACAATAAAGCTAGTAGTTGCTCTGTAGGTAATTTTTTTCATTATTTTTTTAAGTAATTTCATATGTCTACACATCGTCGAATAATGTGACAGAGCTGTCATTGGCCAATGTGGTATTCCATACAGCATTACCCTCTTCAAATTTTCTTGAATTTATTGCTGCTTTCTTTTGTTTTGTGTCGTTAGAAAATATGCCAAACAAAGAAAAACACTAGAACAAAAAAATGCTTTCATTTCAAGTGTTCTGGTGGCCAGAAATTATAAAGCGGGTAATGTGGTATAGTGGGTGCAGAGAAATACAGCAACACCGCGGTTCTTGCACGTATGTGGTACTTGCACAACTCGATTCTTGCAACATACATTTTTTTACATTACGTACTCAGCACTTGCAACACCCAAAAAATGTGCGACAATTTTTATTTTGTTCCTGCAGATGACGTCTCTTTTAGTAGATCCAATTCGGGGAAATACCTTATGCATACATTTTTAAGCGGTCACTTCTTTTCTTGGAGTGCTCTTAACCCGTCTTCAATTCGTTCATGGTTTGATTGGGATAGTGAAGATATTATTTTTATTTCTGATACGTTTGCAGCTTGCTAATGATGCATCCTTAATTGAATCCATTTCAAATATGCTGCAGGAAATAAAGCCATTGCAGCAAATCGCTCATTCTGAAATCGAGCAATGGATAAGCGAACCTAATTCAGCGCCCACCACACTAAACGAAGAACAGTGTATCGATGATGACGTTACTGGCGATGAAGAAACTGACGACTTGGTAGTACTCAGTGCGAAGAAAATACTAACACCGGAGGTGGCTATATCAGCATTTAACATTTGTTTGGAATGGGCGAAGCAAAGCAATGCGTCCTTAGACGATGTCATGACGCTTCAGAGGTTTAGAAGTAAGGTGGGAAGGTGGTCTTTACAAAACAAACTAAAATTACAAAACTTTTATTAACCGTATAATGGCTTTTTAGACTTATAAATGCTTTATAATTTACATGAAAAGTAAGTATTCGGTACTTGCAACATCCTTCAAACTTGCACCGAGCCCGGTTTCCATTGCGAACAAGAATCGCGGTACTACTGTAACTTCATCACTAGTAATAACTTCCACCAGGGGAATAATTATTTCACGAAATGTGACCTTGGTTAGGGTACGAATATCCGAATAAAATCGCCAAACACAAAACCCTCTATAGTTCGAGTCTATCAAAGAAATTACTTCTTGGCCATATTTCTCAATCAAATTTAGCCATATTTCGATTTAGAACTAGAAATAAAACTAATGCCAAACTTAATTTCTTTTTCTAGACTCGAGCTATCCAAACTTTTGCTTGGCTTTACTTTTGATTGGTTTTGATGGACTATAAAGCATTTTGGGGATATTGTGCTTGGAGTTTTTGATTTGTGAATTTTGATACAGTCGAGTATATTTGATAACTCAAATTAAATTGATTGGCAATAAGGCCAAGACTGAAATTTACATTTAATTTGACTCCGATAACTCGAATGCCTTGATAACTCGAACAGATTATTTGGCGTCACCTTCGATAAGTCGAAATCTGAAGAGAAATTCCCAAATTCTGCGCATTCTACAAGTTCGATTTTTAAAGAATCGCTTTCGGGGCACTGCGTTTGTATGTTCCTTTGACATAGTATAAAAAGTCGTGGTTTTGGTGAATATTTTGAGCGGTGAAAAGAGGATGAAATTCCATTTATTTTCAGAACTGAACGAACAAAACGAAAGAAATGAGAGAGAAATTCAATCGCAGATAGAATTGAAGCTTGAAAAAATACCAGAAATATACAACGTGTTACGTATAACGATTTTCTGCAGGTTGATGGGGATATTATTGTTACTTAGGAGTTTCCCACGGATGACGATACTGTCGAGATATTTAGATGTGAATCCGAATCTTATCAGTTCGACAATACAGATGATAGCTGCTGTGATATAATAGAGAAAGACTTGGCGATAATTGATAATGATTTGATTCAACGCCTTCAAACGAGTTCGTTGCAAATTCATTAATCATTTTGCGCTTATACAAAAAGACTCATGAAACAATAAATGATTCTGTGTACATACAATGGCTTAAATTAGGTTAGGTTACTGTGTTTGGCACAACTGAAGCAGTTCTGGCCCACTTAGATCCTGATTGGATCCATTGTGATATCACTAATCGGCAGCTAACGTGCCGGTTCCTCTTTAGGTACTAACTAAATAAAACACCTGAAGATACCTACTGGCATGCTCGTGGAATATCCTGTATGATGTACTCCTTTGCTGGGTCACAGCCAATTAGTATTTTTTTTTATAAATTTTGCTATGTCCAGAATTTTAATGCCAGGCATTTCCTCAAGGCTATTGAATGAATAGCTGCCTAGCGTGATTTTCCTCGTCCTTGCAAGGGCTGGGCAGGTGTCGAGGTAGTGAAGTGTAGTTTCTTCTTCCTCTTCGTTCCTACAGGTCCTACAAAAGTCATTGTAGGGAATTCCCATTCTCCTTGCGTGTGTGCCGAATAGGCAATGACCAGTAATAATGCCAACTACATTGCTGATTTCCTTTCTATTAAGATTTAGGAGAGTGCTTGTTTTTTTTTTTTGATTAACTTAGCCTATATTATATACTTGAAGTCATACAAGTATCTAATTCCATCCACCTCCGATTGGCGGCGTTGATGGCATCTGTAAGTAACAAAGTGTTTATTCCTTGAAGAGAGGGATATGGGGTCGCAGATAAATAAATATTTATATCAATTTACTATTTTACTTCATAACTCGAAGTCTTGACAACTCGATTTTTGTTTGTGGTTGATTTATCGGAGTTTGACTGCATATAGATTTTAGTTTGGAAATTTTGTTACTGGGGATTTAAAGGGCATTTAAAGTATGAGGCTCGCTTGGCTTGCTAACTAGATTTTAACCCCTTTTTTCCGCAGTTTGCCCACGCGACTTCGGCGCTCCGTTAAGGGTATGTCAATAACTGTCACGCAAGCGCCTGAAGCTTAATTATGGACTTATAACCCACCCAAGTTTTATTGTCCATTGTTGACTTATGGCTTTGGACTTATGACCGTGCACTGCAATTTGTTTGGATTTTGTACTTGGGGATTATAAAATCGTGTTTTTTCAAAAGGTGCGGATTTTAGGTTTTAAGAATTTTGAAATTGGGTATTACGTAGGTCTCCCCTATTGAACTATGGACTTATAACCCACCATGGCCCACAGTGGATATGATTCTGTACCGGAAATTTCGTGGTTGGGAAGAATTTCCACAAATTAGCAATTATTCATTCACAGGAATTCGCACCTACAATAAATCCCCTAAGCCCAGCCAGGGGGATTGCAGGAGGGCAGAAATTTGTTCGGAATATGTCTACGCCATATACGCTTATTAGAAAAAACTCGCTTGAAGGAAACGCTAATAACAACACCGTGTCCCTTCCGATATGTACCAATGCAAAATATATTGTTTAAGAGAAGACTGTTTATAGGAAAAGCACGGATAAAAGAAACCGTTATAATGTCACCAACCTTCTATACTCCATATGAAGAAAACATTTCCTCCTCCTTTACAAAGAGCGATCGCCTACTACCCGAAGCTATTGTCGAGAAGAAACTCTCCACCAGCTTTTCGTCTGGCTCGGATTGGCTATCTGTCACCCAGATGCTAGGCGATCCCCTGGGAATATACAAAGACGGATCGAAGACGGACGAAGGGATGGATGTAGGTGTCTATTCCAAATACCTCAATATCTTCTTCTTCTTGAAGCTCTGAAGCTGAAACCATTCCAATGAAAGATTCATTGGCCTAGCTAAAAAACAATATAATATTCAACACCATCTGTTCATGTCAATGTCATTTTCAACTCAAAACCATCCCTTAATTACGGGATGTCTCTTAACGAGATTTCTGAGTATTTCAATATACATACACCTCATGTGGGTGCTGGGAAACTGTGACATATTGGGAAATTGCGAAGCTGAATTCGTTAGGTTTGGAAGAATCTCTTTGCCAACACTAGGGGAATATCTTCCTGCCGACCTTCTTAAAAAGCACAGAATTAGGATATCCAATCATAAGTGGCTCGAAGGCAAACAAAATAAATATGGCCAGTACTAAATCTTAAACGATCACTCAGTATGCTTGGACTGTATACACCTACACTCAGGACCCTCATTGCGGACGCTGTGCAATTTTCAAACCCGCCCGAGATACGGGTTTCCCAACAATGAAATTTGGTTCACGGATGAAGGGGGTATAAAACACAACTCACCTCCTCGTCAAGTGTAGCGCTCTGGCACGCCGTTAGCACTCAAATAAAAGGGCATACAATTTAAAATAATCTCAGTGAACTAGATTGAAGCAGTATTAGCCAGCTACACCGCTTTGTCACAAGCAGCAACTGGTTCCAAGTAGTATCACAATGGGGCTACTTCCGCCTTAGTGTGACTGCCTTCTGTAGTTAGCCTCTCTCTTTCCTAACCTAACCTTAGACACACGTCCTTGCCCTTCGGTCGTAGAATTGAGAATTGAAAATGATGAATGTTTAGCTGGTGGAATTCCGATTTTAAAGTGGTATTCAATGCTTCGAAAAATCAACTGATGACTTAGATGAAACATAAATAATAAGTCATTACCCACGACTGGTGTATGTGTGGAGTAAGTTCGGGTATAGTGGTATAGGAGGGTTATGTGGTATAGGCAGTTTTTTTCGAAAACTAAGCAGGCTACCGGAATGTTTGTTACACACAAAGCTGGCGATTTAATAATAACGAGCAACAGGTATTCTACCAAAACAATTCACGTTTTTGCCATTTGTGTCGAACATATAATTGGTTGTACTCGAGTTTTTGTGCTCTAAAAATTTTGTTTGTGTGTTTTATTGTTTTGTTAAATACTCTTACGTAGGTAACTTCACAATAAAGCTAGTAGTTGCTCTGTAGGTAATTTTTTTCATTATTTTTTTAAGTAATTTCATATGTCTACACATCGTCGAATAATGTGACAGAGCTGTCATTGGCCAATGTGGTATTCCATACAGCATTACCCTCTTCAAATTTTCTTGAATTTATTGCTGCTTTCTTTTGTTTTGTGTCGTTAGAAAATATGCCAAACAAAGAAAAACACTAGAACAAAAAAATGCTTTCATTTCAAGTGTTCTGGTGGCCAGAAATTATAAAGCGGGTAATGTGGTATAGTGGGTGCAGAGAAATACAGCAACACCGCGGTTCTTGCACGTATGTGGTACTTGCACAACTCGATTCTTGCAACATACATTTTTTTACATTACGTACTCAGCACTTGCAACACCCAAAAAATGTGCGACAATTTTTATTTTGTTCCTGCAGATGACGTCTCTTTTAGTAGATCCAATTCGGGGAAATACCTTATGCATACATTTTTAAGCGGTCACTTCTTTTCTTGGAGTGCTCTTAACCCGTCTTCAATTCGTTCATGGTTTGATTGGGATAGTGAAGATATTATTTTTATTTCTGATACGTTTGCAGCTTGCTAATGATGCATCCTTAATTGAATCCATTTCAAATATGCTGCAGGAAATAAAGCCATTGCAGCAAATCGCTCATTCTGAAATCGAGCAATGGATAAGCGAACCTAATTCAGCGCCCACCACACTAAACGAAGAACAGTGTATCGATGATGACGTTACTGGCGATGAAGAAACTGACGACTTGGTAGTACTCAGTGCGAAGAAAATACTAACACCGGAGGTGGCTATATCAGCATTTAACATTTGTTTGGAATGGGCGAAGCAAAGCAATGCGTCCTTAGACGATGTCATGACGCTTCAGAGGTTTAGAAGTAAGGTGGGAAGGTGGTCTTTACAAAACAAACTAAAATTACAAAACTTTTATTAACCGTATAATGGCTTTTTAGACTTATAAATGCTTTATAATTTACATGAAAAGTAAGTATTCGGTACTTGCAACATCCTTCAAACTTGCACCGAGCCCGGTTTCCATTGCGAACAAGAATCGCGGTACTACTGTAACTTCATCACTAGTAATAACTTCCACCAGGGGAATAATTATTTCACGAAATGTGACCTTGGTTAGGGTACGAATATCCGAATAAAATCGCCAAACACAAAACCCTCTATAGTTCGAGTCTATCAAAGAAATTACTTCTTGGCCATATTTCTCAATCAAATTTAGCCATATTTCGATTTAGAACTAGAAATAAAACTAATGCCAAACTTAATTTCTTTTTCTAGACTCGAGCTATCCAAACTTTTGCTTGGCTTTACTTTTGATTGGTTTTGATGGACTATAAAGCATTTTGGGGATATTGTGCTTGGAGTTTTTGATTTGTGAATTTTGATACAGTCGAGTATATTTGATAACTCAAATTAAATTGATTGGCAATAAGGCCAAGACTGAAATTTACATTTAATTTGACTCCGATAACTCGAATGCCTTGATAACTCGAACAGATTATTTGGCGTCACCTTCGATAAGTCGAAATCTGAAGAGAAATTCCCAAATTCTGCGCATTCTACAAGTTCGATTTTTAAAGAATCGCTTTCGGGGCACTGCGTTTGTATGTTCCTTTGACATAGTATAAAAAGTCGTGGTTTTGGTGAATATTTTGAGCGGTGAAAAGAGGATGAAATTCCATTTATTTTCAGAACTGAACGAACAAAACGAAAGAAATGAGAGAGAAATTCAATCGCAGATAGAATTGAAGCTTGAAAAAATACCAGAAATATACAACGTGTTACGTATAACGATTTTCTGCAGGTTGATGGGGATATTATTGTTACTTAGGAGTTTCCCACGGATGACGATACTGTCGAGATATTTAGATGTGAATCCGAATCTTATCAGTTCGACAATACAGATGATAGCTGCTGTGATATAATAGAGAAAGACTTGGCGATAATTGATAATGATTTGATTCAACGCCTTCAAACGAGTTCGTTGCAAATTCATTAATCATTTTGCGCTTATACAAAAAGACTCATGAAACAATAAATGATTCTGTGTACATACAATGGCTTAAATTAGGTTAGGTTACTGTGTTTGGCACAACTGAAGCAGTTCTGGCCCACTTAGATCCTGATTGGATCCATTGTGATATCACTAATCGGCAGCTAACGTGCCGGTTCCTCTTTAGGTACTAACTAAATAAAACACCTGAAGATACCTACTGGCATGCTCGTGGAATATCCTGTATGATGTACTCCTTTGCTGGGTCACAGCCAATTAGTATTTTTTTTTATAAATTTTGCTATGTCCAGAATTTTAATGCCAGGCATTTCCTCAAGGCTATTGAATGAATAGCTGCCTAGCGTGATTTTCCTCGTCCTTGCAAGGGCTGGGCAGGTGTCGAGGTAGTGAAGTGTAGTTTCTTCTTCCTCTTCGTTCCTACAGGTCCTACAAAAGTCATTGTAGGGAATTCCCATTCTCCTTGCGTGTGTGCCGAATAGGCAATGACCAGTAATAATGCCAACTACATTGCTGATTTCCTTTCTATTAAGATTTAGGAGAGTGCTTGTTTTTTTTTTTTGATTAACTTAGCCTATATTATATACTTGAAGTCATACAAGTATCTAATTCCATCCACCTCCGATTGGCGGCGTTGATGGCATCTGTAAGTAACAAAGTGTTTATTCCTTGAAGAGAGGGATATGGGGTCGCAGATAAATAAATATTTATATCAATTTACTATTTTACTTCATAACTCGAAGTCTTGACAACTCGATTTTTGTTTGTGGTTGATTTATCGGAGTTTGACTGCATATAGATTTTAGTTTGGAAATTTTGTTACTGGGGATTTAAAGGGCATTTAAAGTATGAGGCTCGCTTGGCTTGCTAACTAGATTTTAACCCCTTTTTTCCGCAGTTTGCCCACGCGACTTCGGCGCTCCGTTAAGGGTATGTCAATAACTGTCACGCAAGCGCCTGAAGCTTAATTATGGACTTATAACCCACCCAAGTTTTATTGTCCATTGTTGACTTATGGCTTTGGACTTATGACCGTGCACTGCAATTTGTTTGGATTTTGTACTTGGGGATTATAAAATCGTGTTTTTTCAAAAGGTGCGGATTTTAGGTTTTAAGAATTTTGAAATTGGGTATTACGTAGGTCTCCCCTATTGAACTATGGACTTATAACCCACCATGGCCCACAGTGGATATGATTCTGTACCGGAAATTTCGTGGTTGGGAAGAATTTCCACAAATTAGCAATTATTCATTCACAGGAATTCGCACCTACAATAAATCCCCTAAGCCCAGCCAGGGGGATTGCAGGAGGGCAGAAATTTGTTCGGAATATGTCTACGCCATATACGCTTATTAGAAAAAACTCGCTTGAAGGAAACGCTAATAACAACACCGTGTCCCTTCCGATATGTACCAATGCAAAATATATTGTTTAAGAGAAGACTGTTTATAGGAAAAGCACGGATAAAAGAAACCGTTATAATGTCACCAACCTTCTATACTCCATATGAAGAAAACATTTCCATGTTCTGTTAACTAGCCATTAAGAAAATAGGTGGTAGGGAAAAAACCAACGTTAGTTTGATATTTAAAGGGAAGTTCAGTTAATGTTTATATTGAAATTTATCTAACCATCAGCTCATCCTCAATTGTACGTAGATTTCTACGCATGTGGTATTTTAGTGTTTTTCGCAATTCTTATTTTTTTAAACATTTTTTAGAATTCTTCGGAAGAGGGAATGCGTAAAATAAGGATTGTAATAAGGTCCGAAAATTTCGGAAGTTTCCGATATGTGGTTTTTGAAAAAGAAAATAAGATAAAAACTAGCTCCTGCGTAGTTTTCTACGTAGGGATGAGATGAGGGTTAAATTGAAGTCGAGTTTGCACTTTTACTTGAAGATTAAGAACATGAAAGATAAAATTAGCGATATTAAAAGAAATAAATTGTGAAAATATAAAAGCTTCTTTTTGAGACAATAAAAAAGCGTTTAAGACAATAATAAATGTTAAGACTTAAATAAGACAACAACAAAAACACTTATAGCAATAACTTTTTAAATTCATGGGGTTTATTTTTCAGTCATACAGTTAGAGTATGGAACTCTTTACCTTCTGATATTAAATCGATATCGAATCACAAAGATTTTAAAAGTACAATCATCCCTTATTTTTTCCACACTCCTATGAAATCACCCCCACATACTATAGTTTTTAAGAAAAATCTGTACAAATTCTATATTAATATTTTTTATTTAAAAAAGATGTAAGATTAATTGTACAAACCTTTTATTTAAATAAACTTAAAGAGCTCAGTTAAAAACTTCATTGCCACTGTTTACTTTCCTGAAAGAAATATTTTCAATCAATCCCCGAATCTACCAACTTTCATAATTCACCTCTTTCGAGTCACTGAGAATGCTTGAAGACCCCTGCTGTCTAGAAAAAGCTTATCAAACTTCGACTATGTCGGCACTGTAGGTCCCACCTACGCACAACACGAGTGGTTAGTGTAAAAGCTAGTCCTAGCCCCCCCTCGGACTGTCAAGCCATTCATATTGTACAAATAAATTCCACTTGTCGGAAAAAATTTGCCAAGTAAATTGTAAAAAGGGGTGAGGAGGGAGTTAAAGACATTAAAAGTCGAATTAAAGTGATTGCTTAAGATCTTGTCAATGCTTTAAAAATATGTATTCCAAAATGTTTCAAATGAGATGCTTTCCTATTCACATGCAGTCGCCTGTGAGTTCACAATTAGAAGGTTAGGAAGTAATATCGAATCTAATATTCAATGGAAATTCCTTTTCACGTGAATCATTGGATACATTATATTCTTAGGTTAATACCATTAAATATCCACTTACTGACTAACTGAATCCAAAACAAACCATTCATTAACTTCCTGAACTGAGCTACATCCATCAAATGGTGCTTATAACGTCATTTGCTATCTATTCACATACATACGGATTTAATTTTGTTGATTTTATTATGACCTATCTCATGGTGATTACGGAATGACATGCAAAATCAACAACAAATGATAAAAGCTTACTATCTGAATGACAAATATTTATATACGTTTAATTATTACACAGTTATCAGTTCACAAGGTAAATCTTTTCGCGTTCTGATTAAATTTACCTGCATTTTATTTATCACCTTCCAGCCATCCTCTACCCCCTTCACCGAGATGAATTTCGACTGCACCGGCAACAGCAGCTGATCCAATATGTCCAATTTCCCATCTGCATACTTAATTGATTGCAAGCTCATTGTACTTTCAACTGGTTGGTGACTACCGGTATCACTCTTTCATGCAACACTTAACTGCAATAAAATAATACAGATTTCCAATTAAAAACGATTTCTTTGATAAATTACAAAACGGGAATACAACAACTGAAACCCCAAACGGAAGTGGGACACTCAAGAAAGAAAAAAAAAACTCGTGTTCTATCAACTACAAATAATCAGAAAAAAAAACAAAAAAAAACAAACTCTAAGAAAATCACTTGAATGTAGGAAGTGTTGCTTAGATGTGTCTAGCGTACAGACCGACTGTGAAAATGCTCTACCTTGACGCGCGAACTTAAATTGAGACAAAATCTGCGCTAGTGGTTGTAAACTATCGCAGAAATCACCGAATACGTCAGTGAGACAGACGGCATAGAGTTCTTTTTAACAAGTTCGTCGTCTGAGGGCGATTGATCAGTCTGGCGATGAAATACTAAAAGAGAAAAGCATTTCACAGAACGAAAAACAAAACCACAAGATTCACATTCTATCCCACAGAGTGATAGAATGAGAAAGAACGAGAGTATAGTTGACGTTTTTCAGAATGATATCAACATCATCACCATTAAACCACATGGCACTTCTGTGACCATCAAAAGAGAAGAGGAGTAGAAACCCAGAAGAACATTTCGAACATGTACAGCACACAGTGCATGTAGATCTTATCAAGCAAAAGGCTATTGTTAATCTTAAACTCTTTGAAAAAAATGAGAGATTCTGTATGGTTTGCAATTATGATGTTTGTTAAGACAGTTTCGGAAATTAATAATCTCTCGTTTGTCAATTTCGCACGTACACATGTATGTTGTGTATAGTTTATCATTTTAGAGGTCAACATTGCTCGTTAATTGTGTTTTGTTAATTCATTTGAACAGTAAATCATTACAAGATGTACAGTGACGACAAGACCAAATGACGGCAGAAACAAGTGCTTTGGTTATATAACAAATAAGAGACTAAAGACGGGCGATATTGGTTTAATAAAAAAAAAATTGGCTCAAATGCCAAAAAGAAAGAATCTTCAAATACACACGTAATTGGTGTCAATTTTTCATTCAATTTTTCTCGAAACGATAAATGGAAAAATTAAGTGCTTACAGTAGAAGGGAAAAGTTGCCAGTCATTTGCGGTGGTAATTTGTTTGTCTTGTCTGTGAGTGCTTATATGTGATATACTAGTCTTGAATACGACTACTGGGGATGGTTTGGCACAGCAGTCCAATGTGGTCCTTGTTCTAGGTTTTATAGCCACCAAACGATCGGAAAGGACATACAATTTACGATCATTCCGAACGGTTAAGTTATCTCTTGACAGGTCTACTCTTTGAGAGTTGTCTATGGCTCTAGAGAGGTGTAAAGGTGGTAAGTATTAAGGCTTTTCGCTTCGGGGAACAAATCGGAAGACTTATTACACACAGCGGCTACTGGCGACATGTAATGAAGTATGATGAACAAAGGCATCCATATAGCTATCCAATGGCTAGAGCTGTTTATGCACATAACTTCTACAATGCTTTGGTTAGGTAAAGGGACCTGGGCCCAGCTTCTGCAGCAACCGCTCGTCTTGTGCGTGCTACTGTTCTTTAATAAGTGGATTTGAGGTTGAGTAGCCTTTTATAGAAACTCTTTGAGCATTGTCATTTGTCAGTGCCTCGAAATAGGTGGAGCCCACTACGCCACGGCGATCACATTATACGACGACCATCGCATATTGTATACTGCACCTCGACTTTTAGATCTATTGTGCCCCCTCTTGATAACTTTGCACCCTTACGAGTTCCCTTCACTCAGAGTTCTTTTCAAAGTTGTATTGAGGGTTATAGACTTGGGCAAATGTGGAAGAGATTTATTCTATTCTATGCGAGTTTCTTTTGGGAATCTGAGGTCCAAGGTGGTCCTTGTTCTAGGTTTAATAGCCACCAAACGTGCGGAAAGATGGTTCATGCGACTTCATTTCTTCCTCTGATAGAAGGAGCTTGACCAGATAAATATGTCTTTTGTGCGCTGGTTCATCACAGAATCCCATTACGTGTTCTGGAATATCATAAGAATCTCTATAGAAACTGCAGAGACCTTTTTCTGATACCCCTAGTTTCCGTGCTCCTTGAGCCTGATGTGCCCTGTTAGGATACGGAGGTGGTTCTTGCTCATTTTGATACATACTTCAAATCTCTTTCGGTTATAATGACCCAAGATTTTTTTGGCCTGCTTCATGCATATCCCGTGTTTCCCTCCAGACACGATCTCCTAGAGCGCCGATTGGCTCGAACTGTGACGAGTTTTAAAGTTCCTTTCCTTGACATCGAGTCGGCCATTTCATTGTCTTCTATCCCGCGCAATATCTTCTATATTCGCGCATAGAAACTTCCGAACCGAGGAGAAAGCTAGGGATGATTTCTATAGAATAAAATAGTGACTCATTGTGGGATAGCTTAAACAAACAATCTCAACTTTTTCTCACAAAAATATTTCATCATCCAACACATCCAAGATCAACTGCCTTCAGTAACATCTCAGTAAAATGTTCCTGCAAGAGATTATTCCAATTTTCTATTGGATTCTTTATTTTGCTGATGATGGGCTGTTGAGATTGTTTGTTTAAGCTATCCCACAATGAGTCACTATTTTATTCTATAGAAATCATCCCTAGCTTTCTCCTCGGTTCGGAAGTTTCTATGCGCGAATATAGAAGATATTGCGCGGGATAGAAGACAATGAAATGGCCGACTCGATGTCAAGGAAAGGAACTTTAAAACTCGTCACAGTTCGAGCCAATCGGCGCTCTATGCCGTCATCAACTCCCGTAGTCATCACTTATTAACTTAGCAATTGTTCTGTTAACACAATTCTAATTTTACCAAAAAGACCACGAACATGACCACTAACTGATATCAAGAAACTGGAAAACAAAATCATGGAGTTAGCTAATGAAAGGTGGAGTTCTCTTCCAACATGTGAATCCTCTCGAACGTTATAACCTAGGTTCAATAGCACGAAGACTGACATGCTTCTTCAATTCAGCAGAAGACTGCAGCGGATGGTGGTCGGTCATCTGAGATACCATGAACACAAAATGGGACTTCCCCATGACAATATATGCTATGGCTGCGGGGATGAAAAGGAGATTGAGGGCTTACTATCTATGTGGATGCTCCAGTCTCTGCCTATTGAGGCAAACAACACACACTAAAGTCTATTTTTAGGTTTATCAGGATCTCTGGATGGCTGGACGGACAAGCATAACAACACCATGGGCATCATAATGGGTCCAACTGGACCTAAGTGGGAAGTGAGCCTACCACGTCTACGAACCAACCTTACTTAACCTAAAGGGGCTACTGGGAGATAATCGGCTATAAAATAAATGATGAACATGTCGGGAAAATTATTGATAGTAACCCATCTCATGGATCAGACCACCACTCCAAGATTAAAAAGTCGGCGGATGACCTTAACAAAGACTACGGTCTAAAATAAAAATAAAAAACTTCTTTAACTGGCCACCAAATTCTTCAACAAATGTTCATATCACTGTGGTGATGAACAAAAAAGGGAGACAGTCCTTAGTGATTTCGGCAGAGTCCCAGGCTAAGACGTTTGAGAAATAAAACACCGAGAGGGTTGTTTGACATGATTTTGAGACCATGCAGATACACCTTTATTGCCTTTATAAGTTTAAAAGAACATCTGGATGGCTGAAATTCGCTCAAGTATGGCTGGCACACTTCACCAGCTGTGAGGACTCTTCCCCAACGAACATCACATTGAATCCATCATGTCCTAAGTGAGATACATACAATACATCTTACATACACCTCTTAACCTATCCTAATCTAGCAGCACTTTCTCTCTTTTGCGTTTAATTTTGTTATCAAACATTTTTTTATCAACATAATCTTATATAAGCAAATCATGCTGATAGTGCTTTTTACGCAGAACAATAATTGACAAGTTATTTCAATAGACAATAGATCTCTTATCTAACAAACCCTGAAAACGTAGAAACGAATGTGCTGGATGGCACAGCTCCAGTATCACGGCAGCAAGTTGCTCTTTATGTGAACACTTAAGGGATTGTTATAGAACCATCTGTTTCGAATTCACGCACTACGTTTACAGTAGAATCAAGCTGCATATGTTTGCATGTTCCCATGCATACAATTCATGAGAAAAATGCGAAAATCGAGAAGAAAAAAGTTAACCCTCACTGTAACACATCAACATATGTACCTCCATCATTGGAATGTATCCCACTTTTACAAATAATCAAGTATGTGAGAGAAAAATTTCAAAAATAAATACTATTCAATATCTGTCTATACTTGTCTTACGAAATCAACTAGAGCACATCAAGCAGTCGAGAATAATGATCAACGCGACACAATGCTCCTCAACATTATTGCTGAGTCTAGTGCACTTTTATTTTTCCTAAAAAAAAAGTATTTGTGTACATAAACACACAAGCGTATTGTTTTTGATTCAGAATCAACTGGTGGTTTGATTTCAAACAGAATTAATAGGCCGAATAAAAGATGCACACGGATGCACAAGCTGATGATGAAATTCATTAAATCGGAGCAATCTCCTGCCAGCACATAATCATCATGCTTAACGATTATTATTTTCTAGCGATGCTTATCACAATTCCAGCTGATTGATAATAACAATATGTAAGATGTTTCATAGATTTTTTTTTTGGTTATGATTACGCGACTACTGAAGCGTTGAATTTCAATGAATTTCCACAAATAATGAAACATAATCTAGGCTTACCTTGAGGTAGAAGTGCTGTGAATTGTGTTTTTGTGGTATTGACTAATCGAACGACTGAGTTTATTGATAAAGAACACCGCAAATTGATAAATCTTATTTCACTGAAAGAATTTGCTCAAAGAATTCACCCGCACCGGCTTGACGTTTTATTTTTTTCTTATTTTCATTTTGCTCTCTATTATTGACGGCTGTCGCTTTTTTTAGTCAACATAAAGGTGCATGTGCAATTGAGTGAGCTGTACGTATGTGGGAGCAATTAAACGCCAGACATAAATGTCAAGTTATTGCATTCTACAACAGTTAACAGGTAAACTTTTCTCAGATTTCAACGGGTGAAAATAATTCCTATCAACTGAAGCTCATAAAAAACAAAATTTGTTGGCAATTGAAAGCAAAAGTTGGAGGTTAGACTTTCAATAAACTCATACATATCTATAGACCGATCTGAAAACTTTGGATGATAACTTTAAAAATTCCAAAGGGGATTGCATGCTTGTAGAACTTTGAATCTTATTTCTATCAGGCTACATGATAAGGCAGAAGAAAAATCTAGTATCTTCTTCTTCAACCTTATGAAATACTCTGTTCCCAGTTGAGGGGCTCCTGGTGCTAACGTCTCAGCTATCAATAATTTTAAACTACCTTTCTAAATAAACACGTCTAGCATTTATGAAGCCAAGCAAAACATACTTACTACCTCCTACGATGAAATCCGCTTCCTACCCTACTCTTTTCCCAATCTACTACACAAAAGTCACTCTCATCCATCTAGTACTGTGTGAAAGTTAATTGTCAAAACACTTCCATCTGCCATTCTCAAACGTCTCGAGTTTATATTTGTTTTCTTTTCATCAATAAAATATTATTGTGCCTCTAAATTCGTAGTTTTGAAATAATGAGTAACACTAAAATGTCCACAAATAGCAGTACACCAAATCTAGATACAATTTGTCGGCTATGTCTAGTCCCAGAATCAGGTAGCATCAATATTTTTGAGGCAAGCAAGCTATCGATTCCAGTTCGAATTATGGCTTGTGCTGCACTAGAAGTCCAATCGAGCGATGGTCTGCCAAAATTTATTTGTGATAAGTGTCGTTTTCAATTGGAAAAATCATATTACTTTCGTAAAAAATGCCAACAATCTGACGGGAAACTGCGAAAGCACATACGACTGTTGAATGCTGGCAAGAAAAGTCGTGTTTTCCTAAAGTCCGACGATGATGATGATGATGTGGATGACGAGGAGCAATTCGAGGAATGTCTTAGCTTCATCCGCACAGAAGAGGAAAAACTGCAAAAGGTAGAGGACGAGAAACGAATGAAGTGGCTGGAGGAACAACAGGAACAATTTCGAAAGGAGGAGACCCAGAGGTTATTTGAGGAGTTTGGGAATTTCATGAACAGTCGCAAGTCCGTAGAAAAGCCATCGAATTTGAAAAAGGAAAATGTTGATCTGGAAATTGGACCTGTAACGTCGCCAAAGATTCAGTCAGTTGAATCTATTTCTCCAAGGACTGAAAATCCACCTAAGCGCCCAAAAGTGCAAGCAACACCCCCTAAGCAGAAAGAAGAAACACCTGAGAACGAAGACGATCACGAAATAACTTCGTCGGAACAACCGCCCGAGGACCAGGAACAAATATGGATATACAATGACGAGGAAGAAGAGAACGCAAACGAAGGCATTCAGACGTTCTTCTTGTACGACAAAACTGAAAGTGAACGTCTGGAGGATTTGGAGGAAGAGCTAAACAGGGATAGTGATTCGGATGAGGTTGAGGAGTGCCAAATGGAGATCCTCGACAATGACGACGACGCCAGTGATAACTTCGTGCTTGCCACTGAATATGAAGTGTGCGATAACCGAGACGAAGATGGTGCTCCTATGGATAATGTTAATGTTGTTGAGTCCTACCAAAGTAAGTCTTTTTTCTGAGTTTGAGCACATTTAGTACACTTGGAACATCACAAATTTCTCTCAGTTGAAGAAAATGGAGACATTCAGTATCTGAAGGATGATAACCCAACAGAGACCTTGTCTATAAGCGACGACGATGAAGTGGAACATATGCTTACCACTGCCGAGGGTTCAAACTACCATGATAGTCAGGAGCAAACTTTTGTTATACCGCAATCTAGAGCTGTAGGTTTCTCAGAATCCGTCTCCACAAGCATGCCATAATCCTCTTTCTCTTTTTACAGAAACTTAAACGAAAAGTATTCGAGCAGCAAAGGAACGATCAAAGTGAAGAAAAGAAATCTGGCGATCAGCCGGTAATAGCAGTGAACTGTGCTAAGATATCCACAGAGGACTTGAAGATCTTCAAGTGCAGCGAGTGCCCACAATCGTTTACTCGAGAGAATTCGCTGATGCGGCACCGATCAGCACACAAGAAGGGTCGCGAATACAGCTGCGAACGTTGCGACAAATGGTTCTCGTGTAAGAGCTCCCTGGACCGACACATGCGCATCCACACGGGAGAAAAACCATTCACCTGTGAACAATGCGGCAAGAGTTACATGCAAAAAGAAGTCCTCAAACGGCATTTGGCGATTCATTCCGGGGAACGACCGCATCCTTGCCCCCACTGCCCCAGAGCTTTTGTGCAGAAACTGCTCCTGACCCACCACATCAATGCAACCCATCTCGAAGTGCCGCATATTCAAAAACACGATTGTCATTTGTGTGCAAAAGTAAGTCTAAGTTGTGTTCAGGAAGTTCTGAATTCAAAATGTTTCTTTTTTGTTTTACAGAGTTTTCATCATGCGTCCGGACTGAGTAGGCACTTAATCACACATTGCGGAATGAAATTCAGCTGTTCTGAGTGCGGGCGGTCGTTCAACGACAAAAGTTCTATTCGCAGACATATGCTGTCTGTTCACTCCAAAGCCAAGTCAATAATTCAGGCTACAAAAGTATCCCAAAAAATTCCGAAATAGATACCAGACGGAGTTCATTATTTAGACTAGGCTAGGTTAACAAGATCTTATGTTTTGTAGTACAAAGAAATATTTGAAGTATTTCGTCAATAAATAAGTTATTCAGTACACATGTTTTGCGAATAGGTTATGTGGATCTTATATTTGAATTGGTCATCTCAAGTTGGTAGTAGTGGAAAAATAAGTGCACGACGTGTGAATCTGGAAGAAATTTCGCAAGAAGCAATTGGCAAACTATCAACTTGACTGCAGACGTTTCTGAATCACCAAAATGTCTTGTCTAGTTCCTGCCTCCCCTGTGGCATCACAGATTGCGTCAGTACAATTAATCTTCTAAATATCGCATGCAAGATGAAAGCACACTAAACGTCCGAGAAGATTGTGCATGCTATGTTAAGAAGATTTATCGCATTGACGCAGTCAAAGGCGTTCCGTTGAATAATGATTTTTAATGATTCAGAAACTTCTACTGTCAAGTGGCCAGGAGGCCAGGAACTAGACAAGACCTTAGGACTTCGGCAGATCCTGGAAAAGAAGCAAGAATTACAGATAGATTCTCACTGTCTTTTAACGCCATCGACGCTGTATGCCATCGACAACAAACGGACCACCGCTGTTTCTTTCGCTGTTTTCGTTTCTTTACTAGTAACATCATTCCCTTTCACCGATTTACTATCCATCCACGAAATATGCAGTATTCTTCTATACACCCACATTTCAAAATTCTAATCGTCCATGATCCGGCGCCGTGTAACAGGATTGACCATATATAGTTATTCACCAGCCTGATTATGTTTCCATCTTAATTTCCCTGCTACATAAACGTTTTTTGATTCTACAGAAGACGGCACTGGCGTGTTCTATTCGGCATTGAATTTCTTTGCAAGGATCACTCATCATTGCTGTGGATTACCGATAACTGGACACTCTCTCATCATTCGGCTTGTGTATCAGTTCGATTTTTCTCTGTTCTTGGTTTTTTTGTAAGCCGTCAGCAGTATTAGAAATGTCTTAGCATCCATCGCCTCTTGGTGGAATAGTGTCACCTAACTTCCACACGGCTATTGGCTCTGCCTTCTCTTCTTCTTTAATTTGATTATTTGATCTTAACCAACTAGTTGACACCCTCGCGAAGATCGTGTTAGCCGAAAGGGTTGTTGATTAAGGCCCAAGTTCACCTCGGATTGCAGCGGTACACAAATAGGAAAAGCGAACCCCTGCGATGGCCGCAGTCGCTATAAAAAGGCACATTATCATCTTCAGACCCACATGGTAATTTTGAAGCATGACAACTCGATCCTCCGCCATAGACTCTTATTTATCAGGAGTTATGCCAAAACAGCGGATTTCGGTCCATCATCTGATGGATTCGCATTCGGAAGACGTGATGATGGTGACATTTGTGCCACGTGACCAATCCATCGAAGAGTCTTTTCGGTTCGAAGAAGCAGCTGCTGCATGATAAGTTCCTAAAACACTAACATCACACATAATTCCGGAAAGTATCGTTTTATTATATTCGCGATATTTTTCTTTCGGTCATTAGCCAAATTTCATGATCATATGTCAGAGTTGGAATAAATACTGTCGTACATGGACACCGTACTTATTAATCTCCAGCTGCTTCAGTGGGACTCCACTAAAATGTTGAGTGCATTGAACAGGCATTCCAGCTACAGAACATACAGCCACAATCCTATCGAGTGCGCGCTGGAGTTCCTTCAGGGAAGATGTGAGGTCAAGTCTTCTGAAACATTCCTCTCTTCGGGCAACCTGCAACATGAAGTCCATATACACAATGAAAGAGAGAAGTGACAAGATGCGCACTTGGGGAAGTCCAAGGTCCACGGTGAAAGATGTTGATTTAGAACTGTTAACTCCTGTAGAACTCTCCAGAGTTTATCTCGAGGAACTCGGTGGTATGCCTTTTCCAAATCTACAAAACAGCTGTGGAGGGGTTTGGCTAGCCCCAAGTCTTCTAAAGTACAATTCTTAGAGTGAAAGCTGGTCGGTTATACTTCTCCTGAAAGCCGCACTGCTCAATCCCCATCCTTGGCTCGACCATAGCTCTAGGTCGCGCTTGTCACTCCTAATAATAATAATAATATGGGTAGCGCTACAGTCCGAGGCGGCCCTGGGCCTAGCCTCTCAATAACCACTCTCGTGTTGTGCGTGCTATTGTTCTCTCACGCGTGGAAGGGACCTACAGTTTAATGCCAACTCCGAACGGCCAAGTTTGGGAAGCTTTTTCTAGACAGGAAATACTCTTTGAGCATTGTCAGTGACTCGAAAGAGGTGGAGCCGTGAAATATGAAAGGTGGTAAATTCGGGTATAGAACCTGGCATCCTCTGCGTAGGAGTCGACGCACTAACCCACTTTTCCGGGGAGACTTAAGAGAGATAGTTGGAGATATTAGGAGACTTAAGAGGTACCCATTGCTCTAAATATTTTAGGCCGGATTTCATTAACACCGAAGGATTTTCCATCTTTTAGCTATTCAATCAGAATCACCGTTGGTCTATTCTCCCCTTCCCACTCTAGACTAAGGGTCTGCCATCGTTAGTGCCCTGTACAGGATTGAGCAACTCCAAAAAGTGCTCTCTCCATCTGCGCAAATTGTCCACGTTGTCACAAGACAACACACAATCTTTGGATTTAACTCCTTTGATGATGTTGAATTTCTTCATTTTGAGTGGGCGAATGGTTTGCCAGAACACATTTTTCGCAGATCTATGGTCGCTTTCCAACTTCTCGCCGAACTCCTTCCAGGACTGATCTTGAGCTGTTCGCACATCCAATTTGCAAGTATACCGGTCTGGAAAAGCAGTCCTCCAAGAGAATTCAGTCTCTGCCTGCTTCTTGAAGATAACCTGACTGTGAAATGTAAGATCATCATGTGGGCGCAACTAGTGCTAGTCTAGTCTCACAAAACACAAGGAGTACTTTAAAACATTTTTTATTTTCAATTTTTTAAATACATACTTAACATACAAACGTTGGCCATTCAACGGAATTTTACACATGATATATGCATGTTTGTATGACAATTATTTAATTTACAAACAACTTGCTGACGTTGAGAAACACATCGACGTCTGAGTCCGCTCAATGAGGGACCCCTATTAAAATGCTGTATGCGCATACTGAATGATATACTGTTCTATACTGTTATTAGGTCCAAAACGATTTGCTTAGGCGTGATACGGTGTGTTATTTATTTTCATGGTTTTAAATAAAATAAAAATAATAACTGACACATTGTAATACGTGTGTAAATATAATATAACTTTATATAACATGCATTTGTTTGAATAAAAAAAAATATGATACCACACACACATGATTGGCCAGTTGAGAGGGAGGCACTCATTAGCATTTAACATTAACAATGACACTAAACGTAGAGTAATAAATACAACAATATACAACTTATATCTATTGAATAACTGAGATAGAAAAGTTAATAAAAAGGAGTGTTAATATATCCGTACACAATCAATCACGAGAGTACTTAGAGAAAACAAAAAAAAAAATCTGTACCGTGTGCGTGAGGCGACACGATTTAATATCAAAAATATATATTATTCGTGAGACAACAAAATTGTAAATGTTTTCGTTTTGTTTTGTTATCAACATTATAAGCATAACAACTGAGAGAGAGAACAGAATAGAATAGATAACTAAGCTTAATTCGCAAAAATATCACCTAACAAACTAAACGGCTAAACGGGTTAAATAGGCGTTGGCAGATATGGGGGTTGTTTGTGTTCAAGTTGCAGCTCCAAACACTGGAATAGCGAGTGCAACTTAAGCATATATTTTGTATATTCAATTTATCTTTCTCTCATTTTCCATCTTCTCCTTCGTGGCGATCTGTAAGCTTTAATCAGAATTCGTTAGAGAGGATGCCTGTGATTCGAGTGTATTTGTGTCAGTGCGATTACGGAGCATTCGCGGTTGGCTAGAAGCGAAATTCGAGAAGTCTTTCATCACATCCTTGTAGGTTTCATCCTCGCCATTGCCCTCGTCACTGAGACCGATTTCATCATTTAGTCGAGTCAATCGTAGCCTTAAAATGGAAAAGCAAAATGATTAAATTTATCGATTAGAGATTTGATGTGCGGCTTACAGTGTGACAATATCGGCGTTTCGTTGATCAACTGCTATGTCCAAGGGTTTCTTGCCGTCCTTTGCGACGATGTCGTATTTTGCTTTGTGTTTCAGCAAAAGATATGCCTGAGCAATACAGCCTTTTTGTGTAGATAAATGCAGGGCACTGTAGCCGAAGTCGTCTATGACATCGATTGGCACTCCGTTAAGTAATAGAAATTCACAAGCCATCACTGAACCCTGAAAATGAATATATTGCAAGGAGTTTTTATAAAATTACAAAGTTCACTGGACAGTTGTTTATCCAAACAAAGGGAAAAAAAATAAGTAGGTTAGTAGTAAGGAACGACAACAACAACACTAAGGCCAGCGTAAGCCCAACACGTGGGTTTATAAATGTATATTCAGCAAACTAGTTGTCGAAAATGTAAACATAGCAAAAGTGCAATAATTGTTTCCACCTCCTTGTCTCTGTAGAAGACTTTGTAAGTAAGGCACAGCCTAAAGGCGTGATTCCCAATAGGCCAATGGCGCAATGTCCTGTAATAACGGCTTTGAGAGTCCTAAGATCAAAGGAAGTCTTGGAGTTGAGGGTGACTGAATTTAGAGATTTGAGGCATTGTCTTGTGTAGAGACTCTCACAAGTAAGATCTGGGGGGTGCTGGATGAGAAGTTCTCCTCGAAGAGTTCTCTGTTAATACATTATGATTTCGATTTGTGCAAATAATAGAGATCGAGTTACTTGCATTAACAGAGGTTGTTGCACAAACCCGGTAGCATTTTTTAACTTTTTAAATTTTGTTAGCCACCCGTTTCTAACGTTAAATGATGGTTATTTTGCTGTACCATTATACTGCCTTTGTTTTAATAATTGGGATATCTTTAGCTCTTTGCTTACGATATCACTTCATACAAAGCCCTTTCCATCTATGTGTATACAGAAGCCTTAAGTGTTTCCTGAACCAGATTCAGCTCTACCCACAATTGGTGTCAGAGCGCTTCTTTTTTGCCTTTATTCGGCTTATTCTGGAGTTTATGGACATAATATTTGTATATACACTGATCCATTTCGGATAAGATTTCACATTGTATTATTTTTGTTTGACACCCATGTCAATTGTATTTTCCAAACTAATGATGAAACAGATCGACACGACCAGAAATGAAGTATTACAGAGATGCTCGACTTCTACCTCTCTTGCCTTCTTTCTCAAACCAAATTTACCAATCAGGGGACGGCTTTTACGTTATTTCGTGAATAACCGTCCAAAATTCATGACTATCTGTCAAAAAAGTACTCAAATTCGTCGAAGGATTAAAGGGCAATCAGCGGTGAAGTCGGCTATCTTTGTAATACCTCATTTCTGGACACGACTAGTTCGTTTTCATTCGCTTGAGTGTACGCATATGCAAACAAACATAAATTTATTCGTGAACAGATCGTCGCATGAGAATTGTTTTGTTCCATACGCCACTTCTGTCGTGGCGTGCGACACTGGAGACAGCTAACCAGAGACCGTGCTAGTTGGAGAGGCTTGTTGGTTGAAGCCCAGGTCCACCCCGGACTGTAGCGCCAAATAAAGAAGGAGAAGGATTAGCCAGAGTGTACTGCACTTGCCTTCTCAAACTTTGCCGTTCAGAGTCGGCATAAACGTGGAGTTCTCCTCCACTCGTGACGCACAACATTACAACCAACACACTTGGTTTCCATAGTCGACTGCAGGCTGTAACGTTCCGAGCATGGTTTCATTATTAGAACATACAAACTAAATACAAATTGCTTCATAGCATCACAAACCGTAGTAAAGATCACCTTTAATGCATCGATGGTCATGCATTCCACAAATTCCATGACACAAAACATTGATAAACAACTCAACATGGGACGCATTAGAATAGACAAAGATAACGTTCCCTAAAAGGAAACACTTCCAGTCTACATGCTGCTGCTATGAAAAAGTCCCATAAGAACGTTCACTCGATTCAACGAAGACAAAGTCTTTGTATTCACTTTTTCTTATTCTTATTCACTTACCGACAGTACAGCCTGATGCAGATACGTCCTATTGGAATCGTCATTATTCTTCCAAGTCTTATCAGCGCCAAGAGCGAATGCCATGCACATGACTGGTAAGTTGTGCGCAGCCGATGCTTTGTACAATAACAGATTGGCGTTCAGATTGTCGAAGGCTTCCTCATCAATCAAACACTCGTCTTCACCTTCTGTAGACTCTTGATCCGACCCGAGAATTCCCGGCTGATCATACGTTTCCAACCTCAAGTGGTCTCCAATTATCATCAGATCCTCTCTTGATATACTCAAAGACATCGATGGAATGTTAAGCGATTCGTCATCCCCGTCTGACTTTGAACTGGACCCCTTGCGATACCGACGTCTGAACTTTTTCACTCCCCACTTGCGAGTCAGTGTCCTATCGCTGCCAATACATTCAATGTTCTCCATTTCATCACTCTTTGGCATCGCGCATATAAAACGTTTCTCGATGTACTTCGCCTTTATCCAGGCCTCGCGCACACTGATGTCGCAGTTTTCTGTCGCCCTCCTTAAGTCACAATTTTCGCAACTCTCCTCAATATTTGCTTCGTATATACGGTTGACTACATCGTTCCCAAGTTCCATCATGACTTTGACGTTTTCTGCTTCCCATGCGTCGAGTGTCAGCGAACGCACCTTGCTGTAGTGAACACCCAGACTACGATGCACACCCGAGCATTCAATGCACAAGGTGATGCCGAGATTGATTGATGCCCATCGAGGATCGGAGCCCTTGCAGTCACAGCATAGTGAATTCCCAGGGATCTTAAGGAATTGTTCCCAGTGTCTGAAAAAGTGTTGAGTGATGATTAGTTTGTAGACTAAGGCAAAGTGTAAGCTTACATTTTTCTTTTCATATTCAGTGCACTTGATGCGAGTGACGACTGCGGCCGAGAGTTTATACTGTCATGTTGGATTGCTGCTCCGATGCTCCTCTGCAGCGCGCTTATCCAGGCCTGCAGCATTTCCGATGAGTCCGCCTGGAGTGTGTGAGACCTTTCGAAACAAAATGTCAAATGGGAAAATAGAACATAATCATAGAACTTACTTTGTCGGCGAAATTACTTCAAAGCAAAACCTTCGATCGCCCTCGCTCACCGGTCTCACTGTGCAGATTCTCAGGTCCTCCTCCATCACCGAGAATGAGTCTTCGTTGCAACGTTTTCTGAAACTCGTCAAATCACTTATGAGCCACAATGAAATACCGATTTTCGCACACACAGCCCACAAGACGGCTTGTGAAATTAGTTCTCACCTATACACTAGTTGGTTGTCGCTTAAATAGAACCATCTTCGGCACCAGGTTTTGAATCCCTTCGATTTTTTCTTAAACAGATAACCCTCCAGTTTGTTTGACGAACTATTTGTGTTGTTGTCACTAAAACTATTCACACTGAGGTGACGGTTCTGCATTGATTTCTCCAATTGTTGATATTCCATTCGAAGTGAATTTATGTCCTCGGAGAGATTCTTAAAGAACTCGTCAAAATCATTGCAGAGATCTGAACCTTGGTGATAATAAGTACCGCACGCTTGATAGTAGTCTAAGAGCTGTTCAAAGAAGAAATTTTAAGTTTGGTTAAAGCATTCTCTGAAGTGGGGGATAAATAAATAAAATTTTAAGTCAGCTGATGAGCAAGACACTTATATGCTGACTGTCGAATGCAAATGGCAAGCAGCGGGTTCTATCCGGCCTGTATCTAAGGCAAAGTGTTTACTTTGTGATGTGATTGTCATATAAACACATATCAGATTGTTTATGCGGCTGTTGATGATTTTGCTTACTTCTTAATAGTTCTTTATTCAATACTAAAAAGTTACCCTGTAACTGAATGCTAGACAGATCCATTGATCTTGGTTATCGTTTGAGACGATTGTCGGGACCTATGTTAGGTATGGTTCTGGTGGTTGACGTCACGTAACAAGTGCATCCTAACTATAACTAACAAAGCGATAAAAATAGTCATCGCGAATATTGCTTAGTTTGGCACCTTTTTTAAGTTTTCAAGAGATGGTGCTGGTTTCTTCCTTTTTTCCATCTCTGTAAATTATGCAGAAGTCCCTTAAGGGCATGCGTGTATGCCAACACCGACGACCATTTCATGTGCTGGCCTATTCAGTCCAATCAGACTGACTGGGCATTGGGCATTAAAGTTACACAAAATTGTTCCTCTTTAAAAATTCTGAAAAAAATGCGTGACAGCATATTCCTGTCTTTTAAGATTGACTTTGTATAACCTTCTTTATGGTAATCAACTTTTAATCAATTTCGAAAGTAATATTATTTATAATAACTGATATTCATGTGGACGAAATAGCGGGGGCTAGCTAGTGTCTTTATAATGTGGCATGTGAGGCCATCAGACCATACACGGATAGTGCTTTTAAGCATTCAAAGATGTTTTGCAGCAGTGAGAGGCAGGAATACCAGGTTTTTGTAATCAACCTGTCACCTGAAAAAGGGGATGAGATGTTCTTGGGAATGTTTATGCCATAGAGAGATGCACTCAGATCCATCTTGACAGGAACTATACCAACAGCGACATAGCAATAATGTCGGACAGTCGTACCGCTATCTTGGCATTAGACTCCTACATCATCAAATCCAAGCTTCCAGAGCTCCAAGATTTGAGTAGGAGGAACAGACAAAAACTCTGTTGGATACCTGCCATACGGGGACAGAAGGCATTGAAATGGCCAACTCCCTCTCTAGGAAATTTGTATAAAAAACCTGAAAAGAACTGTGTGTGAAGGGAATGGTATCAAAAGGGGGAACAATAATAATAATAATAATAATAATAATAATAATAATAATAATAATAATAATAATAATAGAGGGCCGTAGAATTTAATAAAATCTTAATAAGCAATAACATTGACGTCGACTTTGAACATGATAAGCATTTGTTAAGCCAAAATAATGTACCAGGAATGACTGAACCAATCACATTATAAATAGGTAAAGGCTACCCTTGCAGCTGGCGGACGCTCTTGGAACTCATGATTTAGTGGATAAAGAGTCGAAGTTTGTGAACTTTGGTGTATGAGTACACTTTTCGTTTTCTTTTTATCCTAAATAGAGTGGCTGTTCAGATTTTAAGTTGGTTTTGTCAAATTGACTTTCACGGGATGTGTCATATACTACAGACCCTTCACAAACTGGAGATGGGAGAACTGAAAAGATGCGACTATCAATAAGGCCACATATGCAACTCTTGCTGCTGTATGCTTCTCAGCGACATCTTGTTTCAAAGGAAATAGTACAAGCGATTTTAATTTATTTATTCATATCATGACCAAATAAATTAATTAAAGAGAAACATCGCATTGAATGACGAAAATGGCTATGATGAGGCTATCGGGGAGATTATACAGTGCGAGTTTGACGTGGGCATAGCACTGGCTACATACCTACAAACCTCCTCCTGTTGTGAGTGTCAATTGTTATCTCTGGAGTGGAGGGTATTTAGTGTTATGCCGGCACGAAACAGGAAAATTTGAACATTTTCAAGATTGACATACTCTCTTGTCACTGACCACAAGGAAGTGGAGCCGTGAATTACGAATGTTGCTCGTCTCTGGAATTGAATTCAGACACACTATGCCATGTGGACACTCTGGCGGCAACTTTCCTTTAATTAAACGAAATCTAAGGAGACAGGTGCACTGCAACATGTAAAGCAATTCGATAACAAAATAAAAACATGTCAAATTTGAGGTTATACATTTAAACCTACATTTCCTTGTAAAATAATGATGTCCACAAATATTACCTCACTGCGTCAGTTCGTTATTAGACTACGTCCCAACATGTGCTTTCTCAAGCAAACAGAGAAGATATTACAGTAAAACTAAATCAACACGTGTACAAACAACAACTACTGCCTTCGCTATAAAACAGAAGTAACCACTTTGCACTGAACCACTCATAAGCACAATCAAATAACTCTTTGCACATTTACATCATTTAAACAAACATTTTTTGCTCTGAGAAAGTTTCAGATGACTAAGCAGCATTTGACATCTGTTGGGATCTCGCGACTAGTTTTCTTGTACGACAATCGGTTTTGCATTTCAGTTCCTAGAACAAATACTAAGTCACTACACTTTACACTCCATGCGAAACCACGAAAATGATAAATTTGCACGAACAATAGAAAGTTGCGATTACCTGAATGTCACCTCATGTACTGAACAATCAATTGTACTGAAAAATAGAGCATATCCAACGCATTTTCGATGATGATTCATTTCACGGTTTAACTCAGAGAAAAACAAACAACTCCTAACGCAACCGCAATCTTAACTTTTGCACAGATATGTTCGTATCTATAAATTAAATTTTGAATTTTATTTTTGATTTAAGCCGCATAGGCCAATCTATCTCTTCCGTGACAAACTTTTGTCATTCCCGTCTGACAAGGAATAGATATATCAAGACGATGTCAGGGAAGTGAGCAATCACTACTACCGCCATGACCTACACAAACAAATTTATTGCATTAACTATGACGTGTCTATTACGTCTATGATACGTTAACCATGAGATAGATACCATGTTATTAATGAAAATTCCAAGACTATTCATCTTGGTGTATAGCTTCAAATGTATGTATACACGTCAACACCACTTGCTTTTTTACCGAGAATACACCTAACTGTGGGCACTAATCATAGAGACGTGATCTCCAATTATATGCAAACGAAACGAAACGGAACACAAAATATTTCACTAATTACTTCGAATCAACAGAACACAACTCACTGTAGATAGTATCGATGGGACCTTCCGTGATTGTACTAGGGTTATGTAATTCACATAGTCTAATGCTGTGTGTTGGAAGCACGATTTTGTTGCGGAGAGTATATTCATAGCTTCTTGCACCTCTTGTGTTCGATTTTTATTTGCCTGCATGAAAAATAACGATTAATCTATGATGATTCATTGAGAAGTTTGCTGCTAATTGCTAGTCGATCGATTCACCTGAGCATTCTTAATGAGGGCGTTGTCATATGTCTCAGAGACTTTCAGGAAATGTCCTCGATAATCCTTCACTTGGTTAATGTCGTCCTTCACAAATACACTGAGGTTCTTTAGCACAGTCCTACTGGCTTGATCCAAGAGTATCGTATGAAATTTATTCATTTCCTACAAAATTGATAAGACCAATAATCAATTGATTAATTGTTTACATGGTATCTGGTAAATCCTTGCCGGTACAACAAACCTGAAAGCAGTGTATGATCTTGCCCAGAGCGTTGTGTGCATTTTTATTATCAGCAAAATGCTGTTGCAAGTCCCAGAGCGACATCGCAAAAGCACTGTATATAAAGAATAATAAGCAAAAAAATGAAAGAGAAACATATTAATCTAGTTGTGTATGTGGCAAACCTTTGATTCTTCACATATTCCTTGCCAGAGTCCACGGCCACTGTGCACAGTTTGATGATCTTTTCAAGACGCTGTTCTAAATGTTCGATTTCAGACTCCTCTTTTGAGATGTACTGTCTGCGAATATACACAAACAAGTGTTGTTTTGTTTATTTTCTTCTTCAAATCTTCTCAGCTTTATCAAGAATTATGACTCAGTAGTGAAACGAGAAGTTGTTTTAAGACTTCCGCGAATTCATAATGTATTAACTGGAAGTAAGCTCACCTGAAGCGTGGAGAATCTTTGAGACATTCTTCAAATTCAATTGAGGAACGCATTATCCTCGAATTATACTTTTGGTTTGCAGAATTTGTTTTCCTTTCGAAGCACTTAGTGGACGACTAATTGAGAGAGAGAAAAATAATACACGAACAACGAGAAAGACAACACAGCAACTTCGTTTAGAACATATTCGGGTCGTTTAAATGCTGAGTTTGTTGAATTTATTGCGAAAATGTTTTCGTGCGTTGATCGATGCAATTAGGGGGCAGGCAGCGGTAGGAAATTGTTTTAAATGCAAATGCGAAAACGTTGCGACTTTTTTTGTGTTCACTGCTCAGACTTTCACTTGAAATTTCTTCGGATTTGGAAAATGGAATTTGAAAGTTGAGCTGTCAATTTACTGTCAAACAAGTGGCAGTTGGGTATGTTCAGTAGAATGCGATGTTGCATGATATCGAATGTAGATGGCACTGTGTTCGGTAAGAATGTACTGTTTATTGGATACCAATTTGAAACTTTTAACGTTTGTTCTAATATCTTCGTAGGATGAGGGAATGGTTGTATGCATAGAAGCCTCGAGAGAGGACAACACCACCCAAAGGTCGAACGTGAAAGGGCTGAATTGGAAAAATTAACTTGTCGAGAGTATAAATTGATGGGTGAACTATGGAACTATATGAATAAATAACATTATTTTGGGCAAATGAGTACATCAGCTCTATACATTAAGTCCAACGTTTTGTCATTCCACACAAAACTTTTATCGCACGGAAATTCAAACCTTGAGAAACAGAGAGAGATGTTCGTAGCACAAACAATTCGCAGCTTGATACCGAAACTTACAACCAAGAAAGGAATCGGGTTAATATGAGAAAGTAGGTGCCGTAATGTCTGTTCTACTTCTTCTTTCTTTATTTGGCGCTACAGTCCGGGGTGGACCTGGGCCTCAACCTCTCCAGCCAGCACGGTCTATGGCTAACTGTCTGCAGTCTCGCACGCCAAGTTGGTTGAGGTCCTTCTCCACCTGGGTGCGCCACCTTAAACGCGGGCGTCATCTCTTACGTTGTCCCACGGGTTCGCGGTCGAAGACTCTTAGGGCTGGAGCTGAGTAGTTCATATGATCTACATGGCCTAACCTCTTAGGCGTTGGATACTAAGACGCCTGACTAGACAAATGTCGATGTACAGCCCGTACAGGGTTGAATCTTCTCCTCCAAGAACCGTTGACGCAAACAGGACCAAAGATCGCACGCAGAGCTTTTCTCTCGAAAATACCAAGGACTTCCTCATCCGCTTTTGAGATTGTCCATGCCTCCGCGCCGTACAGCAGGACTGGGATGATCAAGGTCTTGTATAAAGTCTACTTGGTTCTTCGACAGATGGCTCTACTACTCAATTGCCCTTGATCCCATAGATACAGCGGTTTTCAAGAGTTACTCTGCGTTTTATCTCGGTGCTGATGTTGTTCGCTCTATTTACTGCGGAGCCGAGGTTCTTGACTGCCTCGAAGTTATAGCTGCCCACTGTGACGCTCTGTCCAAAACGTCAATGTTTTGTGTCCTTTCTTGATGACAGCATATACTTTGTTTTGCCCTCATTCATCCTCAATGCCAGCAAACACCTCATTGACGGCTCGCTTTGTTCTGCCAATCACGTCAATATCATCCGCGTATGCTAACAGTTGTGCGGACTTCTGGAAGAAATCGTGCCTCTAGTGTTGGCGTGTGAGTTGCACGATCTTCTCCAGGATGATGTTAAAGAAGTCAAATGACAGCGCGTTGCCTTATCTAAAGCCTTTTTTGACATTGAAGGTCTCGGTGAGTTCGTTACCGACCTTGATGGAGCAGCGAAAATTCTCCATCGTCATCCTGCACAAACTGATGAGTTTGGCAAAAATGTCAAAACTAGACATGCCGTTGTATAGCTCGTCCCTATGCACGCTGTCATATGCGGCCTTGAAATTGGCGAAAAGGTGGTGGGTGTCGATTTGCATTTCTTGTGTCTTTTCAGTGGACTATTTTTCTGAATCCACTCCTGTGCTGATTTAAAGCCAATTTGTTTTACTGATAAACTTAGCTATGTCTGTGGGTGTTTGCCATCAATGACATTATTGAGAAACTGAAGTGCTCGGGAACCAAGGCAATCGCTTATGCCGATGACGTCGTTTTTATTGCCTGTGTCAAATTCCTCCCGACCCTCAGTGATTAGTAGAACCCGCAATTACCATCCTCCTCAAATGGGCAACATTTTGCGGTCTTGGGATTAACCAACTAAAAACAGAGTAGGTCCTCTTTACCAACAAAGGGGTCATCCCGCTTTTCAATCTTTCCAAATTTTAGGGTAAAACCCTCACAATGAGGGAAAGTGCAAAGTGTCTTGGTCTAATCCTAGACAGGAAACTTAATTGGAAACGAAACATAGAAGAGAGAGTAAAGAAAGCGGCCTGCGCCTTATACCTGTGTAACAGGATATTTGGTAAGAAATGGGGTCAGAATCCCAAAACGATTCTGTGGATGCACACAGTAATTGTGAGGCCGATCCTGACATATGGCAGTGTAGTTTGGTGGCAAGCTTGCCTGAAAGGTGTGACAGGGACAACCTCCACCACCCTCACAACGGGTTTAGAGGTGCTACTGGATCTTCTTCCACTCGACCTCTATATACAGATGACTGCCGCAAAGGGTGCCATAAGGATCATCCAATCCAAAAGCTGGCACCACAGCCCCTATGGCCACTCATGTATTCTAGACACTCTTCACATAAAATAAAGTGTAGAGTAGAAAGCGACTACTCTCTTCCCACCCTTGACTTTCAAATACCCTTCAATAAGCATTTCCCTACAAGGGAGGAGTGAAGCTCGTATGAACCCATCGCTGACTCGAATTCCATCCATGTCTATACGGACGGGTTAAAAATGGAAAATGGCACAGGCGCGGGCACCTTATCCGAATTTTTAAAAATGCACTGCCCTATCAGACTACCTGCCTACAGCAGTGTTTTTCAAGTGTAGGTCCTTGCGGCCAAAGAAGCGGCCAAATTGATAACACTGTTGGAAATACCATCAGCTGATATTACCTTCTTAATTGACAGTCAAGCGGCCATAAAAGCAATTTCGGCTATAGAAATCAAGTCCAATCTAGTTGCAAGCTATAGCGAAGAACTCAAGGTTCATGGCACATAGCATTCGATCACTCTATGCTGGGTCCCAGGTCATAGGGACATAAGCGGCAACAAGGGAGCTGATCAACTTGCCAGGAAAGGGGCCGAATCCGACCCATCCCAGGCAATCTCGTGGCTTTCCCAACCTCTGTCTGACATCAAGAGAAAGGTGGACAATGAAATCATGGAGCTGGCTAATGAAAGGTGTAGTTCATTCCCCACATGGAAGACCACTCGTACTATATGGCCTAGCGCAAAATCCGATACCCTCCTCCAAGGCAGCAGGAAACTGCCGAGGATGATGGTCGAAGCTATTACTGGACATAACCATCTGAGGTACCACTAACATAAGGGGAGATTGAGGATACATCCCACTATCTTTGTCAGTGCCCCAGTCTATGCAAATTGAGACAGAGAACCCTGGGAGAATGTTTCTTCCATGACCTCCATGATACATCTGATATCCCACTACAATTTCTTTGCAGGTTTATAAGGATCTCTGGATGGCTAGAAGGAGGACAATGACCAATAACGCCTTGGAGACATGAGTTTTCAGCATAACATCGACGAGTAAGAAGACTGGAAGGTTTAACCCATGTGCATCACAATAGGTCCAATGGGACCTCAGTGTGGCGTGGCGCTACCGCGTCAATCATCGAAACTTACCTTACATAGTTAAGTCTTGTTTCTTTAAGTGTGACATTACCTCTAGGTTACTGAAAAAGTGGTTGCCTAGCATGTCTTTTCTAGTTTTTGCAAGGGCTGAACAAGTGCCGAGAAGGTAAAGCGTATTTTCTTCCTCCTCCTCGTCTCTACAGCTTTTGCAGTCGTTGTGGGGAGCTCCCATTCTTCTGGCATGGATACCGAGAAGGCAGTGGCCGGTGATAATGCACACTACGTTCCTTATTACATTCCTGTTTAGTTTTAGGAGTTTATTTGTTTTGTTTCGATTTAGTGAGGGCCAAATAAGCCTCATGAGTCCTACATGTACCTAATTCCATCCATCTCCGATTAGCGGAGACGAAGACATCTGTAAGTAACATGGTGTTTATGACTTGGAGTGAGGGGTATGTATCCTGATTATTTCCCAGTGGCAGTCCCACCCCTATTCTTGCTAACTCGTCGAGCCTTTTGTTACCCGGAAAACCACTTTGCCCTAACCGCTATCTCCCTATGAGATAGACGGCAAGGTTTTACCATCTTCGATTTAATTGATGGTGTTTCCAGAGCCTGGTTTGACAACGAGTGCAGGCTGGCACATGCAGTGAAGCTGGAAGCCTACAAGGCAACGCTGCAACGGAAAACCAGAGCTGTTCGTGAGCTCTACGAACAGAGACGAAGGGACGAGACCCGGCTTCTCAGGAGAAAGAAGAAATAGCACGAGAAGCGCGCGATCGAGGAGATGTAGAGGTGCTACGGCAAGAACGATGTCCGAAAGTCCTACCAGAGGGTGAAACAGTTATCCAGAGGATATAAGGTTCGGACAGAAGCCTGCCGGGACGAGAATGGACAACTAGTAGTAGAGTCGCAGTCGATACAGAGAATTTGGAAGAACCATTTCAGCGGACTGCTAAACGGCGATGAGGACACCAATACCGCTGTCAGGCAAAATGTCCCACTCAATATGGACGATGATCGACGAGAATTTCGTTCCCCCCGACTTAGACGAGATAGCAGATTAAATAGCAATATCAAGACTGAAGTCTAACAAAGCTGCCGGTGCGGACGGACTGTCCACTGAAATCTTTAAGGCGCATGCACCAGGTCATCTGTATGATATGGTCGGAGGAAAGCATGCCCGACGAGAGGAATCTCAGTATCGTTTGACCGACCGATCCACAAAAAAGGTTTTAGACAAGGCGAAACGCTGTCATGTGATTTCTTTAAGATCATCCTGGAGAAGATCGTGCAAGACTCACACGCCAACACTAGAGGCACGATCTTTCAGAAGTCCGTACAGTTCTTAGCGACATTGACGTGATTGGCAGAATACAGCAAACCGTCAAGGAGACGTTTGCTGACATTTACATTGATGAGGGCAAAACGAAGTATTAGCTGTCATCAAGAAAGGACTCACAACATCGACGTCTTGGACAAAGCGTCACAATGGGCAGCTATAACTTCGAGGTAGTCAAGGACTTCGTCTACATCGGCTCCGCAGTAAACACTGCAAACAACATCAGTACCGAGATCCAACGCAGAGTAACTCTTGCCAACCGCTGTTTCTAAGGGCTCAAGAGGCAATTGAGTAGTAAAGCCATCTCTCGAAGGACGAAGCTGACTTTATACAAGACCTTGATCATCCCAGTCCTGCTGTACGGCGCGGAGGGAATGGACAATCTCAAAAGCCGATGAGCGGATGAGTCTATTAGGCGTCTTCGGATCCAACGCCTAAGATGGTTAGGCCATGTAGAGCGTATGAACAACTCAGCTCCGTCCCGAAGAGTCTTCCACTCCGAACCCGTGGGACAATGTAACAGAGGACGCCCGCGTTTAAGGTGGCGCACCCAGGTGGAGAAGGACCTCAACCAACTTGGCGTTCGACACTGGACAGCTAGCCGGAGACTGTGCCAGCTGGAGAGGCTTGTTGGTTGAAGCCCAAGCCCAGCCCAGACTGTAGCATCAAATAAAGACGAAGAAGTATCCAGAGCCTTAATGGCCGCCTGACTATCCATGTAGATGACTAAAGATAGTCCGTCTATTGGGTTCGTTGACAGTAAGTGGGCAGCCTTTTACATAGCCTTAACTTCTGCCTGGAATACCCTGCAATGGTCGGGCAGCCGGAGAGACAAGGAAAAGGATATGTCCAGATAAAGCAACCGAGTTCAGGCTCTGTTCATTTGTCGGGAGACTGTCCCCGCTTGTTAGTTTCCCTGGATACCAGTGTGCCCCAGTACCAAGCATAGGATCGTCGTGTTATTTATTGCCACTAGCCTATCGGAAAGAATGGCGATCGATTCGTTGGTCATTTTGTATTCTCTCAGCGCTATATAGCAGCACTTACGCTTGTATCGCAGCCAGTTGAGCTTAGAAGACGCTGCAGTCATCATCATCATCATGACCTCAGAAGATCCTTGCTTCGGTTTTTAGGCGTCAGTGTACTGCGATAATTCTCCTTCTGCTGCTACCAGTTGTTCTTATCTTTGTTTCGGGTCTGAAAAAAGTAAGCGGTATTCTGCGGGACTAGTGTTGGTTGTACTGTACTGCTGTTCAATTTTTATGTATGCATGCAAGCGTGACCATATGGATTATCCCTCCATACTCCCGCCTCTCGGAGTCACTGAGACGATGAGGCTGCACTGTGAAAACATGCCAAGTTCAATCAACGAGTCCGGTGGGCATAATGGGCCTATTACAAGAGATCTAATTCAATCCCACGATAATGTCTACACAAAACCAACAAACACTTTCATAAAAAGAATTTGCATATGAAACCAATCAAAACCTTGTAATCCCATTACGGGCCATCAGCTATTGCAGATCGTTCCAATCGCGTTCAATTGATCTGAAAATTATTTTCTGCATGGCTGCTCGACCGAAGATCATTCGAACATCTTGAGAGAGCCACACAGCGCACAGCCGTGCAGAGCGAAATGAAAATTTACGAGGATGATTCGAACGGAGGTGTGTCGTCATCACGTAAACCCGATCTCAGGGCATGCCGTGGCATCTCGGGCAATTAAGACCGATTTTAACCTTAGATACAAATGCTCATGCTCTCGTGCATTAATATACATATGTTCATCACAGCACTGTTCCGTATATGGAATTATTACTCATTGAACTTCTTTCGAACTGAATCGGGGGACACTAATGGTCGTTCGCTTCAGTGGCTGCTGTTAGTTGATTCCATAAAGAGGCAACACTGGGGAAACTACCGCTGAACGCTACAGTTGGAGATTTTGTGTGTGTAAACATGCTCCAAGTGGACGTTATAATTATATGTTATTTGATTTAATTTCCTGCACATGGACGTGGGCATAAAAATAAATTAAGAATCCGCTATATTGGGCGACAATGTTGAGGAGTTAATAAATAAAACGCTCTCCAACGATATCTAATGATTAATTGATGACTTTCGAGTTTACTTTTTATTAGACCCACTGACTCAAATTGGTAATTGACAATCGGAGAATGGGGATACAGTTTTTAATTTGGAAGGTCCGGACGGAGTGCGGTAGCCAACTGAATGAGCACATGACCAGCAGTTGGTTAATTGAATTTGCTTCCTCTTAAATTTCTGGAAGCATGTCGAAGAGGACAGGGGTGGTATCTGTGGGCCTGAACCACAAATTGTCAAATCCCTCAGCAGTCATAAAATCATGAGTGCAAAATGTGCAATTGTAAGAGACAGTTGCAATCTATACAAGGCAAGTTGCCAGCCTTTTTCTGCTGCCATTCATAATTAATAAACCGTTGCAATGAGAAGTTTCTCATGACAGTTCAGATGCCATAAGCGTGGTCTATAGAGCATAAGCTTTTGGTTAATCAAACCAGAGCTGCCAATCTTTTGGATTACAATTTATCACACGGGAGAACCAAAATATATTTTATCGATCAAAATTTGCCATTTAAAGAAAAGAGCTTTTGACTTACTTAACAACTTACGTAACAGGCTCATGGAGACTCATTGTATGTCTAATAGCTGTCTTCCAATGGTGACGGTCCTGGGCATCCTGATATCCTTTCATCCAAATTAAGCTATCTTGCGTCCACTAAAACTTGATCTCTGTCCGGGGTTTCGATCTACCTCTCCTCATCGAACCATGAAGATCAGATTTGCAGATCCTCTTAGCTGGACGACTGGTGTCCATGCTCTCGATTTAGTCGAACCAAAAGAAACAAATATCATACTCAAAGAAGATGGAATTTAAATTAGACCAGAAACTCTTCTGGAATACATCATACAAAGGCCATTAAAGCCATCTGGTCCCTAAAACAGCTCGAAGGCAAGACGTGGGGTCTTAACTTGGGAATTTAATAATCTTGGTAGATAACCAGAAAAAAAGGTGGTAGAAAAGTGGTAGCAAACACAGAAAAGGTTTTAGAAAAATAAACAAAAAAAAACAGATGTGAACGTACGTCGTAAACGAAACTTTCGGTTATATGCAACAAGAAATTTATCACGGTACAACAAAGTTGCGTATATCCGAACATCGTTTATGAAAACTTCGCTTAGTTGCAATACATTTTTTGTGTTGCAAATAAGCGGAGTCGACTATATATTGAATACGTATATAATATAATGAATATGTACAGTTACTGACAAAACAATAGGACCACCGAATATCTTTAGTAGATTCCATTCCAATCTATAAGCAGCATTTTTTAATGCCATTTTTAATGCTACCTTTGACCATCCATGATCAATCAAAATTCTCTGTCTGAACGAACTAATGAATATTTTTTAATGTTATTTTTTTTTGCTTTTTGAAACTTAAGTGGTCTTCTGTGAATTTAAGACGGTTTATCCTTTGCTTTTGGTAAGGACCGGCGCTACTCTGGAACATCTTCCGAAGTAATTTTCTTCTTCAAGTTTTTTTTTATATTGTTGGGGATGAGACTAGTGAGATTAATTCAACCACAATCTCTGCGGCTGATTTGCAGGGTCATTTCATGGACAGATCTTTAATTTGGTCATCATCTTGTAGCGATGTTTTTCGGGATGGACCTTATGTCATTTGATATTTTGATGACTGTAGGGCATTACAAATTACACTCAATTCTCTTTTTATGTGGTAATTAGTTTTACATAGAAACGTTTCAAAACTAACCGCACAAAAAAAAATCGCATAAAAAATACACTAATGTAGCGTAAAAAAAGGAATGTGTTCCATTATTTTCAAATACGAATAAAACAAAAAAATCATATAAAAAAGACAATAATTACTTTATATAATTAGGGATACATTCCAAAATTTTTATTTTAAAATTTAAAAAATTAAAGTTTTTAATAAACCAAACGCTCATAACTTCAAAATCTTGTACAAAAAATCAGCATTAGATTCTCGGGAAAAATCGTATAACTTCAAAACCGCATAAAAAGAATTCGCATAAAAATAGAATTGAGTGTACTTCAAAAAAAAAATAAAAAATAACTCGTCACAAATAATTTTGTCGGCACCATTTTGTAGGTTGATCTCGTATACTGAACAAATTTCTCTACCCTACATGGTATCATTTTTGCTGAGAACATGGTAACGTAAACAACAAGTTCGTATCATTTTTGATGCAATTTGTTTCGTAGGGATAGTTTTCCATCATCAGCATGATCCACTAAAGGAGTCGCGGGGGTAAACCACGCACGAGAGATCTCCAGGCAACTCGATCCTCCGCCATCGACTCTAACTCATCAGGAGTTATGCCCAAGCGTAACCAGGCGAGCTTATAGACTTGGCCCAACCATCTCATCCTGGATCTGCCAAGTGGTCGCCTACTTGATGGAATCGCATTCAAGGCCCGCCTCGGAAGTCGTGATGGTGGGGACATATGTGCAACGTAACCAAACCTTCGAAGCATAGCTCTTTCCGTTCGGAGAAGCAACAGCTCGACGTTGAGTTCCTCACCATATTCCGGCGAGTAATTCCCACCAAAATTTCAAATTTCGTGACCGGCAGCTCAACCCATCGTGGTGGAAGGCGGGCAACAGGTTTGGGGTGTAATTTATTTTCAGCCCAAACCTGGTTAACGAAGCGCCACCGTCCCATGATGACAAGAAGAAGACGATTGGCTTCGGATATTATCCCCGGTACCCATTCGGAGCCAGGCCTGAATGGTGACGAGCGAGCGTCTGGTGGCCGGTCTGTCCCGCTCGGCAGCCGATCGGGCTTAACCCGAAGGAACCATCAGCAGCCGTTTCTATTATCTTCCATTCGTCTGTAAATTTCCTCCACTCTGCATTAAGTTCTTCAATATTTACTGTGTCTTGTGGACAAAATCTGGTAAGTCCCATGACTGGTAGCATTGTTTAAGCTATAACCTTTTTTATCTCGGTATTTTAAAATTTTAATTTTAGCGTCCAACAGACCAAATTTTTCTCGAATCTTAATACATAATCAAAACAATGCTTGGGATATGATGAGCAATGGGTAACATGTGGTAGTTTTAGAGTTGAGGTTGGTAGGTTCTTCAACATTGCAAAAAGTCTTAACCCAAAAAAGAGTCCGTGGATCTACGATCAAATTGTAAATCCAATCATACTGTATGGCGCTGCTGGTGGAAAAAAAGAACACAAACGAGCTTAACAAAATACTAGGCTAGTGGGTATTTGTGCAAACGGGGCTTTTAAAACGACGTCAATCGCAGGATGGAAGCAATACTGAACAAGCAAACACAAAACAAGCAAGTCTTAACCTTACAGAAAACTTATAAATACAAAGAAGGCAATCGTGTTAGACATCTTAAAATTCTTAAAGGAGTGAACAACATTTCGGAGTGAGCTCATGTCTCCTGAGTTGAGCTTTAGAATACGTACTCATTCCGTGTACAGAGAAATGGAAGAACCACCCCACTTGGATGAAGGATGGACCCCAAAAATGGTGCTCAGATGGCTCGAAATCCGAAAAGAACGTAGGGACTGTGTGATTGAACCAACCCTGCACATTCCTCGCTGCAAGGAAACAACGATAATTCTGGCTGAATTGTTTGCAATAAATGAGGCAGAACATCGCATCATGAAACACAAACAAAAAATAAGCCGCAAAATAATAAACATCCAAGCGGTTCTTAAGGTGCTATAGAGCTACGCATTGCACTCTAAGGCTGTCTCGGAATGCAACAAAAGACTAAATACGCTGACAGAAAATAAGAGACTAAAACTGTTTTGGGTGCCAGGACAGGAGTTTTGGAACAGTCAGGAGTGTATTAAGCACTCAAGAATGTTCATGCAACAAAACTACAATTCCAAACAAGGAAAAGAAACTCTCGAACTTAACAAAGCTGACTTAAGACTATGTGGTGTGGAGCACTAACCAGACACATGCAATTACCACCTTCATAAAATGGGTCTTACCATTACAGACTGTAGGCACTGTGGCCAGGCGAAAGGGAATGGAATACACGCTAATCGACTATTTCTGTCTTGCCCGAGAAAGATTCAAAATGACTAACAGAAAATCTGTAACAGGGAAAGACTTTCAAGAAATCTCATCTAGAGGAGTTTGTCAAACTTCTGAAGGCAGCTCTTAAATCCTAGAATAAGAGTAGGGGTTACATACAATAGAGATCTTTATGGTCGCAGTACTACTGTCTTCATATGACACACCCCACGTTCTTCAATTCAATTCAAAAATATAAAAAAAAATCCGATAATTAAATGACCAACTCGTGGTGTACCAAGAAGTCGTTGACAACTTGAATTTGCTTATTTCACGGTCGTAGGTCGCGGCTCATGACACTTAATTCCGCTGGTGTGACCATTAAATCGACATACTATCCGAAGGACCGAATAGTGTCAAGGCGCTTACAAATGTTTAACTGCTTGCTTTCGAACGTTTTGCGTGGATTAGAATATACGCACGCATTTCGCAATGACTAACAGAACATTCGTTTTGAAAAATGGTATGATGTTCCCACAGAAGGAAGCAAATACTTCAGCTAAATATGAATCAAATAGCAAAAGTTGACACAAATTCCACTGTCGTGAAAGTGTGCAGATTGAGGCTTCTATAACTTCTATCATGGATCAATAACCCCTGATGACCTCAGCACAATCTTCGTCCTTATTTCTCCGCATAAATTCAAGCAACTATAAATATCTGCTTCGTCAGATTAAAGGTCTGTTTGCCGATGTTCTGGAATTAAAGTCAAACACCCAAGAAAAACTCATTAAATTCCTTACTCCATCTGTGGAGCTAGAATCCTCTTCAATTATTCAAAGGGAACCCCTTTTCAATTGCACACACTATGAAATCCTCCTTTCGGCACACCTTACTGTGCCCACTCCAGACAGGGACTCGTTATGAAATAAAAAGGCTGGAAAAGCAAACCGTCTCACACTGAAGCCCCGCAACGAGTTTTTCGCTCCAAGTGGGTTCCTGAATGGTCCTTCTGCCCGTGAATTGTATCATCTACCGTCTGGCAGTGCCGAACTGAGGAATGACTCATCTTCATCGTCGCCATACCAGAACGCGGCCCACTCCTATCGGATTGTACTCACAATCATTCGACAGAGAGATGACGATTACCTGAAACGGGGGCGGGTGCCGTGCAGCGCATGCTCCATAGTTGGACATTCTCCTTCGCAGCAAGATGCAAGTGTGTTCTGCTGTCTAGAACCTCGTTTGTGTGCCTCCGCTGCTGCTGCATTATGTTAGGCGTGCTTTTATGTGGATTATGAATAAAACCGCTCTCTCTCTCTCTCTCTTCCTCTCTCTCTCGCTCCTCATCAATGTGTTAAGCCACATGGTGACATTAACGATTGTTTCATTGAAATTAATTACGTCCAAGATTCCGTTGAATTAATTATGACTTCAGTGGCCGGCTCCGGAGTTAATTTCAATATCCCTCGGCCATGACGTAACCCCGATGACCCATAAAAAGGTTTCTATTCCAGCAAATTGCAGCTAGCGCCCGACGTGAGTGATCCAAGTGCGTGGGGAAGTCGACAAAGGGGAAGGCTATGCGTGTCGTGCCGAGTGGAAATGGTCCAATGGAACCGGCAAATGTTCATCGTTCTAATGGGTTCATCGTTCCCCTTCATGGTGAGTTCTGTGCAAGGGGTGAACTGCGATTTTTCGGCTTCACCCTTTGTGGTTTGGCCTGATGGGGCACGTTTAACGGGTAATGCGTATGCACTTGCGTGGTAAGCGTTTATTAGAGGCCTAAAAGCCGCTCGTAATAAGGACATTGGAGTAATTATCTAATTGCTGGAGAGGCGTGTGGGTACAGTTTTCCCTAAATATGGGACAGTATATCATTTCGGTTTTAATTGGGCAACGTCACGAAATATTCACGTTTTGATTCGCCGTCGGCATGGGGACTGCTGAAGCCCTTACCTACATCACACTTCATTGCAATTGAACATGAGCCACAGCTTGCTCTAGGCAATGCCTTTGATGTGTGACCTAAGGTACTGATGGGCATTTTGTCATTAGGAAGACACAATGTTGGTTAGAGCGTCATTTTTCAAGGCCAAACCTAATCGATTGATTTTTTGCATACCATATAATGACGAAGTGGAGGATTCTGTCCTGGTTTTCCCATCGTAATAATTTAGGCTTTAGGATAAGTCACAAAAACGCTTATGTGGCTTGGGATTAACGTCTACAGTTTCTGTCTTTCAGTTTCCTACTTGTGACATTTTTGCCTAACGTCAAAGATTATTTTTATTGAGAATTCATGTACGTAGGTACATCAATGGGGACGGTATAAATGCCAGACTCAACTGATGCAGGGAAATCTTTCGTAGGCGTGTGAAAAAATGCATCTCAATCCATGGAAACTGTCAGTTGTCAGCCCAAGGGAATAAAATAAATTGATCCACTGCTGGACATTTTACAAAATGTATTACAACAAGAGGATATTATTAATTAAAATTTCTCAATACATCAGGGAGAAGAAGAGGGCCTTAGGATTGAATTCTCTTAAGGGACTCTGCTTATGTTGATTTCTGAGGTGTGAGGAACTTGCAACTTGAGGGTAGGAGTTCGGCAAGAAGTTGGAATATTACTCAGAAGAAGGAAATTGAACATGGTCAAAGGTGTCAAGTCCAGAGATGGTGTGTTGCTTACCAATGAATTAAGCATTTTGCGCAGATGTATGAAGCACTTTTCAGAGCTATTCAATCGCGACCAGGGCGATAAGGATGGCGGACCAATAGTCCAACGGTGAAGGAAGACATTTTGAAGATTGAACTGCTAAAATTTTCAAATCCCCCGCCGGTGTGGATGCACTCCGGCTAGAAATTCTTAAGGCAATAGGTAAAGAGGGAGTTTTAGATGCAAGGACATAAGTCTACAAGTCATGAATCCATAACCGAATTTTGTATACACAAAATTTTAGCCATGTATTGGTCATAAGTCAACAATTGGCTTGTGTAAGGAAATAAACTGAAAAGAAGTAGACACACAATTGTATATTATTTTGAATTGGTATGCAACCCTCCTGCTTGGATCACTATATCAGCAAAATTTGCATGAACAGAACGGTCACGTGAGATACCCAACGAACAAAATAAAGCCAAAAATTACAAATTTGGAATGAAGCCAAGAAGACTTAGCTTTATTTCTTTTTGTATAATTTAAAGTTAACTTTGTCTCTTTTTAAATTTTCTTTTTCTTATACATATTGCTAAATACATACCTCAGAGTAAATATAATTAAACCTTAGCCCCAGGCGACTGTCTGACAGTTGTTGGCATACCCTTAGTCAAGCGACGATGTCGCGTGATCATACTTTGTGCTCGACCCATACTTTACATACACTTATAATTGTGGACTTATGGCCCTGCACCGGAGTTTTATGCCTTACTCGTAAGGTAGTCTAAGACTATCTCTCCTTTCAAAAAGAGGGCAAGAATGATCGTTTCTAGATTCTACACTATGCGACAGGCTGAGTTGGAGTTTTGCATATGCAACCAATACAGAGATATCTCGGACGAATCCCAAGATGTCGGTGTCCATTTCACATCAGCAAATTGCTCGTAACTCGTCTAGGACATTATTTTTGTAATAGGGCCAAATTTGAGAAGTGACACCAAACGATTATTTTCGCGTTTCGTTGTCAGTTGGCTCTAAATATTCAATGAGTTGAACTTTGTATGGGCCTGGGTACAAGTTCAAATACAAACTACACCATAATACCGCATTTAAATCAGTTCATTTGAATCTTCTTGAACAGAATAATATACATATGCACAGGTACCTATTATATTGTATTATTTTCAAATAAAAAACCAGACAAATTTGACTTTTTTTCAATGAAACATACATAATTATTCTTTTTCAATATCTATAATTTGAACATTAGTTGATATAAGTGAAAAATATATGTGAATGTGAAGACATCGACTAACTAATTGTTTAGATCTTTCAAAGGGCATTAAAATGGAACTGTTGGAAGACGATATCCATATACCTTGATCATTCCAGTTCTGCTCTACAATGATGGGCGATTACGAAAGCTGATGAAGTATACCTTGCTCTCTTCTAGAATGTTCTACGTACAATCTTTGGTTTGATCTTTGTTGATGGTATTTGCAGGGAAAGATTTAACCACGAACTGTACAGGATGTACTTGTAGAGCGCATGGGCAACACTGTTCCAGCTCGAAGAGTATTCCTGTCCGAACCTGTGAGAAGAGTAAACAGAGGACGTCCGCCTCTAATGTGGTGCACCCAAGTGGGGAAGGACTTACTTGGCGTGCGAAACTCGAGGGAACTACCCAGAGATCATTCCAGTTGGAGGTAGAAGCTTGTTTGTTAAGGCCCAGGTGCACCCGAGTTTTTTCGAGACAGCTGTATCTTTGTTATTCGCATGAGCAAATACTGTCAGTGCTTTCCCTTCTAGTAAAAGTAGCAACAGGGGAGGGACAACATCTTGATGAGTACCTGTCCCACTAAGGAATTTACAGTATCTGGCAGTGGCTAGCTATGCGCTGATAGTGCATTTTTCTCTGTTTCGTATTATCAGTGCGTTCATGGCATGCTAGACTTTGTCAGAGGCTCCTTCTATGCTAATGAATGCTACTACGTGTGTATTTCATAAAACTGAGTGGAATCTCGTGCTCTCCTCCGACCATATCGTGCAGATAACCTGATCCATGTGATCATCCACATCTTCTGTAAAGATTTGAACTCACAACCCGTCCTTTTCAACAGCATTGATAGACTTAGATGGACATGGGACTGAATTCTTCTCTTCATTCAGATTGAGTGGTAACCATGTGCGACAAATTGACTAACGCGAACCCACTTTCGGGCTGAATGGAAGACAAGCCAAATCCGTCTTCTTCAATCTGTTAATAATTTAATTGTACACGAGATGAGTTTAATTAAATTTTTCGCCAGTCTATTCCTAGATATGTGCTTTTATTCTTGTTTGACTCATCAAGCAAGCGACTTTATGGCTTAACCCCATTTGTGCTTAGAAACAAGGTGTGTCATCATTTAACTGATCCTAAACAGACATAGGCACAGCTGATCATAGACACAGGCATTCACAAATGCCGCGGAGTTGTTGTTTTTATGGCAGTTAATAAAGGGTCCACGTGTATGATGTCTTTTTTTTCAAACAACAACGTCATGATTCCTATTAAAAAGAGCTCTGACTCTGCTCTCTGTTTGTCTAAATTTGAGAATTAAAACACTGTCCAGGAAAGAAGTACATATACTGTGCACAAGAAGTCACTTGGTTTAGGTGTGAGATGTTTGCCAGCATCCACCTACTATACTACGTTGCCAGTAAATGAATCTCTTATTTACAGAAATTATAAAGTCTAATAAACCAGATATCCCACAGAAAACCACTCGTATGGCGCTGTTATCAAGCGAAGGAAATTCCATTCATTTGAGACATGGTGGGCAACATGAATTTTTTAAAATAAAAACTGATAAATACATTTGCTTGATGGAGCAGAATGTGTGTGTGTATGAGATGATGCATTTGGAATTTTATAGAAGATGAAATAATAAAATGCTTTCAAATTAGTGTTGCCGTTGCTGCAATGAAAGGGACTAAAAGTGACTACAAGACATTACTCAAATTGACCGCGGATAGTGAAAAGCTACCCATAAAAGGGAAAAATAAGAAGAAAATCTGATGAGGAATGAAAGAAAGAGACCTCAGTAACATGGTGAGTGGTGTATTTAAGTAATAGCTCTTGCCAATCGCTGTTTATTTGGGCTCAAGAGGCAATTGAGATGACAGATGACGCCCGCGTTCAAGGTGGCACACCCAGGTGGAGAAGGACATCAACCAACAATTTGGCGTGCGACACTGGTGACAGTAAGCCAGAGACCGTGCTAGCTGGAGAGGCTTGTTGGTTGAGGCCCATTTCTACCCCGGATTATAGCGCCAAATAAAGAAGAAGCACATTATTTTATTCACGGTTATCTTAAGTAATAATGGGACATACTTAGGTCTGTTTAATTTCTGATTGCTTTTGATTTGAAAAAATTAATTTCATTTGATTTTTGGTGTGAACATCCGAAGTTGGTATATACAGTCAAACTTCGACAACATGAACCACCACATGCCACAAAAAAAAAGTCGAGTTATTAAGACTTCGAGTTATCAAGTAAAATACAAAATTGGTATATATATTTATTTTCTTATATTTGCGATAATACACATAAACGTAGAGGAGCATAATTTTTATTAAAAATAGTCTGTTACACATGACTGAAGAGCGGATGTTTTGTGTTTTAACAACAAATCTTCAATGGAATATAAACCATTTTAGGTACATAGTATCATTTGTTGTTTCATGAGTCTTATAATATAAACGCAAAATGAGTAACGACTTAGCAACCAACTAATTTGAAGGTGGTTGAATCAAATCATCCTCAATTATCGCCTAGACTTTCTTTATTAAATCACTGCCGCTGTCATTGTTATTGTCAAGCTGAGAAGAGTCAGATTCACATATAAATATCTCAAAGGTTTCTTCACTTGTGGGAAACCCCTAAGTAACAATATCGTCTTCCACCTGCAGAAAATCATCATACGCCAACTTTGCATACTTTTGGTATTTTTCAAGCTTCAAATTCCATCTGCAGTTGAATTTCTTCCTCAAAGGAATTTCATCCTCTTCCCCCGATCAGAATCAATTCACCAAAACCGCGATTTTGTCTATAACAAGTCGAAGGAACATACAAATGTAGTGCCCTGAAAGCGATTCCTTTTAAAAGGAACTTGTAGAATACGCAGAATTTGGGAATTTCTCTTCAGACAATTCGACTTATTGAACCGACGCCACAATCCGTTCGTGTTCTCAAGACATTCGAGTAATCGAAGTTCGAGTTATCGAAGTCAAATTTCAGTCTTGGCGCTGTTGCCAACCAATTTCATTCGATTAATTAAATACTCGAGTCATAAGTTCTCAAGTTCTCAAAGAAATACCAGTGTAAACAGTTCTTAATTAAAGTACATATTTTTTTAAAATTACAATAAACTTCACGAATTTACTTAAGCAGAAAGTGGAAAGAAATATGAAACGGTATACACAAGTTCGCAATCATAAGAAATTCTCACAGCTTACTCAACCAGCACCTGTAAGTTTTCAGCTTTAATGCATTTGAGATAAGTGTACATTATGTCGATTATTATCATACTGGACCACCACTGTACATACAGTCGTATGGATACATTTTTTGCAATTGACACACTCCTTAATTATCGAAATAAGGTTTCGTCAGACTTTTCATTTCCTGATTAGTGATTGCGGTTGGTTCTTAGGATATAGGCAATAATGCATGAATGTGGTATTTTGGGAGATTCGTTTGCCTGACGTTCGTAATAAATTCAGTGTATTACATTTCATTATGTGATTTGAATTATTCTTCTCAAAAAAAAGACTACATTACAGAACCTTCGGGTTTTAAATATATGCATAACAAGCGATTGTATCTTCCTCATCCTCGTCCATGCAGCTTCATTATAGGAAAGACATAGTCTAGAGGCGTGAGTTCCGGTGGCACAATGCCCTGTTAAAACGTCAATAAGGGATCTGAGCGTTATCTGATCAAGCGATCGTTTGGGATCGATCATAGGCCAGAGTTGTTTGGTAAAGATGCATCCTGTGCCAGATATCCACCTGCTCTTTGTTTGAGCAAGGGTTTCAAGCTTTAGCAGATGTTTCATAGTAGCGATAGGTGTGGATGGTGGGTCTGCCACTCGGAAAGAGCACGGAGTTTGTGTCAAATGTCTTGAATGTCACAGTGTCCCGGCACCCACATAAGTTGGGTGTTAAAGTACTTGGCCATTTCGTTAAAAGATAGGCGGCAATTAAGGGAAGTCTTAGAGTTGAAAGTGACTGAATTCAGAGATTTGATTGCTGCTGGCTATCGGAACAGATGACGATATCTGTGCGCGATAATACATTGCTTTTTAGCCAGGAAAGGGCTTCCTTTATGACTATAGTTCCAGCCTGAAAGACACTTCAGTGATTAGGTAGCCGGGGAGATAGCTGGATCTTAAGATCCTTGGAATAGACGCCAGCATGCACACCTGCATCCATCTTAGATCCATCTGTGAAGATTCGCAGTGGACCTTCCAGCGTCTGGTGTTCAGACTCCCACTAAGATCTGGGCGGTATGCTGGTTGAGAAATTCTTCTCGAAGAGAAGTTTAGGTAAAGTGAGGTCTGTGTCTATGGGTACAGAGGCATACCTGCGTAGCATCGTTGAATGTCCAGGCTTCAGTTCTTTCCAGCTGCTCAGCGATCTTAATTTGATCGCTGCTGTCTGTCTGCCAACTATTCCTAACGGTGGCAGGTTTAGGCGTATGTTTAGTGCTTCAAAGGAGGTAGTCCTTAGCGCTCCGCTAATGCATACGCAAGTCATCCTCTGCACTCTACCGAGTGGGGTGATGTTGATTCTCTTATCGAGAGCGGTCCACCAAATTATTACGCCATACAGCAGTATGGGTCCGACTACTGATGTAAATAGCCAGTGAACCATTCGGTGCTGCAGTCCCCATTTGCACCCAATGGCCCTTGCTTTCTTGACACGTTCTTGGATACATTGCTTCCAGCTTAACTTCGTGACTTATATAAGACCTAAGACGTTAGCGCTGTCACTTAGTACTAAGGGGGTCCCGCGTAGTGGGGGAGGGTCAAAGTTAGGGATCTTATACTTCCTAGTAACGAAGACTAGATCTGTTTTTTGCGGATTGACACCTAGCCCGCTTTGGCTAGTCCATTTCAATAACTTGGATAGGGCAGATTGCATAATATCCCTGATCGTGGTTATATTTTTTTTTTCAGATACTGCTATGGCAATATCATCTGCATAGGCAATGACCTTAAGCCCAGTCCCACCTAGTTTCACAAGTAGTACGTTGAGGGAAGAGTACAAACCCTGCGGTGCTGTTCATAGATTTACGGATCATGGTTCAGCTTGGTAGCAGCTAAAGAAATTGTTCATACATCTGATCTCACAGATATGGAATCAATAATAAAGTCACGCAACCAGCCCGAGGGCATAATCAACCACTTAAAAGCGAAAGATGAGCATCTTTTGAAGATCGCATCGATTGGAATGTTATATGTGATATTTGATTCTAGAAATTGGTAGCACGAAGCAATGAATTGAAACATGATACATACTAGATAATAATTCGATCTCTCTATTGATCTACATACATACATACTCTTAACATTTAACAAATCTATATAAATGCGTACTTGTACACATATGGTTCGCGAACTCTACGAACTGTACTAAGATGTGGATGTAGTCCGAGTCAGATGGCACAAACCCGTCGACTGAACTCGCTCGGGCTCATGCAACGCGAGGACTCGAATGATCCAGCCAAGATCCTCCAATTTAAGCCACCGAATTTACTTGTTCTTATTCATACGAGACATTGGGTGTATTGTGCATTAGCATTAAAAATTGAATTCAAACAGGACTGCAAAAACTATCAACCGGGGCGGCGGGTCACAAACCTAAAACGTAACAAAATTTAGATCACTAATAAATACCCCTTCTAATCTTTGGTTGCAAAGGCTTTTAACACAGATAACTCCTTAGATCAGGATTTCAAGAAACCAAGAGGACACTAAACTGACCACGTTAGATGCTACCTCAAATAGCCATATTTTGCCATGTTCCCCTACGTGACTTACATGTTGTATGCCGATTTTTATGCTGCGAGCTTTGCTTCATTTGTTTAGTTCGTGACTCACTGTGCCCATAGTTTTTGAGATATCCTCATATTTATATTTTGTTTTTAGTACATAACTAATTGCTAAACAAAACTGTGCTTAAGATTTTTTTGTTTGGAGTCCACTTCGATTGATTAATTTTTGTTGCTGTGTGGTCACTTTTGGGACTGAGTGTATGTACGATCAAACATGCCGACCTTCAACTATTCACAAATTATAAAATGGAAAATAGGTACATACACGTAATTTAAACAAAAAAATAGCAAGATTACAAAGAATTATAAACAATAGAAGTATGCATAACAAATAATCATGATGGGATTACATTAAGTAATGCTTCCTTTATGAATTGACATATTAAAATAATATTAATTTCAAATAAGGTGAAAACGGTATTATTGGTTATCATTAAACCGTTAATTGAAGACGAGCGGCCGTAGTTAGTGCGCGAGTGGGCTATGTTAAAGAATCTGTTATTAAGCAGACTGAGAGTTGGAACATGTATGTTGAGGAGGCTTAGGATTTCTGGGCAGTCAATCTCATCTATCAGTATTCTGTGGATAAAAATAACTCTTGTCACTTCTCTCCCAACTTCAAGTGAGTCTAAGTTGATCAGTTTTAAACTAGACTGGTAAGTTGGTAAATTAATAGGATCTACCCAGAGACGTCCTCTAAGAGTGAACCTAAGAAATTTTTTTTAAACGGACTCAAATCTTGAGATGTGGCGATTGTAGTACGGATACCAAATAATAGAGGTATATTCCAAAAGAGATTACAAATGATATGTACAGTGCCTTAATGACATATGGGTCAGAAAACTCACAAGCATAGCGCCTTAGCATTCCCCTTGCTCTATTAGCTTTGTTTACGATATATTCAACGTAATTGATAAAAGATAACTTATTATCAAGGAGTACACCGGAATTACCGACGAGGAACGGTATTACCACCAATAGAGTAGGAATGCAAAATAGGATATTTACGTCGAGAAAAGGTAATAGCTGAGCATTTACTAACATTCAGGGAGAGGTAATTTTTTGTGCACCACAAATCTAATTTTTCCAAAACAATGAACATCTTTACCCGATATGTATAGCTTAAAGTCATCAGCAAACATGAAAATGTCACCTACAATCAGTTAAGAGTTTAACTATATCGTTGACGAATAAGAATAGAATAAAAGAGGGCCCATGTGACTTCCTTGAGGGACGCCTGAGGTAACAAAAACCTTTTTTGGAAGTTTGGTCGCAGAGTCTTACATATTGGTATCGATCATTTAAATATGATGACAGTATAAGAAAGTTGCTGGAAAACCAAGTCTTTCCATGTAAGTAAGATCTTTTGATCAACTCAGTCAAAAGCTATACTGAAATCAGTGTAGATGGCATCAACTTGATTTCCTTTACCTATTTCAGAAATGCCTTAATTCGTAAAGATAAGGAGATTAGTAACTTAAGTAAGATTAGTAGATAAGAGGTTTGTAGAAATAATTTGATTTCTCAGTAACCAACTTATCGAACAATTTTGGAATAGATGACTGCTTACATATACCTCTATAATTTTTAATATTATTTCTCCTACCAGATTTGAAAATAGGGATAATAAAGGAATGTGGCCAAATGGACGGAAAAATACTTGAGTTTAAAGACAGGTTAAACTAATGACATCCAATTTTATGCAATTGAAGGGGAAATTTTTTGAGGAAACTGGAAGACCATCCGGCCCTGAACTGAAACTAGAATCCATTCTAGGCAAACCGTCCAACGTGTCCTCTTCTGAAATGTCTAAGTTATGAAAGGGAGGAGTGGAACTTTCGCCGAGGAAGGAAAAGAAATGACTGTCAATAACAGAATCTTCATTTGAGTTGACAGATTGAAAGTAGAGCCCAAAGTAATTGCATATATTAGTACATGAATTCACTAACTCACCTTTATATGAAAATGATGCTGGGTATCCATCATTTTTATTTTTAGAGTTTACGAATTGTCAGAATTAATTTGGCCTACTTTTAATACAATTTTGTATGTCCTTAAGATAGACCAGGTAAGAGCGATAGAGGCAGGTTTTGAATTCGGACTTATAAAGCTGAAATGAAGTATTACAGAAATAGCCAGCTTCACAGCTGATTGCCCACTTTTCCAACGTCGAATTTGAGTGTCTTTTTGACAGATATTCACGAATTTTTGACGGTTAGTCACGAAGTAAGGTAAAATTGTTTTATGAACACATTATTAAAAACAGTTGTCAAAAATCTTAAGAGGAAAGGGAGGTAGAAGTCTGGCGTCTCTGTAATACTTCGCTTCTGCTATAAAGCATGTAGTCGGCATTTGTCAAACTACCTAGCCATTTCCTATAATCTCGATTCCTTAGAGTTTTTAGATTACTCGTTAAATCATTATCCCATCCTCTCGCTTACTATTTACACAAGTAACTGGTATATATTTAAAAATTATGATATCGACAACCCGATAAAATTGAGAACAATGTTCATTAATTTCTAATGACATATAAGAACTCCAGTCATAATTGCTTAGCTCATCACAAATATCAGTATTGTTTGCATTTTCAAAACCGAATTATAATTATAATTTATATCCCGTACTTCAAGAACACAGAATAAGTTTAAAGGAGGGTGATACTTATCAATCGGTGCGAGAGGTGTAAAGCTCCTGGAAACGTAGCATCGTCACGTTTACTGGAGATTGTAAGGTCCAAAGTTCGGTTTTGAAGATTTGTCCCTCATGTAAACCCAGAGACTGGAACATATCGACCATTTCTGCAGTTGCTATAGACAAAGACTGGGTTGAATTTATGTAGGTACAATCGGTATATCCTGGAGTCCAATGAATATTAGGTTGATTGAAGTCGCCCAGTATATACAGTAGCCGAAAGTGAAACCGGGACACCCTCCTCTAAATACGTTATAATGAGTATAAAATAAGGTACACATGCGATAGACATCCGGTTTTATTTTTAATAGTAAACACAGTAGTTCTTCTTAATTATTAATAAACAACAAACAACAATTTGTAAGTACAAATAAATTTAAAAACATGAAGAAATGAAACACTACCAGAAAGCAAACTCGGACAGTAATGGTTCTCCGAATATTTTCCCCTGCAATATAAAATTAGTTCCAAAAAATTACTAATATATCAATAATATGAGTTTGAACTCATATCATTTCCGTGTGAAAGCTGATCCTAACCGGAACAATGGGGAGACAACGTAGTCAAACTTCTATTGAGCTATGAGAGCTGATAGAGAAGCATTTCCAGGATGGAAAATCAGTTCGCGACATTGCGCAAATTGTTGACCGAATTCAGTTCACAATGTAATAAAACGCTTCAAGATTTCGAAAACTCTGGAAAATCGCAAAAAACTATCCCTAGAAAAATTTTTTTGGAAAGCAATGAACAATGGATCCTTCGGCTAATCAAAAAGAATCCCAGAATTAGTGCCCCCAAGCTAACTATTGAAGTTGAAAAATACTTGGGCAAAAAAGTGAACCCCGAAGCAATTCGAATTGTACAGCGTAGGCATAAGTATAATGGTCGGGTTGTTCTAAAAAAAACCTTTCATTAGCAAAGTGAATAGGGATAAAAGGAAGTAATTTGCAGGTCATTTCGTTCTGGGACAACATGTTGTTTACAGACGAAAGTAAATTCAATGTATTTAGTTTGGATAAGCAAACATATGTGTGGAGAAAGTTGAAGAAAGCTGTCAAGCATGGTCGTGGATCGGTAATGATTTGGGGATGCATGTCGGCCGCTAGTCCCGGGAGTCTTCAAATTATTGATGGAATAATGGATCAATATAAATGGTTGGATGTGCTGAAACGAAATTCGAAGCATAGCGCGAGAAAATTGGGAATAGAAAACTGTTACCATTTCTATCGGTATAATGACCCTAAGTATGAGGCTTCTAATGTCCGTTTGGCTTTTATATAACTGCACAAAAGTATTGGAAACTCCACCACAATCATCGGACCTAAATCTCATTGAACATGCGTATTTAGAGCAGCACCTGAGAAATCACGAGATTTCAAATAAAAAAGATCTGGAAAAAGCTCTGTTAGAAGAGTGGGATAAAATTGGCACAATTTTTGCGAAAAACTTGTGTCATCCATGCCATAAGAACATGTCATAAGAAATAAAGGGCTTCCAACTAAATACTGACCACAAGGAGTGGTCTTGTTTCTTAAGTTTGAAGTATTTTTTTTTATTTTCCGATTATTACTTTGAGTTTCTGTCTGGTAGTGTTTCATTTCTTTATTTTTTTAAATTTATTTGTACTCACAAATTATTGTTTATTTTTTGTTAATTATTAAGAAGAACCTCTGTGTTTATTATTAAAAAAAACCGGATGTCTATCGCCACATTACTATAAGACCATCCACATAACGAATAGCATCTATGTGTTTATTTACTATAGATGACAGAGAATCAGGACGAATATACACACATATGATGAAAAATTAAGCAGATAATGTAAATCATCTCCAGAAACTTAAAGTGGTTTTTTATCGCAATGAGGACACCACCCAGTCGTTAGAAAGCCCTATTATCGGGCGATCTATCACGACGATGGACAGAAAAATAATCAGGAAAGATTACAATATTGTTGAAAGTGTCATCTAGTCCAGTCTCACTCAGAACAATAGTATCACATGAGCAGTTGTACGTGTTTATTAAGAATTGTGTGCATTTAGTTCTAAGTGCATACATTGGTAACACTTTTCCTCCCTATTTCCCCTTATTAATTCCCATAGTCTCACACACTCATAATGAAATCAAACAATAGTATCTCACCACAGTTTCACACAACTGAACACCCATAAAATTCATCCCATCTATTCAAAAGCTAGCACCATCGTCATCATCCAGACTTTCTAAGTGCGTGTGTCACAATCACTTTCCACACCACTAAGAACAACAAAAACCGGCAACACACACACACACATTCGCGCCGGTTCAACTTTCAGCACTCCGCCAAAGAAGAGTGTACCTCGACGACCCAGCGCTGCACTGCTCGCAGCTGTGTGGCTCAACTTCAAGAATCAAACAGAAAGAAATAACAACAACAACAAAAAGAAGAGAAGAAATAAATTTTCCTTTAGGCGGGGGCTCGTATAAAAACTCGTTCACATTCTGGAGAGATTTCAGTTGAAATCCACATTTGTTGCATTGCGGACAAATTTTGCGGAGACCTCTCGTACATTGTTCAGTCAAAGAGTATCTTTTCTACACAGAGTTTCTAATTTATTTATACACAAACCGAATTTTATACAAGTGCTATTTTTGTGATCAACGACGGTTTTCAAAGAAGCCGGCAAAATACTCTCAAAACAAGAAAAAAAACGTGCTCACGTGTGTTAAACAAACTCCTAGATACATCTTCTAACTAAAACCAGTTCATCATGGTGAGTTGAAAATACTATACTATTAGTGATAGAGCTGTTCCTTGGATATGATGATTATTCTACTCGTGTGCATGTGTGTGGTATCCTCGAGGAAAGTCGGGACCTTGATACTGGCTGGGATTGAATGAAGCGCTGATTTGTTTTGTCTGTTCGACGATGATGTCACACTCGGGTTTTGTTGATGCAGTCCTGAGTTGATTTTTCTCCGGCACTCCCTCAGTGCGGTGCTTCGTATATTCGAAGATACACACCCAAGTGTGTGGTGTATTCAGGACAAAGGAGAGAGCTTGCCACCCCATCGGGTGATGGGTCTTCTTTCTTCTGTGCATATCTACATTTTCATGGCAATCAATTGTGTTTGATTGAAGCCGGAAGACGAGGAGATTGAAATTTCCATTTCTGAGCACTGGATATGTTCGTTTTAACGCCGGATTCGTTGACCGGATTAATGTGCGCACAGATGTATGTACATTTTTTAATTGTGTACCCGGTATTAGGATGACGTTATTTCCTTTGTGTCTTTGCACATATTTGGTCAGTTCACAGTTGACACACGATTTACGAATCTCAGCAGTTTCTCGCGAAGAGACCACATAAATTGATCTCTCTGACTTCATATGACCGAGTTTATGATTGCTTACGTACATATCTATAAAAAGTTTATATCGGGGAGTTGGTCATGATTCTTGTCAAGTCTGGATGGGGAGAAAGGCGAATGCCCTTGTCACCTTGGCTTCTCAGTTTGGTTTATAATTTTATTTATGATCTAAACTTGATGGACGGGACGGATGTATTCGGTATCAAAAGTAAAGGGCACGGAATCTGAAGAAATTTAGGACATGAACTGTGTCTGCTTATGTAATCAATGGGGACGTTACTTTTTAGTAGGACATTAATTTACTAGAACAGGCTTTCAAAATGCCGACTTAATTAGGCGTGTTTATGCGAAGAGATTAGAGTTTACGACCGAAAGTGTGATCTAAGCTTAAATTAGAAAAATAGAAAAATCTCGCAGGAGGGTTGAGTGTGAATACATGGAAAAAGTAAATCCACATAACTTGATCTTTTGAGCAAAGGAAAGTAAGTTTTTGATTAACTGTGTGTCTCTGAGTCCGGGAAAAACGCTGTAACATTAATTGTTCATAAAATAATGAATTGATGGCAAGAGATGTTCACATCGAATGGCTTCATAACTGAAAGATGAATTTACCAAATTCCTTTTAGATACATTATACAGTTGAAACGATATTTATATTTTAGAAAGTTCAGTATTTTCTGATTTATTTCATTTTCTTAAATTCTTTCACACAAATATTTAGTAAACTCTCTTCTTATGCTTTAAAAGTCATATTCAATGAGTCACTGTTAACTGCCGTCTTTTTAGACGAGTGGAAACTATCCGCCATAACTCCCATTCACAAAAGCGTTTATAAACACCTCATTCAAAATTATAGACCGACATCAAAACTGTCTGTAATACCAAAATTATCTGAAAAATTAATAACATAGAAGTTATATTTTGATGCGAAAGCATCAATATCATCGAAACAACACGGGTTTGTGAGTGGAAGTTCAACAACAACAAACGTATGCTTATTTTCACATTTCTATTTAAATTCTATGGAGAATAGAATGCAAGTCGATGTAATATACACTAATTTAATTAAAGCGTTAGACAGAGTTCATTCAAAAGCTTGGATTCAATATCAATTTCTTGAAATGGTTGCGCTCCTACCTTTCAAATCGGAGACATGTCGTTCAATTGAATGCGGGTTAAATCACTTTTTATTGATGTTATATCAAGTCCGCCTATATTTAATTTGTTTGTGAACGATATTCCTGAAATTCTTAAATTTGCAGAGTGCTTAATGTATGCAGACGATGTTAAATTATTTAGTCCAATTTCATCTGTCAATGATTGTTTAAATTTTGAAAACGATATTGACTCAATTCTAAATTGGTGGAAATACAATCACTTAGCTTAATATATCGAAGTGCAAAACGTTTAGTATTCATATTAAGTTGTCGCCGCTGATTTTTACATTTACATAAAAGCGGAAATAAATCACTCATAAGAGTAATCGAAGTAAACGATCTTGGTGTTTACTTTGATTCAAAATTAACTTTTTCGGCACACTATGACTTTATTATAAGTAAAGCAAACTCTATGTTAGGTTTCCTTAAAAGAAACTCAGGGATTTTTAAGGACCCTTATTGATTTGGACCCCTCCCTATGAAAACAATATAACAAGAATTGAAAGAGTACAAAAAAAAGTTTTGTTTTAAAAACCCTACGATGATCTAAGAAATAGTGATGGAATTTTCTATCTTCCCACTCATCGTACTAATTATGGTCGAAATAATCCTATTAGTTGCTCTCTAAAATTATATAATTCTGTCTCATCGGAGGTCGATATCTCAGGGACTGTGTAGAAATGTTGTCAAAAACCTATTTTTCCTAGCTAATCCAGGGAAATGTACTTTTTGAATTTTATGAAATTAAGTTCCAACATTTTTGCAATCAGCAGGTTTAGAACAATTGATGATAAATATGAAAAATTAAAATAATTTAAAAAATGTTTGTTTTCTGGGAAATATGTTTTAAGCATGTTTTTGCACTCATAGCTCAAATTTAAGGCAACTAATTGGAAACGCTGGAAAAACAATAATAAAAATACATATGATGTTGAAACCATCTTATTACGGCTAATACTTTGTTGGAAACCTCCTCTACTAAAAACTCGAATTCGAACTTATTTTCTGGTCTATTCAAATTCGACTTAGGGAAGTTGGACTCTAATTGGAGGACTAGTTTAAAAACCTACCTGCTACCTTAATCGGTCAAATAGGCATCAGGACATTGAACAAGGGATTTCATTTATATGTTCAACGCATTTTGCCAAGGTTTTTACAGAAGTTAAACTTCAAACAAATCCCTTTCGAATTCAATATTTCTTTTCTTGACAGTCAGCTCTTTTTCGTGTGGTTACAGTTTGAAGTCAGTTCAGTATTGTAAACTATAAGCTAAGCAGTATCGATCTGCTTATCGACTCTTGAGCTTAGATGTAAATTAAGTTATTACGGCCAGAAAGTACAAGATCGAATGTTATGTTCGCGCTGGGTTTCCTTAAGTTCATGCTTATTCGAGTATGAATTCATAGTAAGCACAAAACCAATATTCGAAGAGCAATATTCGCGATCTTGAAAAATCACTCGTTACATGGATAATGATAACTGAAATCAATTCGATGCATATTTGTAAAGTTGATCAGAGTTTTTTGTCAGATCGAAGCTACAAAGTTCATGTCAATAATAGTCATTCCTCTGTATGTAATGTAGGTGTTCCTCAAGGGTCAGTTCTCGCACCGATCTTGTTTAACTTGTTTCTATCTGACTTTCCCCATTTAACGGAATGTGACATCGCCCTGTGCGCTGAAGATTCTGCGAGATTTTCTTCTTTCCAACGCTCATGGAAGATATTAGTCAGCCTCAGCCTCCATGCGCTTGATGTGGCTGAGTCAGTGCCAGTGATGGATTTTTGCTTGCCGGACTATATCCAAAACATGGTACAGCTCTTAGAGTTCGCCGGCAGCGTCATCGAATCTGCCGCAGAATTTTTCCTTCGAAGGCACTAACATTCATGGCACATAGAAAAATAATAGTTTTGCAGAGCATGATCTTGGTCATTCGAGTGAGGAATCTTGAAACCAATTGTTATGACAAACCGAAGTCAAGGGCTATTCTACGTCGGATCTTCACTAGGATGTCGTTTGTGGAGTTCACGTTTGTCCTTAGGTAGACCCACTCCTTCACTACCTCAAAATGTTAGCTATCGATCATGATATTTTGTCACAGCTGATGTGTGACAGATCGTTTTTTGGTCGACAGCATATACCTTATGGTATACTTGCTTCGCCTCTTCAATTGCCGTAAATGCGTCCACTGCGGCTCGTTGGAAATGCGCGACGATGTCGATGTCATCTGTATAACCCAACCCAGTTGAACTGACTTCAAATCTAGTGCCTTCCGCTTTAACAACTGCCTGCCGCACTATCCTTTCCAGTTCTTAATTGATTAATTGAATAAATCAAACAAATCCTCGCTTCAAAGAGTTCCTTCCAGTGAATGCTGTCTTATATGTGTGTATTAATGGAATCCGATACGTTGGAGTGCATTTTAGGACATCTGGTCAAGTTGCAGCCTTTTGTCATATCATCGTCCAGCTACCATAATGGCCCCGCACGGCTTGAAAATCGATGAGAGGTTGTGTGTTTCGATTTGAAACTCGCTAGTCTTCTACAGGATTTGAATTAGTCTGAAAATTAGGTCTTTGGTCGATTTGCCGGGCCTACAGATTACACAAAAACGCCTTCAGACGTTCACACAGTAGCTTTACTTTAATTAATAAGCAACCTAAATGATGAACAACCTTTAAGAGAGTCAACCAGTCATCGACGTTCGATGTTTCGATCTTACATATGTGTGGATTTGGATCAATGACTAAGATATCACAATGATTGAAATTGTGATCTCACGGTCTACGGAACATGTGATTAATATTAATGAGACTTGTCAAGAAATGTGGCATTCTGAGACAAATGAATTTATACTTCCTTTGCATCACCATGACTGTCAACACATGCAACACATCCTGATTTAAAATTGACAGGTTCTCTAAAATTGAAGGTTTTGAAAGTTTTATTGTAAATAAAAATGATTTGTGACAACTACACACCATTTTACACCATTTTTCTTATTTTCTTACACTTTTAAAATTATGTGGGTTTGAAATTGATCTTATGTGGGATGGCAAAGAATTCTACAGTCTAACAGTGTGTAAATGATTGCTAGGAAAAGGGATAATGATAGTGGTTCTAAGAGACCGAGTGAAATTAAGTCTGTTATACAAATACGGCGGATTACGATTATTAATTATTCTGTGTAAAAACATACAATTCCTTGCGTTAATGTACTGCTGCATGTTACAGCCCAGCAAATCACGAGAGTACACAGAAATATGCTCGAATCGAGAAATACCATAGATATAACGCACTGCATCATTGAAATCAATCGTATCATCGTACCAATCACACTTTGATAAAAATGTTAATGAGCCTGTTAAATATAGCTAATCATTATCCGATCGAAGAAAAATCCCGAAAAATGTTTCTCTTAATGGCAGTCTTTCCTCTCTCTCTCTCTCTCTTTCTCTACACCGAATTAACATTCTGACAATGATAGGCAGCGTCCTCTTCCGCCGAAAGTGTCTGCCGAGTTAAATCCGCAAGCTATTTAATATTCAGTCAGTGATTGCAGTTAGCAAATATGCATATTACCGGCTTCTGCATTGTTAAACAATCTATCAGACAAACCGAAGAAAGCCAACTCAACTGAGCACTCAGGCCGGCTAATTGTGCATGTTCCCTCTCGAAATCCCAAGCGATCCACGTTGGATAGTTGATTAATTTAATGGCGCCTGCATCTGTGCGAGAGGTCATTAGTTTGTTTCCAAGAACGGACTCGAATTTCATGTAACCCTCTTCAATTAACAATGCGTTCTTGAGTAGTTTGTAGCCCATTTGAGGGCACACTTTCTATTTGTCCGCTGACCTCGAGTGCATAATTACAAACATCCGCTGATGGAAATCTAAAGAAGTCGGTACTTTTCTAAAAGTTGCTCCCTCCCCCCCACGCATTTTCCACCCGGTCTTCCTTCTGAAATTCATGGTTCATCGGCTGCATTGATTGAACACAATTTCATGCCTGAATCATTAGAGAGATTCTCCCTCGTTTCCAAACAGATCATCATCATCATCTTCTCGGCAAGAGTTGACTTATCGCATCAGCGGACCCAACCCTCTTCATAATTGCTTGACAAGCCGGCATTCCAGTCATCGACCTCGGTGTCTCTCCTCATCTGACCACTTCGAACGATGAACGATCGAATGGAAAGATTTGCAGCCCTCCCCGTCCCGCTCCAGCCATCACAATGCAATGGAAAGATTGTAAATTGCATGGTTTTTGAGAAAATGAAAAGAAAAACTTTTTCAATAATGAGTAAAGAATTTAAATGGAACGTCGACATTGTACTGCTTTCAATCAGACGACGACCGAGGAAGACCACGACCGAGGAAGACCGCGCATCGAAAGAGATGATTCATTGCAGTAGCGATTGCCATCCCTCCGCACACAATGGAATCTTAATTCGTCTGAAGTTGTAATGGTTTTCTTTTTTCGGTGGCACACCCAGAGAATGACTGGGGAACGGGGGGATTTTGGATTTAGGTTTGGCTCGTTGTCGCCTGAATACGTTCATTAACTAATTAATTGAGTGAGACGGCTGTGAACTACCGTATGCATTTTTAACACCCACCACGCAATGGAAATCGTCGAGTAGACGTACCTGCATACGCGATTGTATGTCCTTAGCTTAAATCAATTGAAATATGAGCGCTCGACAGTTGTAGGCAGGCGGCGGCCGCGTCGTCAAAGTCGCTTTACTTTTTTTCCACAACGAACAATGGCAGGATGTATGGCATGCTCGTATGTGCTTCTATTCAGTCCCTTTATGTGCATTGTACATAAGGGCGAATGTTTGAAGAGGAAGGAAGTTCGGTGGTTGCATTTAGTGGAAGGTGCATGTGCGCGCCCTGTACACAAACCCCCGAGGACTGCAGAGAGCTCATTTTTAACGGCGAACGCTTCTTATCCCATTTCATGTACACCATGGGGGCGGTATATATTTTCAAATTAATTTTACGACGTAAATCCAGTCTCGTGTACAAAGATTCTATTTAATTAATTACTGCAGCGAGTGTGTACGAGTTGTGCCCCCTCGTTTAGTTCGTCCTGACGAACAACGAACAAATCCCATCGATGATTCATGAGATCTGGTACCTTAAAGCCGATAAGAGACATTCTATTGAGTTTTTTTTTAGTGTCAGAAATTGAGAAAGGGTTTGCCAGCTTATGACAGCCACTGACAGTGGGTTGATCTGCCAGACAATCGCCGCTCCGGGAGAGAAGAGGTTTTGTGTGCGAATGGCGTAGGCACGCTGCCTACATAAGATGAACGCATCATTGCATGCCACGGCGAGCTGTGGGTAATGAAACTGAAATTTGTCATGTCGCGTGAGACGCTTGGCGTCGATGTTGGGCGTTTCAGATTAGCTAGCTGCTTGGGTTGCAAATGTGGGCGAATAAATTGCGTTAAGATATAATTAATTATGTGTGGTGGTCAGGTTGTTGAAAGTGACAGTGGGTCGTGTTATATCTAATTGAGGATGAGACAATTGATGACAGATTGCTTGACGTGGCTCAAGTGGGAAAATTGGCAAGGGAGTCCAGAGCCTATTTATTTTATCATTTATATATGCAAATCCACGTCGTTCATATGTCGTCGGCTGACTCGTTGAACCCAACTTTCGATGGCACACAGTTCGACAGAAACAGCCATTGTCTCTCGTTCAATCTTGGGTCTGAACCACACCGCCTTGGCGGAGTAGGACAATGATTGGGCTCATAGAGAGGGTGTTGATAATTCACGCGATCCAGACAGTCTCGACAGGACTTTTCCTCGACAGCACCATCATCGAATTTAGTTTTCAATAATGCGAAATCGCGAGATTTCATAAAGTTTCTCCAAACCTTTGAGGTTTCGCCGTACATTTTCGGGGTTTCAAAACTCCGTACTTTCGAAATCTAGTAGAAACCTAACGGGGGTTCATGGCGTCGGTCACATGGCCTATTCCTCCAATTTCCAGAATAAGCCAACCTGATCTGGCCCTACCCAGGCATTCTTCTTCCAGCCTTATGAAGCGGTATAATGCCTAATGGATTGCCCGAGATTTTCGCAAGACAATCCGCATTTTCATTTTCTTGATTGTCAGTGTGGCCTGGTGCCCAGAATAGGCTCACCGGGTTCCCCTAAAGATATCTTAAATGAACTTTGTCTGCATAATTTGACCGACGTCAATATGTACGACGCTATGGCTCTTATTGCCCCTTGACTGTCGGAAAAGATGAAAAGCGATTTATTGGTTATGTTAGGTTTTCTTCGTCTATCGCAGCCACTTCAGCTTGGAAACCGCTAGGAAACGTGTGTGGAAGGTCTTCTCCGAAGCTAATGTTGGTTGTTGTGCTAACAGAACTCCACCTCTCTGAGCCCCAGAGTCGATGAGGCTACACTGTTTCAATAGATTAAGTCGAGCGGATGGAGGAATTGGATACCTTCGAGTGCTGTCGTTGGTGTAGTTCGAAGATACATTGTCATAGTAAAGGTACAAACTTTGTTAACTGCTTTAGAAGATATTTCTTCTCCAGAGCCTTCCACCAAACCAGGGAACAGTGTGTCAAGATGGGTCTTGTCCGTGGTATATAGCCAGTGTAACACCCTTGGTTTGAGACCGTAATGCAATTGGAAAACACTTCATCTTTTCGTCTGTAGCAAATGTTTCTTGTAGTTGACACTTGACATGTGAATTAATGTCACCATTATTTCCTTGACACTTGATACGTGGCATCTGTCACCAATGTTTCATTGTTCCCCACGAAATGGCTTCTTAATGGCGAACAGAGAAAACCAGTACATCCACTCCACTGCGACCTTAGGAAACCTTAGAAGTCGGTGCCGGCAATTTTTTCGGAAATGGAAATCAAATACTTTTGTGAAAGTTACACCGAGTACAAGTCACTTATTCTTCTTTTCCATTCATGCCGGCAACTCTTTTTGTCGGCCTTGATTTTTGAACTGATAGACGAAGCCAGAAGGTATTTTGTTGTTCTGAAAACATTTGCGTTTTTTTTTTGAAGCCCAATAGGCACGCGATAGTTCTTGCACTCGAGCCATATTTCATGGCATGCGATATCTGGGTTAAATTAACATTGCTAAAAGCATATTCGTAAGATTAAGTTTCCCTAATTGCGCGATTAGAAACTTCACTTCAAAGAGGACGAATAATCTAATTCCAGAGAAACAAAAAAAAAAAAAAAACTATTTTTTGAGGAAGAATGACTAATGACTTTCGTGATAAGAAAATCAAGAAAGATATAAAAAGAATTCGTGTTAAAACATATTTTCGGGACAAAACTCCACGCATTCCATATGCATGAAGAGTATCTGAGAATGCGTGTGGTAGTTTCCGGAGTTTTTATTTTCTTTCTCATAATTCGATAAACCACAAGTTAGAGCTCGTGGAGTGGGTGGTTGTTGTTGAGATTGGTTTCATGGTTTTGATAATTTTGTTTTATGCCAGATTTAGGATAAGAATTATACTCAACGAGCCTGAATGTTACGCACATGAGATTCATTGCGTGTGGGGCGTTGGTTTTTTTCTTGGAACTTGGACATGACTGTGATTATCACATGAATATTTGGGAATGGAGAGGTGTGTTAATTGGTAGACGTCGGAGTCTGATCAAAATTCACACGTCATGTATTTTCTTGCGATCACAGGAAGAGATGCATTTCTTTTCCTTGTTAGATTAGGTTAGGTCCGTGGGTAGACGTGGGTAGGCCACGTCTCACTTAGGTCCTATTGGACCCATTGTGATGCGGATGGGGGATGTTAACCTCCTAGTTCTCACTCGCGTCCTTCAGATGTTGTTGCCGATTTTAGCCAAAACCTGGAGATTCTGGAAGAAAGAAAGAAGAATCCTCCCAGTGTTCTGAGTCTCAATAGACAGAGACTGGGGCAGTGACTATGGGAGTGAGAATTCGTCGGTGGAATGCTTACTGGAATGCTTTTCTTCTATTTCTGGTGTCATATGTAAATTCCAATTCCCATGATACATCAGATGTTAGCGCTCCGACCGACACCCGCACTTTTTGTCGCACTGTACAAAAAAATCTTGTTTAATTTCTGTTATATAAAATAGACAAGGGCGGAAACATGGTGAATATGAATATACCCGTGCCATCTTTAAACGTTTTATTAAGAAAAACAAAAAACCTAAACTAGAGTGGTTACATAAAAAAGAATTGTTTGTGGCATATCCTGTATTTTTGGAGACTACATGACAGCGTCGAGGTATAGTCCACCAACGGCCTGCACCACGGACAGTAAAGCAACATCTGGTTTCTTCCCAAAGTTCGGCTTTTCTTAATGTATTCCCAGAGATTTTCTATTGGGTTCAAATCAGTTGACTGACCGCCAAGTCCATAACTTGAATCCCATTTACCCGACCCCACATTTTTGCTTTTCGATTAGTATTCTTCGGGGGATTATCTCTTTGGAAGACCTATCTTAGTAGCATCTCCTCTTCGCAGTATGGAAATATAACATTTTGTAAGTTGTCTGCGTAAACATTTTGGTCAATAAAGCCGTCAATTGTATGTATCGGACCAAAACTTCGGGTAAGAGAAACTTTTCCACCCTCGGGGCTTCGGTGTTAGGTACGGTCTTCCTTGCAAGTGCTAATCTTTTGTCCCGATGTTTTTTGTCAGTCTTCTTGAGACTTAGGTAAGGTTAGAGTGGTCGACTACCTTAAAAGTATCCGCGCTTAGGCAAAGTAGGCCCGTTGTGTTACAATAAACATCTAGTAGAACTTAATCCACGAACTATCTGGAGATTTTAATAAAGCGATAAGGTTGACTGACGCTAATATTATTTAGCTCTGTCAAGTCATAGAAATATTGGGCGTTCAATTGACTAAATCTGCGAGATGAGAGGGCACTGCAATTGCAAAGGTGTGAAATGGTTTCTTCTTCGTCTTCATCCAAAATTTGCTTCCAGGAGTCCTCTTCGTACAGCCATTTTACTGACTTCGGCTTCTCGGAGCTGATAGTCGAAGTGTTTGTCTATCGTCCTGTAACTTTAGTCCAATATTTCTTTTCTTTCTCGTTTGATTACATATTTTGCAGTATTTGATGTGATCTTGACTGACCACGAGCAAACATTTTGAATATCTGCGTGCATTTCCTTTGTTCGTCGGTGGAATGCTTACCGCGTCCCACTTCGACTGAAAATTCAAAAATTCTTTCAACTGATAAAGCACTGCTATTTCGTGTTCTTAAATCAAAAGTTCAAGACCAGAAGCATAATGCCATGCACGACTCTTCGCTTTTTCAGTGTCAACTATCTTTGTGTCCGTTTCTTTCATCTGGTACTTGAGTGATCGAGCTTGAGATGGGATGCTTTAGCAGTTTTCGCAATCAAGGATCGCATATGCTAGCCTGTAACCGTGCCAGTCAAACCTAACACATGAATGCCTTATTCCGCATTTCCCGTTCTAGACTGCATTATTCGACCACAGTGCCCACAATTATCTGTACCACCATTCTTACTTCGAATTTAGTTCAGGTCCGTTTAGTTTCAAGACTTTCTTTGAACTTTTTGCGTTGAAGTGTATGATCTTTTTAAAGTGCCAATATGAACACAGAATGAAAAAAAAAATTAACACTTTAGGTACTGCCCTCAAATTTTGTGGAGAGCAAGTACCCACAGAGCTGTTCAAAATAATAGGGGTGATCACTCATAATGGATATTTTTGCTCATTTCTACATATTTTTTCAACTTTTCGCAACAGTAAGTGGTACCGTTATTTGCACAGCTTTTACTATGCATGCACATAATATCAACTGATCATTCATGTAAGTGGTGCAGTAGTGCAAAGTACGGAAAAAATGTTTTTTTTAGTGTTCAAAATAATAGGGAATTTGGTTTTCTCTTTGATATCTTTATTTAAAAAGAGTTAATAGATAGTTGTGTTCCGTATGTAAGAACTGTTGTTAATTTTACGAATACATTATAGATAGAATGGGTCGTAACAGGCAATGTTCTGCAGACGAAAGTCGCATCAAGAAGCACAGACCACAAGGAAAGATATTAAAATTCATTGGAGACGAGTAAGAAAGATCGGTTAATTTTGTTTTCAATGCACTTTCAAGAACCCCAGCAAAAGAAACACGAGGTAGACCAAAAAACGGCTTTCACTGATGACTCCCGTATAGTGTTGTTAGCCAAAGAGAATCCCTTTATATCATCAAAGGCAATTGCAGCGGAAAAAAAACACCAACGGTCCGGCGAAGATTGCTGGAAAATTGCCTAACAGGAACGATCGCTCGCAATGTTCCATTGCTGAGTAAAAGGAATGTAAAGAGTTCGCCTTAAATTTCAGAAACTATTCCAAAGAGATGTTTCGTAGCATTTTATGGAGTTCATCACTCCAAATAAATCATCACCACCAAAATAAATTTGTTTCGTTGTGGTAGAGAAGTGGTAGAAACGTTCGGCGGCCTCAGAAAAAAGAGTTCCACTTCAGTATACTATAAGCCGTCACATGCGGCTGGATCATTAATATAATACAAATACAAATACATGCACCATCGCAGCCGCACCAAAATCCGTAAATTTTGCAAATAAACGAGCCCAATTTATCCGAAATGTCGATGACATAACAGACGTTATAACCTCTTAACAAAAGATTAAATAAAACCCACTAGAGTCATAACAAAAGATCCTCATTACGTTCTCTAATTGCATTCATTTACATACGCCGTAAATTTTAGTCAATTGACAATCCAAGACGTTAACTATAGCGTAACTTTCAATTTCAACGTTTCGATGTGAACATCCTACGCCAACGCTGAGTTGCGACCGCCGTTTGTGCCGTGTGCCATCATGAAGAGTCTTCTTCAACAGCAATTCTTGAATACTAATTCATATTCAAATCTTCATAAAAGAATATCAAATGTCCTATTGTCTGCGACTGAAGTAAGAACTCGTTGTTGTGCACATAAATACTTATTTTCATGAATAAATCATAAAGCTCACCCCACACATGCACGCTGTACATCAATTGAGTTTACTCGCCCATTAATATGAAGAAGGACAGCGCATAGATCGATCTGCATGACAACTTGCATCTGTCACCGAAAAGAATCAAACGAATAACCTTGGCACCTTTGAAGGGCCCCCACACATGACTGCACTGCATTTCAGATGAAAGAAAAAGAGGGAAGGTGAATGGATCATTTTCATGGAAGTAATTAAAAAGTAAAAATGTTCTTCTTTTTTTGTGCTGACCTTTGTGCGTTTAGTTTCGGTAACATTCTTTTGTTCTTCTTGGGTATGTATTTCTTCAACTCGGTTACCGTTGAAAAGAGGAATGCAAGAGAATGAAAGTAATGAGGAAATAATGTGGGGACGGAAGTACTTGCTTAAAGTCAGGGCGACACTTTCTTTGAAGTACAAATCGACTATGTATGTAGGTAGATAGGTAAATCATTTTCTGGGAATGTAAGCACTGTAATTGCTTTGAAAATTCTAAACTAAGAAGAAAGAGGACGTCTGCTTTTCTGTTTGCCACCTGATCACCGTCTGCTGATGAAGAATCAGAAGTACTCACTTGATTAGTCATGCAACAACTTGATGAGGTATTTAGATAATTATCGAAATGTGGTCAACGTCTAAGTTCATGGTATCGTGTCTTGTTTGAAATACCCACATTTTGAAAATGTTTAACATTGAATAAAGAAAATGCGTTCAAAGTTGGCTATGTTTCAAAAAGTACTATTCCTTGAGGGAAGCTCACTAAACAAGGGGAAAAGCTTTGTTTTAGTTACCTTCTGTCGTAGGTAGTTGTTGTTTAATAGCGGTGTAGCTTATTTTCTAACCATAGCTCTGTCCAATTCTTACCTACTACCGTCTATGTGCCTACCTCCGGATGTGCTTGCAAAAAATGAAAAGAAAATAGACATATGGTGTCTGGCTGGACCCCATTATATTTTGTACGTAAATAAATGGAATATCATGCATTTTGACATTTCTACTTATTTTTAACGCAATTAGTCTTGTCATAAGCTAAACAAATTGGTGTGCAAGAGATGCGGCACCAAAAATGGAAGGAATAAAATACAGAAACAAGAACGTGGAATAGTTTGACGAGCACTGAATTCGATGCACTTGTTGAAAATACTTTTGGCCACTGGAGCATCTCACAGTAATATTCAAAAATCGCGAGTGCTGTAAGAAATTCATGAGACATACTTGCATCTTACAAAAATTGGTTTCCATACAAATGCATGTGATAGGGGTCTGGCCAGGCACCATGTGTCAGTTGCAAGGTTTTAAACTAAGTGTCCGACGGAGGGTTAAATGAGTGTCTTAAAGCTTCGTGTTTTTGTATGTATAAGCATAGCTTATATATTGTCTCAAGCAAGTATCCCATACCTTGCCCATACTAAAACATAGCATTTAAGAAAGTAAAGCGTCGAACAATTGTTTTTAACGTCAAGTTCTGATATCTCAGAAAAGTCAATTTACTTATCCCAATTGTAATATCTATCCATTGGAGTCACATAGGTACCTGTAGCTTTCTAGAACTTTTATGGTCTGATTAGAAAGTTTAGGTTGGCATTTACTACTACTACCATGAATCCTTTCTTGGGGAATCTTGCGCTACGTCCCGTTTGTATGTATCATATTGATTTTGAAAGAGGTCAAAACAAGCATGTGGTGATAATCAGTCGGCATTAAACAGTAGGCCCTTCCACTCCTGAAAGAACAATAGGACGCACAACTCAAGTGTTTGGTGAGAAGCTAGGCCCAGGTCCGCCTCGGACTGTCGCGTCACCCATATTATTATTATTATACACACAATGTGTATAATTCGAATGGTTGAGGAGGGTGGGAAAAGATCGCCTGATCATCTATCTGATATTGTATGCATCTATCTCATATTGTGATTTCCTCCATTTAGAGCACATGCAGGAAACATTGAGTTCATAATGAAACTTATGTTTTTGAGTGAACTAGCGGCGATCTTGCCCGCTTCGGGGTGTCGATAGCGTGCTCCGACTAGCCAGTTAGGTTAGGTTTAGGTTAGGCTTGGGCAATTGTCACCACTGTAGCAGTTGTGGCCCACTTAGATCCTGAAAAAGGATAACTAAGCAGTTACAGTGGCATGGTATGTGTTCTTGTGTTTCTTCGTCCTCATTACGCATTCTGCAGATATCAACTTGTGTCCAGTAAAAAAAGCTTATGTTTATATGAACCTGACGCCTGCTGAGTCTGAGGGGTTGTTTCGTTCTATTAAGGAAGATAGTTGATAGGATTATCTTGGGCTACATCTTACCTTCCGCGTGGGTCCAGTAATGATTGGCCATGTCTCTGAGCAAAACTTTGTTGTCGATGCTAAAATCATCACATTTGAGACACACAAACCTATGTACTTTCACAGGACTTTTCAGTAAGACCATGCTTACCATAAGTGTCCATTATCAAAGGACGACATTCAGCACTGTTTGCACTGGTTTTCTTTTCAAAAAACTCAATAAAACTGTGCAAATGGTGTTTGGAAAAATTTAGCAAATTTAAAAGACGACGAATAAAAAATGTGCTCCTTAGTAATCACAACATTTGACATACCTTATTTTAAAGACAGCTGTTTACTCTGTATCAGAAATGAACTGTTACAGAGATCGCCGACTTCACAGCTGATTGCCCCCTAGTCCATCGACGAATTTGAGTGCCTTTTTGACAGATATTCATGCATTTTTGACGATTATTCACGAAATAACGTAAATGCCGTCCTTTGATTGGTCAATTTGGTTTATGAACACGTTATAAAAAACAGTTGTCAAAAATATTAAGGGGCAAGAGAGGTAGAAGTCGGGCATCTCTGTAATACTTCTTTTCTGCTCTGCATGGTGTCCAGCAAACTTTGTTTTCTGTAGACGAAGTTTTTAAATTGACAACCCGTTTATAGTATGATATTTTACAGCACTTTATCGTAACTTGTCTTTTTTCGCAAGGCACATTTTCCTTCGGCTCGTCGTTGAAGTTGCCAACGAAAAATTTGATTGCTGATATATCCTATGTCGAGCAGTTATCGTAAGTTATCGGTGATAGATTACGAGAAACCGCCTTTTATATTTTCTCAAAGATCCACTGGCTTCATCTGATTGCTTGAGCAGAACCCAAGAAGACTTGTTTTTCCTCCACTAGTTCTGGCCGAAAGGCAATTGCGTGGGCTTTAGAGCCGGCCTCGAAGGTTGTGTCAGAACAGATTATTTGAATTCTTGAAGAGAGTTACAGTATGCATCATTCAGAGAAGGATCATTCGTGTCCATCGAAGTATTCTTGACATTTCCCTTCAAGTCAGAAAATGCACCCATTCCATCGTATTACTTTAGCTTAGGTGTGGACTCAAACCGCTGCTCCGTCTGGAATTCACGTCATGGGAATTACAGACTCATCGCCGAGTCCAAATTTTGTGGAAATTTGGGACAACAGCGACCTTGCCTTGGTGTTATCACGTACACAACTCCAGACATCCAGATGACCTGAAACTGTAACGTGACTCTGGTGACGTCTTTATTGTCACTACTGGAGGCTTCGTTTATTACCTCCGACATATGATCTAGACAACGGGGTTGTAATTGTACAATCATTTAATTTACAAACAAAGCTGCATTCGAGACGCATTCTATAAAGAAATTACTTGACGTCATTGATTTCCACGAAGTAAAAATCTTATTTTGAAACTCATTTCATTGGTTAAGCCATTCCCTTGAATGAATCTCTCACCCTTCCGTTGGAATTAAATGACTTCAAATCAAATACCACAAATACCACGCATTCTAAAATCCAATCAAATCAGTTTCAACTTTGAAGTGCTTCACTGTTTCTAGAAATGTAACTATTGCAAAGCATTTCAAAGCCATTCCTGTAAAACACGAGTACATGCTGCGGTTGTTCGCTGTCACAAGTTATCTACTCTAAAAGCCCCCTCCTTCATTAATTTCACTTCATTACTTTTTGCAACAGCTGTCATTTGTTAAAGAGCTAAACTAACCCCGTAGAAGTGCACGCAATCGTTTCGGGAAACGAACACTTCACGCACTATCGCCTCTACACACATCATTGTCACCAACCAGATCGTAGGCCATCACGTTTGTGAAGTGAATGTTTATCTCAGTCTCAGATAGATTGCTGGACACAGAGTGATTGGTACACAAACATTTACTGTGTTCCCATAGTGATGTTCGGAATGAATGGACATGTAATTTGCCTAAAAGAAAATCGCCTCCGACGACCGGTTGTTTATATTGCCCCATTCGGGTGAGGATATCACTCGCAATCAACGACTATGCTTCTTCCCTGTCGAGGAGCAGGCATTCATCGCTTTAGGAGTCATTAACCAAGTCGCTTGGAGAAGAATTTTTACACCATTCACTTCGCACAGATAGACAATCTCAGCGTTGCCATTCGAAAATAGATACAAGGCCCTTCCTCGGTGCCACACACAAAGGGATTGCGCATTGTATGCTTGAGGACTGTGGCGGCGGCGGTGGCGCCCAAGCGAAGCAGCCCCCTCATTACAAGTACTTATGTGTTGTATTTATAGATTATCTCTCTATCCATGGAACCATGCAGCTAGAACTAAAATTGCAGAATAATTTCAAAGAAACCAAATTAACTCGTGAAATTTTCTTTTTTTTCTTTTCAGAGGGAATGCATTTCAGTACACATTGGCCAGGCTGGCGTACAGATCGGTAATGCCTGCTGGGAGTTGTACTGCTTGGAACATGGCATTCAACCCGATGGACAGGTTAGTATTCAGTTGATAATCAGCGAGTGTGAGCAATATAAATTTAATTTCACACTTGGGATCGCGAACGAAACGCGAAAATTGTGCTGAACAGGAGGGAAAACCGAGAAATGGAATTGTAAATGGAGAGATGCCCTCAAACTCAGTCGCAGTCTGATATGTTATTCATGAGATACAAAACGAAATTCGAAAAGAAAATCTTAAAATAACCGTATGAATGTTCCCGTCTCGTCGGACGGAATGCCGCTTCATGCATTATAGATTCGCAAGGCAGGGATATTCGGAGGATATTTAAATAAAATGTGTCAGACGGCGTGTGTCAAATAATAGTCTGTAGACGGGAGCGAGTCTCTGAACATGAGCATAAGAATAAATTGTTTACTTTTTCAAAGCATTCCTGATTAGAGCGTGAAGGTCATACTTATGCCAGAACCGAACAGAAAGTAACTAGAAGTGTCTTCAAAGCTGTGTCAGTCCTACAGGACAGTCCTACAGGACAGTTCAGTATTACTCCTCACATCACTCGTGAAGAAGACCCCGAGATACTTAAACTTCTCCACCTGCTTCAATGGGACTCCATTAAAATGTAGAGTGCATTGAACAGGCCACATCATTGCTTTGAAATAGAGAAGTTCCACTGTAGTTAATATATCAATTTAAAACATATGGCTTCCATTAAAATGACTCATTGTATGAATTTGTGGCACACTTTAGTCAAGACTCGAAGCCTGGATGATCTTCATTACGGGACAGAACTAAAATCCATGTTGCTAGAAAAAAATATGAGCTTATCGAATTTCGCAGACAACCCATTTGTGTAAACTCCGGATTGTATTTCATGTTTCCAATCCACTTAAATTCATGACGAGGTGAGCGTGAGCCATCGCCAAAGTGGCACAATAAAAAAGTCATTTGGTTATTTCTCTTAAGAGGATTACCGAATTGCCATCGGAAAGGTTAAGTAAGCACATAAGTCGGGTGTTGAAATACTTGGCCATATCGTTAAGAGATAGGCGGCAATTAGGGGAAGTCTTGGAGTTAAAAGTGACTGAATTCAGAGATTTGATCGCTGCCTGGCTATCGGGACAGATGGCGATATCTGTGCGCGATATTACATTGTTTTAAAGCCAAGTCAGGGCTTCCTTGATTGCTATAGTTTCAGCCTGAAAGACGCTACAGTGATGAAGTAGTCGAAAAGGATATTTAGATCCTTAGAGTAGACGCCAGCACCCACACCTGCATCCATCTTCGATCGAGATATTCATTTTGAAAGCTGGTGCATGCATTTCAAGCCTGTCTGACAGTAGTTAAATTGCTGACAGCAATATTATTAAAACCAGAAATGAATTATCACAGAGATAGCCGACTTCACAGCTGATTGCCCCCTAGTCCATCGACGAATTTGAGTTCCTTTTTAACAGATATTCATGATTTTTCGACGGTTATTCACGAAATAACGTAAATGCCGCCGTCTGATTGGTCAATTTGGCTTATGAACACGTTATAAAAAACAGTTGTCAAAAATCTTAAGGGGATGGAGGGGTAGAAGTCCGTCATCTATGTGATATTTCATTTCTGATTAAAACATTTCATTCTATGGGTCTACGAGCGAGTCTACAAGACTTTGAAAAGAAATATTTGGTTTTCCCTTTTTTTTCCAAATTTAATTAACTTCCATCAGAATCTTTTGTGCTCGAAGGACAGCAATGAAATTCAGTGAACCACTTGTGCACCGTCTATTTGAGTATCCTCAGTATTTTTAAAGTCTGTCGCGGATCTCTTAAATGATTTCACCGCGCAAAAAGTAGTGCATTTTCAATACAAGGACACGCACCTTTTTCCAGTTTGGCCAAATCTGACAGATGTTTGCTCTTGTCTATGCTGAGAAATAATCAAAAAATTATCTGAAACCAGAAATCTGAGCGCGATCAGAGTTCATGAAAGTCACTAATGTATCGAATAGAATTTCAGAAGGACTTTAAGAAGGGGGGTTTTTTTTTAGATGCGTATAACTTTACATTGTCAACATTTTTTTCTCTGACAGCTTCCCACAGATTCACACTTCAATTCGTCATGAGAAGACTCATACCCAAACAATTTATTTAAAAAAAAAACATGGTTTAAAAATCAACGGCTGGTGTGGCTGTCTTCGTCGCCAGTGTCCCCAGCGAAACCTCCTCATGGGAGCTCGCTCCAGTGCTTGAGCTGGTCTGACACCATGACGGCGTTCATGTTGTCTTGCGTCTTGGGCCGTCTAGTACAGACGTTCTCCACCTTTCCGCACTTACTCTACTCAAATTTATTGAAAATCATTCAAACGTCTGCCCTTTTTTCTCAGACTCTGGATATATTTTTTTTTTAAAGAATTAGGAAGGTAAATTTACATTTGACAGAGTAGCAACTTAAGCGAGTCCATGCTTAGGTTTTACATTCCTCCTAAATGCACAAGCATAGGTTTGACATTCCTCCTAAATGCACAAGCTTATTGACAAAACTGTCACCACTAAATCAAGATTGCCAATGAACAAGACCGATGGCGTCAAAGTCAAAAGTAAGGCACGATAAAGCGATGAACACAATACTGCACTTGGCTAGCTTTTTAGATTCCCGTAGGTAGTCGGTCAAGACATGAATGGCAATCCAATGAGCTATTTTCATATCAAAAATCTTGAGTTGACAAAAAAAAAGCTCGCAATTTGTAAAATAACTCAGCTTGTGATGGAAGTGCCTGAAGGACGAAGTTTATGTTTACGAGTGCGCTTACGTTTCATTACGTTCGATTCATCTCACTCATAGCTTAACAAACATAATAATATAATATGGATGACACGACAGTCCGAGGTGAACCTGGGCCTAGCTTCTCAGCAACCACTCGTGTAGTGCGTGCTACTTTTATTTCACGATTGGAAGGGACCTACAGCTTAATGCCGACTCTGAACGGCGAAGTTGAGAAGTTTTTTCTTGACAGGAAGACACTTTGAGTATTGTCAGTGGCTCGAAAGAGGTGGAGCCATTAATTATGAAAGGTGCTAAATTCGGGTATCGAACCTGCCACCCTCTGCGTAGAAGTCGACGCACTAACCCACTACGCCACGGCGACCCACGTAGTTTAACAAACGCAAAGAAATATATCACGACGCAGTATTTTGGACATTCCCAACAGTAGCACCAACGCAGGATTGTGTTTCAGACATAAAAGCTGAAACACATTGCCGCGTTGTTACTGCCGACTTCACATTACGGACGTAGTTCGTCAAAGCTTTTCATTTTTGATAACACAAACAAATTCAAACAATAAATTGGAAGATAATCTCTCAATTCGTAAGAGAAGCGCAAGATCAACTCCGTTCGAAAACAAATCTAACATATCGGACTGCGTTCGTTTACGTCTGACGTTTAATTACGGCCCTCACATTTCTCACTTTGAATTTGCAATTCAATTCAATTCATGTCATTTGCTGACACTGAGGCGACTATGGTGACAAGCAGAAATGAAGTATTACAGAGACGCCCGACTTTTACCTGTCTTACCTCTTAAGATTTTTGACAACTGTTTTTTATAATATTTTCTCACACCAAATTGACCAATCAGAGGATGACGTTCACATTATTTCGTGAATAACCGTCAAAAATGCATGAATATTTGTCAAAAAGGCACTCAAATTCGTCGGTGGACTAGGGGGCAATCAGCTGTGAAGTTGGTTATCTCTGTATTATTTCATTTCTGCATTTAATGAAATCAATTGTGGTCTGGCCATTATGTTTGGCAAAAGCCGTTTAAGAACACTACTCTTCAATGTGTAACTGTGTTGGCAGACGGACTTTGCTTGAAGAGCAGATGACTGACCCTCGAATGCCCCTCAACTTAAAGAAAATGCAATGAGTCTTATTTACCAAATGACAACTGCAGTAAAAATAGCGACTCAAATTCCCCTTCCTAACGACAGCATACTGACTCAGATTCACTTGATATTAATTTCCATAATCTGTCCGACACCTGTCAATCACAACAAGTCACGCTCTGTCACTTGTAAAGCTTCATCAAACACTGACACCTTGCCTGTTGTTTGAAGTGAAAGCCGATCCCATCGTTGTCAGAGAATGAGATGCCAATCAATCATTAACGCTCTCATAATTCCGTTGCGAAACGAATAAAGACAATATTTATTGATAACTTCGCTTCGTTGCAGTTTTCGATATGCTTCAGTAAATAATAAAAAATTGATTTTCAATTCCTAAGGTTTACCCCTGCCTGAGCTGAACACAAGTGAAATTGAATCATTTGACAGCAGATCTGTTTTGCAGCACTCACACTCGCTCGGGAGCATTGACATCGGCTGTCAAGATCGCCGATTCTTGTTTTTGTTTTCGTATCAGCTTTATGGATGAGAAATTTAATATTCATTTTTTATTTTGTTCTATTTACTTGTGAAAATATGACAGATGCCATCAGACAAAACCATTGGCGGCGGTGATGATTCATTCAACACATTCTTCAGTGAGACCGGATCGGGAAAGCACGTACCAAGAGCTGTCTTTGTCGACTTGGAACCTACTGTTGTCGGTAAGTTTTTCTTCTGTTGTGGTGGTTTTGTTCTTCTTTTGTGTTGGATTATTTCTCAGTTTATTATTTTTTTGACTTTATTAACTATTGTGTAGTTGCGGGAAAGCAAATGGGTTGGTTCCACATGAATATGTAAAGAATTGGGGATCTCCCCGATGAGGTTGATGATCTCTGCTGAGAGATGGCTTCCTTTCGACTTGTAGGAGGTTTCTTTAAATGAGATTCTTTAGTAAATGCCTTAAGCTATCGGCTCCCAGAAAGAGAGAGAGGAAGGAACGTGCTGGTAATAAAATCCATCACCGATTCAGTACATTATGCATACATTTGGGTCGTAGAAGATCAGTATTATGCTTTTGATAAATCTTTGGTGGTTGTTAAATAAATTTGAATAAATTCTCGAAGATGTCGTTTGATGTCTGGAAGCATCAAGGGCTTTAATGGTGCTTTAAAGTTTGTAGAGAAGAACATGTGCATTTAGGCAGGCAAATGAGGTGTTACGGAATTCATGGCGCTTTTTAGTACCCACCGGTGACTTGAATAACATTTTTCGAGTCCATATAGAAGGGTCAAGGAATTCATCTATAAAGTTTAGATTAAACGATTTCTTGTGTTATTTGGTCGAATTAACTAAATCTGGTATGGATTTAACACCGATTAAGAATTTAATTGCTGTTTGCTGATGACTATTCAAATCAGGACCGTTGTTGATCGATGCTATTAAGTGTTATCGATCCTATCACAGGTTTTGTGAGGTACTTCACCTTTGAGAAGATCGTCTAGTCATAGCTTAATGATTTCGTATTCATCTACAACAGCTTCACTATTCATCCGAATAATATGAAATTTTTCATAATGTGTTGCTTTGCTTAGGTCTTCAGTACGTTTTTGGCATCAATAGAGGCTCCCTAAAAGCCACCAGATAATGTATGGAGATTATTTTATAATCCACACAGTTAAGTCGAACACGAACATAATATCAGTTTTTCTTGTTTTTCATTATAAAAAGAAAAAAAGAGGCGGGTTTGCTTGAAATTTTCAGTTTCCGCAGAGCTGGAACCTCTTTGTTTTGAATCGTAAATGCTTATGCAGTTCAAGTCCTATATTTGTTTTCCTATATACAATGGACTCCCCCTAAGTCAAAATGTCACGGGATACCATAATTTGTTCATGTTAGAGGGAGTTCGACTTATTGAGCCTTACTTGGCGTTCAAAATGAAACACAATTTTAATTTTTTAATATTTAATTGTGAAATAATTTATTTACGAACTGTACGGCAGCTTTTTTAAGACTTCCAGTCTATTCCATCTTCTCCTTTTCCATATCCATTCTATTCCTTTTTTCTGCGGGACCTCTATGAGTCATATTCACAAGCAATGCAACTATTTACAAACGTCATCCAGAGTTAACTCTCAAGAGTTAAAAAAAAAGGTTTTTGTAGGGAAAATTGAGGGAAATAAATATAAAATATGGGCAAAAGGTACGATTTAGAGAGTGTCGACTTAGAGAGAGCCCAATTTCACTGAGTGTCCCTTTAAAAGTCCTCTCGAGTAATGTGGTGCAGTTGGATTTTTGGCATCAACATTTTGCTATACCGATCTCAATAAGATGAGGATCAACAGTTTTGGGCATCCGCTTTTATCATGCAAGATCTTAATTTGTTCTCTCTTTTACTACCATATGTACTGTGCGATGGCATTGATCGAATTTCTGTGCCTCGTCCATTGATTAGAGGCATTTATGAGACAGTAGACCGATGTTGTTCTTAATATTTTTTACATATATTTCTTAAACAATTTTTAAAAATTTTATATTTTAAAAATTTATAAATAAAAGGTTGATTTTTCGACTAGAATGTCGCTGCTGCCGCTCAGTGTGATGACAAAATCAGAATAACGAAATAAATTATAAAGTGATATCCACGCCAAGTTTAACGAAACATTAAAAAGTGCAAAACTGGATACATGGGATCCGCTTGGTTTTTATTCTATTTCAGCCTTTATAATTCCATGATTTCCACCACTGATCTCTTGTTTTTTTAGTAATTAAATAACAGAACAGCTTTGAAATGAAATCAAGTCAGTCAAATCTGTCGTAAGGAACCAATTCTATTGATGAAAAACGAGAAAAGCTTAAGCGATTAATTCAATGTGTTCACGTACACGATAACGTCCTGTGTGATCACAAATTAGGTTCACTTATATACGTATACGTGTCCTGTAATCCCAAGTACATAATTTTCGATAGCGATTCACTCATTCACGAATGCGGTGAATCGGACGCTGAATTTTGTGAGGGTGTAGATGCAAATCCAAATGCAAAATACGCCATAATTTGCCGCAAGAGAAGTCCAAAAGCTGTGTTCGCCATGAAATCGATCGGCTTGGATTCTCTGCAATACACTGATTCTCTGTAGCGAATGTTTAAATGATGGAAAGACCTTCAAACACTTCAAACAGGCCCAGTTTCTTCAAAAAATTTTGCCTACAGCAGTCTCAGGTGGACAAAAATTTCAACCAAAAACCGGCTCGTAAATCGCTAAACAAACGCTTAGCGATTGTTAAACGATCATTATTGTCAAATGCCAGAACACTGACAAAGTTATGGAGAAAAATAACGACTTCGTGGAACAGAAAACAATTCTACTGTTAATGGAATGTCAAATTTTGATCACATTTTGCGATACATTATTGAAATTCGAATTTTGTTATCTTAAAGTCGAAAATTGACATTCCCGTCAACATGACATCCAATTTATAGCTTAACAAATTCAAATCCAATACTAACTCCACTTCAAATCGTTCTTATGACATTTAATTTGTATTATTTATTTTGTTTTATTTACTAAAATCTATACCTCACACGTAACACCTAATTTAATTAAAAATAAAATTCCACTATTCTCACAGTATGTTCTTTCTCTCACAGAATACGTGAAGAAGTTTCTGGCTAAAAGCATACGAACATAAACTGCAAAGTCATACATTCTAGACGACAAATGCAGGCGCACCCTATGCACCCAGCCATCAGTATATAATTTGCAATTTAATCATTTTTTTTTTCTTGAAAATAAATTTGTAAAATATATATTCATGTTGAAATAAATTTATATTCAGAATTCAGTCTTAATTAATCAATTGTGAAATGTTAGTACAATACAGGGTGAATGATAAATATTTAGATTGGATACTTTATTGGTGGAGATCTTTGTGACGTTTGAAAGATTGTTAGAGTTTGACTGGCATATCCTGAGGGGAATTATGGCAATTTGACAGAAAAGGGTTGAGTTGGATGCGACACGGAATGCCTTAAACTATACCGAAAGTGAATAGAAAATACCCTTCAATCACATTCAGCATGTAAATACCTCATTTCATGTACTAAATTAATGTCTATAGTTCCGTAAAAACAAGAGACAACCGTTTTCCATAAATTAAAAAAACAACGTTATACCCTTGTTATACCAAAAAATGCGCATAGAGCTTGGAGAAAAATCGGACCAAAAGTTAGCTCCATCTTCAGCATCTTCTGACCCACATGATCGTCTAAAGGGGTCAGAGGGGTAAAGCACGAATGAGAGATCTCCAGGCCACTCGACTCTTAAGTGATATTCTAATGAGCGGCCAATTTCAGGCAAATGTAAAAATGTACACTTTTTGGTATGCAAAACTATGGGGATTGAATTGTCGAGTTTTTCTATCGACTAAAATCTTATCAGTAATTAGATTAAATATCCATATTAACGATTTTAAATGTTTTCGCTACGAATCAATCATTACCCTAGCGAACTGTCAACCTGGGTTCGCAATAATCAAGAGAGTCAAACGCGATCCACACATTCACGACCAAAACATTCGCGATGATGTGGGTGTTTGCTCAAATTGCTCCACTTGCTCTCTGCGAATGAGAAAACTCTAGATAAATAAAGTATCAGAGTTTGCGAAGTTCGCGAATCGTAGCGAGCTCATATATTATGCCCAAGCATAACCAAGCGAGTTTTTTGGACTTGGTCGAACCAACCATCTCATCCTGAGTCCGAAAATTAGGGATTTACTCTAATTAAGGATTTTGAATTGGTTTTCTGCGAATTCATCATTCTGTTTGTGAACTGTCAAGCTCCAGAACGCAATACACAAAGTGGCAGAAGCGATCCACAAACTCAGGACTTCGCAAAGTATATGTGCGAATATCAGAAGATCGCAAAAACGTGAATTCACGTTAGTACGTGTATTTGAATTCCACGGCAACACTCATACAGCTCGTTTGAAACGGTTGCGAGCACATATCGAACGTTTGCACTCGTCCTCCAATGCCAAATTAGATTTAGCGACGGCGTATAGTTTTACATCTGACGTTGAGAATTTCAGCGCCACACGAAACTGTGGGGGATAATTAAAACCCATAAAAGGTAGCTTCCACGTATCGGCCGCCAGCAAATCTGCCCTCTGTTAAGCAGATGGTGACTGATCCACAGATTTCGTCGTAACCAACGAAAGAATGACGTCAACGTCAGATATAACTTAGGAACGTAGATGAATTCAGTCTAGTCAATGAGAAGTTGACATATGATCAATCAGCATATGCCAATGCGAGATCCACAGCAAATTGCTTCATATCCAAGCGCTTAGCATGCAAACAATGACACAAACTCATGAAACCAATCAATGAAGGAATTCAATAACCGCTATGCACGCGAACTATTTAAGGTTTGTCTGCTTTCATTTTCCGACCATGATGACGTTTTATTGTCACCGCATCCACACTTCAACTCCACAGTCCACACGTTATCAACGAGCCGTTTCTCTCGACTGTGTCTGCCATCAGATGAGCGTTAACCGCGTCTGCATCTGTTTACAGCTCGTGAGTGAGTGTGTTTACATGTTCTGTGGTGCTTATCGAATGACGACGTTCAGTGCTCGAATGCAATGGACTCATTCCACACGCGAACGAGTAGTTCGCGTTCAAATTATAAGTTTTTTTCTTCCTGATGTGTTGATGGCGAGTTCAATAATTTAACAGAAAATCATAAAACGCCGCTAGCATGCATGCCATTCCACCGAAGTCATGCTGTGCAGAGAATTGTTTAGAGCAGACTGTGTGCAGGCACACCCCATGTGGTGGATCTTTATGGCATATTTTTTACAACTTTTACACCTATATTGCTTACAAGTTTGCATGAACTCCTTGTCCGCAGGGAATGCGTGTAGGTTAACGACAATGTTTATGTCTTATTTGCTGCAATTTTATGGCGAAACTATGTATTCAGCATTAAAAGGCTGATGAGAAGATTGGAAGCAAACTTCGCTTGTGAGGTCATCGCCTCATTCCCTTTTTGACTTCTGAACAAGAAATATGCCACGACAGAGATTTATGTGCTTAATTAATGTGCAAGAATGCGAATTGTGATGACCTAATTCAGCAAGCAATTAAGCAAGCGCTAACATCACAAATTAAGAACTATTCAGCCAAACCTTTGTTAAGTAATTTTAGACCGCAATTAATCAAAGATTGTAGTCCAGGCATAGGCGACGATGAGTCGCGAGTTCACATTAAGCGGGCATCGCATTTATGTACTGTTAAGAATGCAGGGGGAATGGAGGAATGCCGTTAATGGGTGAAAATCAAATCCGAAACTGTGCACTCTTTTCCATTCCTCATTCAGCACAGGAAAATTATTCTTATTTAACCTTTGCGATAGTTTCTCAGGGTTTGTGTTGTTTTTTTTCAGCAGCCAGCTGGCCGTCATGAAATCGTTCTAATATTTTCCTTTTCTCTCTTGTCTTCCCATAGATGAGGTTCGTACGGGCACCTATCGTCAGCTCTTCCATCCCGAACAGTTGATCACCGGCAAGGAGGATGCTGCCAACAATTATGCACGTGGTCATTATACAATTGGCAAGGAAATCGTTGATGTCGTCTTGGATCGTATTCGTAAATTGGCTGACCAATGCACTGGTCTTCAAGGATTCTTGGTATTCCACTCGTTTGGCGGTGGTACCGGAAGTGGTTTCACCTCACTCCTCATGGAACGTCTCTCCGTTGATTATGGCAAGAAATCCAAACTGGAATTCTCTATCTATCCAGCACCACAGGTAAGCCGGCAGCAGCTAGCGAGCAAGCACAAGAGTTTTTGTTCTTTTTGTTTTAATCGGTCTCGTGTTCTTGCAATCGCGTGCAGTTTTTATAGGGATGTGGTATGGACACGCAATACCGCTAAATTTATGGATTTCACCCGTCGGAATGAGCTGGACTAGAACATGACTCATGGTCTCGGGGTATAAACGACGTTTGTGTACTCGTTAATTATCCGACCAAGTGAGGGTTTTGCGGTCACTGACCTGAGCTACATTGTTACAAAGTCTGCAATTAGACATTTACATGTATTTCATTGGTTCGCAATGAAACTTGATATTGGTATTAATTGATGGGTAAAGAAACCGGCGAGACAGCCAGCCACGTCCTGCCTTGTTGAGGGTTTGACAGTGGCTTTCATGTGCACTATGAGCTATTACGTGTCGCTCATAACTTCAAGTTGACCGTAATTACAAGGTTTGTACGAAAAGAGATCGTAATTGCGTACCACACTCAAATTTACGCACAGGGTGAAGTGGCCCTTTGTTCTTCAGCAACGTAGTACCACACTCCACGAAAATGCATGAACACGATTCGAAAACCCTTTGTTTTCCATGAGACTAAACGCAACTACTTCTCTTGCAGGTGTCAACAGCTGTCGTCGAACCATACAACTCCATCCTTACCACCCACACCACTCTGGAACATTCGGATTGCGCCTTCATGGTAGACAACGAAGCTATCTACGATATCTGCCGCCGTAACTTGGACATCGAACGTCCAACATACACCAACTTGAATCGTTTGATCGGTCAGATCGTGTCGTCAATCACAGCATCGCTCCGCTTCGATGGTGCCCTCAACGTTGACTTGACTGAATTCCAGACCAACTTGGTGCCATACCCACGTATTCACTTCCCATTGGCCACATACGCTCCAGTCATCTCGTCCGAAAAGGCCTACCACGAGCAGTTGACCGTTGCCGAGATCACCAATGCATGCTTCGAGCCCGCCAACCAGATGGTCAAGTGCGATCCACGACATGGCAAGTACATGGCTTGCTGTATGTTGTACCGTGGCGATGTCGTACCAAAAGATGTCAATGCAGCCATTGCCACCATCAAGACCAAGAGAAGCATTCAGTTCGTTGACTGGTGTCCCACTGGCTTCAAAGTGGGCATCAACTACCAGCCGCCAACTGTTGTGCCCGGCGGTGATCTTGCCAAGGTCCAGCGTGCCGTCTGCATGTTGTCCAACACCACAGCAATTGCCGAGGCCTGGGCACGTTTGGATCATAAGTTTGATCTTATGTACGCCAAGCGTGCCTTTGTTCACTGGTACGTCGGCGAGGGCATGGAGGAGGGTGAATTCTCTGAGGCTCGTGAAGATTTGGCTGCCCTCGAGAAGGATTACGAGGAGGTTGGCATCGATTCCGCCGAAGAAGTCGGCGAGGGTGACGAGTACTAAGGCGTGGGAGAGGACCGCAATCTTTGATCATTCAGTAATTTCAATTAAGTGGACGTGTCGCTTGACAACCGGATAAGGAGGACGTTTCGTACGCAAGTGATACGCTGCTGAGATTTCAATTTAAGTTCGTTTCTTTGTGGATTTCATTTTCTAATTCGTTTCCTCTTTGAAATCTTGACTAGAATTGCACTTAAAGTAGCAAGTCTTTTGATACTTTTTACTTTTTAATCTCATCATCGTAACCATTATTAAATCGTAGTAACTACTATATTTTTTTAATTTTTCATTTGCATATATACTATCATCAAGAAATTAAATAAAAGTATGCTTTAACATCACGTGACATTAGATGTGAATTGTGTTTAAATTGAGCTTGCTTGAGGGGTGACTGATTTTTGGTTGCGGTTGCATGCGAAGTGCCTGTACTTCAGATGGTGGAGTGAAAATGGCCACATGCACGTACAGATAATTATAAGTGAGTGGTGAGTGGTGGGAGAGAAATGCCGTTCAAGAGTCTAGACTGGGAATTATTGACAGCCCTGAACTTCTGTCGGTTCAGTGACAAGGTTGCATTTTCAGTGATGGTTAATTCGTGGTAAGTATTTACAATATTGAGTCATGGAGCCCTCTTTTGAGTTCCATTCAGTCTTTAAACATAAACTGTAGCAGTTCGGTTAAGTGATTGCGAAGTAAATACCTTTCATCTCATCGTGGGCGTTGGACACCGCCAAAGGTGCATCTTATCTCTCATTCTCACTGTATGTATGGACTGGATGTTGCAGAGCAGCCGAAGCGAGGCATGTTCACATGTGGATAGTTGAGGGTAAGCAATCTTCTTTTGCATTTGCCTTAGGGTAATTTTGTTCGCCACATGTTAAACACAATTTTGGAATTTTCTCTTCAACTTCTGGATTTGCTTTCATTCAGTAAAATTTTATTTTATAAACTCCTTAGTTCTTAAACTTACGGAAATAGCAGAAGTTGATGAAGAGGAGGAGCAGAAGGGATGAAGAGGAGGAGGAAACTGTATTACATTACCTTGGTATCTGTCCGGAACTTGCAGAGATAAGAAGGAAACATATGGCTATTTTTCCACCAATCTTGAAGATATATCGAGCATTAAAATAAAGGACATCGTTAAGTTTATTACTACCTACATCAATCGCGGGCAAGTGCCTAGCAGGTCAGTGTCGAGAGAAGACGATGTAGTGACAGCACAAAGGACATTCAAGGTCTAAGTGCAGCAGAATCCCCCTAGGAACTTGCCAATTACATCTACATTGTTCATTCCACAAAATTTCATGATATTCGAATTTGTCCAATTGTTCCCGGAGTAGCCTCGTGAATCGGATATCCTGAATTTTGAAGCGGCACCCTAAAGAAACCACTGGTTTGAAAACGAGTGCTAACAGTCACATTGAGTTATGCAAGTAGCCCATAAGGCGACGCTGCATAAAAGGACAAGAGCGGTACGAGCTTAAAAGAATGCAAGAGTCACGTTGAGTTATGCAAGTAGCCCATAAGGTGACGCTGCATAAAAGGACAAGAGCGGTACGAGCTTAAAAGAATGCAAGAGCACCGGCTTCTCAAAAGGCAGGAAAAATATCATGAGAAGCGTTCGAGTTAATGGAATAAACGGACGGACGGAAAGTTCCACAAAAACGACGATTAGGACACCAAGCCCACTCCACATAATGGACAAAGATAATTCCGTTCCCTCGATAGAGACGATGTCAAGATAGCGATATCGAAAACTAAAGTGGAATATCTATTTATAGTAGCTGGTGTAATGACACATAGCTGCTAATGTCCATGCATTAACTCGTTCGTTAAATATGGTCGGAGTCCTCTTTAACCGCGTATACGCGTTTTTGAATCAGGGCCTGAAACCATTAGTGAATAATTTGATTGGGCCCTATCAGTGCCGTTACAGAAATGCAGATCGACACTAACCACATACTTATCTATTCCAAAAACGTACCATATGACAGCATGCATAGAGACGAGATGTACAAAGCGTCGTCTAGTCTTGACATTATTGAAGAACTCGTTAGGTTATGCAGGCTAACGATGTAGAATTCTCGCTGCTCCTCAAGGTATGTAATGAACAAGTAGAGACATTCAATGTCAAAAATGATTTAGACAAGGCGACGTGCTGTTATATGAATTCTTCATCTTTTTTGAGCAGATAGTTCATTGGCAAACACAAAAGGCACAATCTTCCAAAAGTCCGTACAGTTGCTAACATACGCAGACGTCATTGACGTGATTGGTCGAACACAGCGAGTCGTCAATAAATCGTTTGCTTGTATTAAAGCGTAGGTGACCAAAATGGATTTAGCGTTGAACGAGGGTTAAACGAAGTATATGCTGCCATCGAGAAAGGAGAAACAACATCCACGACTCGGCCAGAATGTTATCGTAGGCAGCTTGGGGGTAGTGAAGGACTTTGTGTATCTCTGCGCCCAAGTTAAGAGAACGAGTAAAATCAGTACCGAGATTAAAGGCAGAATAACTCTTGCCAATCGCTGTTTCTTTGGGCTCATGAGGCAATTGAGTAGCAGTGACCCCTCTCGAAGGACCAAGCTTACACTATATAAGACCTTGATCTCATCCCTGTTCTGCTCTATGGCGCGGGAAAATGGACAATCTCAAGAGTGGATGAGCAAGTCTTTGGCCTTTTCATGGGCAATCTCAAGAGCGGATGAAGAAGCGCTTAGCCTTTTCGAAAGAAATTTTATGCGTTCAACCTTTGGTACTGTTTTCGTTGATGGTTCTTGAAGAAGAATATGCAACCACGAACTGCACGGGCTGTACATGAGTCCAGTAAGGCGTCAACACATTCAACGCTTAAGAGGGCATGTAGAACGTATGGACAACTAACCTCCAGGCCGAAGAAACTTTGACACCGAACCCGTGGGATAACGTAACAGACGACGCCCGCGTTTAAGGTGGGACATACAGGTGGAGAAGGACTCCAACCAACTTGGCATGCGACACTGGTGGCAGCTAGCTGGAGACCGTGCTAGTTGGAGAGGCTTTTTGGTTGAGGCCCAGGTCAACAGCGGACTGTAGCGCCACCAGAAGAAGGAGAAGGTCATCGAAAACCATGTGGTCTACCCTGAATCTAAACAACACTTAATCGCTTCTGGTCTGCCCTGAATATAAACAACACTTAAGCTCTCCTAATGTTTGACAGGAAGAAAAATTACCGAACTGATAGTCGTAAAAACGGGACACTGTCTCATAGGTACTCAAGCCAGAAGATTTGGAATGCATCAGTAGAAGCATGGATAAGGACGAGGAGGTTTCGTTACTTCTCACGCCCTTGATTACTTGGTAGTTGTTTTTTTAATAACTTTGAGCATGAACGCAAGTGGCAAGGACATCATAAGAAACCTCCTCAAAACCACCAAATCGTGAAACCTCTAGATGGTACTCTCTAAAACAATGGAAGTGGTTAGAAGTCAAAGAGTTAAGGATGTTAGAGGTCCAAGAGGAACAATGAATCGGTTCTTGTCCGATCGCCGATATCAAAAGGCATCGATAGCGGATAGTTCTTAGATTGGTAGTCGCTCAAACAGTGCGAATAAAACTATCAAACAAATTTTAGGCACACAGAGAATTCCTCTAGATTTATTTACCACCCAAACAGTTAAAACAGTCGCTTCACTTTCCCATGAACTTCTGGTCATTTTGATTGACCGTCTTCAGGAAGTTGTCCAACCACTTCTCGATCACGGGCAGGTTCTCGTCGCTCCACTTGGCCTCCTCCTTGATGTTTTTCAGATTCTTGTGGATGATGTGCTCGGCGCTTCCGAACTCACCTTGACGTTCCTCCTTCAGTTTCTTCACCATTTCATAACCCTCCTGTGTGGTGAATATGCCAGTCGCCGAACTGATCAGACTGTCCCAGAGATTGGTTTTGTTCTCGAATCTGAAATGGAGAACCGTAAGCACTGCTCTTAGTCTAGGAGTTTGAGACAAACCTCTGTCTGATGACGACCCAGTTGTTGGACAGGAAGTTGAACAGGCTCATGTAACCACTGGAGCCGCCAGTGAGCATGGAGAAGATCAAAAATATGTCGTTCTCGGTAAAGTTTCCGTTCTCCTCGAGGATCGTGATGTTCAGAAGACGTTCAATTTTCTCGGGTTGCACTGGGCATCCGGCGAGGGTCTTCAGGAGGTAGGTTCGCTCGCTTTGTATGCGGGACTTCGGGAAGTTTATCACACGTTGCAGACCGAACTCCCACTCCTCCATGGTGCCCCACTTGAAGACCGGGCAGATGTATTGGTTGGGGACGCTGCAAAGAAATATGTCAGACTATTGGGATAGCCTTCACAAGATGCGCGGTTTTCTTACGGGTTCCCTTCGTCCGGGTGCTCGCTCTGCATCCACAATTTGAAGGCTTCTTGCGCCTCCTCGATGCACGGCCTGTACCCAGCGCGGCAGAGGAAGGTTTTGGCGAGTGATCTCAAATCGGATTTCCAGTTCTCCTCATACTCGGCTGGTTGACCGAGCTCCTCGTACAGCGGCGTCAGCAGCACGCGAACGTAGGTCTGTCAAAAGACTGCTGTCACTTTGTACTCACCTCCGAGACAACTCGTACTCACCTCAAACTTCTTGTGCACCGCTGACATGTCTATGTGCCGTCCAATGTGGTCGATGAAGGTGAACACCGGGTTCCAGGCGATGTGGTCTCGCTCGTACTGCATGAACAGCGTCATATCGAAGGCCGTGGCGAAGCTCAGGTCTCCAGCATACGCCAGGTTCCAAGCGTCATGAAGCAGCTTAGCCCTAGGAAGCCCAAAATATAACCGAACGCATGGAAATTGAGGCCTTCTTTACCTGGTGTAGATGGGGATCCTGGTTCGTCCGTCCTCGGTTTGCAGGAATTTTGCCAACAGATCCCAGTTCCTCTCGTCGTAGTTCACCGGGAAGGGACCAATCTCTTCCGGGTTGACGATGATGAAATGATCCTTGCCCGGGAGTCCTGTCAGAGTGATTTCCCTGGTTTTCTCCATCCACGTGTGCGGAGTGGTGTTGTTGAAGTCGAGACTGGTCTGCGTGACCAGCACAAGAGGGATCCACCAGAGCATCTTGTCCTGCTCCGGCACGTCATGGGGTCTCTCGCGCAGGTAGACCTTCTGATGCACCTTGGCAGTCCCGTCGTTGTAGTTGCGCTCAATCTTAACGACGGGCAAGCGATCCTTCGTTATCCACGACCCAGCGATCTCATTGATGGCGTACTTTGCATCCAACGTGTTGTCCTCGTGCGCCTGCTTTGTCAGCGCGTCCCACAGGTCGTCACCAAAGAACGTGCTGAAGTGCCGGTCTGCGATGAACTTCCGAATGCCTGTCCTGAAGGTCTCACTGCTCAGGGTGTAGTTCAGCATTCGCATGACTAGTTCTGTCTTGAAGGACGTCGTTTCCTGTTTCATTCCCGTGATGCGCGAGTGCGGATACCTCTTGCTGAACTCGTAGTACAGTGAGTACAGAACTGTCATCGGATACTTTCCGTTGAACTCCAAGCCGTTGTCGATCTGTTACGGATTCAAGGAAGGTTTTCAGATGAATGGCTGTGTGTTGCTTTGACTTACTTCAATGACAGTGTAGGAGGCCAGGAAACTGGCGAGCGCCTTGTTGACATGAGCGTCACTCCACCAGTACGGCGTGACCCAAGAGCCGAGCCACTGGTAGATGACTTCCTGTGACAGTCCATAGTAGCCCTTCTTCAGGAGTTCGGTTTCTCTAGAAGGAGATCGAATAGAAGTGAGTGATTAGGGATTTTTGTTTTGCAACTGATTACTTGAACATCAAGACACCCCAGTTGTCTGCTGGCCGCACGGATGCCAGTCCAGGGATGGCTATGACGTCGATCTTGCTCAGTGGCACTGAGACATTGAAGTATGCTTCTAGGTGGTCGTAGACTGTCACCAATTTGGTGTAAATGTCCTGCAAGAAGATAAGATGAAGATGGAATGAAGGAAAATAGTTTCAAAAGTTGAGGGAATCGTCTTTCAAGACTGCATACAAAATGAAATATTGGGCAACAAAGTCTTCGGTTTGTCGAATCAACTGGGCTAAATAACCTTGACTCTAAGGACAAAAATTATGCTCTCAAAACACCTACATATTCAGTCCTGTTATATGGAGCCGAAAGGTGACCGGTGAATTAAACTGAAAGCCTGATTTATGGTGCTATCGAAAGAAAAATGCTACTTCGGATATCGGGCAGACATAAACGCCAACTCTATGAGCTGTACAGAGATATAGACGCAGTCTGGAAGACAAACGTCCGTCAAAGAACTGCCTTGGTCACATCGAGCGCATGGAGACCAATGTTCTAGCTAAGAAGGCCTTCGCATCCGTGTCACCTTATTCGAGAAGGATAGAAAGGCCGAATACCCGGTACAAAGTCGAAGTCATCGGACGCAAGACAACATCGTATTGATGATGCGTAGGGTCCTGGCCCTTAGTGAAAGAAGACAGCGATTGCTCAGGCTCAGATCTTTTATATGTCGTCGGCCTACTAAGTAAGTAAATAATGTCTTCGAACTGTAGCCCACCGTATTCTTATTATTGAAGTCATAACGTTACTTTTCCCTGTTCAGATTAGTTCACAGGTTCCAGGAAACAAATGGCAATTATTTCATTTTTTGTGCGGAGCTACAGTCCGGGAAAGACCTGGGCCTCAGTCAACACGTCTCTCCAGCAAGCGGCACCGCTAGTTAGTTACCATTTGCGCACAACAAGTCTATAGATGTCCTCCCCCACATCTTTATTATTATTTATTTATTATTATTCTTATTATTATTTATTAATTGTTTCTTTTAATTACATTTGTGTTTCACATATTGTACAGATAGCAAATTTAAGTTTCTTTTGTATGCATTCTGTATTTTATACAAATTAAAGTAGAAATGAGTTGAATGTCACTTCCTAAGACAGTTACAATAAGAATTTACATAGTGGGGTACATACAAAAATAAAAAAAAAAATAAAACTAAAATAAATATACAATTTAAAGAAAGGGGAAAACTATTCTAACGCAAAGGAACTGATAAACCAAGATGAATGTGATTTAATTTGAATGTAGCATTTTGACATACTAGGAAAATCATAATTATTAGATCAAAATATCTGATGTCAGAGAGCTCAATCTAACGTAGTCACAATGAAGTAACCAATTTTTTACGAGCATAAAGAAAATGCCGGATGTGTGATCGGATCTGATATGTTCTGGGAGTAAAATGAATAAACGAAAACAGATAACAGAATAAAAATTACAGTAAGCAGTGGTACGAAAATTTGGTATATGCACAATGTTTAAAGAGTTTCCACGAAGGTTATGATTAGAAACTATATGAAAATTACGGTTACCAGATCACATAAAAAATGTTTTCAGTAACTTGAAACAATACAAGTGCCGAACAGGAAGGATGTCTACTAGGTTAGGCTAGGTTGAGGTGGCTGACTGCCGCGCATAAGGACAGCAGACACACTTAGGCCAAGCGAAGGCCTATTGTGTTGGTACGCCGATCAATATTCCGCAAATCAATTTGTACTTTCGATTAAGCGAAGAAGAGGGCTGTTTCTGATGCTGATTAGTTCAGCCAGATTAACAAAGAAATGGGCCCTCAGAAGTCTGAATCTACGGGATGAGAGAGCACTGCAGCTGGAAAGCAAGTGTTCAATGGTTTCTTCCTCATCCTCGTCCATGCAGCTTCGACAGAAATCATTGTAGGTAAGGCCTAGTTTAGAGGCGTGAGTTCCGATGTCACAGTGGCCTGTTAGAACGCCAAAAAGAGATTTGAGATTTGACCTGCTTAATCTAATCAAGCTAAGCAGTCGCTTGGGATCGAACATTTGCCTGAGTTGTTTAGTAAAGATGCATCCTGTGCCACATATCCATCCGCCGTTTGTTTGAGTACGTGTTTCAAGCTTTAGCAGATGTTTTATAGTAGCGATAGGAGTGGATGGTGAGTCTGCACCCGGAAAGAGTTCAGAGCTTGTGCCCTTTCTAGCGAATTCGTCCGTTTCGCAATTCTCTGGAATATCACAGTGTCCCGGCACCCACATAAGTTGGTTGTTAAAATAATTGGCCATCTCATTAAGAGATAGGCGGCAATTAAGGGAAACCTTGGAGTTAAAAGTGACTGAATTCAGAGATTTGATCGCTGTCTGGCTATCGGAACAAATGACGATATCTGTGCGCGATATTACATTGTTTTTTAGCCAGGTCAGCGCTTCCTATAGTTTCAGCCTGAAAGACGCAGGTAGTCGGAAAGATAGATGGATTTTTAGATCCTTGGAATAGACGCCAGCTCCCACACCTGCATCCAACTTCGATCCATCTGTCAAGATTCGCAGTGGACCTTCCAGCGTCTTTTGTTCAGACTCCCAATAAGATCTGGGCGGTATGCTGGTTGAGAAAATCTTCTCGAAGAGCAGTTCAGGTATAGTGAGGTCTGTATCTATGGTTAAAGAGGCATACCTGAGTAGGATCGTTGAATGTCCTGACTAGATCTATCGGTGGCAGGTTGAGGAGTTTGTTTAGTGCTTCGGAGGAGGTAGTCTTTAGCGCTCCGCTAATGCATACGCAAGCCATCCTCCGCATTCTAGCTAGTGGGGTGATGTTTATTTTCTTATCGAGGGCGGTCCACCAAATTGCGACGCCATACAGCAGTATGGGTCTGACTACTGATATAAATAGAAAGTGAACCATTCGGGGCTGCAGTCCCCATTTGTACCCAATGGCCCTTGTCTTCTTGACACCTTCCTGGATATTTAGCTTCCAGCTTAGCTTCGCATCTAATATCAGACCTAAGAATTTTGCGCTGTCACTTAGCACTAACACACTTAGCATGTCCCGCATAGTGTGCGAGGGTCAAAGTTAGGGATTTTATACTTCCTATTAAAGAGGACTAGATCTGTTTCTTGCGGATTGACCTAGGCCGCATTCGGTAGTCCATTTCATATAGCGCAGATTGCATAATATCCCTGACCGTGGATATATATTTCCCAGATACTGCGATGGCAATATCATCTGCATAGGTAATGATCTTACACCCAGTCCCCTCAAGTTTCACAAGGAGTTCGTTGACCACTATGTTCCACAGTAGAGGGGGGAGTACACAACCCTGTGGTGTGCATCTGTTCACAGATTTGTGGATCATGGTATCACCTAGCTTCGAGCTTATCACTCTGTTATTGAGAATCCGGTGAATAAAAGTCACTATAGGATGTCACTAACATGTTAAAATGTTAACACTTTCCTAGTCGGATGCATACAAGTGGAGACTGGTCCGAGGATTTCCACCACTCGATGTGACTGACTGGCACCAGGTAGCCAAAGAATGCGCCAGCTAGAGAGTCTTCAGTGCTACACAATGATAATAAAAAGGGTCCAAAGAATAACGTGTATATCAATTACAGGCCCAATGCGCACATCACCAACCACACTGCTCGAAACGATACTACAGCGCATCTGTGGCAAAGAATTTGCAGCTAAGTCGACCCTGAGACTGAAAACACTCTCGCAAAACTCTCAAACTCATACAGTTTCCCTCAGAATCTACAGGCTACTTAACTCCAATCTTAGACTTCGATATATAAAATATAAAACCAGAATACCGAGTAGACAATTAATTATGGGAGAAAAGTCGGTACTGAATAATAGCAACGCCAAGGAAATCTATACAGATGGATCTAAGCCCGGTAGTGGAGTGGGAACAGATCAGCCGGCCTTCAGATTACTGTAGTGTTTTCCAGACAGAAATAACGGCTATTCGCGCAGCCACTGAATGGCTGTTTATGAGGACGATAACGAACGAGCGCATCGTCATTTCCACCGACAGTCAAGCGGCAATTATGGCACACCAATCATCATTTTTAAGATCAAAATTGGTACCTGGCGTATGTCCCTTAACGAGATATAAAGACATTGCAACCTAACGGTGTGCTGGGTTCCTGGACATGGAGATATCCCAGGAAAGCGTGAAGCAGACGAACCAGCCATAAGCGGAACAACAATCAGTGGACCTAAGGTTGCAAACATCTGGGTACCAATAGAAACTCAAAAAACAAAAATCACAGAGCTAGCGATCGGCAGTGCCCCTTGAAAGATGGAACAATCTTAACACGTGGCTACATGCGAAATAAGTATGGCAAAACCTGGACCTACAGAGAACCACGGACATACTCAGTCTAGGCAGGAAAACCTGAGTAACCTATTTGGAATCTTCACAGGACACTGCGCAATGGAACGACACGCCGCAAGACTAGGATTACCATACAACTACTTCTGTAGTAGATGCATGGATGAGGAAGAAATGGAAAACAACTCACATCTACTCTGCAACTGCCTTGCACTGGCCTCCATTAGGAAAGAAACCCTAGGAGAATTCTATATAAATTAACTAACGGATATATCCGAAAAGGATGTCAGATAAATCTCGGCCTTCGTCCAGGAGTAACTTGGGTTTAAGTAAATCCATCACTTGGTAGAGTGCCTGTCCCTAGTTAACGGGGTCCCCGGTTCGAATCTCAGTGAAAGCAAAGTTAATACGCTTTTATCTGGTTTTCAAATCTGGTTCAGTCACTATTTGCCGTTGTCTAACCTATTGATTTTGATTAAGTTCGTTGTGTGCTAGTTTCTATTAAAACAGTTTAGGTTAGATTCGGGCGATTGCCACCACTGTAGCAGTTGTGGCCCACTTGGATCCTCTGTGCTATCGCAACCCGGCGCTTTTCACCGGCTCCTTTTAAAAAGGGACTACTCTAACGAAAATGAAATAAACCTAGAGACTGCCAAATCGTATTCTAGTGGCTTGCTTTGACAAGTCCACTCCTGTGCTGATTTACAGTCAATTAGTTTTCCTGACAAACTTGGCTATGTCTTGTATCTTTAAATGTGACATTTCCTCTAGGTTTCTGAAAAAGTGGTTGCCTAGTAAGAAATCAATAAATCCCCTGCCACTTTACAACCATTCCTCAACTGAATCAAAACATTTGCACTTCAGTGTACAAAAGACACTCTCTCAGACAGAGTCTGTCTTTGCCAAACAACCACAATTCTTAAAGTGTCTTAAAAATCACCTAGTTAATCGAGTAATTGCCAAGCAAACATATTTTTTTTCACATAAATGACCAAATCGATGAAAACAAAAACTTACACTTGAGCAGGTTTTTAATTGATCCCGAGTGAAGAGGACCAGAGAGACAGAGACCTGGTTTCGCATGCAATATCCTACTCTAGTTTAAGCTAGAAGCCATCTCTTCAGCTGACTTTGGACAACAAAATCTCAAACATTCGCCAAATGCCAAACGCCAATTGGCAATCGCTCTCGACGCACACTCGCACGTAAGTGGTTCGGTTGAATTTTCACGTCACAAAAGCCAGACGCGTAGGCGCAACCACTGCTAGCCGGCTGCTGCTCCCCAATTGAGGAAAGATAAACAGTGTGTCGGGCATGCTTCGAGTGGTCATCTCTTCAGATCAATCACAGATCGAGTGGAAATGTTGAAACAATCGAATTCATTGAACGCAACCGAGAGAGCTCAGAGCTGGTGTGTGTGGCTGACGGAGAGCTCAATTAAGCTGAGACCATTGTTTATTTTTTTGCTGCGTCCCCCAACAAGGTTATCCATTACTCTTGTGGTTTGTGGTCTCACTTGGTCGATTGGCACAACTGTACGGGTAATCTGATACACTTTTACTTTTGGCCACGCTACCGCATGCCTGAGCGGTGACAGGTGATGGGGTCATCTATCGCTTTTTCTGTGCGAACTAGCGGACATACCTGAAGGTCGTTGTGGATCTCTGGACGCGCCCAGATGTTTATTGCGGGTCTTCTGTCCTCCGGTAGGGGCACGTTCGGCGATAGCTTCGTCAGCTCCGAGATGACGAACCCAAATGTGAACGACGACATCGCTGGCGTGGTCTCGAAGTGATCGAGCACGTATGGGTTGCCTCTAGAAAGAAAAGAGGAGACCTAGAGTGTTGAGAAAAACAAGCCAATAATCCGTGGGGTCAAAGCAGAGTCTGTCCTTTAGACTTGAACATCTGGCTGAACTGTCGTGGACCGGATTGGGAGCCGGTGACTACTTACGTGTCATTCGAAGCGATCGGAAGCGTATTGAAGAGCGTGGTGTAAGTGTTGGGTCTTGCGATGCTCACCTTATACGGGACCTGAAAGCACACAAATATCACACAGTTTCAACCAATTCCCACCTCCCCTTCCAACCGTCACCTTAAATCCCGGCTCATCAAAGCACGGAAACAGTCTCCTCGCATTGTGCGGCCGCATGTACGTCGCCAGATAGTGCTTCTTCTGCCCGTCGCCATCGGTGTAGCTGCCCTTGAACAGTCCCTCGGTGCTCTCCCAAATCTCCCCGTTGAAAGACATCTCCAGCTCACATTCCGTTCCCTGCGGTATCGCCTCCTTCAAATAGATGACGTAGACGGTCTTCTTGGGCAATCTGTCCGCCCGTTGAATGGCAACATCCTCGTACTCGATGGCAGCGTCGGAACCCCTTCAATGAGATGAGAATTTATTTCTGACAAATTTCCGACTTCAGCTCGCCAATGTCCACAGCAGTTTGTTGATATTTACTCAGTTCTTCGCTTGATTTTGCGCAATTTGATGTCCGACTCGTAGATGTTGAGGTCGTAGTGCGCATGCAGTGAGATCTTCCTTGTTTCCTCGTTCCAGCTCAGGTTCATGCGAATGCTGCCGGTGAAACTGCTCTCCTCAAGATTTGGCCACAGTCTCAGAACATACGAGGTGGGTATCACGTCTTTCGACAGTCGCGCGTCTGGTATGAGCGCATGTGACGCGGATAGGTCGATGCTTCGTTTCTGTCGTATCTGCAAATAAATGCGATTAGTTGCGCGGGATGACATGGCGCGGGGGTCGTGCTCACGTCAACAATGTATCCATTGCACAGGGATAGAATCGTTCCTAAGAGCAGGAACGATATGATCGAGTTCATAGCTCCTGCGGGTGCCCTGAAGGAGAAACAAGAGAGAAAATATTTGCGGTTCGTGAATTTATTTATAGACCAGAGGTGTTTACGCGATGGTGAGACAGTGAATAGTCTTTGTGTGACTTATAGTGCATTCCTTATGTAGACATTTGGTAAACTAGAATGAAATGGTTTACAGTTGCGAAGACGCAGTGTGCTTTTCACTGTATGAATAGACAGACTTTCTTAGATTTCCGCCAGCTGACGACGTGAATCCAATCGACACAACCTTAATACTCTATTATTATTATTATTATTATTATTATTATTATTATTATTATTATTATTATTATTATTATTATTATTATTATTAAGCATTCTTTATTGATTTGCTACATATGTATATAGTTACAGTAATTAATGTCCAAAAGGAAAGTTAAGAATGCAAAAGCCGTCTTTTGAGTGTTGACATTGCTTTTATAAATCCATACTAATATTATAAATGCGAAAGTAACTCTGTCTATCTGTCTGTTACCCTTTCACGTCTAAACCAATGAACCGATTTTGATGAAATTTGGTAGAGAGATGGATTTGATCTTGGAGATTTACTTAGTCTTCTTATTCCGGGTCTAAGAGGGAAATGGGGCAATAACCGCATTTTTTCATCTTCACACAGTGCTGACTTATTAATGGCTTATCGGATTGAAAACAATTTTTTGAGGGCATGAGCCTGTGTATCCAGGGCAAAGTTGTTGACTGCTCTCAAATTGGCGAGATGCCAGCAACGATTCCTGTTAAATGCACACGTCAAGTTGACATACAGCCTCCTCGCGGCGCCTTCTGGATAGCCTTTACAGCAACCGCTTAGAGGTGAACCAATGCATGCAGCGGCCCCCTGGTCCAGGGGTTTAAACCAGGACCCGGTCCTCCAAGTTCAGGGGGTTGCGCGTGGGGTTAACTTCCCCACCGTGTAAAAAACATCATTAGTTCAGAAAAAACGAGAAGCTTCGGATACGGATGACCCTACTGCTGATGACCATGGACAACGAAACAAGGACAACGATTTTCGGTTCTGCACGTGGAATGTGAGGTCCAATTACCGAGGGATAAGTCTCCTCAACATCGACTATAATATCCTCTCTGCCGTTTTGTGTGAGCGCCTGAAACCATTCGTCAACAACCTGATAGGTCCTTATCAGTGCGGGTTCAGGCCGGGGAAGTCCACCATCGACCGAAATCTTCACATTACGGCACATTATCCTGGAAAAACCCAAGAAATGCAGATCGACACCCACCACCTATTCGTCGATTTCAAGGCCTCATATGACAGTGTGCATAGGGACGAGCTATACAACGCCATGTCTAGTTTTGACATTCCTGCCAAACTCGTAAGATTGTGCAGGGTGACGATGGAGAATTCTCGCTGCTCCATCAAGGTCGGTAACGAACTCACCGAGACCTTCAACGTCCAAAAAGTTTATAGACAAGGAGACGCGCTGTCATGTGACTTCTTTAACATTATTCTTGAGAAGATCGTGCAGAACGCACACGCTAACACAAGAGGCACGATCATCCGTCAATGAAGCGTTTGCTGGTATAGAAGCGGAGGCGGCCAAAATGGGTTTATCGGTGAACGAGGGCAAATCGAAGTATATGCTGTCATCGAGAAAGGACGCTCAACATCGACGCTTGGCCAAAACGTCACTATAGGCAGCTATACCATCGAATTAGTGAAGGACTTTATCTACCAGGGCTCGCAAGTGAACAGTACGAACAACACCAGTACCGAGATTAAACTCAGAATTACTCTTGCCAATCGCTGTTTCTTTGGGCTCAAGAGGCAATTGAGTAGTAGAGTCCTCTCTCGAAGGACCAAGCTGACTTTATACAAGACCTTGATCATCCCAGTCCTGCTGTACGGTGCGGAGGAATGGACAATCTCAAAAGCGGATGAAGAAGCACTTGGTCTTTTAGAGAGAAAAGTTCTGCTTTCAATCTTTGGTCCTGTCTGCGTTGACGGTTATTGGAGAAGAAGATTCAACCACGAACTGTACGGGCTGTACAGCGGCATGAGCCTAGTCAGGCGTCTACCGATTTAACGCCTAAGATGGCTGGGCCATGTCGAGCGCATGGACAACACTGCTCCAGCCCGAAGAGTATTCGACTCCGAATCAGTGGGACAACGCAATAGAGGACGCCCAAGGAACCGATGGCGCGCCCAGGTGGAGAAGGACCCCAACCAACTTGGTGTCCGCAGTTGGAGACAGCTGGCTAAAGATGGTGCCGGCTGGAGAGGCTTACTGGTTGAGGCCCAGGTCCACCCCGGACTGTAGCGCCACCAGAAGAAGAAGAAGAAGGATTGAAAAACTAATAAAATGCTTTTTGTCCTGGAGCTTAGCAATCAGCAAAAGAATGCAACTAATTATCGTTTAAAAATTTCTATCATTAGAGACCATCCGCAACAAACAACAAGCAGTGGCGACTATTGACATGGTGTGTGTGTGTGGTTCTACGCATGCAGTAGCATATATATATTCTATATCAAAATTCCAGTGTGTTCTCTCTTTTAAATCGTACCAAAAACAGAAACCACCCTCAAATTGAACATGTTACTGCGTGCTTAAAACTACACACACACCATGCCAATGGTCGGCCGCCACTGCTGATTGATTGTTGTCGATTGTCACCAAGGCAGATTGCGGCGTGGTGCAGCCAAATATAATTTTTTAATTTGGCCTATAATAATTTAACTTGCAATGACGCCTTAACAAAGGTTGACGACCATATAGAGAGCTATTACTGGACATTTTTTTTTCTGATTTTGGCATGAGCAGACCACAAAGAATTGGGAAAGTAAGAAGTGATTTAATGCGAAATAAAACGATTCTTTAAAACGCCAAATAATGGATGCCGTTCCACTTTTGAATATAGGACAAAGATTAATCTTTAATAGAGTTATTCAAAAAATTAAAAGTGGAGAAGGGGTTTGTTCTTTTTGGATGCTACAGGAAGCATTCAAAAAGAACAAACCCCTTTTGGCAAAACTGGCAAAACCTTTTCTTTTAAATTTACTACTAGCACAAGTCAGGAAAGATAATAAGCTTCATCTGGAGTATTATGGGAGGGATGATGGTACTTTTACACAGAGGGTGCCAGGTTCGATACCCGAATTTACCACCTATCATATTTCACGGCTCCACCTCTTTCGAGTCACTGACAGTGCTCAAAGAGTATTTCCTGTCCACAAAAAGCTTCTCAACTTCGCCGTTCGGAGTCGGCATTAAACTGTAGGTCCCTTCCACTCTTGAAAGAACAATAGCACGCACAACACAATTGGTTGCTGAGAAGTTAGGCACTGGCCCTCTACTGACTGTAGCGCCACCCATATTGTATATATTGGTGGTACTTTTAGCTGGTGACTTTAGACTGACCCTGCCAGTGATCACTAGGGGCACACCAGCAGATGAAATAAATGCCTGTTTGAATGTGTCTATATTATGGGTACACGTAAAAAAGTTCCGTTTGACTATAACTGCACAAGGCACAATGATGCACAATCAGGGCAATATGAGACTGCTCTTCTAAAAATCAGAGAAGATCGTAAGGCGGCAGACAGTAACGGCATGATTACACTGAGTTGTGAATTCTGTCAAATTATCGATAATATAAGTAGATGAATTGAAAAATAATGTCTATCCCGATCTGCAAATAAGTATGGGCAATCGAGAATGGTTGTGTGAAAGGGCAATATTAGCGCCGACAAATGAGACAGTGTGGCAGATAAACTAGTATCTCGAGTATCGAGTATCTCTCGGTACAAAGTTATGGACACTGAACAAGTAAAGTACCCTTTAGAATTTTTGAATTCTTTAGAATTATCAGGAGTGCCTTCTCATAAGTTGAGGTTAAAGTGTTCCGGTCCTGTTAATGAAAAACCTTAACGCACCGAGGCTATATAATGATACACGACTACATATTACTCAAGCAATGACTGAAATGGCAAAAGGACAGCATTTTCAATTCCGCAGACATTTCCAATAATTCCGACTGATTTGCCCTTTCAGTTTAAAAGAGTGCAGTTTCCCCTAAAAGCACCATTTGCAATGACAATAAATAAAGCTCAAGGACAAACGCTTAAGGTAACAGGTAGTATCGTGCCCGCAAGAAATCTTTATGTTTTAGCAGAGGATGGAAAAACAAAAAACATAGTTTATAAAAATGTGTTAAAACAAGATATTTACAGTAAATCACTAGTTTGCAGTTAGTATGTATTGTATTGTGTGGGTCGCCGTGGCTTAGTGGGAAGTGCGACGTAGAGGGTGCCAGATTCGAAACCCGAATTTACCACCTTTGATAATTCACGGCTCCACCTCTTTAGAGTCACTGACAATGCTTAAAGAGTATTTCCGTCTAGAAACTCTTCCACTCGTGAAAGAACAATAGCACGCACAACACGAGTGGTTGCTGAGAAGCTAGGCCCAGGTCCGCCTGGGACTTTAACGCCACCCATATTATCATTATTATTATGTATTGTATTGCATTATTCGGAAAATTAGTATCCTAAAAATGAAAAAGGCTCCCCAAAGTAACTATTCCACGCGGACAAAGTCGCGGATAAAAGCTAGTTCGAAAGAAATTCAATTAGAGCACATTGTCGTTTCTATTATTTTTCATTCGCCTACAAATTTCATCCAGTATACATCAGAGATCTTCAATATTCACTTTATTTTGTGGAAACAAATCTGGCAAGTCCCATAACTGGTGGCATATTTCAAGCTACAACCTTTTTGGATCTCGGTAGCGTCTAACAGACCAAATTTTTCTCGAATCTTAAAACATTATCAGAACAATGCTAGGGATATGATGAGCATGGTCAATGATGATGGTCAAAGGGTGATTTTTCAACATTGGAAGAAGTTGTAGAAATACCACTTAAGTGGTAGAAGTTCCATCACTGGTCTACAGCACGACACCCATGACCATTACAATGAGAGTGAGAGAAAATACAAGAAAAACTAGAGAGTAAAGATTTGAGTAATTGAAAGCAGCACTTGTCTAAGCCAATAGAGAGAAGAGTTTACAACATTGTCTATGATATGAGAGTACAAATGATGGTTAGTTAATAATCATATGATCTAAAATAAACGAATGAATTCAATTTTAAACAGAAACAGAAGGCATATACAGAATAAATGCATTCAGATTCCGGAACTTCGTAAAAGGGTCAATGTTTCCCCAAAATAATTGAATCATTTCAAAGATTCGAATAAATTTACAACATTAGTTCTCCTACGTCCGAGTCACTGTCAGCCAACAAAATCACAGACTATACGACGCGTCAAAACTGTTCTCTGTCGAATGCCGGATACAATGTGGCCTTCCATCACACACACGTCTGTACGTCCAACACAGATTTTGTTGTTCCAATCGGTTCCCTGCTAAATAAATAAATACCGTACAATTCTCCACATCCAGTTCGTGTACCAATCAAACTACGCCCCAAAACAATGGAGAAACCAATAAAAAGTAAAAACCCCGAGTCTCAGTTGCGATTTTGTTTTCTTTTAAATTGATCATGTTATTTGCTTTCGGTTTTTTTTTTCTTTCTCAGAAAATCAACACCGGTGGCAAACCACTGGCCTCTTCCAATCATCATTCCTTAAGTGCCGGCCCACCCTTGATTAGCCCACGATCGGTGAGGTCCCATCGGTCGAGCTCAGTCAAGCGCTGGCCAAAACAAACGCGCCAAAACCAAAAGCCGACTAGCTACGCGGCCAATTCAACAAGTATCTTCCCTCCTTTTGCAAGCGTACAAATTTAGCGTAGGTATCAGTCTCGCGTTGCTGCTGCCGCATCGGATGCCAATCTTATTTTAGGGCCATTCCCCGAGTATCGGAATGAGAAAAAAACAAACAAACCGATAACTTACAGGTTAATCGGTGCGCGTATCTTGCGGATTGTTTTGTAATTTTTCTGTTTTGTGTGCGTGGGGGATGTCTGTGTCTCTCTGTGCCAAGTCCAGATATTTGCCATTCGTCTATTTTCGGGTTTACGTGAATGGTGGATAGCTTTGGGGGAAGGAGGGGTAAGCAGCGTTACCATGTGCTCGAAATTTTTCAATTGCAAAAAGTCGGCTGCTCCGCATGGTATGCTGATTGTTGAAAAACATATAGTCGAAGATGCGAGAGGATTGATAACCTTGCCTAATATGACGTGAGTTAATAAATAATAAATGTTATGTTATTTGATCAGATGGGATCCACTTGCATTTTGAGTGCAATAACTCAATCGCCGCGATGAGGCGTGGTGGGTTGTGCTGGATGGATGATCAGATAAGAACGATAGGAAAATAAATTAAGATAAAACAACTTAATTTATTTTGAAGCTACATACTGGGTGACACTGTTTCCCGCTCGAAATCTTGACAGAAAGCCAGTATCATACCTCCTTGGAACGAAATGAGTCGGTTTACGCTTGAACAACATTGGGAATCATTGAAAACGTTTTTCCAAAGTGAGTGCTGTGTATCCCGAACAGGGCGGTTTTTGAAAAGAAATTTTGATACAATGAAGCATCCTCATGAGACTGTGTTGCTAGTGGACAACACTCATGCTCCCCGTCATCACAGGGGAGAATGCGGCTGGTGTGGCCGAGGGCAACAGTGGACCATATCTCTTCGAAAATGAGGATGGGAACAGCGTGTTCACGGCGTGTCAACAGTGGGTGTTAAAGAGCCATGTGGACGGCGCGTCATGTCACACATCCCATCCCAAAATTGATATTTTGTCCACCAAGTTCCCCTATCGTGTTATAAGTCTGGCGATGGTCGCCTAGGAGCTGCGATTTGACCCCTTGGACCGTGAAGGACCGATGTTATGCCAACAACAACAAGCACAATGCACAGCACCCTCAGCTTTTTATATTCGTTCGAAGACTCACTACCCTTTTTTTTTTGGAACGGCAGCGTATGTTAAGCATTGAATTCTGATCTTGACAGCATAACTAACTGGGGAAAAAACAATAGAATGGAATGCAATGCTGTCACTTAAGCGAACCCTTGATAATCAGTCATTATTCATGAATTGCGCTTGTGTCGATGAAACCGGAAAGCTTTTCATCCTTAGTATGTGTATCAACTCGACACTTTGATGGAAAATGTTTAGGTTTCCTTAATCGATGCAAGAAATATTTCACCCCCAACGATTTGGCTTTTATTTATAGGGATTACATGCGCTCCAACGAGAAAGAAAGAAATATTTCACCCCCTCTGATTGGGCTTTTATTTATAGCGCTTAAATGCGCTCCAACGCTCATATCTGGTCTTGTGCCCCCAAGACCACCTTGCACCTACTAGATATAATCCAAAACCAAGCGATAAAACTTATAGGAGACAATAATTTCTCCAGAGTCATTAGACCCGCTCGAACATCGACGTACGTCTACGTCTTTCTTTGTCCGTGTTTTATCGTTATTTCAACAAACGATGTTCAGGTGAGCTAGTCAACTGCATTCCTCCTTTCCATGAATTCACCCGCAATACCCAACACGCCAGGAATGCCCATCAGTATACCCTTAAGCCTACTTTCGGACGCACAGTTAAATCCAGAGACTCGTTCTTCAGCCGCACTACACGAATATGGAATGTTCTTCCCAGCCTAATATTTCCCACAGACTACAACCCGCAGATATTTAAGACCAATGTGCACAGGTACCTCCTCTCCCTTTCTTCTTCCATGCCCGTGCTGTGTCTTGACTCTGGACACATAAGCAATCCCTTGAGCACGCGCAAATTATAAAAAACATAAACTTATAGCGTTTTTCCAAGACATTGTGTACAAGCCCAATGCATTCCATTAAAGCAATAAAAACGAGGAAAGACAATTTAGATGCAAGGTGCCACGAGGATAACTCAATAAAATAGCCCCGGTGTGAGATATGAAATTGAATCTGCATTTATATTGTATTCACAATTTTTTAAATTTAATATTCGATTTACTTTTACGCCTAGGTATATTAAGTACATTCCATAATTTAAGTCTTAGATTCGATTAAAGAAATAGACATATAACATTTACTGGAAATTCAACGTTCAGAACATTTCTTGGATAAATTATGTCTATTTGTAATTGATTGTCGTTTAGTTTGCGTTCGCTGCTTTGTAATTTTCGTCTTCCATTTCTTTATTTTGTTTTTTTTTTAATTATGTTCATATTTTTTGTACTACATGATTTTATTATAATATTATGACTATGATGCTTCGATAATAATAATAGTTTACTGATTTTATTTCACCTCTTATTTTTATTTATTTTATTTATTTATATATTTTTTAAAAGATTTATTTTATTTATGTTAATAATAATTATTTAAAGCACTATATCACATATTATTTATAACTTGCATTTATCTATATTTAACGTTTTAGTCTTTTTTATTACATTATACAGTGGACTCCCCCTAATTCGAATTGTCACGGGATACCAAAATTTAGAGAGAGGTTTTTGTATGGAAAGTTGAGGGAAATGTGTGTAAAATATGGCGAAAAAGTTCGAGTAAGGGAGAGTTTCTACTTAAGGAGAGCTCTTGAAATGGGTTGCCATTTAGCTACATTCTGGCCATTATATATGAAATAGCTCATCATTCCAATGGCTGCATAGGCTTCGCTGGTCAGTTCAATATGACTCGGTCTAATATGTGCCGCGTTAATCCGCTGCAGCCGCTGTGCTTTATGTTTTATACAGAGATAAGGGATAATAGAGATATCCAACTTCGGCAATTTTTTCCCCTTGTCCACAGCGGAGAAAAATGCAAAAAGATTGGTACTCCCTTGTATTTCCCAAATACTCTTACACAAACCATGGATCCACCACGCAATGGCGGCCGATTCGTGAATTTTAGTGGGAAATTGCTGCAGATTCGTGAATTTAGTGGCGTAAAATGGCGACAGATTTCTGAATTTGCCCACAATCCATGTACGATCCATGTAACATAAATGGAGGAGGGTGTTCAAATGTTGACTCTTATTTTTAAGAGAATTTTCTTACATTGTAATATGGACTTTTGTGAATAAAAATGTATTGAAATGCCCATTTATCAGGAACTATTTGAGCTCAAATTAATTTTTAAGAACATATACAGCCTATTCATAAGCCATACCTGACAAATTGGTCCGCCTTATACGCTTAATTCATGAATTCTCAAAAACTCATGAATTCAATTTAAACAATTTGATAATAACAATAGCAAGATATTGCAACTATTACTAATATATAAAAATGGTTGTCCAAAACTTCTTATTTGTGATTCACGCTTTAATAATTTTTTTATTATTAGTTGCCTGAACGTGTGAATGTATTATTAATTTTTTCACACTCTGTTGTGCATTCATTAATTATGTCCTAGTATCCCAGATTGTAACTTGCTCAAAGTTTTAATGAATCGCCTTCATGAACATAAGCTTTGTACGTTCGTTTACCTCTCCGTACTGTGTTGAAAATTTGAAAAAAAAAAAAAATTGAAATAACGCACCCCATTACTAAGGTGGGGAAGGGTATCAGCTGTTTTCCAGAGTGCACACGTATTCACAGACACGGGAAAAAAAGCGTATGAAAACTCTGTCAGATGAAATCAAGGGGCAAGGGAGGTAGAAGTTGGATAACTCTATTATCCCTAAGCTCTGGTCTTATATCAAATTTTATTATTTTTGATTATTTTTTTTTATTCTTTTATTACAATTACTTGTTAGGGGGAAAAAGAGGACAATTTCTTAAAACGTTGTAGGACGTTCCGCGTCGGGGTTAAAAAGATGGCATGTCCTCCAAAAAGGGGACACATGGCAACCCTATGATTGACCATGTGTGTATTCGTTACGCCTTAATCTACTGTACACATAAGCCCTCGTATTTATCTGCATTCAATAGATTTTTATGCAAAATTTCAATTACTAATGCTTACGACGTATCCAGGAGTTATTGTAGAGCAATAAATACATTGTAGTTGCATTCAATCAAATTCTGTTTCCAGAGCACGCATAAGCGCAACAATGCTACAGGGGTGTGCAAACACTTCCTGGTGATACGCTGATCGTATTTTTCCAGCGGCAGCTACTACCCGTGGAAGACAATTGTGCAAACGAATAAACTGTCTGCCTAGAAAGAGACCCTAAAACACACCTCTGCAAGATACAATGTGATTCATTTACGATGAAGCGATAAGAAAAGGGCTACAAATAACTTCTAGACACATAGGCTAACAGGCTTAAACAGGGATTATTATAAGTTGACGACAACTCACCGCATTCATCGTGTTCCAAGGGGGATTCAAGCCTCAAGGTTATACAGGTAGATTCAGATTTCTGGCAACACCGGCAAGTCATCAATCAGTCGTCGCTGAGAGTGCATTCGAACGTCAGCGCCATGCCGCGCTACCGCCTGAATGTGCATAAAATAGTTAATTCGGGGGGCATTTCGACTTCGATTCACGCCAACCCGCGATATGAAAACAAACAAAAGAGTTTGATTCCGCGAAAATATTATCGCGAAAATGCATAATTTATGAGAAAATATCTGGCGGATGGCGCACAGACTTTGCACTGGAATCCCCTCGACGAGCGCCAACACAAACGCGTCGCAAACGTCGACGCCAACCCTCCGCCAGGCCTGCAAGATAAATGTTTACATTATGCACATGTGGTGTGTGCACAAGTGTATCTTGATCGAGCTATTTGCTGCCTGTTGACTGCCCCGTCAAGTCCTCAGTCGCGTCGTCGGAGGTGTTGAAAAGAAATAAAAGAAAAAATTAAGTAATCAGAGGCGATCGATGGATCAGCAGGTGCGTCGGGAATTAAATTCTCTGGAGAATGTTTTGTTGGTAGTGTTCTCTCTCTCTCTCTCTCTGGCCACACAGATGGCTGAGTGAACATCTGCACATAATTCCGAGTAATAAAACTAGTCGCTTTTGAATCGATAAATACATACTCGATTAGCAGCGATTAGCTGGAGAGTCTTGTAGAATGCCAAGCACTCCTCAGCAATGTACATTTTCTGACGAAGGTGTATACACAGCGCTGGGCAGTGAGCAATTGGTCATAGGATGGGAGCGGGTGTGTTCGCCATGGCACATGTGGAGTAATTGAAATGAGTACTCGAAGCGCGAATGCGTGGGTCTGTATGAGTTGTGCTTGGGTTGAGTTTCCCGGAATAAGTTAGTGATCGGGACCGAACCAGTCATACACATCTGACAGGTGCAGCTCTGTTTGTTTTCTCTTTCTGCCAAAAGTCAACCGTCTGATAAGAGTGTTTAGAGACACCGCTGGTGCGTACATATGGGTGCGAGGGGATGATTCACCTAAACTTTTTCTTTAAACTGTTTGTCAACAGATAACTGAGATGAAAACACATTTTTCAAAAGCACAACCAGTGAGTCACCTCGTTGCCCTGTACATTATACCCCAGCCACCACTGGCAGTTGTTGTTGTGGGTATATGCGTAAACATGCTGCCTGGGTTCGATCCCCGGCCGGTACGACCTCAAATAATTTTCACGGTCCCACCTCTTTCGGGTCAATGACAATGCTCCACGAGTAATGGCTTCTGAAACTTCGCCGTTCGGATTCGGGGTTAAACTGAAGGTCCCTTCCACTCATGAGAGAACAATGGCACGCACAACACGAGTGGTTGCTGAGAAGCTAGGCCCTGGTCCCCTCTACGGGCTGTAGCGCCACCAATGTTATATTATTATTAACCACTGGCATTATGCGTGCAACCATTCAATATGTCAGAGTAACATAAATTATCGAAAAAATTAACTTTCATTTGTCGGCGCTTACCCAAGGAGGAATAAACTAGGAACTCCTACCGATCGCTATTTGATGAGACAACTTCTTCAAATGCCACACAGGATCTGCGTGCATTTGATTTATGGGTGCACTTCGATCCACACCTTCAGCCGCCATGGAAACAATGCTGCAGGTACATCCCATGGACATTATGGAATGTTTGTACCAAGGCAGCGAACAGGTTGAGAGAATGCAACCGCTGGAGCAAAATGCACAGCTTAGGTCGCATGGAAATAATCAAGAATGCGAACATCCCAAAGCATACTGATTATATTGAGCCCGTCGCAGACTTTGAATTTGGGTATAAAACACTTATCCCAAATAGGGAAGACTGGGCATTAGACGTAGTCAGAGAAGCTACCTTATCTGGAAGTATACACAGACGGATCTAAAACGGAAGGGGGCACTGGACTAGGAGTATTTGCGTCATCGCAAGAAATATCTTTCTCTCTCTGTCCCGTCGATTGTCCATCCACTGTAGTATATTCCAGGCAGAAGTAAATACTATGCAAGAGGCTGCCGGCTTACTGTCAATGAACGCGATATACGGGCTATCTATACATAGACAGTCGGGGCATTAAGGCTCTGGATACACCATCAATCAAATCAAGGATGGTAAAACTTTGCCGTCTATCTCTTAGGGAGATAGCGGTCAGATGCAACCTGGGTCCCTCGGCATAGTGATTTTCCACGCAACGAAAGGGCCGACGAGCTAGCTAGAACAGGGGTGAGTTTGTCAATGGCAAGTAATCAAGACACCTCATACCCCTCTGTTCAAGTAAAACAACTTTGTTACTTACAGATGCCATCAACGTCGCCAATTGGAGATGGATGGAATTAGATACCTGTTGGACTTCAAGACTAATATGGCATCCAATAAATCCTAAAAAAAAACAAACGCTCTCCTAATTCTAAATGGAAAGGAAATAAGCAATACAGTTGGCATTATTACTGGTCATTGCCTACATGATAATTGGCTGTAACCCAGCAAAGGAGTGCATCATCCAGGATATGCCTCAGGTGTTTTATTAAGTTAGTACCCAAGAGAGTACCCAAAGCTGCCGATTCGTGATATCACAATGGATCCAATTAGGATCTAAGTGGCCCCGAAATGCTTCAGTTATGGCAATCATATAAACCTAACCTGACCTACTTAACTCAGGCCCATCTCGTCTTCACAAAGACAACCCTCCATGGTTTGTTGTCTCGAGAAGTACGTTATCTGTTGGTAGCCTCCCCAAGGCTATGGACACTCTCATTGGCACAGACAAAATTAGCTCCTACGCCGGTAACTCCTTTTCCATATTCGCGGCTAAGCCCGGAACACAGATTTAGGACCTGTTTGAATGAAGATTACAGTACATCGATTAGCTTCTGTCTGGAGGCCACCAGTTGATAAGCTAAACCGTGCTCCGTCGCTGATCCGTGATTGTCCAATGCACATTTCCCAATGGGGGGGTTCAATACCCCATCTTCTGTTGGTGCTCCCCGGTACCCTCCCGCCAAGTGTAAATGAGAGCAGAAGTTCAAAGATAAAGGCTTTTTGCAGACGTCTTATTTCTTTTCTTGAGAGAATCTCTTGACGCGTGGTGACGTCGGATGAAATGTGATTTATTAAATCCAATTAATTTTTCAGGCTTACAATTTAAGTGCTTTTTGTTTTGCTGTTCTTAACAAGAGATTAACGTAACGAGGCTATTGCTTGTTGATATCGCACTCACCACCATATGACGAGTCAACTCATTATTCTCGGAAGGCATAAATTTCAGCTGATGTATACGGATGGCTCGAGTGGTAACTTTCATGATAAGAATCTGGTTTAACAAACGAAAATCTGAAAACGTAGATCATTTTGGGAGTGCGGATTGGTTATGGGTTGTTAGTGTTTTTTTCAATAAAACAACTTCTCAACAAGATCATACCGGGAGGCTGAATACCAAGCGCTGAATGGTCCTCTGCCAATCTTTACAGATGGATTGAAGACGCAAGCAGGTGTAGGTATTCATTATCAGTCCGGTTTCAGGCCGGGAAAGTCCACCGTCGACCAAATTTTCTACCTACGGTAGATAATGAAAAATATGCAAGAAATGCAAATCAACACCCCAGTCGATTTCAAGGCCGCATGTGACAGCATGCACAGAGATGAGCTATACAACGCAATGTCCTGTTTTGACTTTCCTGCCAGAGTCGTCAGACTCAGCAGGATGACGATGGAGAACTCTCGCTGCTCCATCAAGGTCGCTTACGAATTCTCCGAGACCGAATGTCAAAAAAGGTTTCAGACAAGGCGACGCTCTGTCATGAGACTTCCTTAACTTCATCCTGGAGAAGATAGTGCAAAACTCACACGCCAACACTAGAGGCATGATCTTCCAGAACTGACGTGATTGGCAGAACAACGCCAGCCGTCAATGGAGCGATTGCTGGCATTTAGATATATGCGGGTACAACGAGTCTAGCGGTGAATGAGGGCAAAACAAAGTATATGCTGTCATCAAGAAAGGACACACAACATCGATGTCTTGGACAGAGCGTCACAGAGGGCAGCTATAACTTCGAGGTAGTCAAGGACTTCGTCTATCTCGGTTCTGCAGTAAATAGTACGGACAGCATTAGTACCGAGATCAAACGCAGTGTAACTTTTGCCAACCGCTGTTTCTATGGGCTCAAGAGGCAATTGAGTAGTAGAGCCATCTCTCGATGGACCAAGCTGACTTTATACAAGACCTTGATCATCCCAGTCCTGCTATACGGCGCGGCGGCATGGACTATCTCAAAAGCGGATGAGGGAGTCCTTGGTCTCTTCAAGAGAAAAGCTCTGCGTGCGATGTGTTTGCGTTGACGGTTTCTGGAGGAGAACATTCAACCACAAACTGTACGGGCTGTACAGTGACATGAGTCTAGCCAGGCGTCTTCGGATCCAACGCCTAAGATGGCTAGGCCATGTAGAGCGTATGGACAACACTTCTCCGGCCCGAAGAGTCTTCGACTCCGAACCCGTGGGGCAATGTTTTTAAGGTGCGCACCCAGGTGGAGAAGAACCTCAACCAACTTGGCGTACACTGGAGACAGCTAGCCAGAGACCGTGCTAGGCTTGTTGGTTGAGGCCTAGATCCGCCAGGATAGGAGAAGAAGGCGCCAAATAAAGGAGAAGAAGACCTTTTTTTGTGCGCTTATAATTTAAGCCTGCAAAAAAACACAGCTAATGACGTTTCTTTATTGCCAAATGCTTCCGGTCCCGATTCCGACTGTCGACGACGGGTTAAAGTTCACACAATGCTACAAGATAATTCAATAATTTTAAAGCATCTATAATAAATAACATTTAAGAAATACTATTTGACAATTATATTAGCAACTTGAGTCTGAAATAATACATTAATGATTTGTTATAAGTGAAAGTGGTTTTTATTATGATGTGCTGTTATCAGAAATATAGGTAAAAAGCCTTCTTTGGAATTCGGCTAGTGAGTTTATCGTCTGCAATTCGTGAGGAAGACGATTCCACAGGCGAATTGCACACACAAAAAAGGACTGTTCTCCAACGCAATGAGTGAAGCGGGGTAGAATTAGTTTCAGACCACGTGTTGAATGCGCAAATGTGAGCGCATCGTGCAAATAATCAACACATTTATGGTGGATAATTTTGTACAATTTTAGGATATTACGATAATTCAAGAAATCGTCCAAGCTCAAACTCTGAACCTTAGTTTTCAAATGAGATACACTGCAATGTCTAGGGACATTGTAAACAAAACGAATACAGTCATTAAAAGCTACTTTTAACCATCTTTTACATTCAAAGTCAACATATGGATACACAGAACAGTTATAAGTAAATAATGGCAACAGTAAACTTTTGACAAGACGTTTTTTCAATGTTTCGCTTAGTAAGGAAGCTGAATGTCACAAGTACTCCAAACCAGTATAGATATTTTTAATTGTAGAATTAATTGCATTAGAGCAGGTAAGGGAAGAGTTAAAAAGACCTGACATTGCTGACTTCAACATACATACACTGTCCTTATGTTATCTCCCATATAACATATTTTATGGCGTAAGTACCCAGCATGCCATTTTAGACTCGAACAAAAAAAAACCCTAGAAAAAATGATGTTTTTTGTAATTTTTATTTTGAACACTTGCATCACTTTCTAGACACAATAATGAATACGGAATTAATCTTTTCGGAGTCGGATTCGACCGATTCATGTGCCATGTGTTCCCAAATTCACAAAAAATGCGTAACGTCGTACGGAGCAGACTTGACTGCATTCCACGCCTTTAAATGCAGTTGGATTCAAGTGGCAACTAGTGCTCAAAGAGTGCATGCCCAAAATGGACTTTTAGGGGTAAGTGGGTCTCTCGATAAATGGTCGTTGGTCTAAGAAATGACAAAATAAACTACTTCTGAAGCCGATAGTAATTCAAAACACGACTGACTCAAACAGTCAAAAACGAAGCGCAACGACGAAGAGTCACAGCCCATTACACTGACCACGGAACATGCCTCACAGACAAGGCAAACAGTTGCAAGTGTAGATACTAGATCGGACACGATCATTAACAAATTTAAAGCTTCGTACTTTTCCACAAGTCACGGCGGGTAATTAATGATTGAATCCGTCGAACCGAACTTTGAAGTCAAATCTTCCCGGACGAACTAGACTGCAATCTATTCGCAAACCGGATTTGAAATCGTTTCATAATTCGATCGTCGATGATCATGATGATGATCATAACAGACTGTGATCCAAAAATTGCCACCTCCACCACGGTCTTCTCCTCTGACGGTGGCTCCTCATATCTGTAACCTGATGTAATTTCTAAATAAACACGAGCGATTGCTCTTAGCCCATGCATAAATTATTGACACCCGAAAGTACGCGTTCGATCGGTTATAGTTTTTTTTTGTGTTGAACAATTCATCACTCAGTGTACGAGAGGGCCAGGCACACAGAGTGATGTTCGATGAGATTTCGAATAATCTGAGAACAACTCACGATCGTGTCTCAGCGGCAACCGTGTGAGAAAGGTACCGAGTGCCAGCATCGTCCGCAGGGGATGCGCACGGGGAGGGAGTGCCTTAAAAAGCTTTATTTCCTTTTTGTTCGAGCAGTTTACGTGAATATGTAAATAATGATAAGAAATGTACGCCAAGAGCAAGCGACGACAACACAAACGAACCAAGCTAACCAAGCGAACCGAGCGAACATTCAAATATAGTCTGCCATATAGATACATCTTGTCTGCACTATAGATAGTACCTACACGGGCTAATCTCGAAACGGATAATCATCATTTGTTTTCTGCTTCATTTGATTGCTAACTTGTAATTAGCATTTTGCTCTCTAGGCAGTGCTAGAGATACCGAGAGCACGATGGGAGGGCTACACGCTCCCACCACCAGTGTATCTCTCTCTCCTGCGATGATGAGACCGAGTGCCGAGCGCCGTCGCCGCGCCGATCTCGCTGGTGTAGTTAGGTCGAACATAATTTTAATTATTCGACCCCAGACACTTAGTTCCGTGGTTTTATAACGTGAAGGTGGGTACGTCTGGAGCTATCTGAAAGATCGGTATTGTTTTCGCGTTCGCTTCACGGAAGATCTGCAGATCTTGGCTATTGTGCGTATATTTTTTATTTTTTTTTTCGCGTTTTCGTTTACTTTTGGCTTTTGCCTAATTTCGGTGCGCGCAATCTTATCATGGAATGTCGACGGATACTACTCGTATTTGACTTGGCGACTCTAGTGTTGCTGCTGCCAGTGTTGGTCGTGGGCGGCGGACGGGATCCCAGTGTATGTATAGTGTTGTATTTTGTAATCGCGATATTCTAATGTGTATCTTCTTGTTCAGCTTCCATACAATGAATGCAACGGGGAGATAACCCGTCTAGGTGATCATGTGTTTACTTGGACCCATTCGAAAAGTAGCGAAACGGATTATGTGATATCGGAGCCTGCGTGCCTAACCGACAATGGCACGATCGTTGTGAGAAAATGCTCAACTGTGGATGGCGAGTGGGTGCCAAGAGACGCGCCCGCATGCGATCAGTCGCCGATGACATTCGGCGAGAATTTCTGGTGTCCCGAGGGTCTGCTTGAGATTCCCCTGCGTGGCGGCGGTTCGCGGCCGGTGTGTGTGAAGATCTCTGAGGCGGCAGAGGAATGGAGTGAGCAGATGTGCTACGGGTCGGACGGAAGCATTTTCGATCTGGATGCCAACGAGCGAGAGGCACTGTACGAGCATCTGCAATCGCTGGGGAGTGTCACGGGCTTTTGGATACCAGTTCAACGGGCGGACAACAACAAGTACAACGCCCTGATTTGGAAGCTACCCGGGCTGATGTGGGGCGATGCGTTCGACTTGGTGGAGTACAACGAGCTTTCCGATAAGAATTGCCTAATCGCCACGGTGACGCCGGATCCAGTCTTCGAGATGAGCCACTGCCACGAGCGCTATCACACCGTCTGTATATTCAAGCGTAAGAACTTGGGAATCAAGTCCGTTTGCCCGAAGAACTACGGTGCCCTGGCATATGCGCCGAACACATGCTACGGCATCGAGTGGGACGTGGAGCCACATCAGGGCGCCAGGCAGCTGAGTACCGCTGAGTACTTTAGGAACCGCATTGGCATTGGACACATCCTCAACATGATCGACTACGATGACGATGAGTACTTTCTGCTGAATCCCACGCAAATTGATGGCGTCAGGTACAATGTCTTGATGAACATACGCGAGAGGTTCAAGGTGGGCCTGGGCTACCGATCGGTGCGGTATCTCGGCCAAGAAGTGATTCTGAGTGGAGCGCGGGTTGAGATGTTTCTGAAAATCGATCCGCAGCTCGACGGTCTGCTGTTGACGGTGTACAACCGGAACACGATTTGGAGAATTGGCGATGACGACGACGACGACTACGGCATCAAGTGCTTCACCAACGCGGACTACGACGAGGTGCGAACGGTGAAGATCAAAGACAAGATCTGGGAGAATTCTGATCAATCAAAGACCATGTTCGAGCTGAAGTTGTACGGCGACGGCCCGGGCTACTACTGGTGCGAGGCGCACACCGTGTTCAACTTCACAAAGGTGCAGACGGCCAAGATCGTTGCGGCCAAAAAGCAGAAGGGGCACACATTTGCCATGTTTTACGAGGTGCCCTGCCAGGAGGAGAAGTGCCAGCGGGTGCACGGGAACATGAAAATGTTCGGCCACTTTGTGCGGGACGCCTTGGAGGTTGCGATGGAGCAGCATGAGGACAGGTTCAGTGCGCTGAAGGTGCAAAATGTGCGCGTCATGAATGTGGAGTCGGTGAACGAGGATCTGAGCAGCATCACACTCCTGTGTCACATTTCCGCGTCGCTAAAGCACTCCTCTGTAGACAACAGCGACGAGAGCAGCAGTGAGGAGGACGACGAGGAGGAAGACCACCGTGGGATCAGGCACGACACATCCATCCGCATGGAGCTGAGGAATCTGCTGAGTGACCTTATCAATCTGAACAACACTAACAGCTCACAGTCTGTGAACAGCACGGAGTTTTGCTTCCCGGAACTGCTCCCCGACAACCACAGCAATCAGTGGTCGACTGCGCGGCTGGGGCAGACGTCCACCACGCAGGAGCTCTGCCTGCAGCCAAGCGGCCTGCCGATAACACGCAAGTGCGTCGGAAACTTCCTCTACGGAGCCGTCTGGGAGGAGGTGCAAAGCGACAAGATCACCTGCCTCCGCGACATCCCTGCGAAGTACATAACGAAAAACCTCTTTAACATCGACTACTCGAAGCTCTCGAAAACTGAGCCAGAGCGAGCCATAAAGGACGTGAAGGCGATGATAAAGCAGAACGTGAACTCGTTAATCCCAGCCGATCTCTTCTACCTGGGCAAGATCCTGCGCAGTATATCGTCGGGAATCATTGCATCGCGACGAGTTGCAACCAAGCCAGCGAATCAAACGAACACCAACAGGCCTTCCTCAACGCCGACCGTATTCAACAACACAAAGGCAGCCACAAGCGACATCGTAAGCATCTACAATTACCTAATGAAAGTCAATGTAGACACAATCAAACCCTCAATTAGATTAAATTCGACAAACATCCTGCTTGACGCATTCGAGCGGCTAATTGACGAGATCTCAACGACACCCCAGTTGGTGGCGACCAGCACCGCGGCCAACGATAGCGTCACTGATCGTGTCAATGGCAAAGCCAAAGGCAGGGCAGTGTCGTCCAGCGCTGATTTCAAAATCACAGCGAAGAACGACGAAGATGATCTAATTGAGAGCATCAGCTACCTCGACGGGGTTGTGGTGAAGATCGCCCCCAAGCTGATTATCTTCATCATAGACCCGAGCGTGGCAAACATCACAGGAGTGGCGCTGTTCCAGGAGAAGCGCAAAACAACCGCACGCCGTGGTGTCTTCGAGGAGAACCTCTACAGGTTCCTCCCCTCAAATCAGTCAATTGAGGAGCTGCTGCTGGAGGAGGGCCTCCAATTGGCCACTTTCGTTCCGGACACGTTGCTGGCCCGCCTGGACGAGATCACGCTGCTCTCGAAGAATGTCACGACGGTGAACCTGCCCGATCCTAAGATTGTCATCAAGATCTACACCAACGACAAGCTCTTTCAGGAAGACCGCGACATAATCGACAACAAGGTGTTCAGCAAGATCATTTCCATCTCGATACCGGGCCACGATCGGGATCTGCCCGAGCTGCTGCCGCTGATTCTACGAACGCCCACGCTGACCGGCGAGGATAACGAAACCGAAACGAGTTGCCGCTACTGGGACTACAAGACATGGGCCAACGACGGACTGGTGTTCATGGGAAGATCGGAACAAGACCAGGACAGCCTGGTGTGGTGCGGATGCTCGCACTTGACACCGTTCGCCTACCTCATCGGCGGGACATACAACCTCTCGGTGTCCTCCGACGTGGTGGTCATCACAGACATTCACCGCGAAGCCCTGGACATCATCACTCTGCTGGGCTGCTCGCTCTCGCTGATCGGCATCGTTGGCATCTTCATAACTGCGATCACTTTCCAGTCGTGGCGCGAGAAGGCTTCGTCAAAGGTCCTGCTGCAGCTGTCCGCAGCCATTGCGCTGCAGATGATCCTCTTCTGCTTCGTCAACACCGAGGACTACTCGATGCACCTCATCGAAATGGAGATCTTCTCGAGCTGTGTGGCGCTGGGAGCATGCTTGCAGTACTCCGTGCTTGTTCAGTTCTGCTGGATGATGATCATCGCGTACCTGCAGTTCAAGCGGTACGTCAAGGTGTTCGGCAACACCCGCCCGAAGCGCTTCTTCATCAAGTCCTTCCTCCTTGGCTGGGGATTGCCGCTGATTCCAGTGCTGCTCGTCGTCTTCCTCGATCGTCAGTCGTACATTCCCCACGAGAGCTCCGGTTCGGCGATCTGCTACCCCACCGGCAGATCTCTCTACCTCGGCATAGTCCTGCCCGTGGCCCTGGTGATCCTCGGCAACCTGCTCATCTTCATCGCGGTGATTTACAACATCGTCCGCGGACCCAATGGCGCCATACGGCACATCGAGAAGAAAATGGCGATATCGCAGATCAGGCTGTCGGTCCTGCTGTTCTTCCTTCTGGGATTCACATGGATCTTCGGCCTGCTGACAGCCATGAAGGCTGGCATCGTCTTCTCCTACCTGTTTTGCCTGACCGCCACAATACAGGGCTTCGTTCTGTTCGTGTACTTCATAATCCTCGACCCGGTGACGAGGAACATGTGGACGGGCTACCTGCGAAGGATGTGCGGCGTGAAGGAGGAGAAGTCCATGAAGGACTCCACTACAACGTTATAGGGCGCCCCCAAACCACTGCATCCACACTCGTGCACGCAGACAAAAAACAAAACCTGTTCATATGCAATTTCTATACTTAACTATTTGTGTGTGTATTGTTGTTCTTATTTTTTTAAAGAATTTATGTATTTATTTATCCAATATACGATGAATCTCGAACTTTTCAAACTTGTCACTTCACTCACTTGTGTCACTTTGGCGCGATTGTGTGTGCGTTTGGTTGACAGACCGAACCGAGCGCTGGGGATAGACTGAAATATTTTGCGGGCTGATCTGGGCGTCATCGTCGACAGACTCTGTAGCGAATTATTTTGTTTTGGCAGCCTCCGGGGGTGAACGCTTTGATTCAATCAACTGGCCCATTGATGCACGGCGATTATCTAATTTACAGTGATGAACGAGCCGAGCAATTGGGAGCGATGTGTATGATAGACGATGCAAGCTTAAGCTGCGTACTGACACTATAAGTGGCATTTAAGATCGTGCTCATCTTAAACTGCAGCTGTTGTGCTGAATGTGCGATGCAGCAATGAACGTGAAGAAATGCTTCTAGAAGAAAAAAAGGAGATGTGTGGAAGCTTTATCTATGTTCGTTAATGCATTTCAAAGTTGATTGTCACAAGGGATACAATCATTTTGGTAGAGCAAGTAATGGCGGTAAAATGTTGTTGAAGGTAGTTATTTGAACTTTAAATCAATAAGTGGTGGAACATCTGTTCTACTGAGAGCAAACTCAGCGTGTGCACGGCAGTACTGTTGATTGTAGATTAGATTGCCTACTTATAATACTAATGTGGGTGGCGCGACAGTCCGAGGCTGGGCATAGCTTCTACAGCAACCATTTGTGTTATGCGTGCTATTGGTATTTCACGAGTGGATGTGACGTACAGTTTTATGCCGACTGTGAATGGCGAAGTTTGAGAGGCTTTTTTAGGCAAGAATACTCCTTAAGCAGTGTCAGTGACTCGAAAGAGGAGAATTATAGAACCAGATGGGATTCCCCTCCAACCTCATCAGAACAATTTATAGATTTCTGTGTTCCAGAAAATTCTACGTTCAAATTGAAGGCAGCAAATCAAAAGAGCGGAGCACCAAGGCGGGAGTTGCACAAGTATCAAAGCTGGAACCGTGGCTTTTCAACATCTACACGCCAGACCAACCACATCCAACCAACACACTGAGCTGCTGTCTATTTGTAGATGACTCGCTGACTTATGCCAGCTCGACGAATCCACACAGCGAACAAAAAAAAAAATACTGCATCAAATGGGGTATTCGTATCAATGCGGTGACGGTACTCATGTGCTCTAGGAGGCGATCCAAAGATTGATGCATATCTGCAGCCAAATGTCGGAGCATAAAGATAGTGCTCCCTAACGGTACACAAATATCAAAAAACGAGAAGGTCAAGTATCTTGGCATTAACTTCACATAAAAGTTTAACATACATAAAAGTTCAACAGCCATTCGAAGCTGACCCTACGCTTCCATCGCATCTACGCAAGCAAAACTGATTAAGCCAGAGGACTAAGCCTCTGCTTCACAAGCAGCTTATATCTTAACGTACGGCTTCCCAATTTGGCATACCACTCTAAGAGCAGCATTTTTTGTACTTGGGTTGGTGAAAATCTTCAACAAGACACCATGTGACCGGTGTCCACAGAGTAGTGTCAGATTTTTACTGACTAAAAACACCCTTCCCTTTTGGTTTTTCTGCACTACAACTAAGTTTCCTTATCTAGCAGTTTACTTGTAAAGATGTTTTTGCTTGTTGCAGGTAGACCTTCGGTAAAATCGCCTGCGATGGTTATCGTTAGGATGTTTTTTATTATTATTGCGAAAACTTGAGCGGTTTCGTAAGTTGGAGACAGCGTTCTAAATGTCTCATTTCCAAGGTTTGTAGGATGCCATTGTGAAGTCTGATTCATAGCTTTCGAGCTAAGTTTGTTATTTCTTCGTCAACGGTAGCTATCCCTAGGTCCTTTTGTATAAGTTGTAGTTTAATTCGCGGTGACTTCGAAACAAAAACCTTAAGTTTTTCTTTAAGGACAATTACTGTCCGCTTTATTCTGCTCAATCGATCTGAACTTAAGATCTAACTTGTAGGTATTTATATCTACGTCTACCATCGATGTGACGATGCATGGATCAGCATTTTTATTCTCAAAATAATTATGTTGCAATATTGCTGATCGAACTTCTCGAAAAATTGCTGGAGTGCCTGGAGCGTATGACCCTATGGGTGAGCAGACATCGAACGTTGGCCTACTTTAATTGTTGTGCTTGTAGTGTGAGCGTTGTAAGTCAAGTGTGGAGTTAACACAATTCCTGAGATACCAGGGAGTTTTCACAATAGCCCGTATAATTGTATTTTGAAAAGACTGAAAAAATCCTCTGTTACTTGCTTTTGCGCAACCCCATAGTTGCATGCCGTAAGCCTATATAGGCTTCAGTACTTGCTTGATTAAAAGTAGTTTGTTGTACATGTTTAACTTGGAGTGTCTTCCAGCTCATCCCGTTTCTTTTTCACGTGGACCTTCCACTTGAGTTTCGCATCGAGTGTCATACCAAGATATTTTGCTTCATTAGCGTACGGTATAGAATTAGTGAAAACTGGTAGATTTTCAATATTTCTGTAGGTAAAATGTATATGCGCTGATTTGGTCTTATTCGGAGCAATGCGCCAACGTTTTGACCATTCGTTTATTTTGTCTAGAGCTCGTTGAAGTTTTTCAGTTGAGGATTCAACTTAACTTCCCGTTGCCAGGATAGCTGTGTCATCCGCAAATGTAGCCACAAGTGTACCCTCAGTTTGAGGTATGTCTCTAGTGTACAACAGGTACAATGTGGGGTCAAGGACATTCCCTTGAGAGACTCCTGCTCGGATTTCATTCATTCAGTTCCGTGTTTAACTCTAAATATCATATTACCGAGACAGGATTCTAGTATCTATAAGCTTGTCGGTTGAAGCCTGCTTAGCTTGTATTTTAGGCCTTCATGCCAGCCTTTGTCGAAGGCCTGGGAAACGTCAAGTAGGGCGGTAGAGCAGATTTTGTTCTCCTCTAATGCTCCTTCAATTTCATTCGTTATTGTGTATGCCTGGTCAATTGGCGAGTGTTTCGCTCGAAACCCAAACTGATGGTCAGGTATTAGTTGCTTCTCTTCGATAAATTTTTTCAAAAATGTTGGATATTTTTGGTAAAAGCGATATGGACCCGTACTAAAGTCGTTCTTGACAAAGTGAATCCAACAACAGTGAATCCCTGTTATGTTTTTTATGTTCGATATTTATTTATTTTCTTAATACAAGCATGGACTTAAGAATTTACTTAAACTAGCTTGTACTAACTAACTTATTTAAGAGCCAGTAGCGTAGGTACCGAAGGAATTATAAGGAAGTGTGTAGCGAATTTTTAATATACATTGTGGAAACGCAACATTCTCCAGATGGTTGGAACAGTTGGTACGATGATGTGGAACCATAACCAATTCTGCAATTAATGCAAAAAATTGTTTGTTTGTTTTTTATTTTATTTTTGAAGTAATTTTTAATGCCCTACAGCCACCAAAATCAAATGCAATGATGATAACCAAATCAAAGGTCTGTCCATAAAAAGCGTTTTCTAATAAGCTACAGCAACTATGGTTGAATTAAGCTTACTAGTCTAATCCCCATTAATACAAAAAAATGACTTGATGAACCCAAAGTAGGACCGGCGTACAGTGGTCCCGTTGTATGGGAGAGTTGGAAATAAATCTGTAACTTTTGAAGCCGTGAACCGATCTTAATGAAACATAGTGCAAGTACTATGAGATCTTATTATGTTTCAAAAATGGTTGATGTATCTCATAAGCAAACCATTTGGCCGGGAAAAATATGTCACTTGGGGTATTTATTTCCACTGCGGGACCACTGTGCGGCGCCTTACCAAAAGCACAGGACACAAATAATATAATAATAATAATAATAAAAACAAAAGGCTAAAAAATTCAAAATATTCATTAGTCCGGTGAGACAAAAGTGAATTCGGATTGAACTGATGGTCAAAGGTACTGCATCAAAAAAAAAATGCAGCACGCAGACTTCAGCGTTTTTGAATGGAATCTACTGACTATTCGGTGGTCCTATTATATATTCATTCATATTCATACATCATATATCATCATCAAATAAATAATTGAATAAAAATGGAAACCTTTTTAGTCTTTGATACCACTTTTCTACCACTGTTTTTTCTGCTTATCTATCACCATTATTCATTTCCCAAGTCCCATCACTGGGCGACATACAATGAAATTCATGCGGAAAACATGGTTTCAGAGATTTTAAAGACTGATGCCACAAACACTTAACGACTGCCATTGCGATTTACTGATCGACATTGCAAGTGAAAGCCGCGCTGGAAAATGAAACCGTTTAAATTTGTATGTAATTGTATTACATGATATTTCCTTAATCTATACTAATATTATTGTGGTCGCCGTGGCGTAGTGGATAAGTGCGACGACCTCTACGCAGAGGGTCCCAGGTTCGATACCCGAATTTACCACCTTTGATTATTCACGGCTCCACCGCTTTCGAGTCACTGACAATGCTCAAAGAGTATTTCTGTCTAGAAAAAGCTTCTCTAGTTCGACGTTCAGAGTCGGCATTAAGCTGTAGGTCCCTTCCACTCGTGAAAGAACAATAGCACGCACAACACGAGTAGTTGCTGAGAAGCCACTCATATTATTATTATTATTATTATTATTATACCAATATTATAACGCTGAAGAGTTTGTTTGGTTGAAAGCGCTTATCTCAGGAACTACTGATTAAAATTGAAAAATATTTATCGAGGAAGGGTAAGGGCTTATAACATCAAAAAAAGATATTCCTTTTTGAGAGCGGTTTAAGTTACGTAAAAACCATGTATGATGGAATTGTTCCTCTTTAAAACTTTAAACTATCTTTTAAGATTAACTCACTGTAATATTTTTTATGGTAGTCAAAATTGTTCGAAAGTAATATTATTTATCCAACCGCAATAACTGATATTCACACGGGGAATAGCTAGAACTAGACAAAATTACAACTAGAATATAGTTTAATTATCATGACAATTTTGTTGTCTATGCTAATCCAATCATTAAATTATTCAGTGCGGCTTTCGGCTTAATCTTGTTTTTTTTTCTTTGATGACACTATTTTATTATTTAGTTGGCCAAGAAAACTATCAAGACTTGACTTAACCCAACTTACCCCAACATAAAAATTAAGAATGTCTTAACAATGTCCGTAACAGTACGGACCCGTGCACCTGAGCGTATGTAGCATAATAAATCACCGTTTTTTGTTTTTTATTGTACATATTTCTTTACTTCTTATTTACATTATTTATTTACTTAAGTCGGTATGTCAAGGGATACCATAATTTGATCGAGTTACAGAGAGTTTAACTTAGGGCGAGTTTGACTTATGACTTTTTTCTCTCTTAAGAACTACCTTAAAATCTATGTAACCTGGCCACTATGGTAAACCGCTGGATCATTTAGATAGACCAGCGGTAGTGGTGATTGGTTTTGGTGTAACCACCAGTAAAATTGACGTTCTTTGGCAGACTCTTTCCTGTTTGGAGCAGAGATCGCTTTACTGAACCGAAGAAGAGGAAATCCGTGTGGTCACGAGCGACATCCCGTTCGTATTGGAGTCGCGTATCCAACCGTTTAGAGTTGAATGGCATGTCGTTCGAATTCAGTGGGATTTGTGGGATCAAAACATCTTCGCCTTTATACTTCCCTGCCCATGTTGCATATATTTTTTTTTTTTTTGTTGCAGAATAAAAAAAAAAAACAGCTGTCTGCTACATTCATATTCATCAAACGTGCGAAGAAAAAATATTCGTTTTCTGGAATTATCCAATTTTCTGTGCAATTTTCTTTATTTTCCTTTTAGTAAGAACCTCCTACAAAAGTATTAAAAAACTTAACAAAAAGATGAATGACATATCTAAAGTCGTTCTTGACGAAGGAAGCAGGGGTTCATTTTTATGTTTGTATGTATATTTATTCATTTTCTTAATACAAGCATGGACTTAAGACTTTATTTGCACTAGATTGTACTTACTAACTTATTTAAGAGCCAATAGCGTAGGTACCGAAGGAACTATAAGGAAGTGTGTAGAGAATTTTTTTAATATACAGTGTGGAAACGCAACATTGGGCTCGAACTGACCATAAGTTGGTACGAGGAATGGGGAATTGAAAAAGTGGGACACACCTAAGGCCACGGGGGTTAGATTTGAGTGGAATAATTTTCAGAAGGCCAGGCGAATCGACATCTCGAGTTTGTACATAAAGATGATGTCGGCTACGATGATTCGAGGGGGTTCTTAACGGGGTGAAACACGATTAACTGTAGTCGATTCTTATAAAGCGGTAAAACAATGCACTCAGACCATAAAACAAGCATTATAGGAATTATAATGCTATAATAAATATAGCTGACGGCTAACAGCTTGTCCATGTGAAGTACGGGAAATTATTATCATGAAAGCCCTATCTGTCATGAAGGAAGAGTTCATGAAAATCTGTGTCCACCAGGAACCTCTTACATAAAACAACAAAATATCACGCAGTCCAAAGCTGATACTTCTACTAAGACCAGTATGACATATTTTACAAATGTCACAAGAGGTCGCACAATTGTGTTAAGCGGATTCATACGTCATCGAGGCCATGACGATAGTTGATCGCCTGGCTGTGAATTGGTGAACTGCTTCCGAAGTCTGATTCTTCATCAGTGTCCTATACATGTGTAGACACTTCCACCGATGAGGATAAGTACCTCCTCATAGAAGCCCGTTATGATTTCTTGAACTATAACCAAAGATCCGCAATACAATCTTAAGACTTCGCGACAGCGCGATATACCGAACAAAGCGATACGCTAGGAACGTGCAATTGTAGAAGCGGTTCTTGATTATGTGAATAACGTTGTTGAAGAAATATAACAGCGAATGGTGATCCCGAGAAGTTGGTGTTGGTGTGAATCTCTTCGGCGTTAAGCCCAGTCGCATATGAAATCGAGTTTAAATTAATCTATAGATATATGGCAGTTAAGCAGACAATTAATAGGTTAGGTGGTTAGGTAGACAGGCTGCTAGTGAATTCAACAGCAGACTTAGACCATGTTGGTCCACTGTTATACCCACAGCCAGACTACTACCACTGATTGACCACTCCAGTGATAGTGCCGTTAATTTGATCCTAACGGCAAATGCTGAATAGACTAGATTTGAACACCAGATAAAAGTGTATTAACTTTGCTATCACTGGGATTCGAACCGGGGAACCCACTAACCAAGGGCAGGCACTTAACCCACTGCGCCATCCAGTCGTTAGACAACTAATAACAGGCATAGATAAAGAACAAGAGTCAAAGGGCAAATTTCCTACATTATCTTATTTGCAAACCCCGACATTCTCAACACAAGTTCAGTATAGACGCAGTTGGTACGGTGAGTCACGGAGGCTTGACATTAAAATTTAACAAATGTGACGATTTATATATATATATATATATATATATATAGTCCATTTATTGACATATCTATTCAAATAAGTTTGAAGGGAACACAAGATGAAGTGCTTTCAGTTTCACACATCAGCGGAAGCCTGCAATTCAGAAGTTGCGGCACAAGTAAGCAGTAGATGTTATCCGCTTGAACGGTTTTATATCATCAGCGGAGATTCGCAAGATGTAAATAACTGGTTAGTTAGTGGAGACAATAACACATGTGCTAGCGCATCGAAGGGCTAATGAGTTTTACAAAATAAATATATTCGCGTACTCGTATACTGGCTTCCCCTCTATTGAACTTTGATTCAATAGGCATTAACGCAATAAATGATCTATTAATTACAAGCAAGTTCTGGTTCAATTGCTAAGAAAAGAAAACAACTCTAATCTTCAGTGATAGTAATTTTTCATGCATATGCACCGTTTATTTTTCTTTAAGCGAAATATAATATTTTTACTGTACAGGTGACCAGATAAAACGATAAGAAAATAAATGTAAACATAACACCAACGGTCTATGATCCATCCCAAGCGATCGCTTAGCTTAATCAGATTAAGTAGGCCAAACCTCTGATCTCTTATTGGCGTTTTAACAGGGCATTTTGCCTGTTAAATATAGAAGCGGAACTCACGCCTCTAGACTAGCCCTTCCCTATAATGATTTCTGTAGAAGCTGCATGGACGAGGATGAGGAGGAAACCATTGAACACTTGCTATGAGCCTGCAGTGCTCTCTCATCCCGTAGATTCAGACTTCTGGGGGCCATTTCTTTGTTAATCTGCCCTCTTCTTCGCTTTATCAAAAGCGGAATAGGTAGTCTAAGATCCGCGTGGTAACACAATGGGCTTAAGCATGTCTGCTGTCCGTATGCGCGGCAGTCAGCCACCTCAATCTAACCTAACCTAAACACTAACGGTATGAATTATAGCATTTATTCTGACCTTATTTTGAAGCTGCATTAATTCCGTCGTGTACAGTGGCGTGCAAATATTAAGGCAGGGGTTGATTCGATGTCACCCCTTTTATTCTTTTATCAAAATGCTCTGATTCGCTTTTTAAAGCGTTAAAAAAAAATGTTCAATGAATCACTTCTTAGTGGCGCCTTTTTAGAGGAGCAGAAACTATCGTCCATTACTTCAATCTATAAATGTGGCCTCAAGCATATTATTAAGATGTATAGGCCTGTCTCAAAACTTTCAGCAATTCCTAAGCTTTTTGAAAACTGTTAACTTCAAGACAGCATGGATTTGTTAATGGTTGCTCCAATGCTCCAATGCAACAATGAATTTATGTCTTTTCACTAATTCTTGCATTTCTACTTTAGAAAACGGAATGCAGGTTCTGCATGTTCTTTATACAGATTTCGTTAAGGCTTTCGATAGAGTTCATCATAGACTTTTAGTTGAAAAGCTGAGAAAATGGGAATTAATAATAAATAAATAAATAAAAATGAAAAATTAATTTTCTGGAATGGCTGAAATCCCATTTGTCTAATCGTCAACAGATTGTCAAAATTGAAGGCGCGCAATCTTTGTTTATAGACGTTCTGTGAGGTCTGCCTCAAGGCAGTCATTTGGGGCCTCTCCTTTTCAATCTTTTTGTCAATGACATCATGTAATCCTTACAGTTTTCTAATTGTCTAGTGTTTGCAGATGATATGAAAGTATATTCACAAATTTCTTCAATTACTGATTGTTTAAGTTTTCAAAAAGACATAAATTTGTTTTTTGAATGTTGCACGTACAATCATCTGGAGTTAAATATTTCCAAGTGTATGATCCGATCATTATCACGAACTTCGTTTGATTATAGTCTTGGTAACGAGACACTTTTTTGAGTAAGTGAAATTAAAGATCTAGTAGTTTGTTGATATATATAATAATCAATTGGATTAAATAATATCTAAATCAAATTCCTTGCTAGGCTTTCTGAAACGGAATACGGTGGCATTGAATGATGTTTATACTCTAAAAACTCTTTATTTTTCATTAGCAATCCCCATACTGGAATAATGCAGCGTTATTTGGTTTCCTTTTTATCATAATTCATCTAACAGGATTGAAAACATTCAAAAAAGATTTACGCGCTTTGCATTAAAGAAATTGAGATGGTCCGATCATTTACCTAATTATAGATTTGCATTAATTGATCTAAAAACTTTAGAAAGTCGAAGACAAGCAAAGGATGACTCAATGGTAGGATTAAGTCAACAGAGTTACTAGCTCTTATGCCTCTTTATGTCCCAGAGAGATGCCCAAGATATAGTAATGTACTCTTATTTTTTCCATATCATAGAACGAATTATGTTTGAACGAACCCAGAACCCATTGTTCATTACTATTTAACTCAATTTATCAAGAAGTCGACCTTCAAATGAATAGAAATATGTTTAAAGAAATTATATTGAATATTTTTAACAAAATCCATAATAATTAATTGTAGTAAAAAGAATATGTATCCATTGATGAATAAATAAATAAATAGATATCTCATGGCCACTGGAAAGCTTCTAAAGAACCTACCTGACAAAGGCATCGTATACCTCCGACACATATTTTATGCTGTACTACGAGTAAATTATTACCCCAAGGTCTGGAAAGTGTCCAAAATCATAGCCAACAATGACCAACTATATATAGGCCAAGATATGTTACCTGACGATCTCGCACTATTCACAAGACGACAGGCACATCTAAAGGCGTTAAATCACAACGCAAGCTTACCAAAAAGTTGTTTTAGAGAACGTTGTCAATCTTCTTAACGCAGAATTCGGAAATAAACTCTGGTCTTTCAAAGAAGACACCACTCCCGATCATAAGTTGAAAATTTAAAAAACATGGATAAAAAATTAGGTCTCTAGCTTCAATTCCACTGAAGTCATCTGGAATCTTCAATCATGAACCGACCTTACATTCAAATAAGTACATTCAAGAAAAATTGCTCCCAAATCTTCAAGAGAAGCCCCTACAACGGAACAATTCCTCTTCTTTCAGTCTTTATCTCGCCATCTTTCACTTCAACATTTTCCTACTTAGCCACACTTTACGTGAAACAAACCATTCTTTCAATCAATTTCAAATGAAAACGAGAATCATTTTCACGGTCATTTCTAAAATACTAACCGAATGCTGCGGACCACGTTCAACAATATTTGAAGTCACTTCAAATTGCAGACATAAGCGTGTATTCCCCACATATGAACAACGTGTACACATCGACATATCGAATCAAAAACGCTTGCAAAAAAATCGAAACATCAAAGAAGCACAAGACAGCCAAGCGATGGTGTCTGACATTTGTTTACAATTTCATTTAAATTGTTGAGCGAGAATTTCAATCATTTCGGTTGACGCTTGTGGTTCCGATGTAATAATCTGTCAAAAATGGTTTACTTCGTATCGTTCGGATCAACATATTGGGACAGAGAATGGGGAAATATTTAGGCGAATCCAAATTCAATTTTGGATCGATTCTTCGAAAATGTGTGTATGTGGTCTGTTAAGTGTTTGAATTGAAATATTATCGTACTTGAGGTTTGGTTTGGTTGATTTGTGTGCGGTATACGAGTTCATTGACTGTTTTCAAATTCGAATGAATGTTTACTCATTTGGTTACACATGAAAACGCAATATTCAATCGAAATCTTGTTTTCTGACCGAACCAGCTTAAAGTGTGATCAGCAGAAATGAAGTATTAGATAACGAGATGCCAGACTTCTATCTCTCTTGCCCCTTAAATTTTTGACAACTGTTTTTTATAACGTTTTCTTAAAACAAATTAACCAATCCAAGTACGGAATTAACGTCATTTCGTGAATAACCGTAAAGAATTCATGAATATCTGTCAAAAAGGCACTCAAATTCGTCGATGGACTTGGAAGCAAGCAGCTGTGAATTCGGCCATCTTTGGAATCCTTCATTTCTGGTGATCAGATAGCAATAGTTTCAGCGACTGTCATAGTTTCCAATGACATTTCGTTGTGAATTCGGTCGTCTCCGTTGAAAAGTTTGAGCGTGAGTGCATTTTTTCGGGAATTAAACCACCAACCAGACGATTGATTCGAAATTAAGAAAACATAACCGCCTTACTGGCCAGTATCGGAGAAGACTCAAATGTGGATTCGGTGCCGATCAGCTGAATTGGGTAGAGTCTAGCTGGCTTATTTGCTGTTGAATTTGAGCCTAAAGTTTGTGCTGACGTAAGCAATGAAAAACGAAAGACTGTTGACAACGCCGTGTACTCTAATTGTACTCAGGGAATATTGGCCGAATATTTAGATGTTGCCCAAATAGCATCTTCTCGGACGAGGCCTATTTTAGGGTCAGCGGCTAAATTAGGTTAGGGCGTTGCTAGTGCATTCATCAGCACACTTCGACCATGTTGGTACATTCAGTCATACCCACAGTTAGACTTCTACCACAGATTGTTCACTTCAGTGAAAGTGCCGTTAATTTTTTCCAACGGCAAATTGAGACTGGACCAGAAAATCACTTCCCACCGGGGGGAGAATGTTGAAAATAAATAACTTCCTTGAGCGTGACAACACGTAGAGAGGGTAGATGGCGCTGCGATGAATCGACAAATTTAAAAGAGTCATTTTAATTGGCCAGAAGTTAAAACGGAATTCTCTTGGGGTTGATACTGGGTGTTGAATTGGAAAGATCGAAGTGGTTAGACCTTTTTTTAAAGCGTACCGTAGATTAAAAATTAAACTTAATTTTATATAATTTTATTCTTCGGTTCCTTGTTTTAATAAGGTTCTGGTTTTGTTAATTGAAGTTATTTTTTGCCTTGGATCCGCCTCCGGAATTCAACAAAGGTGTTCCGAGTATGGGCCTTCAGTGGTTCGTAACTGTAGGTAATTGCACTAAAGACATTATGCCTGAAACACAATAGTGCGCTGCGCCAGACGACTTCATGTTACGGAGAGAGTGCGATGACGCACTGCGTTGAAATAAATACTTAATGTCAGCTGTTCTTTCTCTTATCTACTAGATGAAACATATTGCCGCCTTTCTGCATACACTCATTTGAAATGACTTTTATCGTTTAATCCGCTGTTTTCATTTCTCAAATGACAGTTGACACAAAATTCTCTTAATTCGGAAGAAAACTCTCAATCTGGGAGAAAATCTCACAACGCACTGTATTTTGTGCTTGGCCATTGAATTGTGTGCGTTGAAAGCCAACGCCAACGCAAATGCACTATTGTGTTTCAGGCATTACATACACGCCAATGATTTGCCTGACATCTTCGCCTGACACACGAAAAGTGCTATTAGGATATTTCTCCACTTGATGCAATCTTCTCTCTCATGATAATTATTGTATAATATCCCGTTTTTCGGTGAAATTGTGACAAACTTATTAGAATGAATCTTCAGTATTTTCTTTTATGAAAATACACAACAGAAATTTGTTGTCTCGAAAATAATTTCAACTGAAATTTCAATTTAAGACCACCCTGTCTTTAATGTCATCCACTGAATACACTCCACCAACTGACAGTTAACAGCTGTTTGACTAAAAACAAACGCCGATTGCCGACAACATCTTCACAACGCAGGTTAATGTTTTGTTTTGGATAATCTTAGATTATTTATATACATATTTTCCTCCCAGAAGTAAGTCGCAGAAAGTGATGTTCGCTTGAATTTGTTGGAACGTATTTATTCAGTGAGTTTTGATTTATTGTTTCTTGGTAAATAAGAGTATTCTCTTCCAATCTATTAACTTTAACTTAATTTTTCTGTAGACGTAATGTTTTCTAGAGCACGCAGTTTTCTTTGCACAATCCTTACTACACGCAAATTAAAACAGACACCTGTCCGTCCTGCATTATTGGCCGTTGAAATGGACGGTAAAAGATCCTATTGTAATATATCCGATGTTGCCTCCATCAAAGTCGAACATGATCCGGAAAACCAAGAATTTCATATTGAATTCCCCGATAGCCGGGCTTTTCTGTTGTATGAAAAGGATGGAGATCTTTTTAAAATAATGCACACTGAAGTGCCGGAGGAATTGGGTGGACGTGGGCTTGGTAAAATTTTGGCAAAGGTTCGAACACTTTATCTATGTGTATATACTTTATGTGCTTGTTATTGTTTCATAAAATTGAATTTGCTTGCATGATAAGACGTAGTTGGTGGGTGTCATTGGGTTCACAATTCATTCATCCGCATGATTATGTTTTTTTCCCACAATCTCACATTTTGCTTTTGGTAGGACTGTGGGTCGAAGTGGCTTCACAGTGACTTGCAAGTATCATTCTTAGCTTGGCTTGAGTTACAGAAATAAGAAAATCATTTTTCATTTCACGTCTGTGTCCAATGGTAACACACTGCACAACAAATTACTTGTTATTGATTAAAGCTAGCGATTCGTGGTAGTTTGTTTTGTATCGTTCACTTGAAAGGATTGCCCTTGTAGGACACTTAAATACAAAGAGTTTCAGAATTCGATCAACACCGGGGTATTGGCAAACTTTGGCTTAATATCTAGACGATATTAAGGGTGACTGGAGAGGTGTGTTGAAGTTTTCTAAAAGGATTGACTGTTCATTGTTTGAGGAGGTCTTCAGTCTGAAGAACTCTTGAAAAAGCGTACACCGTGAGTACAGATCAGACATGTTATTTTTCTAATTTCCATGGCGGATGATAGCGCCGGCTAGAAAGCAGATTATTGGTTAAGTGTATGAGAGCTTCTGTTGATGTTTATCGCCATATGTAGTTACCCACCACTCTCTATCTCAAACGAAAGTATCAGCTGGGAAGACAACACATCGGTGAGATATGTTGATGTATCCATCGACATTCAAATTCTTCTTCTGTGTTCTAATGAACATCTATGATAATCCGTCATAATGGGGAAGAATAACTGACGCGTTATATCTGACTTCTAACTCGACTATGTGATATAGTGCGGACAATGTCAGTGCCGATATTTTTGCCAACCCATGCTTCTTCGGGCAAAAGACGCAACAGATTAATTGAGCCTTTCCTCGAAGGAACAAGATGACTACATAAGAAATTGTTTTTCCCAGTCTTGCTCTACGATGCACAGTGTGTTATATCGCACGTCTAGCGGAACCTTATTCCTGTTTCGCTTAAGATCGATTAACTAGGAATTTACCTATCCGGTGATAGAATAAATATAATTCTTTGAAGTTTTTAAAACCTATAATGGGACATGTACTCCACCACAATCATTCTTCAAGTATACAAATTGTCTTTGACTAAAAGACCACTGAACCATTTTGTTCAGATCAGAAAAAAAAGTAGAACATCATTTCTTTCCCCCCATTACCGTTAACGTAAATACGTCCTGAGATATTTTGAAACGAATGTAAAACGAAAATAATGATTAGAAAATTTGTATAGTTATTTATTTGTTGACTTAATTTATGTGATTTTGTATATGGAAACCGGCAATCCAAATTCCTATCTCAAGCATCTGCATAACCGTCCTGAAACCTTAGCATTTTGCGCCTACTTCATTCCCACCTCGTGTGTAGCTAACAACTCTGAGATTTCATTTATGTCTAGGCATTTCCAAAATTCCTTAACCCTTCTTTATGCGGACCGAATTTGGCCTATTCCGTCTTTAACCCCAGCATCGAACTTGTATTGGTCGTAGATGGATAATCGCGATTTATATGAGCGATGTTATCTCACAAAAAAGCAGAAATATACATGGGGTTGGCACCTGAGGCCAAAATGTCTTCACGGTTTCATGAAGACTCTTAATGCAACTGATGTCTTACATTTGGCTTGGAAAAATATGTTTACTGTTTGTGTTGTCACTCAATGGTATGAACACCTTGGTTACCGTGCGAAGAATCAGAGGGACGATGTAGGAACGCCCGCGTCTACTGTGGACGCAAGTGGAGTCGATCCACAACCAAAATGGTGTGGAAGCCTTTGCGTGTGTTTTCGCCAGCTGGAGAGGTTTGCTGTTTTGAGCCAAAGTCCAAGAAGTCGACGGGTTTGTTCATCTTCCATTCAAAATATGGATCTCGCTGGATGTATAAACGTTAGTGTTATACATTAGCTAGTTATTAGTGCATGTGTTTGCACAAATTAAGCACCCCACTTGCATCATATTATCTTGCTTAGATCACCCAGCACCTCTATCTCAGTTAATTCAAAACATCTCTCATTTTCAGGCGGCCTTAAGTCACGTTGAAGATAAGAAATATCGAACTAAGGTATATTGCGATTTCGTTCAACATTACATCGATAAATACGAACCAAGTTATTTGAAGTACATTGAAAAGTAAGAAGGTCTCGACCGTGGTATCTTCACCGAAACAAACAATTCATGTGCATTTGAATATTATTGTATGAATAAACTGTAAGTGTAGTAAACCCCAGTCTCGCTTTCATTTGAGTTCACGTGTAAGTAGGTGTTGTTGATATGGATGAACACGATTTCACAAGTCTCATTCTGTACTACGGGCGGGCCAAGTTCTTCCATTCGATGCAGAAGACCGCGCTTGACGGCTTGGCAAAGTACCCGGCGAATTCATCGTTCCGTCTTTACAATGGCATTTCGTTGGCCTTGGGCAACCGCGTGCAAGAGGGCATCCGTGAATTGAATCCACTCAAAAACGAGCCCGATTTGGGACTGGCCGCCATCCTGGGTCTGATATATGCCCATAAGCGATGTAATCTGGTGGACAATGACGCAGTGGCTGGCTTGGAGGATAAATTGAAGGAACAACGAAAGAGCCTATCTGCAAATTCTGCGTACTACGCGGCTGTGTTTCTATTTCTGAGTGGCGGAAAGGTAGACAAGGCCAGGGAATATTCAGAGAAGGCGATAAAACTAAATCCCGAGTTGTGGAATGCCCATGTCTTAAAGGCTTGGACAGAGATGAACACCGAAGGAAGAATCAGCAAGAACATCCTACTCTCCCTGGAGAAAGTTCTCAGCAAAGGCAAGAACATCGATGCCTCCTTGGGTCAAGTGAGGTACTTCCAACTGAACAGCGACTATGAGAACGCTATTTCTGTGCTGAACAAGCTGTCCGTGCGGTTCCCTGAGCTGAACATTCCACTGATTGAGAAAATGGAGACGCAGTTGGCTAGTTGGAATTGGGATCATGCCTACGAGACTGCCTTAAGGATCATCAATTTAGAGCCTTCGAATATAGCTGCGCTAAGAGTGAAGGGATTTCTGTTGATATGCCGAGAGGGAAACGTCCAGGCTGGAGCTCAAACGCTTCAGCAGCTGCTCAATGCGACGGAAAAGGTGGAAATGGGCAATTACAGTTTGATTCTCCAGATTTGTCAGCTTTTCTCGAAGATTTGTGGTCGTCAAAAGGTCGTGCTCAACATCACCAGCAAATATGTGGATAAGATCGTGCAAATGAGCCCGGGGAACGCAGAATTCCTGACTGAGCTGGGCTATCAGCACATTCTCATGGGCAATTACAAAGAGGCGACCAAGTGCTTTCGTTCAGCTACAAAGGTCGACGACAACCTTTTCTTCGCATTATGCGGTCTCACGTTGTGTCAAATCACCGAGGGCGGGATAAATGATCAAGTCCGGCAGCAGGTTGAATTCCTCAATGAAATAAAGGGGCTCAACAAGGAACCGATACTGCTGCTTCTCTCATCGAAGATCGCTGACAACGGCGATCAAGCCGTAGCCAAACTCATCGAAGCAACTGAGATTCATTTCAAGAATCTCAAGACGCTGTCCTTCGGAGCAGAGTATCTTCTAAGATTTGATCCGGATTTCCTACTCCAAGTCACGGCAGAACTGATGCAGCACTCCCCGGTGCAAGTGCAGGTCAAAGTGGGAGTGAATCTGTCGAAGGACACTCTCCACATATCACTGAAGCATTGTTTGAACATACTAGAGGCCGTCTGTAAGGCTTGTCCCGGCTCAGTCAAGGCAATTTTCATGATGGCAAAGGTGGAGTTCCTCTGCGGCGAGATCAGCTCGGCAACAGCTACCCTTCAGAAGATTTTAAACGACATTGATAGCACCTACACAGATGCCCACCTTTTGATCTCGCAAATACAAATTCAGCAGAAGCAATTCTCCAAGGCCTTACAGTCCCTGGAGATCGGACTGTCACACAATTTTGCCGTCCGCGAGAATCCCTTGTACCACCTGCTGATTGGAATTGTTCAGAAGAACCAGCAGCAGTACGTTGAGGCGCAGAAGAGTTTCTTGAACGCAATGAATTTGACTGGAAGTAAGTTCACTACAGACGTCCAAGAGTCAAATGTGGCCTCACCGAAGAGGTACCGAAAGTCGGACATTGGCAGTTTTACACTGGCCGACAAGGTTACACTCTATCTGGAGCTGATCGGGGTGTATATTCAACTGGGCGAGGTGTACGAAAGCGAGAGGCTTCTGCAGAATGCTATGGAGGAGTTTGTTGGCACCTCCGAGGAGGGGAGACTGGTCATTGCCAATGCGGATCTGGTACTGCAGAATGGGAATGTCCCCAAGGCCATTGAGTTGCTGACGGACATTAAACCGGGACAGTCTTACTATATTCAAGTATGTATTGAAAGGGACACATTTCTCAATTGATTTTCCTTTTACGTGTTTCAATTCATTTATTCCAGGCTAAGACACATTTGGCAAACATATACCTTCATCATCGAAAGGATCGCGTGGCGTTTGCCAAGTGTTTTAAAGAACTCGTGGAGACATGTCCAGAACCAGAGAGCTACCTTATGCTTGGCGAAGCATACATGTCCATTCAAGGTGAGTCCTTGAAATCCTCCATCAATTGCATTCTTTCATGTTAATCAATTTGCAGAGCCCGACCTGGCTGTTCAAGCCTACATACGGGCCCTCGAATTGAATCCAAATGATTCGCTACTAGCCAGCAAACTCGGCCGAGCCTATGTGAAGACGCATCAATACAAGAAAGCCATCAAGTACTACCTCGAAGCAGTTCAAAATCCGGATCATTCTGGACTGAGGTTGGATCTGGCTGAACTCTATTTGAAGTTGAAACAGTTCAAGAATGCCGCCGACATTCTCACGGATGAAGTTGATTCGAAGAGAGTGTAAGTAGTCCGTGCACCAATTCGCAGATAGACAAGATCTTATATTTTACAGCGAGGACAGTGAAATATCGGCCTTGCAGCTTCGCACCAAACAACTGCTTCTACTTGCCAGAGTTCACGAGAAATCAGGAAACATTGCCTTCTCCTTGTCAAGACTGAAGGAAGCTCGTGACAATCAGTATCGAGTGCAGAAGAGAATCAGCATCGATCAGTCAGGCAACGTTCAGGAACAGAATCAGGTTCTAGTTAAGTAAGTAACGTCAATGGAAACCGTGACATCTTACGATCCTGTGCACTCTTTTCAGAATCTGCGTTCTTATTGCAGAGCAATCGATAAGCTTGCGTGAAAACGACCAGGCCATTAAGATCTTCAACGAGTCCCTGAAGTACTCTCCGAATGACATCGCAATCTTGGCTGCTCTCGCCAGACTGCATCTGCAAATGAGTCAAATGGAAAAGTGTAAAGAGATTTGCAACCAAATCTTACATCTCGACAGCAACAACGAAGCAGCTTCGGTCATGATGGCAGATCTCTCATTTAGAAAGGTAAACCCGATCACACTCACTGCTCAAATCCCTTTCTGACAAACGTTTGATTTCAGATGGATTTCGAAAACGCCGCGTATCATTTCTCGCAGCTGTTGATCTCCCAGCCGTGCTATTGGACAGCCTTGGCACGTCTCATCGAAGTGATGCGCCGATCTGGCACGCTCTCCGAAGTGCCCTCGTTCCTGCAACGAGCCGAATCCGCATCGGCGAACCCTTCACAAATCGCCGGCTATAACTACTGCAAGGGACTGTTTGAGTGGTACTGCGGTAATCCAAACGGCGCACTGCGGTTCTTCAATAACGCTCGTCGCGACTACGAGTGGGGACAGCAGGCGATTTTCAACATGATCGAGATCTGCATCAACCCCGACGGTGAACTCCCCAATACCGCCGATACCGATGCAGCCGATAGCGGCGAATTCAACGAATCGAGAATCATTGCACTACGAACTGCAGAGAGGCTGCTCAAGGAGCTCCGCCCTCGTCCAGGCGGCATGGACAATGAAACCCTCAATCACCGATTGTTGCATAATTTCCTGCAGTTGGCCACGAAGCAGAAGTTCCAAATCGAGTCAGCGCTGCAGGATTTCACGGACTTGGCCTCAAAGGACGAGTATCAGAATTTGGTCGGTCCCATTCTTGGCATGGCTTCGGCGCTGATTATGCTGAAGCAAAGTCAACGAGCGAAGAATCAACTCAAACGTGTTTCTCGCTATGAGTGGAATTTCGAGGAGGCCGAATACCTGGAACGCAGTTGGCTCCTCCTGGCTGATGTATACGTGCAAGCGAACAAGTTTGAAGTGGCAGACAGTTTTGTCGACAAGGTATTGGACCACAATAAGTCCTGCACGAAGGCATTTGAACTGTCTGGCTTCATATCGGAGAAGCTGCAGAATTACCGTGAGGCGGCGAAGAGCTATCACAGCGCGTGGATTTGCGGTGGGAAATCGAAGCCGCATGTCGGTTACAAGCTGGCCTTCAACTACATGAAGACGAAAAAGCATGCGGATGCGATTGATGTCTGCCAGCAGGTCATGAAATCACATCCGGATTATACGATCATCAAGAAAGATATCCTCGATAAGTGCAGGAACAATTTGAGATCATAAGAGAGCACCTTTAAAAATTATCATTTATTTATTTTCATTTTTCCGTCCAACTTGTTTGATAATAAACTCGAATGTGTGTGTGTTAGCACTGTCTAAGAGATGTTTTTTTTTTTTTTGAGATCTCAATCTTACTTACTAATCAGACCTGTGTAGGGCCCATGCCTGAGTATTGGCTGCCGCCGGTCGTGGGCACGCTGTTTCCGGTCTCCGGCACGATCGAATTAGAATATAAAAACATGGCAGAACCAGTGCACTCGATTGATTTTTACCTTCCGGACATCTAGTAGAGTTCGCGGTTATGTATTCTCCTCCATTCGCCTTCCTCGCAGAAGGGACGATATATCCGACACAGAATTTTTCTTCCGATGGGGCGAAGAATCACCTCTTCTTTATTCTTTATCGTCCAGTTTTCGAATGCATAGAGCTTCTTCTTCTTTATTTGGCGCTACAGTCCGGGGTTTACCTGGGCCTCAACCAACAAACCTCTCCAGCTAGCACGGTCTCTCGCTAGCTGTCTCCAGTGTCGCACGCCAAGTTGGTTGAGGTCCTTCTCCACCTGGGTGCGCCACCTTAAACGTGGGCGTCCTCTGTTGCGTTGTCCCACCGGTTCGGAGTCGACGACTCTTCGGGCCGGAGTTGAGTTGTCCATACGCTCTACATGGCCTAGCCATCTTAGGCTTTGAATACGAAGACGCCTGACTAGACTCATGTCGCTGTACAGCCTGTACAGTTCGTGGTTGAATCTTCTCCTCCAGAAACCGTCAACGCAAGCAGGACCAAAGATCGCAAGCAGAGCTTTTCTCTCGAAGGTCTTGTATAAAGTCAGCTTGGTCCTTCGAGAGATGGCTCTCTACTCAATTGCCCCTTGAGCCCATAGAAACAGCGGTTAGCAAGAGTTACTCTGCGTTTGATCTCGGTACTGATGTTATTTGTACTATTTATTGCGGAGCCGAGGTAGACAAAGTCCTTGACTACCTCGAAGTTAAAGCTGCCCATTGTGACGCTCTGTCCAAGACGTCGATGTTGTGTGTCCTTTCTTGATGTCAGCATATACTATGTTTTGCCCTCATTCACCGCTAGACTCATTTTAGCCGCATACATCTAAATGCCAGCAAAAACCTCATTGACTCCTCGCTGTGTTCTGCCAATCCCGTCAATGTCATCGGCGTACGGCAACAGTTGTAAGGACTTCTGGAAGATCGTTCTTCTAGTGTTGGCGTGTGAGTCTTACACGATCTTCTCCAGGATGATGTTAAAGAAGTCACATGATAATCCATCGCCCTGTCTAATACCTTTTTTGACATTGGAACATTGAAGCAGCGAGAATTCTCCATCGTCATCCTGCACAACCTGACGAGTTTGCCAGGAATGCCAAAACTAGACATGGCGTTGTATAGTTCGTCCCTATGCACGCTGTCATATGCGGCCTTGAAGTCGGCAAAAAGGTGGTGGGTGTCGATTTGCATTTCTTGAGTCTTTTCCAGGATCTGCCGTAGTGTGAAAATCTGGTCGATAGTGGACTTCCGTGTCCTGATGCCACACTGATATGGACGTATCAGGTTATTTATAAACGGCCTCAGGCGAGTACACAAAACGGCAGAGAAGATCTTGTAAGCGATGTTCAGGAGACTTATCCCTCTAGTAAAGGGAGTTGGCGCAGTAAGAGGGGTCCCTTCTGGATCGGGCAAACGATACTGAGATTCCACTCATCGACCATATCTTACAGATGAACTGGTGCATGCGCCCAATCAGATCATCTCCAGCTGTCTTAAGGATTTCAGCGGGCAGTCCGTCCGCACCGGCAGCTTTGTTAGACTTCAGTCTTGATACTACTATCTTGACCTCGTCTAGGTTGGCGGGACGGAATTCTCGTCGATCATCGTCCATATTGAGTGGAACATTCTGCCTGACAGCGGTATTGGTGTCCTCATCGCCGTTTAGCAGTCTGCAGAAATGGTTTTTCCAAATTCTCAGTACCGACTGCGACTATACTACTAGTTGTCCATTCTCGTCCCGGCAGCCTTCTGTTCGAACTTTATGTCCACTGGATAACTGTTTCACCCTCTGCTAAAACTTTCGGACATCGTTCCTGCCGTAGGACCTCTCTATCTCCTCGATCGCACGCTTCTCGTACTCTTTCTTCTTTCTCCTGAGAAGCCGGGTGTCGTCCCTTCGTCTCTGTTCGTAGAGCTCACGAACAACTCTCGTTGTTCGTTGCAGCGTTGCTTTCTAGGCTTCCAGCTTCGCTGCATGTGCCAGCCTACACTCGTTGTCAAACCATGGGTTTTTTCTAGGTGGTGTCGTAAAACCTAGCACATCAGTGGCAGCATATTTGATGGCTTCTTGCCAACGCCTGCAATCTTCTTCGATTGTTTGCGCAGGTGGCGACGAACTTAGAGAGAGATTCCGGGAGACTCGATCGGCAAAGATCCTAGCAGTCCGTTGCGATTGTAGCTTTCCGACGTCAAACCGTGGTGGCTTTTCTCGACTTCGTTGATCTCTTGATATCCGAGTTCTTACCTTGGCTACTAAAAAGAAAGGGTCCGATTCGATGTTAGCTCCTCGAAACGTTCGGACATCAAGAATGCTGGAGGAGTGTCTGACGTCGATCGCAAGATGATCAATCCGGTTGACGGTTGATTGATCAGGGGACCGCCAAGTCCCTTTATGGATGTTGAGGTATGGGAACCGCGTGCTAGTTAGAGATTACGTCCCGTTACAAAGTCTAGCAGCCTGAATCCGTTATCGGATGTGGTGTCGTAGCCTGCACGTGTTTCCCGATGACTTTGGCATAGATGTCTTCCTTACCCAGCTTTGCATTGAAAACTCGTAGAACGATCTTGGTGTCGAAGCTGGGGCACTGATCGTAAGTCCTTTCTAGGAGATCATAGAAGTCATCCTTGCTGTTGTCATCTTTGTCCTCTGTCGGGGCGTGGGCGCAAATACGGCTAATGTTCCCGAATTTAGCCTTGATGCGGATTGTTATGAGGCGTTCGCTTTTACAGACACAGCTTAAGACTCTTTGCCTTAGTCTGCCTCGAACAACAAATCCACATCCAAATAAGCGCCTCTTCCTGTTGCAATCACCGTAGTAGATGTCGCAGTCGCTCATCCTCTTCTTTCCCGGCCCATTCCACCGCACTTCCTGGATTGCGGTAATGTCTGCTTTGTAGCAGTCCAGGGCCTCCGCGAGTTCTTCGGCTGCACGTGGTTGAAAAATCGTTGTCCTTGTATCGTTTGCTGGGGTCGTCAACATTAGTTCCGTCCGTATCCGAGGCAGTTGGTTGTCTCTGAACCATAATATTTTTACGTGGTGAGGGAGTTAACCTCACGCACAACCCCCAACTGGGAGGCCTGGCCCTATTCTTTAACCGTCGGGCGGAGGTTCCGGGTTTAGCCGGTGTCGGTAAACTCGCTGAGCGCTGCCGTTGTCCCTAAAACTATAGGGATCTTCCGCCGCCATCTCAATTCCAAGGCCCCGACCTGGCCTTAAAAGAACCTTCTACACCTGTGCTCCGAAAATGTCGAAGTAGCCCTAGAAGGATTGCGCACCAGGTATCTCCTTCTGACTGGAGTCTCGGATGCCGCCGTTGGACAGACAGTTTTCCAGCTCCTCCGCCGCCATCCATAAAGAGAGATGAGCCGTGGTACAGGCACACTCTCCCCCCTCTCTCGTCTGCAGCCGCCAACGACGTCCCACGGGGGTTGGTTACCCCATCTTCGGTCGAAGGTGCTCGGCTCCCAGATTTCACCACGTGGAGGTGAGAGTAGGAGTTCGTTGATAGTGGCTAAGTGCAGACGCTTGTGCCTGCATGAGACGCCATATCAACGCTTTGAATTCATAGAGCAGGACTAGCAAAATAAGAATTTTGTAGAGCATGATCTTGGTCCTTCGGGTCAGGAGTTTTGTACCCAGTTGTTTTTACAAGATGAAAAATTGGTATCAGTGTTTTTTGCTACGCTGATTGAACTGTTTGTTGAAGTTAAGGTTAGGTTAGATTAGGGTGATTGCCACTACTGTAGCAGTTGTGACCCACTTAGATCCTGCTTGGACCCTACCCGGTGCTTTCCACCGACTCCTCTTAAAGGGACTACTCTAAAGAAAATGAAAAAAACATGATGAAAAAACAAAAAAAAACCTAGAGACTACCAAATGGTATTACAGTGGCCTATATTGACAAGTCCACTCCTGTGCTTATTTACTGCCAATTAGTTCCCCTGATAAACTTATCTATGTCTTGTATCTTTAAGTGTGACATTGCCTCTAGGCTACTGAAAAAGTAGTTGCCTGGTATAAGTTGGGAGTTTAGGAATGCATTGTTCATGTTAAACGTTTTGGTGAGTATATGGAAGTTCTTCTAGTAAACATAGGCGGAATAATAATTCGTATTCGAGCCACGAAGGGTCTTTCAAGCCGGTAAAGTTTGAACGGTACTTTCTCTCCTTATCATTGTTTCTTTTACTTCTATTTTTTTTTTCAATTTACCCGGTTATAAAAGCATATTTATATATTATACGAGTATAGTGTGTATCAAAGCCATAATAATAATAAAAAACGATCTATTCGCATATTGACCTCAGCCAACCGCCTCAAACTAATTCAGCCCTTTCTGATCCTAAATACTTAAAAATTTCCTCTATCGATGAAAAAAAACCTCTTTCTTCCAATAACATTTTCTTATTAAAAAAAGCTATTGACGGCATCTGTACCGCTTATAAAAAAATATGAAGCAACTACGTGACAGTAGTGTCCTCCTCCTTGTTAAGTCTCAAACAATAGCACATTTATTTCTCTGTAAAAAATAATCTTGCAAATCTATTCCCAATTTCCGTTAAGCTGCATTGCACTTTAAACTCATCCAAGGGTACAGTATATGGTCCTTGTATAATTCAAGTTTCTGAACAAGAGATAGTAAAAGAGATGAGCAACCAAGGAGTAACTGAGGTTTATAAATTAAAAAAAAAACAACACCCGATAAAACTTTTCGAGCCACAGGTCTTATTCTCCTTTCGTTTGACCGCTTCCGTCCCCGTAGCAATGTAAGTATTGGATGGCATAACGTTAAAGTTGAGGAATACTTTCCGAAACCGATGCCTTGCCAACTCCTTGGACGTACTACCAAGAGATGCACCGGAGCTGCCTCCTGCGAGAACTATAATCTTCCCCCTCAGGAACCTAACAAATGCACACGCACTTGCTGTGATAACTGCGCGCAAAACCACTCATCATCTTCCAAATCATGTAAACGGTACTTCATGGAAAAATAAATACTTAAAATAAAGGCAATAAAAAATGTACCATGGCTGACGCAAAAAAAATGTTCAAGGAACAAAACCCTATCCCTTTATTTTCTGCAACATACTCCGCTGTCACAAAATGCGCCACTTCTCCAACTACATCAACCGTTAACCCCCTCCCAATTCCCTCTCCCAAAACGGAACTTCCTCTTTCAACCACACAAAACTCAAAACCTGCTCCCAAACGTATCCCGTTGCCCATCAAACAGTACAAAAAACCCCGTCTTTCTCCACTTCCTCATCCACGCCTGTTCACATTGAACAAAATAATATCAAAGTCTTCTATACTAAATGATCCGAATTATAAAAGAGCACAAATTCTGATTCCACTCACTCCGCCCTTCCCTACCAATACACCCAACATTTCTTCTCCACCACCCGACTCACTCAATCCTATTGTTACCTTCGTCTCACCTACCTAATCAACCTTCTCCACTCAATAATATAACTAACTACTACACTTATCTCAAATAATACTTACTTCATACCAGACACTAATAATGATGATGAATCAGACTGAAAACAAAACTAATATCTTAAACTCAGACTCCGTGGCTCGGGGATTGAATCAGCCAGGCCCCTCGCTGGGCCTGGGTGCCTCAACATCTGTACCGCAGAGTCATAATGAACACCGCACCAACACAAAAATTCTACTCAACGTGAAACCCTTCGCGTTGACAAGAATTAGTCTAATTCAAACACACTTTTCCGCATTTTGCAATGGAACTTAAATTACTATAAAAACAACTTACATGAACTACAGCTCTTGATAAATAAAATGAAACCAAACATAATTTCCCTTCAAGAAACCCATATTCCATTCAACTCCTATTTCTCCAAAGCAATATTCGGCATATTTCCATAACCATGACTCTATCACAACAAACAAGGCGTTTGCGTTCTCATTCATAAACCTATTCCACACTCCCCTATAATAATTAGCTCAAACATTTCAGCTATTGGTGTCGAAATTGACCTCAATATCCATATAACTCTATTATCCCTTTATATTCACCTCGATCAAAATTTCACTTTACAAGACCTTGATGCTATTTTAGTTGGTATAAATTCGCCAATACTTTTAACTGGAGACTTCAATTCCTGGAGTCCTTCTTGGGGTTCAGAAAAGCAAAAAAAGCGCGGCAAACTAGTTGATCATTTCATTGTTGACTCAGGTTTATCAATTCTTAATGACGGCCGCCCCACCCATTTTTCGACACACAGTACATTTACTCACGTCGACTTATCGCACATATCTCAGTCCCTCCTCACGAAATCTACCTAGAATATTGCCGACAACCTCTCTGTCAGCGACCACTTTCCCATTTTTATCACCCTCACATCTGGCCCCTTAAATTCAAACTTAAAACATAACAAAAAATGTCTACACAACCGAGCCAACTGGGACATGTTCTGCTCCACACTAACGAATGAACTTTTCACCAGGATAGCAACCCATAGCATCAACAAGGAATCCGCTGCTATCCACAAATCCATTAACTCGGCCGCCAACCTTGCTATCCCTCAGACAAGCGAAATAGTTGATAGGAGAACAGTACCCTGTTGGAATGAAGGAATTAGTTGCCTTCGTAAACAAAAACAAACGGCCTGGTACAGCTTTAAGAAATCTCCCACTAATTCCAACCTTATCCTTTATCGTAAGCTAACCTCTAAACTCAAAAAAACTATCAAGGCGAAAAAAAGGCTTGTTTCGAAAGATTTACTGCAAACATTAATGCTAACCCCAAGCCTCAAAAGCTTTGGGCTGACATCAAGATATTAACTGGCACATTCAGTCCTAACACCATCAAAATTATAAAAACTAACATAACAACAATCTCCATTCCATCAGTAATAGTCGAACATCTGGCTCCGACATATGAACAACTTGCGGAGGATACTAATTTCAGTACTAAATTTATTTTCGAAAAACATAATTTCATCAACACCACAAAAATATCCTTTAGTCCTATTCCTTCCGCTATTTCGATCGAATCTAATATTAATATGATAGTGAAAGGCAAGGCACATGGCTTCGACCGAATTTCCTACCCCATGTTAAAAAAAAACTCCCCTCCAAATTTAATACTCTGCTTATTATCCCTTTATAATAATATCTTCAACTCAGGAACAATCCCACACTCATGAAAAGTAGCTAGTATTATCTCAATACTCAAAGCAAACAAAGCTTCATCCTCCATCTCCAGTTATCGTCCTATTTCCCTCCTTTCTTGTACTAGTACATGGAAAAAATCATCGCCAAACGCCTAACTAAAGAAAGATTACTAAACAATAGACAAGTTAAAACAGGTGCCTCCACTCAATATGCCCTTATTCATCTTGATCACTTCGTGTCTCTTACGTTATCTGAGAGAAGCTATGTTTCAATTCTTAGTCTTGCTTTTGATAAAGCCTTTGATCGGATTGAGGCGCACGTTGTATAAAAATGTTCCATTAAAAATGGAAAATCGGCCCTAAAATGTTTGGTTTCATAAAATACTTTATGAGCAACAGGAACTTCCGAGTCAGACACTTTGATATATACTCGAATATCCATAAATTTATTCGAGTGGTATCCCACAGGGATCACCACTATCAGTAGTTTTATTTGCCATAGCCTTTAATCAAATCAGCATTATAAATGCCAACTTTCAAAAAGGTTGGGCACACACTATGTGCCGACGATATTATATATAATTTTTTCTAGATGTTAAGATCGAATAGCGGTGGCTGATACTTTCCCCCACATTGGTGGTGTGAGTACTCAGGTGCTTCTATTTCCTATTCGAAATTCCAAAGCATGCATGTATTAAAACTTTTGTATTAAATTGGAACAACACACACGTAAAAATTTTTTTAAAAATACTAGAAGTCTAAATATTTTTAAATTGCTAACATTTTTTACTCTAAATATAATTTCAATAACCATTGTACACTCATTAGAAAAAATCTCACTGCCAGGGTAAATTTAATTAAGTATCTATCATGCAAAAATAGCAGAGCTAATATTAATACTATAGTAAACATTATAAAATCAATTATTCTCTCAAAAGTTGACTACGGTCTACCAATATATGGTAAATGCTCAAAATCTTCACTTCAACTAATAACAAGCTGCCATCAGGACAAGTATAAAAGCTCTTCTCTCAACTCCGATCAAGAATTTACTTACTGAATCAGGACTCCCCCAGTTGACTGACAGATTTGACCATCTTACTTCAAACATCATACAAAAAATCAATTCACCACATATGTCACCTTAATTCGTCGAAGATCTCAAAAACATCAATCAGCTTTAAACAACTAACTAAGGAGTTAAATGTCCCGACCCATATATTTAAACACAAACGGAACCACATGAAACCTTCCTAAGCATAAACATGGATCTATGCAGCTACAGTAAATCAAATACTAATGCAAACACCTAGAAAGCTTTATTTCATAGCATCGCAAACAAGTACAAATCCCTTGGTTGGAACATTATCTTTGCCAATGCTTCTAAGACAAAAGATCATGTATCATTTGCAGGTGTCGATGAAAACGGATCAATCATCTCCAAAGGTCTTCTTCCAAATTTTAGCTCCGTTTTCACCGCTGAAGCGTATATTATACTAAAAGCAATAGAACATTCTAAAAATAACAATGCCATTATTTTCTCAGACAGCCTATTTGCTATATTATTTCCTCCTCCATTGCCATCGTCTGCACAATACGAAACCTTTTGATAAAATATTGTGCAACATTAAAAATCGTTTGGATTCCCAGCCATATTGCCATTGTTTCAAAGGCAATGAAACAGCTGACACGGAAGCAAAATCTGCAATTAATGAAGCCTTACTTATGTTTTACCAATATAGTAAAAAGGACATTAAAGACTCTATCCTCAATCATTTTAAATACAGAACCAACCAACCATTCATATAAAAACTTTAATCCCAATGGAATCAAACCCTTACATCCCAATAATGTCTCTCAAAATAATATGAAAATATACTCAAGACTCAGACTTGGACACTCTTACCTTACCCACAAAGATATTTTTAATAATGAACTACCCGCACTATGCCATCTCTGTGAAGACGGAGCAACTCTAACAATGGATCACCTTCTCTCCTGTAGTAAAGCCGTATCAGTATGCAATAATATTTCCAACCATAATTTTAAATTTCTTTTATCCAATGTAAGCTCTGACAATTTCAACATTATCTATAACATAATAACCACTCTTAATCTCGAAAGCTGTATCTAACTTTTCTTTTCTCTTTATATTTCTAATATTTTCTTATTAACTAGTTGTAGGCCATGGCAGCTAACTCTAGTTCTAAGTATTATTAATTTTGTAATTTACTTACAATTTAATAAACTTATAATAATAATACTAATAATAATTTGTGTTAGTTAAACACGTATGAACCATGAGGAAGAAAATTGAAACGAGAGAAACTCAAGATTGTATAATGAAAATTGAAAACTGTCCATATCAAAAATCATTTTCGTATGTTCTCTTACCGTATTCAACACTTTCTACAAAATTGTTTGCAATTTCTGCATTTCCAATCAACCACTATCAAGAACGAATCAGCAAATGTAACTACAGTTGCTCAAATGATTCAGGTTTGCACATCTAAGGCCCAGGATGGTGGTTAAATCAACCTTTGCCGTTTGTGGTAATGCCGAAATTTGCCTTTTGATGCAAATTTCACCCCACGTTTGCCCCGAAGTAGACAAACTCCTTTACAACCTAGAAATTGTAACTGTCGACCGTGATGTTTTGCCCCAAGGGACGTTTCTTGAGCGACAGCATTTATTTTGTTTTGTCATTGACCTTAGCTCCCAATACGGTACCTTTGGAAAGCGCGATGATGTCGATGTCATCTGTGCTGACTCTTTGAAAATAGTGCCTCCTGTGTTGAAAGCTGCCCGCTGCACTTTATTTTCCAAATTGAAGATACCACACTACAGCGCATCTCGTGGCCAAAATCCGTTGCAGGTTTTAAATGGCTCGGAAGTCGTCGAACCGAAGTTGACGGTGCATCGGGTATGTAATTGCGTAATGCTACATAACCGAAACAATTTTCCCGGGATCCGGAATTCTGGCATCGCTTCGAATAATACCTTACGATGAATACTGTCGTATGCATTTTTTAAATCGATGAAAATCTGGTGGGGTGATGTTTCAAACTCGCTGGTCTTTTCCATGATTTGCCTTACTGTGAAAAATTGGTCTATAGTTGATTTTGCCGGGGCGGGAGCCTCGCTGGTACGTGCCGATTAGTGCGGTGCAAAACGGCTTTAGACGTTCACACATTACGCTGGACAGGATCTTGTAGGCGACGTTGAGCAGGTATATACTTCTATAGTTGTTGCAAGAGGTAGGACCGTCTTTTTTATGGATGGGGCATCTGGAGCTAATATTCGAGTCGTCGGGTAGGCTTACGTGTTCCCAAGATGATCTGAAGCATGCTCCCTAGCAGAACATCACCACAGGCCTTCAGGAGCTATGATGTTAAATCATCTGAGCCTGGAGCTTTGTTCTTGATTGTGCAGACTTCTTCAAAGCTAGGTGGCAGAGCTACTTCATGGAATGTAATTGAATTGAATCTTGGAGCCCTATCATTCTTTCCTGGTCAGGCCCGTTAAGCAACTGTTTGAAGTGCTGTTTAAATATATACACTATAACATATGAGTCAGTAAATAGTTTAGTTTGTTTATACTTGCGAAAAGGAAAGATGAGTCATTATTTTAATTTAACTTTATTTAATACTTTAGCTAATATTTTACAGATATTTTCAACTGCCCTATATTGTCTGTATTACACTGAAATAATTTGATTCTGAGGATGAAACAGTTGAGATGTATCAGATAATTGTTTAATACAGTTTAAAGAAATGGTATAATATATGTAGATAAATGTATTTTATTTACAAAAAAGAAAATAAATAAACGAAAAATTCGGATTCTACACGAACAGCATTGATGACAACTGTGATGAAAGAATTTCGTTGAAAAAGAACCTCGACAGAGCTTATAGAGTTATATGATATAGTCATTTTTAAACATTCGAAGCCAGCTGATCTTGTAGAGAAAACACAATACAGTGGGTCACAAATCACGTGGGACAAAAAACATCACAATCGTTAGATACAATTTCAGGCAGGAAAGGATTTGGAAAATGTGAACTCCACAAACGAAATTTAACAAGGACGCGAACCACAGCTACTTCGATATGTAGAAACAACTAGGCTCCAAAGTCCTGACTAGTAGGTCCACGATCAAAACTCTAATATTCACCTTTTCACTTTTCCTCTTATTGGAATACCGGGAATTGTGAATAATGTTCGAAAGGAAAAAGTTCTCCGAATTGTCAAGAACTTTCCGATGGAAAAATTCAGCAGAATTTCCCTCTTTTTCCCTATCATTTCATTAGGGAAAATAAACTTAAGTTTGTGTGGCAACATTTTAAAAATGTGAATTAAGCATTAGTCGGGTATATGGAAATGAGCCCTGTCACAGAATACATTCACAGAAAATCTACGAATCTTTTTTACGATACGAACAATGGATGACGAAGTCTGTACTGAAAAATTATAAAGGAAGGCAAATCTACACAGATGGATCTAAAAACTCTAGATAATCTCCAGATAAACCGGTCCTTTAGACAACCAGAGTACTGTAGCGTTTTCCAAGAGGAAATAAATAAATAATAAAAATATAATGATATCGAACGGAAGTATTGTCTTCTGCACCTGCAACCAAGCAGCAATTATGGTACTCGAATCAACATTTTTAAAATCAAAATTGATAAGTCTCTGCCGTTTGTCTCTTAAAGAGATAACATGACATTGCAGCCTAACAGTGTGCTGGGTTCCTGGACATAGAGATATTTCAGGCATCTGTGAAGCAGAACAACAACTATACATTGGTCTACAGTGAAAAGTATTCTGAACCATTTTACCTATTGCTTTCGCTTGTCTACACATGCTGAATACGAATTGGTAAGTAAAAGTTATTTATTAGTTTAATTTTTTTCCGATACACGATATTTTCCGAATTAAATGATTCTCCCCTCATTTAAAAAGATAATGCTGATATTTACTCAATTAGTTGGTATCAAATGGTAAAGATATTGGTTTTAGTGCTCTGTTTTGAAGTAATAACTTTAAAACGCTAATAATGAAAAAATAAAGTGTTAAGAGTGTTAAAAGTAATAATATTTTATAGCAAAATGTCTCGAAAATGTGTGAATAATCCCGACAATTTTCGTTATATTTGTGGTGAGATAATATTTAACAAACAAATGTGCTCTTTAATACCTACAATAAAAAAAGGCTAGCATCACTACTTTGGAGAGGATATAAGACACCACGATAAGTCCTGGGTTCCCCATTAATAATATAGAATAGCAAAAAAACGTCATTGCGTTTCGCAACCAATGCAGTGGCTAAAATCAACAAATCATATAACTGATTGTTATTTCTGTTTGACAACCCATGTATTCGGAAAAGGCAAGGATATTTCTAAAAAAGATCATAGTGTGTCCAAATATATCATCAGCTACGCGTCCTCTGTCGCACTGCAATCTTTACCCGATTCCAAAACATCCTAACATAGACGTCAACGAAGATAAAATCACACCTACTTCGCCATCAATTTTCTTCAGTGTCAGAATACGAAGTACCCAGTACATCATCACAGCCACATAGGATCACGCAGGCTGAGTTAAATGATCTTCTTCAGAACTTTTAGGCTCGAGACTACAACAATGGAACCTTTTAGAAAATGGTGCGCATGTAACGTCTTTCCGCACTAAACAAAAAGAGTTGACACAATATTTTGAAATGGCTGAAAGTTTAGTTTTTAGCAAAGATGCCAATGGTTTGATGGGAGCCCTTAACATTACATATAAACAGAGTCAATGGAGACTTTTCATAGACAGCTCTAAATTAAGCCTTAAAGCAGTTTTGTTACATTACACAATTATTTTGCCTTCTATTCCTATTGGTCATGCAGTTCATATGAAAATTTGAAAACCCTTCTGCTGCAGATTAAGTATGATGAAGACCAATGGCAAATCTGCGGAGATTTGAAAGTCGTTGCTTTGTTGCTTGGCCTACAATTAGGCTATACGAAATTTTGTTGTTTTATTTGCGAATGGGATAGACGTGATAGAGAAAAGCATTACAAAAGAAAGGTATGGCCTCATCTTCAATCACTTCAACCTGGGCAAAAAAATGTTATATATAACCCTTTAGTTGATCCAAATAAAGTGTTACTTCCACCATTACATATAAAACTAAGGCTGATGAAAAATTTCGTGCAAGAAATGGACTAAACTGGAGATGCTTTTCAATACCTTCGCCAGAAATTTCAAAGATTAAGTGAAGCTAAGATCAAGGAGGCATATTCGTCGGTCCTCAAATAAGAAATTTATTTAAAGATGATAACTTTGACTATCTTTTAGCCGGTAAAGAAAAAAAGCCTGGAACAATTTTAGACTTGTCGCAAATGTCATCATACCAAGAACTAGGCTGCAACATGTCTTTAAAAATCCACTGTTTGCATTTACATTTGGACTTTTTTCCGGAAAATTGTGGGGCTTTTAGCGATGAACATGGGGAGCAATTTCATCAGGATATCACAAACATGGAAAAACGATATCAGGGCAAGTGGAGCGTTGCAATGTTGGCGGATTATTGCTGGACTATTCGCCGAGATGTTCCAGAAGCAGAGTATAAGAGGACAGCGAAGAAACCACGTCGCAATTCTACTAATATATAAAAGGAGAAGCTATTTCTCCATTTTTTGCAAAGACCTTGTAATTTTTTTTATCTAAATAAACGGAAACTAATTTTAAGTATTCATTATAATTTTTGTAATCAACATATGAAAACTAATAAAAAAAACTACTTTACTTGAAGAATACTATTTTTAAAATCAAAATTTGTAGAACAAAGTTATTAGACCAAAGATTGAAAACATCTGGGTGCCAATAGAAACTCAAAAAACAAAAATCACAAAACTAGCCATCGGCAGGTTCCGTGAAAGATGGAACAATCTTAGCACATGCCTACATGCGAAATAGGTATGGCCAAAAATGGACTTACAAAGAACCACGGCCAATCCGCACAGGATACTGAGCAATGGGTAGACACGCCGCAAGACTAGGATTACCATACAACGATGAAGAAGAAGAGGAAAACCCCTCACCGGCTCAGTGAGAACACAATAGGCCCCTGGGTCTAAGTGAATCCATCACTCCATCACAAGATGGAAGCCATATTACCTAACCTAACCTAACCTACTACTCGAAAATGCTATCACGCAATTCGAATGGAATCGGAATTTCGACGTAAGTTACTTGTAGAAAAATAGAACAAATTTTCATTTCATTCGTATTCTACTTCGAATGAATGCAATTACGATGAAATTGATGACAGGGGTGAATGTTTCCAGATACTGCTAATTGCTTCATTAGGCGATGTACATAAGCAGGATCAAAATCAAATTTGGATGAAGATGAAACTAGAATTGAATAGACGGGGCGTGAAATCGGCATTTGAATTGAAGAAGGTGCATGTATCACGACAGATTTGTATGAATTCGAACTTATGTACATGCTTGTGAAAATGTATTTTCTGTAATGTATAAGAAAAAAATATCGGTCGATTTGCAACTACAAAATATTTTTTAACGGAACACTGGGAGTCTTTGTGTCGGAAAGTGAGGAAAACTCAAATATAAACCCCGAACTGTGATCAGAAAATCAGAGAAAACTTATAAATATTAGGTTCATCTCTCTCATCATAAATATTCTGTTGACATACTGTCACCTCTAGGCTCGTCGGACCATTGTGTCGTATCAGCAAAATAACACGGTTAGAGAAAAAATTCCTAAAAGAACAGTTTGTCTGTACGAGAAAGCCGATTGGAACGAACTTAACAACATCCTTAGGAATTTTAACTGGTCACTTTGCTTCCTCGATAGTGACGTAGATGCCGCTGCTGACATGATCAAAAATATTCTTCTCCTGGGCATGAGAACCTTTATTCCTCATAGAGTGAAGAGTATCAAGCCCAAAGCAAACGCATGGTATGACTCGAGCTGTAAAGAGGCTATCAGGATGAGAGTGCTGAATTTTCGGACATACAAAGCCAACCCTACTGAGGAAAACCGAAACAAGTTTAAGCGGGCCAGAAATGACTGCAATGCAACTATCAGACGTGTGAAATTCTCTTATGAGCAAAAGTTGAGGCAAAAGTCCTACAATGTCCCAAGGGTAGCAAAAACTTTTGGTCATTTGTAAAAAACATAAAGAATTCCGCATCGTCTTCAATTCCCACGCTCATTTACAAGGACATTCCAGCTGTCAGCTCCTTAGACAAAGCTGATCTGCTTGCGGTTCATTCGGATAGCCACCAAATAATGGCAGGTGTTCCTCAAGGCTCAGTTCTGTCTCCGACACTCTTTCTCATTTTTATAAATGATCTCTTGTCTGCTACTTCTAATCCAATCCATTCCTTCGCTGATGACAGCACCCTTAGCTTTTTATATTCGTTCCAAGACTCACGACCCCGCCCTTCGGCCGTAGAATTGGACGGCAGCATATGTTAAGCATAATTAACTGGGGAAAAAACAATAGAGTGGAATTCAATGCTTCAAAAACTCAATGCTGTCTGCTGTCACTCAAGAGAACCCTTGATAATCAGCTATTATCCATGAATGGCGCTTGTGTCGATGAAACCGGAAAACTTCCCATCCTTGGTATGTTTATCAACACAACACTTAGTTGGACCGATCACCTATTTGAGGTCGTCAAAAATGCTGCGAAATGTTTAGGTTTCCTTAATCGATGCAAGAAATATTTCATCCCTTCTGATTTGGCTTTAATTTATAAGGCTTACATCTGCCCCAAGGTTGAGTACAATGCTCATATCTGGTCTGGTGCCCCCAAGACCAGACTGCACCTACTTGATAGAATCTAAAAACGAGCGATAAAACTTGTAGGAGACTACAATATCGCACAGTCATTAGACTCGCTCGAACATCGACGTACCGTCTCTTCTTTGTCCGTGTTTTATCGTTATTTCAACAAACGATGCTCAAGTGAGCTAGCCAACTGCATTCCTCCTCTCCATGAATTCACCCGCAATACTCGTCTCGCCAGGAATGCCCATCATTATACCCTTAAGCCTATTTTCGGACGCACAGTTAAACAATTAAACTCAGAGACACACAGAGGTCTTCAGCCGCACTGCACGAATATGGAATACTCTTTCCAACCTAATATTTCCCACGGACTACAACCCTCAGATATTTAACCACCAATGTGCACAGGTACCGCCTCTCTCTTTCTCCCTCTATACCTTCGGTATTAGCAATCCCTTGAGCACGTGCAAATTATAAAAAAAAACGAATACATGCGTGTTTTGCGGAGAAGGAGACTGGAAAAAGACAAGTCCCAACTGTATGAGCATATGATCAAGATGTGGATGCAATCTGGAAGGCAGAAAGCCGTTGATTGCACTGGTTCGGCTACGTCAAGCTCATAGACTCCAGATCAGAGAGTTTTCGAATCCACGTCTCCTGGAGCGAGAAGGGCGGATTCTATGGTGTAAAGACCAAGTCATTGCGCACGTAAGACAGCTTGTTCTTGGTAAGTGGAAGGGAGCGATTTTTCAGGCTCAGACCCTCCCTGGGTGTTAGACCAGTTGAGAGTAAGGAAATACAAGGCTTTTAATTCAGAGCTTCGTTTCAGTCACTGCTGTAACTGAATCACTGCGTTGTAAATTTGGAGTCTTCTGATGAAATGTACCTATACATAATTATTGTTGCTTCCTCATAGTTTACTAGGATTTTTCAAGGGAATGCTTTTAGCTGATAAATTTATGTTTTGACATCGCTTAAATTGCCGTTCTAATGTTGGCAGTACTGGTCTCAACCCTTCTACTTGAATCTGCCCGGAGAGGGATAGTCTCCTTATCGACGTGTACAAGTTCTTTTCTGTTGTATGCTCGCCTGAAGGCATTGATAAAGAATCTGAGAGGTCCATATAAATGTGGCTTCTGGCCATCGAAATCCACCACTTACCAGATCTTCACATTATGGCAGTTCGCAGAAAAGACCCAAGAAGTTGAAATTTAAACAAGGCCTCGTATGACAGCGTGCATTGTCACGAGCTATACAACGTCATGCCGAGTTTTGACATTCCTACCAAGCTCGGCAGGCTGTGTAGGTTGACGATGGAGAATTCTCGATGACTCATCGAAATCGAAAGTGAACTCATCGAGACCTTAAACATCAAAAACGATTTTAGGCACGACATCACCCTGTATAAGATCGTAGAAGACTCACACGCCAACAATAGAGGCATAATCTTACAGAAGTCCGTTAATGAGTCGTTCGCGCGCATTGAACGTAAGTGACTAAAATAGGTCTAACACTGAATGAGGGCAAAACGAAGTACATATATAAAGTACGAGCACGAGACAGGACATGCAGCAGCAACGTCGTGGATAGAGCGCCGCAATGGGCAGCAATGGAGGACTTCGTCTACCTAGGATCCGCAGTAATTAATTCGAACAACCCAGGACCAAGATCCAACGCAGAGTAACGGTTGCCAACCCTGTTGGTTGACTTTATATAAGACAATGATAATAGCAGTCCTGATATAGAAATCTCTTGAGAGATTCTCCCTTCAAGAGAAAAGTTCTGCCTGCGACTTTTGTCCAGTTTGCATTGACAGTTTTTGGAGGAGAAGATTCAACCACGAATTTTACAGCTTCATGAGTCAAGACACGCGTCTCCTGATCCAACGCCTAGGGTGGCCGAGTCAAATAAATGGCATGGACAACTCAGCACCGGCCCAAAGAGTCTTCGACTGCGAACCTGTGGGACAACTCAACATAGGACGACAGCATATATGGCAAAATAGGAGATAGCTGGCTAAAGATTATATCAGCTAGAGAGGCTTTTTGAGTGGTTGAGTCCCACCCTGTAGCACCATAAAAATAAGAAGAAGAAGCTTGAAACTGTCGCGAATATAGACATGTTAGAGAGCCATTTTGTATATTAATGCAAGGTTCGTAATGAAAAGTTGAACAAGTCAGAGATAAGTCAACAACAACCAACTTCTTTCAAAAATGTGAAAAAAATCTCAGCAAATTCCATCAGATTTCTAAATCCACAATCAAGATGCAATCTGTCGTCTCTCTCTTAAAAAATAATCAAGAAATTAAACGATTAGAAATTAGACGATTACCACTTTATGCTTATGTGCTATTGGAAACTAAATTGGATCAACAAAAGTAACTTTACACTTTACAAGTCTAAATACATGACCTGCGTTGCCGACAACGCGCCGCAGAGACTCAAGAAACTGGCCGTACTGACGACCGCTGTAGTGGTGCCCGATATCGTCACAATAGTGCCCATGCAAATAGATAAGATGAACTGCGCCAAGAAGACCATACTGCTCACGATTGCAATGTCAGTGCCGAGTCCCCTCACTTCTGTGCCCAACTTTGGCGACCCATCGTAGTCCAATTCGAACTGAAAAGGGAAACATTTTAAAGCACGTACAATATCTGATGTCTTGCGTAACTCACAGTTCCCTTGGCATGATAATGAGCCACCAGCAGATAGGGCATGGTGAACAGCGTCGAATACATAACCCCAGCCGCCCAGCTGAAGACGATAACGCTCGCCTTTGCCCGAGTCATTGCCATCAACGACATGCCAACACAGTAGAACAGCAATCCTCCGACGTACACCGGCTTAGCGCTGCTCAAAGTGGATGTGTCCAAGGCAATTAGTGAAGAGGACAAATTGTGCGTCAGGGCTCTTACCTAAATCTGTGAATCAGTTTTTCAATAATAAGCGAATAGCAGGAGCAGGACAAGGAGTACATGGCCATGCCCCAGCAGCCGAAGCGGACGCCCTCTTCGTAGAGGATTTGCGGCTCTGTGCCCTCCAAAGCCTTCGGATCACCGCCAAAGACCGCCTCCCCCACAAAGTCGGTGAAGTACAGCGAGTAACAAACATGTGCCATCCAACAGAAGAGATTTGTCAGGCAGACCATCCTTAATGAGTGCGGCATGTACACAATCGAGAGCAAGTAATGCGAGAGGCTTTGCACGGTTTCCGTGGGTGGGGGTGCACCACCGTCCGCGTCCGAGTTCAATGTGGGTGGAAGTTCGTTCCCGGCTGCAAAGGATGTCTCGCTGGTGTTCTCCCCCGGGACGGTTATGTATTCCGATTTCTTCTCCTGTCGGACGGAGAGGAGAGTGTTTGAAATGTGCATGGGGACGAGCATCCTGGTACTCACCTCATCCAACATGGACTCATTGGCCTCGGCTTCATCGTTGAAGGCGCCGTACGAGACGGTGCTCTCATCTCCGAGGGCATCGGTTTCTCGTTTGCCTGATGTCTTGGGGGCTACCAGCGCCCACAGGGGTATCTCCTTGAAGCTGGTGATGGTGAACATGACGCATGTGATGAAGATGAACGTGATTATGGTAAAGACTGCCTTGACGTGACCACCCAGACGACGACCTGGAAGAGCAAAGGAAAGGCGGTCATTCTGAAGCAGGAGTCTTTGTGGCATTTCCATCCACAAGCTAATTACCGATAGACGTCGCATCCCAGTTGATGCCACCCATCGAGTATCCCATGAAGCCCCCGAGGCCAGCCATGATGGTGAATGTCGACAGCCCCTTGGCGTGATCCTCTGAAAAGTTCAATCATTACTTTCGCACCCACTTACCCCCCTCTCCTCATTCTTACCTGGCACACAGACGTCCAGAAGGTAGGCCCTCGCCGGGCTTTGACACGCATCTGCATCGAAGTCCAACAGCACGGTCCCGAGGATTGTGAAGAATATCCCCCAAGGATGCGCCGTCTTCTGGACCACTTGCACTTCGGTCTCCGACGCCGACGCCCGGTGAGGGGACACGTTTATGTTGTTGTGGGTCTGGTTTGCCGTGAGGTTCATCGCAGCGATCTGGAGATATGGGTCCACATCCCCGAAGGCGTATCCCAGGTCCTCTCCATTCGGCACGAGCATCAGTCCTTAAAAAAACAAAAAAAAACCCAAGAACATCTCTTAACTTCTCATCTGCCACCCTCAAACTCCCGCAACCCATACCGATTAGCACGCCAATTGAGAGAAGAATAATGAACGGCCGCCTCCGACCCATATTCAGTTTGCAACGGTCACTCAGCGATCCCAGAATGGGGCACAAAAAGAACCCGACCAGTGGCGACAGGGCCCACACCAGTGTCATGTGTTGATGTTCCACGCCGATTTTCAAAAGGGTGGGCGACACAAACGCCGTCTCTGCGGCATAGGAGAACTCGATACCCATGACTGCAGCCGAAACTCGGACTAGCTCCATGCGAGTCTTGTGCCTGGAAGAGAGTTGGAGAACAAGAAAAAAAAAAAACGTGCCAAGGGCGTTACAATTGCTCGGGGTAGGGTTAAGCATGATGTCCATCAATTGCCGCTTGGCAAATTGGAAGGAACGATTGGGATTTACTGGGATTAGGTGGGGATTGTCAATCGTTTCTGGACAGAGAGAGCGACTTCGTCGGGGTGGTGATAAATTGCACGGGTAATCTCAGTCGTAAGCAAATTGAATGTTATGGCGTCGCAATGTGGACTTTAATGATGGAGACATGATTGTTGATTTTCTGTGACACAAGCAATGCATGAACGAAATTCTTTTGGAACTTACTGAATGCGTAATTGGATGGGATGGGGTGAGGGTGTACAAATTCAAATTTACAGAGACACATAGATTCGATCCTTTAAGCAAGAGGATTGTTTGAGACAGACACGATGTGACTGCTCACTTCTAATGAACGTACCAAGACAAAAAAACTCGATTTGGTGCTAAGACTAATTCTCCAAAGAATTCTGGTATTTTCCGTCTTATTTCCGTATAAATACCCATTTTGTTCCATGAATTTAGAATGTATTTCTTGTGTTCCACGTCCGTTCTACATTACGCGTGGAATTTAATTGGTTCTTATTCTCGGCAGACAGAGTAGCAAGCACATCGATTAGACTGAATCCACTGCAAATGTAAAGGGTTTTCCAATAAGGACTTGTCACTTTCGTTTTTTAAATAAACCGCAAACAAAACCATCTTGTGCAATACGCAGATTTCGGGAATTTCTCTTCAGAATTCGACTTATCGATCTGTTCGAGTTATCAAGACATTCGAGTAATCGAAGTTCGAGTTATCGAAGTAACATTACATGTAAATATCAGTTTTGGTGCTTTTGCCAACCAATTTCATTCGAGTTATCAAATATTCAACTTATCGAAGTTCGACTGTATTTCAAAAACGTATTTGTCGGAACTCGACATCGTTCATATGGCTTGTTGGCATAAACCAATGACTTAACGTAGCCCCACAGAAAATAGTCAAGCGGCGTTAAATCGCACGAACCAGGCACTCAATCGATTGGGCCATTTCTTGAGATAACACGCTCACCATTCTTACTCTTCAATAAATAAAATGTATCGTGTGCTGTGTTGGTTTGTGGCACTATCCTGTTGAAAACACAAGTATTCGGGCCAAAAATAATCGGCTACCATGCCGCGATAACGCTGACCATTCACAGTAACGTGACGATCGTTATACTCGGCGAAATAATATGGCCCAATAACGCCGCCGCCATGCAAGCCCCACCAAACAGTTATTTTTCGTGGATGAAGTGGTGATTCATGAAGCGCATGTGGATTTTCACCCGACCTATAACGCATGTGTATGTTGCTTATTGACAAATCCATTGAGCCAATAATGAGCTTCGTCGAAAATTGGAGTTAATGCTCTTAAAAATGTGATCACCGACTCCGACTTTCTGTAGAAAATTTTTATAATTTGCAGACGTTGTTCGTTTGTGTACTTTAGCATGATGAAAATGTTGAGTTTACTGAATAAATTGACAGTGACAGTTTGATGATTAGTGAGAGAGTTCATTCACAAATTAAATTCAAAGTTTTAAAGTCCCTATTGGGAAACCCTTTACAAGAACTCCGTTCTAGACATTCCGTCATCCTTCCACAGATTTATGTTCACTCCTATAGCCACCCATATTTTGCTGTTAAGGCTCCTCTTCGAGAAGAACTTCTCAGCCAGCAGTTCATGGTTCAAGAGTGGAATTTAAATTAAACGGTTACTCGGTAGGAATCGCTTTATATGTACGCCACGTCACTGCAAGACATACATAGAATCCAAATGGGAACAACAGCCTCACATGGTCCACTGGCTATTTATATCAGTAGTCAGACTATACTACTGTATAGAGTTGCGATATGGTGGACTGGGATTCGAAAGGGACATCACCTGCAAACTGCTCAAAAGTGTGCTACGAATGGTCTGCGTGTGTATCAGCGGTGCGTTAATTGCAATCATTTCTAAAACTAGGAACATACTCTTCAATTTTCCTCCGATATATTCAATCCTCACACTGATAACGACCACCACACCGGTAGGCTAAAATCGTTGCGAATAGATAATAAACACTGTTCTGGACATTCTATCGACCGTGTCAGGATCACAATAGTGCATAGGGGCAAAGATCTGTTGGTGAATGATCTGCCAGCATCCTACCATATGCTGAATTATCCTGTGACAATATTCTCAGATGGTTCCAAGATGGTCTGTGTCGTGGGTGGTGGCGTCTACTCAAAAGATCTTCATATTCAATAACCATTTTTATTGTCGAATCCCTGTATCGTGTTTCGGGTAGAAACTAGAGCGATAAGGGAAGTTTTGTCTTGGTTGAAAAACTATCTGGTGTCTTTTACTCTAAAAACCAAGCAAGATCACATTTAACTCGAAAACTTCTCTGATCTGTCAGCTATCCCGAGATGGTCGATTGCTATATCATCTATCTCATCTGACTGCCGGCAACCAATGCTCCAATTATGACACTTTTTCGTTGAATTCACAGTGTGGCACTTTGAGTTTCAGTATGGCACCCTGGTCAAAATTTAAAAAAATTAACACATCTGCCATCAACGTCTGAAAGAGTAAGAGTTGAACCGCCGTTAAGTCGTGATGACTGTACTTAAATTCTTCCTTTAACTTTCATAACATTATCGAATCAAAAAATCTTTTGTTCTCGAGTAGTGCTCTCTCGAGCTTGAGTCCCACGGCTTAATTTTGAATTAAAAAATGTTCGTAGAAGGAAGTATTATTGAGTTAAGCTCACTCTTCTAATGGACTATTGCTCATTGAGTGCTGACATATTTTCTTAAGAAAAGTTCACTCTCATATACCACTTGATTTCGAAGCTTGCCCAGCATCAGGCACCGCGTTAGGTTAGAAACCCTGAAACTTCACTAGACATAAATCACGGGTATGGTTTGTAGATTAATTAGTAGTAATTAGTCTTGTAGGACTCTGATATATGATATAAATAATTTAGGTGTGTATTTCGACGTCAAGAGCAACTAGATGTTTTACATCGCTTTGGCATTTTACCGAATGAGAGAAGTAAAATGCAAGTCGTATAAGTTATAGCTTGTCAAAATCTTCGACATGAGCGAGTGTTGACATCTGAGTTATTTTTAAAAATCATGCTTCGCCTTGTGTTTATCTATTTTGAACATTTTGAAAAGTTGATTAAAACACACAAAGCGTTTGCGGCACCCTAGGCCTTAAAATTGCACTTTTTGTTAGCTGTGGTGGCACTTTAAAAACTATTTTTCCAGGCAAGGCTGACTCTGACTGAAAGAAAGAAAAAATGGTGAAGGTGAAGAACCCTAGAAAGAGTACAAGTTCATCGGTCTTTCCGGGTAAATCGTCTGAAGGGACAATTCTAAACAGTAACGTAGTACAACCAGATTGAGTACACGGGCTCTCAGAATTGGGCACTGTGCTATTGGAACAAATGCCATCAGATGCCCTGCAATGACTTTTACAGCTGTTGCAAACTCTACCAAATGGACAAAACCATTGCGTACCTTCTTTGCTCATTCAACGTTCCATTCTCTAAATAGAAAAATCTTTTAGCAGCTTGACTAGTCCATATAACTAAATGTAACTACACCTATGTTGAACAAAATTGGTGTAGAGTAAGTTCTGCCAATACGGCCCACCCTTAAAATTTTTCAAAATAAAACCATGTATTTATGTTGAATTATTTAAATTAATTTTTTTTTGTAATCATTAAAATCAGCAAAATCTTCTCAGCAACCACTCGTGTTGGGCTTGATATTGTTCTCTCACGAGTGGAAGAGATCTGCAGTTATATATGCAGACGCCTCGGCCACCACCATGTTCGAAGTTTGCAAGCCATAAAATCATTTGTTCAAACTACAAAAATGTGGACTTATTTTTTTGTCCATCACTGTATGCATGAAGTCTAGTGGAATATCGGAAGCATGAACCGTTCTGTAAGATGAACCGGGCTACAGTCTATTTATACAAAAGTCTAAATAAGTCTGTCTTTACACCGTTTATCCCATTTTTTTAATTTTTATACAAAATTAAATGTTTTTTGTTGGTAAAGGTGTACAGAACTAAGATTCTACTGTAATGAACTGGGCTCTAATCGCGTAAGGCGACAATCGTCTCGCGCTTGCGTTTCGACGATAGTTTCGCTTCATGTAAGCACAAAAAAACGAGAGAGATATCGATTTGCCCGCTTCGCATAGACTGTAAACAGAGATTAACTATCGTCTCGACGACTGATTTTTGGCGATACCTCTTTCAGTATCGCCTCCAATTAAATGACAACATATTGTGTGTACGTATCTTGTTCTACACTTTTGTGAAATTTTTTGAGTGATAGGTTGCATTTGTATTAGTTTTGTTCGCAAATTGAAATGAGAATGTATTAATTAAATTTGAGAGGAATTAGAGCACAGATGTCATTTTTATGTAAGAGATTTTATTTTCATAGCACTCAAACTGTAAGGATAGGCGAGACGATAGTGATGGTCTTACATGAAGTAAATCATCGAAATGAATCAAAAGGACGATAGTCGTCTGAAAAGTTACGCGATGCCCTGTTCTTCTGATGATGATTAAGATGATGTCCAACAAAATCGTATTTCTACTTTTTTGTCAAAAGTTACTAATTACAATTTATGGTAGAAATATCTGGCAGCACTGGCTCCTACAGGTCACTGTGCATGAAGAGTATGTATCGGAGGACTGTGTTCTTCCATTGTAAAGGGTCGTCCAACCATAATGAACGATGTTAGCCCGTGTACAATTGAGCAGCACGTTCAGATTGTTGGAGCCTTTTAGGAAAATGGGCGTTCAAATCAAAATGCATTTCGTGTACTTCGTGACTTTGTTGGTCAGCATAATCGACCAAATGTGTACACAATCGGTAGAATTGTGCGCAAATTTCAGCAAATCGGGCCTGTAGGAAATGTAAAAACACTTGTGCGTGCTCGCCCAGTTCGTTCTACGAAAAACATTGCTGTTGTTCGCAATAGTGTCGGAAGTAGAGATGGAGCGAATATATTAGTATTCCTCAAAATATTACTAATTTTTCTACATATTACATATTACTAATACGAATATCTCAGATAATATGATATTTCAATATTCATCAGATATTCACCGATACGCTTCTGAAGTATTCACACACGTTTCTCCGGCTCAATATTTACCTATACTTTGGAAGGAATGCGATGCCTTCATTTCACGAATTTTTTTTTTTATTTTGTAAGTATTAAGTGGTTTTGCTTTTAAATTGATGGTCACGCTACACAGTGACAAAACGAAGATTGTGACCATCAAGGATCAACCATCACCTTCCACGATTACACTTGACTGTCAATGTCAAATGTCATAAATTTAGTCGGTGTTGCCAAGATTTTATGATGAATCATTAAGCGCTAATGATCGTTTTTTTGTGCACTTCAAAATTAAGCGTATATACGCTTGCAAAAAAACAGCTGTTGTAATGAACCATTGTGTAGTTTATTGTACTGCTTGAAGGACTTCATCAGATTGAAATAAATTCAAAAATATAATTATTTTAAAATATATTTAAATTATATTAAAATATAATTAATTTAAAATTTAAAATTAAAAACCAGATAACGTAGAAAGCTACCGACCAATTAGCATACTGAGTAATTTGAGTAAAATTTATGAAAGAGTTCTTAAGGAGAAGATCATGAAATTTATTGATGAGAAACACATACTTCCGAATGAGCAATTTGGTTTTAGACCTTATCACAGTACGTCACATCAAGTCAAGAGAATTTGTGATTATGTAAAAAGAAATCAATCAAGCGGAAAATCAAGTGGCATGGTGCTACTTGACGTCGAAAAGGCTTTCGATAGTGTGTGGCATTACGGTCTACTATACAAAATGATTAACCTAAAATTTCCATCTTACCTGTGCAATATTGTTTTAAGTTATTTGTCAAATCGATGTTTTCAAGTGCATGTTAACAATGGTGTTTCTAACATAGTTTTTTACAATGCTGGAGTACCGCAAGGTTCTGTTTTGGCCCCCATATTGTATATCCTTTATACATCTGATTTTCCGAAGATACCTGAATGTGAAACAGCGTTTTACGCTGACGACACAGCTATTTTTTCGTCGCATGAACTTGGTCTTGTTATTGAGACCAATCTTAAGATTGCGATAGAAATTGTACTTAGCTACTGCAATAAATGGAAAATTAAGGTAAACGAAGACAAATTGCAAGCCATCTTTTTCAGCCGAAAAAGAAAAGCTTGTTTTCTCCCTTCCAGTAGCTTGCAGGTAAATGGAATTGATGTGGAATGGCGAAACTTCGTAAAGTACTTAGGTGTATATCTAGACTCCAAATTAACTTTTCGTGAGCACATCGCACAAACCGTTAATAAGGTTAAAATTGCAACGACAATTTTATATCCATTTATTAATAGGAAATCGTTATTGTCTATATCAAACAAAAGCATAATATTTAAGGTCATATTCCAAGCTATACTTTTGTATGGATGCCCGGTATGGGGAAAATCCGCCCAGTGCCACATTAGGAAATTACAAGTGGCTCAAAACAAAGTCCTTAAAATGATGTTAAATCTACCATATGATTTCCCTACTTCAAGACTGCATGAAAGAGCGGGTGTTGACCCAATCACTTCACGAATATTAAAATTAACAAATAAATTTATAAACTCATGCGCTTTGACCGAAAATCCCTTAATTAACGACTTGTGTACCAATAATTAAAACATATACATATATATTTTGTTTATTTATTTATTTAAATTGTTTTCATTGTACATTTTTGTTTTAGTTATTCATATATATATATATCTATTTATTTATTTATTTATTTATTTATTTATTTATTTATTTATTTATCTATTTATTTATTTATTTATTTATTTATTTATTTATTTGTTTATTTATTTATTTATTTATTTATTTATTTACTTATTTGTTTATTTATTTATTTATTTATTTATTTATTTATTTTTATACTTATTCTTATATACGAATATAATATATTTTATATATATATATTCACATATATATATATATATATTATATTTATATATATATATATATATATTTTATTTATTTTTTTTTTTTTTCTCTCTTATTGAAGGTTTTTCTCGTATTTTCCTTCAATTTTCGACAGTTTCCATCAAATATAAATAACTTAAAATATAAATATAAACGTTTTTCAGAAGAAAGATGCATAATTCATCACATCTCTGTAATATATATTGTGCGATAAACTAAATCAAATGTAAACTTTTTATACGGAAATAAACTATCTATCTAAAAAAAAATTATTTTAAAGGGCATTCAGGAGAAAATAAGACTGCACAGTGCAACATTTGTCATGCATTATTAAGTTTTAAGGGAACAATAAACATTTAAGAAACAAGCATTTAACAACTGTGCAGCCCACCCAAACAAGACAAATAAATCAAAACCAACAAAAAAGTCTTTTTCAACCAACTTTACTCCGATACTCCAATACCAAAAAATAACACTAGCACAACGCAAGGAAGTTGACGATGCACATGTGGACCTGTTCATCGATAGCTTTTTACCTATTTCAACTGTTGAGGATGTCAGTCTTAAGATATTTGTTTCTACGTCTAAGTCCTGCACACCAGCTTCCAAGTCGAAAACATATTTGTAATGCTGGTAGAGGTGCTAAAATGAGGTAAGAGAACGTTTCAATCAAGTTAAAGCAGCTTGTCTTACTATAGACAGATAGACCCCTCGTGCACAAGAACGTAATTTAGATGTAACTGCTCACTACATAGACAACAATCATGCTGGATGGATGTTTAATCAATCCTTTTGCAATGCCAAGTTCTGAAAGGACCACATACTGCTTTAAATATAAGCCACTGCTTACAAAGAGTTGGCAGTTAGAGAGAAAATATGTTTGGTTGTGGCAGATAATGCTCCTAATGTTCAAAATTCCATTAAGGAGTTAAACTTAAAAAGTTTCGGTTGCTTCGCCCACACAATTAATTTGGTCGCAAAAATGCATTGGCACTTCTTTCTTTTGAAATTAAGGAACATAGTGAGCCATTTTAAACGAAGTACTACTGCAACTGAAAAGCTTATAAAATATCAAATGCAATTAATTGTAACTCAACCAAAAAAAATGATTATTGATGTGTCTACTAGATGGAACTCAACATTTCTCTCCCAGGCATAAGTTCGGAGAAGTGGACACTATGCAATGATCTATGCACTGCGCTAAAACTTCTAAAATAAGTCACATAACAAATAATTGGAGAGCGCTATCTAACGGGTAGTCTCGTTATTTTATTTAACAAAGTTTTAATAAATATCTACCAACATAAGATCTCTAATGACGAAACACTGCATCACAACGCTAAACAAATAGGGAACCGAATAAAAGACCGTATTTGTAAAAGGCTGGGCTGTCATCGCATAACTTTTCAGACGATTGTCGTCATTTTGATTCTCTTTGATTATTGTTGATGCTCTCATTCCACTCAAATTTCACTAACCCATTCTAATTTCTGTTTGCGAACAAAACTAATACAACTGCGACCTATCACTCTAAAAATTTCTCAAAAGTGTAGAACAAGATATGTATACACAATTTGTTCTCATTTAATAGGAGACGATACTGAAATAGGTATCGCCAAAAATCAGTCTGCGAGACGATAGTTAATGACAGTTTTCAGTCTACGCGAAGCAGATAAAACGATATCTCCCAGACGCTATCGTTTTTTTATGCTTACATGAAGCGAAACTATCGTCGATGCGCTATCGCGAGAAATTAGGATTAGGTCCACGAACTACAGAAAAATCAGCAGAATCACTGCTTATCGCGGATGTTCATAAACAGGGATCTATTAACATCTCTATTTGGGATGATGTCGACAACATAATAAGGACACTACAACCCGTTCAATCATCCAGAGCAGTAGCTATTGCAAAAGTACAAAGGTACTTGATTGATGAAATGTTGCTAAGACAATGCAGTCCTAGTGAATGGTGGGGAAATCATCATTTTGTTTACCCCAATTTAAAGAAAGTTTTCCAACAGCATTGATGCATTATAGCCACCTCAGTTCCCTGTTAGCGCATATTTTAGAAATCAGGAGAACTAATATCAGACCGAAGAACTCGTCTACGACTTGATAAAGTTATGAAGTAAATGTTCCTTATCGCAAATAAGAAATTTTAAAACTTTCCATAGTATTTTCATTCACCAAAACAAAAATATACCAGATAATATCACATATGTATACTCAAATACTTCCATTTGTATAATTTATTCCTTTAGGTAATCCAATTTAATATCACACACAACAGCTATTTCAAAAAATACACAGTCACAAATAATGTACCCCGCACTGAAATACCTCAGCTGTTTCACCATGAGGGATATGATTATTAGTGATATTTTCGTATCGCTTAAGATATAATATTCGAAAACGAATATATTAATATTAGGCAATATCTGGAATTATTAGAGAAGAGCCGTGGACCTCCACTCTTCGTCGTGACCAAACAATTGAATATCTCTAGAACATCACAGATGAGAATTATGTTTATCGGCTGATGGCATTATCGGGCCGTACTTCTTCGAAAATGAGCGGTTACCGTGAATGGTGCTCGCTATCGCGAGATGATAACAAACTTCTTGTGACCCGAAATTGAGGATATGGACCTGCACGACATGTGCTTTCAACAGGATAGTGTCACTTGTCAACGAAACAATAATTCTTTTGCGCGAGAAATTCAGTGGCCGTGATATCTCACGTCGTGGGAATGTGAATTGCACGATTTAAAAGAAAATGTCTACGTCCATAAGCCGAGAAGAATTCAAGAGCTAAAGGATGAGGTAAATCAGCACATTAACGACATTGAACCTCGATATGTCTCAGAGTCATTAAAAATATGGACCATTAAATAGAGGTATGCCACCGAAGCTTCGAGCATTTAACCGATATTTTGTTTCACACATAATTGCCATAGATTCTTTTATCATAATAAAAAATGTTAAGAGAATTCTCTGAAAACGTTTTGTTTTATGTTTTATTTGCAATTAAAATCGTGCGTTTTCCTTGGACCACCCTTTTTATTTTCATTAACACATCGCCAACTCAGACAAACACCTTGATGCACAAAGCAATATCCTCGTATTATTTAATTATTGCGAGATAAGAATCATCTCCATTAAGTAGAATAATTCAAAAAGCCCCTCTTTTAAAAATAAACAAACAAGATCCACAAAACCTAGTGGACAGTGATAACACCTCTTCGGAAACATCCTTAAGCCTTGTAAAAGCTTGCACGTTATCACCTAAAGTGCCCACTATCCCCTCAGAGTATCCCACTAACACCCAGTCTTTTGTTATCACTTGAAATGTGGTCGCCTCCAGTAACATGTTGCCACATGTCAGCGGGTAATTAGCATTCACCTCTTTTACTGTTTTGTTTATTATCACCCTTTCGCTACACATGGTGTCGCGTGTGATCAATAAAAATGGAATACCAACACCCGGATCGATTAGCAACCCTTACGCTTGTCTTGTCTCAAATGTGCAAGACCTTGTCGGCGATTACCTATAAATGTGTGAAAAATCCTGTCCAGCGCTGGCGTTGCCTTTCATTTGATCTGTTGCCGCTGTCTTGGCCATTTCCACCAGATTCTCTGGATGCTGCTCGCGGAAACTGGAGAAGCGCTCTCGTATGCCATCACGCCACTCGTGGAGGCGTCCCGACCATCCCTGGTACTCGTGTAGTTTTTCCATTTCACGAGTTTTCAACTTTCACTTAAAATTCACTATTTTCACAATAAATTCAACTTTTCAACTATTTGCTATTTTCAGTCGCCTCTCTGACAAGCTACGCCCGCTTAGGCATAACCTTCCCAATCTGGCGTGCAAAGGTCGACGCTATAATTTAATTAAGAACGAGACATGATTCAACTCTTCTTGTTGGCTTGCAGATAAAATTTCACGAACTGTTCACGAGTATTGCAAAAATCCGACTTAATTGAGTTTTTGAAACTTTTCACTGGTCTGGCGGGGGAGGGGTTGCGCTATTGCCAGAAGTGAGACTCCCCGGGGAACACGCGAGTATTCTCGAACAGCGTAACGTATTCGTAGGTCTTCTGTGGGCGACTCCGTATGGGTCGGTTGGAAAACGGTCGAGACTGGTCTAGGTCTGGTTGCGAACTGATTGATGGTTCCACTGTTCGATGCTGGCCTTCCTTCCTTCGCAAAGGATTAGTGGCGTTTGGCGTATTGTCTTCTGCTTCTGGACGGGAAGAGCATGCGTTGGATGAATGGGTGACTCTGGCGCTTTGGTTATTGTTTCCATTCCAACAGCTGTTGAGTGAATGGAAATTTCTGTTTTTATTTTCGCTACATCCGATGAATGGGTGTTTATTTTTGTTGGGTTTTTCTCTGCATGTGTATGCGCGTGACGTTGATCCACAGGTCGTTGTTTGGGGTGAGAATTTATCAAGGAAATGAGCCGACCAATCAATCGTGAATCAGACAGGTCTTGGCGCGAGTGAATATGGGCGTCGAATGCGTGTAAAAGAACGTGAAGATTGTCAGGTGAGGAAGCACGTTCAAGGGAAGCATTCGTTCCGTTGGACATCCTAATACTCTAGCCGAATGTCAGCCAGGAACGGCAACACTTAAAATGAAGTACTATACTGAATTTGAAAGCCAGAAATCTCTGTTCTTATAAAATATCAATCAAATTTTTCATGTTTTTGCAAAAATTCGCACTTTTTGCAACCTCAAATTTTTGATGAGAAAAAAAATCCATTTAATCCTTCTAAAAAAATACTTACTTATCAGGCGATCCATTCAGGGTCCATTTGCCCATGCGCTCGATGTCGCCGAGCCAGTGCAGTTGATGGATCGTTGCCTTCCGGACTACATCCACATTCTGGTACAGCTCGTAGAGTTCGCGGTTGTGTCTTCTCCTCCATTCGCCTTCCTCGCAGGTGGGACCATTTTTTCCACGTAGGTAGATTTTTCTTTCGAAGGCACCAAGTATCAACTCCGCAGTTTTGCTTATCGTCCAGCTTTCGGGTCCATATAGCAGGACTGGCAAAATAAGGGTTTTGTAGAGCATAACCTTAGTCCATCGAATCAGGAGTTTTGACGCCAATTGTTTTGACAAACCGAAGTAGCACCGGTTGCCAAAGGCGGTTCTACGCCGGATCTCCACAGTAATGTCGTTTGTGCAGTTTACGTTTGCCACCAGGTTTGCCTGTCAGCTCGTTGCTTATTCTATAGACGGTGCGACTGTCCACACTATTTACTGCGTCTTCCGCTCCAGCTCCAACTAAGGGGGTCTTCAAGTCTGAACCTTCTGATTCGAGAAGGTAAATCTTCGGTACAGAGACCAAGTCATCGCGGATGCAAAACAGCTTGCTGTTGACGACAGGCAGCAGCGTGTCCAGGACCGTTAGCGATGGAAGGCAGTGATAGCTCAGGCTCCAACCCCACATGGTTCGCTGTCATAGTAATCAATTTCAAAATGCCAGGCAATATTTTTGGATGCATTGAGGCTTGTGGATTGTGTTTGATCCAAAAACGTCAATTTTGCTTGATCAAACAGCCGCTGAGCCAAAAATGTGTGTCCGCCCAATATTTCTAGCGCTCAATTAGCCGGTCGTCCGGCTTCAATTATTGCATCCGCACATTCTTATAGGGATGTACGCCCAATTCCAAGCTTAAAATAAACCGGGTTGACTCTCTGGGAATGCTCAATTCAGGTGATCGGCGCCGAATCGACATTTCTGTAGTTTGTTCGATACTGGTCGCTGCTGCTGCTATGTTGTCTTCAGTTCACACCAATCACTGTCTGTTCCTGCAATAGTGTAGTCCATAATTTTCGAACGTTAGGCAAGTTAGGAACGATTTTCAATGAAATGACATAGACTCTGATAACTTTGGCAGCTGCTGAGCCTTAACAATCGAAATAGAAACTATCATTCTATTCAGCGTCAGCTATAGACCTTTGTTAAAACATTGTCTATACTGCACTTCTTCACGATACATTTTTTTTTAATTTTTTTGTTTGCTGTAAATATTCAAAATAAAATAAGTCAGTTTAAGATTTCTTATTTCTGATCAAGTTGGGTCGAGGACTTGGAACGAAACAAGTAAATATTTTGTGGGTTTGAAAGTTTGAAAATACGAACTTTACCTCTAAAAGAAGAAGTATTGAGTGGTTCCACCGACGTTCGCGATAATTCGTTGATCAAACAGATCACAGGATTACAAAAACTAAAGTTTTTGAAAAATTAAAAAAAAAGCAAAAGTATTCGGTGTACGGTTGCAGTGGGCTTAAAATTATAATAAAATCCAAAAACCGGTTGTTTTGCAATGTTTTCTTCAATTAGGTCCATTTTCTTCATCTTACACAATTCAAAATACATGAAAATAACAATACTTAAATACCGTACGATGGGATTAAGATGGATGTCAGTGGCGGATTTTAATGTTTTAAAGGTTAAATTAATTAGTTAAATTAATTAAATCCTTTGGTCCGTTTGGGTTTTATTGCCGTTTGAATTCTACAACGACAACTCTGATCCATCAATGTACATTGAATTTGTTAAATAAAAGCACGATGACATCTTACAAACTACTCCTTTATTTAATCATACATGATGTCTCTATCAATATTTTCAATATTTTCATCTTTCTCATCTACACAATGTCGCTCCCTTTTTGTTTAGCTTTAACAAAACGTAATCTCTAATTGCTTGTCTTTCACAATAACAATGAATTAATTAATCTGAAAATACAATTCCCTTCCAAAATGTATACACAAAGATCGCACGGTCTTCGATTCCTTATTAATATTTCTTTCTTTCTTTTTCATATCTACGAGTATCTTTTAAACAGTTTTTTTTTTATTTTATTAGAAGAAAATTAATTTACGTTAGGTCAATCCAATTCACAGAAAACATTTGCAACTTAAATATGGTATTTTATACGAAATTAGGCTTTACTTTTCACTTTCCTTTTTTTTTTAATAATTGAACGTACATTTTTTGTTGAGTGTTCTCTTTATACAGAATAACAAATGAATAACCGATTTAAACATATAACATAAAGGATTCTTAACGTCGGGTTTCATTACAATTTTATTTTATTTTATTTTTTATATATATTAAACTTAAATGTGAATCTCTTCATTTTGTTTAGAATTTGTTTTAAGTTTCTGTTTGCGCTTTTAATTCTACTAAGATTTCACTTAAAAATAAAGATTTAGTCTTATGCTAAGGCTTCGTTCCCCGTACTCGGTAGGAGAATGCATAATATTCCACATACTGTAAATAGAAAAAAGATTACATCAGAAAAATATTGTATGAATATTAAGAGTTTAGCTGAAAACGAGTCCAGAACAGTGTTCCAGAAACCTGAAATAATCAATAGCGTCACACACTTGTAATAAATGCCTATTATGTGACGCAAAATCATATAAATGTATTACATTTTTGAGAAACCCATAATATTTTAAGGTTTACTGATTGAAGAGCACTGTCACTCTCAGGTCTTTCAATCCCACCTTTAAGTGTCAGTACCTCCTACTGCTGTTCCTAGTCCTAGCAGTTACCGCTTGTTAATTATTTTCCAAGTCTCTCAATCCTCCGTCATCGGGAGATATTTTCAAACGCAAAAAAGCGAGTTTTTTTACTTGTTACACCTCTTCCTGTGTCTGCTAAGCGGATCGCCATCATTGCAATCACACGCCTCGAAAGCTGGTGCACATTCGTGCTACCCATTTCCGTTCCAAGAAGCAGCTGTACAACATCGAGTTCCTCGCGTACTGCAGCACGAAAACATCTTTTCTATAAGTTGCATTCCCGATCGTATGTTATCGTCATTACCGAAATATCATAGCCAAAGGTGAGAGTTGTAAGAACTAACTAACGTATTCTAAAGTATTTGCCTCGGCTCGGAACTACACCGATGAGTGCCTTCAGTGCTAGCTAGCCTTACTTTTTCTGAGTGAGATTACCTCCAAATCAGCACAGTCTCATGAAGAAGTAAGCCAGATGGAGATGGATTTGGAGGAGGTCTATGGTAACCTACTCCTCCCTGCAGAATTCGTTCGCAGGGACACTCATCCTACAGGCATGTGTGCCTACAGCACCGATGAGTGTCATGAGAGCTGGCCTACTTCTTAGGCTCATTGAGATGCCTTCCGAACACTTTTGATTGGATGCACTGAGAGTGGGGGACAGAGAGTGCTCCAGCCCGAAGATTCTTCGACTCCAAACCTGTGGAGCAATGCAATAGAGGACCAAATGGAACTAGTGGCGCAGGGGAAAGACCTCAACCAACTTGGAGCTAGAGAGGCTTGTCGGCTGAGACCCAGATTCACCCTCCACCCTGGACTGTAACGCCATTACAAAAAGAAGTGTTAAGTCGGATCAAAGATTGGTATCACATCATATCGTTCATAAGCCAGAAAATAGATTCTGTCCGAAATACTCTACAACAAGTGGAAATGTGTATCTGGACGTATATGTAAGTTCTTGAAGTAGATATCAGAATAGCTCTCTTTCCCTATTTTCATTGTAGGGGATACCCATCCTGGAAGAGCGTATTTAAATAGAAAAGAGAAATAAATTGTTGGATAATGTATCCGACGAGCTGATGTACTGAGAGAATGCATGATAATGGCCATGTATTGTTGGCTGAAGTTGTGATTGTGGGGGTGTCAATAACACGTGGTGTTCCTAAACGATTTTTTCAGCAACATTTATATCTACACATCACGCCCACGAGGCACTAAGGTGAGATACATTTAGTACAGATACATTTAGCACAGATACATTTAATACAGATACATTTAGTACAGATATATTTAGTTCTTGTATATATTTGTATACATAAGTCAAGTTCTTCAGTTCTTTTTTTTTAGCATTCGCGAAGTTAAATTGATTGTTAGTGAAAGTGCAAATCTCGTCATTCGTGAGTGTATTTTATTTTGGGAATGTTGTCTGGCTGTAAAGCCACCAAATCAAGATTTATACTTTTTAAGGAGGCTTAAGGATTATGAAACTGTTGGTGAAGATGTTCTGGTAAGGACTTTGTGCAAGATCACTTACAGAATTTCGGAAGACGAAAGCATTCTAGACGACTGGAATATAGGCTCCATATGCACCATCCACAAAAAAGGAAATCCTACTTCTTGCAACAACTAAAGAGGTATGTCCCTGCTCAACTTCGCCTTTAGGATCCTATCCAGCTGTACTGTGTGAAAGTCTAAAGCCGTTTTGCACCGCACTAATCGGCATGTACCAGTGAGGCTTCCAACCCGGCAAATCAACTACAGACGAAAATTTCACACTAGGGCAAATCATGGAGAAGAGCAGCGAGTTTTAAATCGATCTTTAACGATTTTAAAGCCGCATACGAGCATTCACCGCAAATAGCTATTTGATACGATGGCCGAATTGGGGATCCCGGGAAAACTGAACCGGTTATGTAGCACCAGGCTAACAAATACGCGATGTATCGCGCTGTTCGGCTCAAGAACTTCCGAGTCGTTTGAAACCTGCACCGGATTTCGGCGAGGAGATGCGCTTTCGTGTGATTTCTTCTAATTGATACTAGAGAAGGAGCCATATACTCCTTCAACTGCTGGGATACGCAGATGACAACGACATGGTCACGCGTTCTAAACTTGTCGTAGTGGATGTATTCACGGCAATTGAAGATGAGGCGAAACGAACTGGTCTTCACACGACGAAACGATCCGTCATACACCACCTAGGACAAAATATCACAATCGAAAGTTACAATTTCGGGGCAGACGTGAACTCTACGAATGACATCACTATGAAGATCACTGAGAGACCGGTGTTACTCCGTTTCAACAACTGGCTTCAAAACTCGTTACTCGAAGGCCAAGATCATGGTCCAAAAAACTTTTATTTTGTCAGTACTGCTGTATGGAGCCGAAAGCTGGACGTTGATCAAAACTGAGGAGCTGATTCTTGGCGCCTTTGAAAGAAACATCTACCTACGTCGGATAAATGGTCCCGTCTGCGAGGAAGGCGAATGGAGGAGAGGACATAACGGAAAACTCTATGAGGATGTGGATGTAGTCCGTAAGGGAAAGATCTGTCGACTGCACTAGGTCGGCCACATCGAGCGCATGGACAACAATGCTCCAGCTAAGAGGGTCTTCGAATCCGAGCCTCCTGGTTCGAGGAGGAGAGAAAGACCGAATATTCGGTACAGAAATAATGTCGGATGTAAGACAGATTGCCTAGGACCAGAAGCGATGGAAAGTAGCTATAGCTCAGGCTCGGACCCTCCATGGGTCGCCGGCCAGTAAGTAAGCAAGGCGAAATGCAATACTGTAACACTAACTGTAACAGTAAACCATTCACAGTTTTGGTTGCATGGATTCCGTTCCGGTAATATCGACGTCGAAGATGCCCCACGCTCTGGAAGGCCAATTGCCGAAAATGTCGATAAAATCATGGAAATCGGCGAGGGTGACCGAATGTAAGCGAAGTCAGCGCAAACATCACGAAAGGATAATTTAAAATGCACGCCAAAACAAATGTTTCTCGCTCTCAGCGAGACATGAACAGCTGTTTGTTGACAGGACATAATAATGTGCGACCACCAGAAAATAGAAAGAGATACAATGAGAAAATGAACACCAAATGATGAAAATAAACTGAAGTTTCTTATGTGCCATGTTCTGATGACGACGAAGGTCCTGATTGCAGGTCTGCTTAGTCTGAGCAGGCGGAGTGTCCGTTTGAGATTGCTCTCTCATTTGTTTTAAGGCAAGAGGTGCCTACTCGCCATAGTGCCTGAATAGAACCTTTAGAAAAATGTTAGGTTGTACCGAGAGACTTAGAGAATGGTTCTCCTCATGGTGTGAGAGAAGAGGCTGTACAACATCTAGCCAGTCCATCGGCTCTGAAATTCACCCGTATGGCGAAGTATACTATCACTCAATCAAGGTGCTGAAATTGTCATTAATTTCATTAAGTAAGAGTCGATACTTAAGTGATTTTTCTGAGTGAAAAATAACATTGCCTATTCCACTCGACTGTCGGCACTTAAAACTTAACCAAACCTGAAAAAATAATTAGCTTTGTCTCAATCAATTACTTACCAGCTAACATAAAAGCAAATATAACAATTGGTACTACACAATTGAAGTCTATCAGGAATCCAAAAAGTAGATTTCCTAACAGCGCCCCGCCGCGCCCAAACGTCATGGATAACGCCGCTGCCATAACTCTGAAAACATCAAGAAACAATCAATTGACACGTGACCATTTCAGACTGCAACACATTTTGCTTACCGTAAATTCGTGGGGAATAGATCGACCATGACACAGTACACTGTGCTTATGCTGAGTGACGTGAGAGCCTCAAAGATGCACGACAGTATTAGATTTTGCATAGCATTCCGCACGAAATACAGGCCGATGGTGACTGCTGCGGCAGCTTCGAGACCGAATACTGAAACGATTGTTCAAATTTAGTGAACTCCCAAGGAGGTGTAGCATGAAGTTACAAACCCAAGAAGAATTTTATTCCTAACCGATGAACACAGAGCGGGAGCCAGAAGCTGGTCGGTATGCAGGCCAGTCCAATGATCAGTGTGTTCCGATAGACTCCCTGCTGTATGCTGGAATCACATTCCTTGGGATCTTCTGGCATTGTGCTGAATGTGCCAAAAATCGCATGATTAAAGGGGTTTATTTGGCGCACAATCTCACAAACTCACCCATTTGATATATATACTGATGAAACTTGGCAGACTGATGTCGCTGCTCCTGGATTGAGCTCTTCGAAGTCGGCGAAGCGCTTAAACAACTCCGGGAACCACACCATAAGTGTATAGTAGCTGCAGAAAAGGGAGTTCAATAGCTTGGGGGAAGTGGATGGCGTAACCTTGACCTTACCTCGATGTCAGTCCAAATTGTATCAAACAAGTGAGTATGGTTGTCCTCAGGTACGGCTTTCTGCAGAGTGTCTTGGTCTGTGTCCAAATCTCACCAACAAGGATCTTGAGCTCTTTTGGTCGTCGCAGTTTAAGTCTTCTCACAGAGACACTGTCTTCCGTCAGTATTTTGCCACCTATTAGATTTGTGAACTAAAATGAAAGAGACATTAATAATGGCCACTCTGGCATGTGGTGAAGGGTTGGTCTTACAGGATAATTATCCTGACTTTGTCCGGTATTCTTTTCATACATGTGCCTTAAGACTTTAAGCGCTTTCTCTGGTTCGCCGACTTCCAGTAGAAATTTTGGACTTTCTGGAAATGCAAAGAGCCACAAACCTAAAAAGAGACTACAAGAAGGTTTGGTGTATTCGCCAAATTTCGATAGGTGATGTGGTGGTTTTTGGGGTTCTTACCTTGGTAAGGCGCATACTGCGACGAACAAATTCCAACTGTGGTAACTGAAATGCTCGTGAACGTAATTGATTTTAAGCGGGATTATACCCCAAGCAATTACTGTGGGAGAAAAAGTTAAAATGTGAATATCAGACCATGTTTTTTCAGGTCATTTTTGAATAGACTAATGCAACATTCATTATGTTACCTAGCACCTAAAGTGGCTAGGAAATCAGATCAAATTTGTACTAGAGGTCTCCATGAATACATTCATTTGTCCTGTCTAAATGAGTACACTACTTCAGTGTACTCTATTCATTGCACCCATTCGGCATAGAGTACAGCGGAAATAAATACACCTATTTACGAAACAAACTCTGTACAACATTCGATCACCAGATAACGAATTGAGTACTCTGTTTGATTTCTCTTCCACCCATGAATGCTTTACTCAAATGAAACGAGTAAATATATAACTGAGTACACCGAGTGAACCGAGTACACTCATTCAAAACAGTCATTTGCTTAGTCTGTCTCTTACTTTAATCAAAATTCAAGAGTAGGTGCAAGAACTGTAATTTAAATATTAATGATGTGAGTTACATGGTTACAGAAATATGTGCATACATATTTACATTAAAATTTATATTAGTACTCAACAAAAGATTTTAAAGGAAAATCTATTATTAAATAATTCAGCTATAAAAAAATAATTATAAGTGGCGAGCTTAAAATAAGTAATAAAAAAAAATCAGAAGTAAAGTTTTGGATATAATTGGCGTAATTGAAAGTACACAGAAATGGTCCAATTACAAAATTAACTAAACAGTACCATGCAGAAGTTGTTCGTGTGTTCACAAATACAATCAAAAAAGCACTACAAATTTGTTCAAGCATAAATCCTTGTTCTTCTTCTTCTACTGGCACTACTGTTGGGAGTCGACCTGGATCTCAGCCGACAAACCTCAACAGCTGGTATCTTTTCAGAGCGAAAGGGAGCAGCAAGGACTTTTTCATCTGCTAGTGATATTGCCAATATTTCCATGCCATTGGCAGTGATGATCAAGGTTATATATAATGTTAAATTTTTACCTCTTGAACTCAAAGAAACAACGATTAGCAAGGGTTATTCTGCGTTAAATCGTATTCGCACTGTTTACTTACATAATGCTATCAAAAAAAAATGCCAAAAAACCCTAAAGTGGTTGAAGAAGCCGATGATAAAGAACTATTTGCAGACTTATTTCCACATGTAGAAATTTGAAATTCTATAGATAAAGTAAACAAGGAACTCCGCGACTATTAAAACACTTTTTTGAATTTCTATGATGAGCTTAATGTTTTACAATGTGCAGTGCAGTTTCCTCTTTTATATATTATATTCATTTACAATAGAAGCCTGCATAAATAGTATTAATTTGTTCTGTCTAAATGAGTACACAGCTTAAATGAGTAGAATGGGTACCACACTACGAGAGCCATTTACTGTACAATATTTGATCATCTGATACCAAAATGAGTATTCAGTTATCATTCTCTCCCACGCTATGGTGCTTGAACATGTTTAATGTGCGAAGTTCGAGTATAGTGCTAGCTGTTACAACGGAGTTCTTCTTCTGAGCGAACCTTTTTGCAGCCAGAATTAAATGCTTATTTAAATAAAATTGGAATTTGTAACGATTGACAAAGAAGGTATTATTGTTTATTTTATTTTAGCTTACTAATTACACACATAAATATTACATAATAGTACTATCATGTTATTACTTATTTTTTCCGAAAAATGTCACATTTGAGACATCTATCATTTGAGACTCGCCTTTGGCTTGCAACAGCAATATGAAAGTGAATTGAAATGAATGTATTCAGTATACTCATTGTACTCAGTGTACAGTACACTGATTTTATGAATACCCGTTATATAAATCCTCGTTTCATATGAGTACACTACACTGAATGTTTCCTTGAAAATGAGTACAATACTCACATTATAATCAACTATCAGATAATTCATTCATCTTACTCATTAGGCTGTGAATACAGTAAAGAAGTGTACTCGATATAAAATGAATGTCTTGGAACTGCTTTCAAGACATTCACTGCACACCTCTACCTCAAAGATGCCACAAATAAAAACTGCTCTCATTGAAAGGCTTCAGAAACAGCGGGCACAAAATGTTCCAATTTCGAGGAAATCATTTTAAAAGTTAGTTTAAGGATTCTCCTAATTTTAGTGCTATTGACGGTTTCAAAAATGTTCGAGAACATCATGCAGTGCGAATATTAAAAATGTTGGAAGAAAAATGTCTGCAAACTATGAACCTGAAAAGTCCTTTCTGGTAAAATTTCTTGCACGCGTCCAGGAAGTCTCTTGCTCCAGAACAGATTTATAACACCGATGAGACTGCTCTACATTGGAATCTTCTTCCGATGAAAACTCTTGTGTTTCCGAAAAAGGTAATGCCTGAATACTACGCCAAAAGCCACAAGAAAAACGCAGTCCGCTCATTCATTAACAACCGAGTGGCATTACTTTTTGTATGCTTGTAATATTTCTTTTTACGGCTCCACCTCTTTCGAGTCACTGACAATGCTCAAAGAGTATTCCTGTCTAGAAAAAGCTTCTCAACATCGCCGTTCGGAGTCGGCATTAAACTGTAAGTCCCTTCCACTCGTGAAAGAACAATAGCACGCACAACACAAGTGGTTGCTGTGAAGCTAGGCCCACGTCCACCTCGGACTGTCGCGCCACCCATATTATTATTATTATTAATATTTCTTCGAATGAAGAAACCACTCGATATTAGGTACGTGGTTTGGTAGTAGGTGGCTTACATGCACTTAGGCCAAAGTGGGCCCATTGCACTGCCACGTGGGTTTGTCTGGAAAGACAGACGCCGGCTGGGCCGGCGTGGTTATTACGGCAGCCAGCTAGATCTGGTGATGAAGTCTAATAGCGATTTGATGGATGTGTCTCTCAGTTCGCTCAGATTATCGAAGAAGTGGGAACTAAGAATAGTTTTCCTAGCTGAAGCATGTGCCGGGGCAGTTGCAGAGAAGGTGTTCTACACTTTCCTCTTCTTCCTCGTCTCGTAAGAAAAAAAGTCTTAGTCTTTTCGCGTGTAATCCCAAAAGGCAGTGTCCGGTGATGATACCCACTGCCGTGCTAACTTTGGGAATTTTTAAGGATATCAGACTAACAGATCTTTTGGGGTAAAGATTGGGCCAGATTTGTTTGGTAATTTGGCACGTGTTGCCAGTGTTCCATCTGGCATTACTTTTAGTATGCTTTGGTTAGTGAGTTGTAACTTAAAGGAAGCTAGGGGAGCCCATAAGTTATAGAAGGATCCGTCATGGCCCGAGACCCAACACAGACGAACTCGAAACTGTTCGGGTACCTCGTCAAGAGATGTGCGACAGCCAGGCAGAAAAATTACCAAGGAATGTGTGACTTTTTTTTTTGGAAACTTATCATAATCAAAAAGCTTGCAGTTAGCCGGCGTTTTCTACACTTAATGTGCCTGTGTTATAAAACTTTAGCAAATATGCCTAACTGACAATAGGAATATTCCTAGACTGGTTTCATTTCAGATTTTTTCTTAGATTAATTTGATTTTATTATTTCGAATAACGTTCCTTTTACAAAAATTTAACAAAATCAAAATCACTATGGCTTTGCCGTCTGCCGGATTGACTATAATTTATTATATACAAGTAATAATTATTAGCTCTACATGTGGAAAAATGCTAACATTTACAGCTTCGTATGATTTAAACTTACTGCTGTGCTGGATATTAGGATTGTTGAAGCATTTCTTCCAGCCTACACTGATAGCATTTTTAGCCCTTGTAAGTTTGTATTTCAAATGCCTTTATAAATTTAAATTGCTTGTAAGCAAGATTCCTAGACACTTATACTCTTTAACGACCTCTAGATTTATCCCTCTAAAATGCCACTTCTAGCGGGAGGCAACTCTCCCACCACCTTTTTTAAAAATCATTATCTTTGATTTTTCTAGACTAACATGTAAACTCCAAAGATTGCAGTACTCGCTTAATCGTTTAATCATCAATTGCTGGGAGTCTCTAAAACGACTGGATGGGCAGTTGGTAGAGTGCCTGCCCCAGGTTGGCGGGGTCCCCGGTTCAAATCCCAGTGAAAGCAGAGTTAATACGCTTTTATCTGGTTTTCAAATATAGTCCAGTCACCATTTGCCGTTGGGATCAAATTAGTGGCCTATCACTGGAGTTGTCAATCGGTGGTAGTAGTCTGACTAGGGGTATCACAATGGTCCAATATGGTCAAAGTGTGCTAGTGAATGCACTAGCAGTCTCCCCCTACCTACCCAAAGGCTGAGTGAGCTTCAAATGTCACCACTGAACCTCAGGAATCATTTGAATTTGCCGCCATTTGTGCAGTTAATTGTATTCAACACTGAACAAAAAAGAAATAATCTTACGGTTAACAGCTTAGTCATATACTAGATTCAGGTGGGTGGCTTAAATTTATTTTAGGCTTTCAAAGGTCAGCTTGAAGTCTGATTTGAAACCGTGGAGGCAAACTCAATTCGAATGTAATGCAAACCATCTAATTGCGTTAAGTAATTCCCAGAAATTCCTCTTGGGCCTGTAGGCCCCTCCAAATACATACAAGAAATCCCATAAAGATGTCTAAACAACAAACACAATCAAGGTGTATCTACGTGACAAAAGGCCAAATCAAACACATTGTGTTTGTCAACTGCGAATGAACCCCACCCGATCTGATCCTCATTGACGGCACTAATTGAGATGTTAGTCCAATTCGAAATGGACGATCAGTTAGACCGCATACAAGTGCTAATTGATTTTTTGGTGCACTTCTCAAATCCCGTCGATTCACTGTTTACCCATTCAAACCCAAGACCCAACACTGGTTCGGATTTGGACGTGTTAATGAAAACCAAAAAGACTCGTATTGCCTCTAAAATGAAATTGTACCAATAAATTGGGATATAGGTATCTCCGTTGTATGAGTATCCACAGCAGAGTCTTCATCGGTCAATGAATGATGTTTATTTATAAACTTAGACCCATGTTGATTGGAGATGATCCTAACGATCGCATGATCGCGTCTCGTTAAATTTCTGTTTACCGGATCAAAACGATCGAGAAGTGATTTGAATCCGATTCTGTATCTCTGTATCTTGTTTTTTGGTTACTTTGCGAAGATAAAAGTCGTCGTATTGTGTAACGCTTGTGGTGAGGTGCTCTTTATTTGTTGATAATTTCCATTTTAGAGTGATTTTTTAACACCTCTTGATTGAGCCATCATGATTAGGAGCAAGTGGATGTAGTCCTAATTGACTTTGACAATCCCTTAGGGGCGCATGCTAAGTGAGAGGGTAAACAACAAACAGCAACTTACGTGGTAGAACGATTATTCCAATAGTCCAAAACATTTCCATCCAGCAGAGAATCTTTTCGCGGTATTTTGTCGGCTGGAACTCGCCCAGGTAGGGGAAACAAATTCCCATTGCACCGGCAACACTAAAAGAATAATGAAAAGAATGGATTAGTTATATCTTTGAGACGGTGTAGTGTCAATAACATGATATAGTCGATGACAAGTCTCGAGACAAGGAGCACTGGAACTTCGAGGTAGTTAGGGACTTAGTCTACTTCGGCTCCGCAGTAAATAGTCGAAGAACATCAGTATCTAGTCTTGCCTTTGGGCAAGCGACATGAGCCTAGCCAGGCGTCTACAGATTCAACTCCTAAGATGGCTGGGCAATATATAGCACAAAACTGCTCCAGTCGGAAGAGTCTTCGACTCCGAACGAGTGGGATAATGCAATAGAGGACGCCCATGGAACCGATGGAGTGGAGAAGGACCTCAACCAATTTGATGTGGAAAATTGGAGGCAGCGCTAAAGACCGTGCCAGCTAGAGAGGCTTGTTGGTTGAGACCGAGGCCACCCTGGACTGTTGCGCCTCTTGCCTTTTATGGACTCAAGAGACAATTGACTAATAGAGCCGTCTCTCGAAGCACGACGAGTACTTTATCTAAGACACTGATCATTCCAGTCCTCCTGTTCGGCGCGAAAAATCTAAAATTAGACGAAGAAGGCCTTGGGCCTTCTCTCTTCGTGAGAAGAATTCTGCGTGGGATCTTTGGTCCAGTGACAGTTTTTAGAGGAAAACAATCATGCACGAACTGTTCGAGCTGGAGCCTAGCCACGCATCTAATGCTTCAACGCCTAAGATGGCTGGACCAAGTAGAGCGCAAGTATCCGTCAGCTCCGAAGAGTCTTCGATAACGCTATAACGGACGCCCGCGTCTATAGTGGCACACCGAGTTGGTACAGGACCTCAATCAATGGAACTGGAACCAGGTCGCCACAGATAGCGATAGTTGGAGGGACTAGAAGAGGCCCAGGTCCAGACCGTGTTGAAGCTAACAGAGAAACGGCTTTTACTTAGGATATTGTGACATTAACATGGACTTCATGGGTCCAATGAAAAGGGGATTACATATGCTAGGCAAATACTTCTTTGTAGTGAGAAAATATGGAAGGGTTGTTCGATAAGTATATTGCAATAGTATCGTACTTGATCCAGAGACAGTTGATGTTTTAAGTTCTTGTAAGGATGGATAGGTTAGGTAAAGTTTAGTTGACTGACAGTGGTTACACATTGTGGTTGGGTCGCCGTAGCGTAGTGGGCAAGTGTGTAAGACTCCTATGCAGAAGGTACCAGGTTCGGTGCCCAATTTTAACACATGATAATTCACGGCTGCACCTCTTTCGAGTTACTGACAATCTTCAAAGAGTATCCCTCAGTTCTCAACTTCGCCGTTCGGAGTCGGTGTTAAATTGTAGGTCCCTTCCACTCGTGAAAGAACAGTATACTATTCAACATTTGGCGACCAAATTCTTATTGAAGTATCAACCAACATCTGTTCGTCAAATAAAGTCACTTTTTGCTCTGAAACCGAACTTCTTCAAAAATTATGATGACATTGTTGTCACCATAAAAGTGCTACCGATCGATGCTATCCAACTTATTTTAGTCTAATTGAATCATGGGGAGATACGCATGTGGTTAAATTAAGGCGGCTACAGGAGATGTCACTCACATGCCACAACGAACATCTTGCAGAAGCTAGTCTCTTTTGCATGTCTAGTTTTGACATTCCTGCCAAACTCGTCAAGTTGTCCATGATGACGATGGAGAAAAACTCGCACGATGCGTCTGCGGTGAATGATGGGAAAACAAAGTAATGCGGTCCTCAAGAAAGGACATACGGAGCGTCACAATGGGCAGTTATAGATTCGAGGTACTTAAGAACTTCGTCTACCTCGGCACCGCAGAAATTAATACGAACAAGATTTGTACCGAGATCAAACCCAGAGAATTTAAGCCAACCACTGTAAGCCTCAGCCTTACTCAATCGCCCCTGATTTCATCAATCTTAGGGGCGATTGAGTAATATAGACGTCTCTCGAAGAACCACGTTGCCTTTACGGGCAGAGGAGTGGACAATCTCAAAAGCGGATAGAATAGCTTGGTCTTTACGAAAAATGTCTGCGTTTGGACCTTGATTCTGTTAACGTTGATGGGTCCTGAAGACGAAGATTCAACCACGAACTGTACAGGCTGTACAGCTCATGAGCATAGCCAGGCGTCTACGGATCCAACGACTAAGGTGTCCGAGGCATGAAGAGCGTATGGACAACTTAGGTCGGCCGTCAAGAGTCTTCGACTAAAGGCTTTTTTTGTTTTTTTTTTTTATGTAGAGTAGTGTCTGGGTACTCCGCTAGCGTGAGCACCGATTTCTTTTTTTATAAAGAGTACTCTGAACAGTTGTTGTTTAGTTTTTGTATACAATTGGAACTACACTGCATTAGAACTGCAGTTTTGTTTCCTACCAAAAATGTCTTCAAAAAACTCAAAAGGAAATGGAGAAGGCGGAAAGTGGTGATGGGTTGAGTTTGTCTCGGCAGTACGGTGTAGCCAAATCCACAATTTCAGAAAGAATACAAAATAAGGTCAATATTTTAAAAGTGACTACTAACCGTCAGTTCGTTGAAAAAAAAGCGTTACTTAAATGATTTTTGAAACCGCGTGGTAATCAACCAGTTGACTGAGAAATGATGAAAGAAAATGCGAATTTGGGGTAAATTACCCTAATTCGAAAAATGAGCCGGGAGTCACATGCTTACAACTATGCAGACTGTACTATTTTTGACAACAGAACGAAAGCCAAGCCGAAGCTATGTGCTTCCGATGACCCAAACACGCTCCCAATTATAGGCAGTCTCTTAATGATGCTCTCCATTGGATCAAGAACGGTAAAACCAAGCCAAGCGACAATCCCATGAGGCCAACCAGGCTATACAAGAGGAAGCTGCTGATCTCATGCTATCTCATTTCCGCTGCAAGCTTACGCTTGTGCCCGACAATACGCTCTGCTTACAACTTGACATGGTGTGGTGTCTGTAAAAATTTGCTATTTCACTCTTTCCTTTCTCTTTTTGCTTAGAGTACTGTTAAGATTATTGTGTAAGCTAGGTTTTAGTCTAGGTTTTTTCTCTTACTCGATGTTTGGACTCAAGTCAATAAAGACGTACTTATTATAACGATTGATTTTAGTGTTTTATTTTTTTGGGACCATGACTGGCTCTTACACATATAACTCGGGGGGCTCGTTTTTGGATTTACAAAAAATAATCAAGTTCCAGTAAAGAGCCCGGCCAATTTTCAACCAAAAATTAAAACACGGCATTTTATGTAGATAGACTTTTACTAATTATATTTCTTATTAATGTTTTTATGCAATATGTGATAAGTATTTAAGTATATTAATTCCAACCTTTGCACGAAAAGTTGTTACATACAGAAATAATACCATTTGAGTTGTAAAAGTCTTATTGGGTATGTTTTCACAACCAAGACAATGCAATTTTTGTCCTACCGTCTTAGATTGATCGTCTTAGTTTTATGATCAAATTAGATATTTATAAAAACCTTTCAACGGGCACACACAAACTTTTAATGTATCCATATGCAAACCTTTATGTTTCCGAATTTGAATTATCCTATTTGTTTTTGTTGCGTACAATATAGTATAGGACAAGCTACAAATTTTTTTTCGATATTTTATATTGTACTTTTTTAACGTGTAAATACATCTGTATAGATATTTTCATAATTAATATTTGAAATAAAATCATATTTTGGAGCTATGACTTTTTCAATCCTTCCGTTTGTTATCCATTCAAAACCCATTGAAATACCAACCAGATAAGTATGGACGCAAATAGAAAAAATAACGTTGTTAATGCTTTTTGTTAAGTTTTTAGGTTTTTGACTGTTTTTGTTAATTTTTGTAAAACGCATTGAAATACCAACCAGAAAAGAATGGACGCAAAAAGAAAAAAATAACGTTGTTAATGCTTCTTGTTAAGTTTTTAGATTTTTGACTGATTTTGTTAATTTTTGTCATGAATTTATTAAATAATATGTTTCGCTTTTTTACCTTTTAAATAAATTTGTTGTAAAATAACTATGATTTTATTCGCTATGATTTACATGGGGGGCTCGAATTAGGAACAGGGGGGGCTCGGTACTGGCTCATGACTCATTTTCTACTTTCTTCAAATTTATTAAATTTGAGTCCTAAAGTTATTATTTATATCAAAAGAGTAATACATCAAGCTTTCTAGAAATGGTAAAATTGTTTTGATTCATCTAAGTAATTGATTTTAAGAGAACAGCGAACTCAAAAATGTCCTTAAGGGGGCTCGCTACTGGGTAGTTTACCCTATAACATCTCAACTAAAAGAAAAACAGTTCTGGTTGTCTGAATGAGTTCAAGCCACGTTATGGAGCTGGGCTTTTAAGAACATGTGGAAAAAAACGTTCATCCGATCGTGGTTCAGTTGCGCCAATCAAAAGTAATTCATGAACTTCAGCTGCCTAAGAACCAAATTTATGCCGTCGATGAGGGTTTGTTTTGGATGATATGGCCTGAAAAAACATGGCTCCAGGTTGAAAAGAAGAGAAGTTCAGGATTACGTTCTTAGAGTGTACAAATGCTACTGGCTGGTCACAAAGTAAGGCCAGTGATTATTGGCAAGGCAAAAACAAAACTCGTTCAATTGTTGGATGAATCGGTCGATCAACGATTATAGCGGCTGAAGGTATTGGATGGAAATTTTGATAGAGCAATAGAAAGTCCAACTGTTGGAATATGCAGACGTCATCGACATCATGGCGCGTTCTCAACGTGCATTTACGGCAATTGAAGAAGAGGCGAAGCGAGCTGATCTTAAGGTCAATGAGGATAAGACAAAGTATATGCTGTCGACCAAAAAACGATCCGTCACACACCACCTCGAACAAAATATCACAGTCGACCGCTACAATTTCGAGGTAGTAAAGGAGTTTGTCTACCTACATAGGGCAAATGTTAACTCCACGAATGACATCACTGTGGAGATCCGAGGTAGAACCGCCTTAGGCAACCATTGTTACTTCGGTTTGTCAAAACTCCTGACTCGAAGTACTAAAATCATGCTCTACAAAACTCTTATTTTGCCAGTCCTGCTGGATATGGAGCCGAAAGCTGAACGCTAATCAAAACCGCGGAGTTGATTCTTGGTTCCTTCGAAGGAAAAATCTATCTACGTCGGATATATGGCCCCGTCTGCGAGGAAGGCGAACTCTCCGAGCTGTACCAGGATGTATATGTAGTCCGGAAGGAAAAGATCCATCGACTGCACTGGCGCGGCTACATAGAGTACATGGATAACAATGCTCCAGCTAAGAGGGTCTTCGAATCCGACCCTCCTGGTTCAAGAAGGAGAGGAAGACCAAGTAATCGCGGATGCAAGACAGCTTGGTTTTGATGACTGTATGCAGCGTTCCCAGGACCGTCAATAATGGAAAGCAGCTATCGCTCAAGCTCGGACCCTGCATGGGTCGCCCTCCTGATAAGTAAGTAAACACGGCCAGTACATTAAATAGTTCACGCTATCCAGACAGCACTGTACTTTGTTGAAAAATCTATGAGGGTCGAAAACGACACACCAACGTTTTTTTACGAGGAAAAAGAAAAGGAAACACCATCTCCTAATACAGAATTTACCACCTCCATTCAAATCGATTCATCCGCAACTCCTTCCTGCACTTAACTGAGAGGACATTCAAATTAAAGAAAACATCAAAACCACGTGTTTAGCACTTGGAACTTAAAATGGATTTCGTCAGCATTGGAAGAGGAAAATATGCTTGGATAATTAACAACTTGGGGGATGTCCACAAAACATGACCACCACCTATCATTCATTACAAAGAATCCTTACCCAAAGCGGAAGTTCAACATTATCCTTGCGATTCATAAGAAAACAAAAAAAAAACAAACATGACAGCAACAATCAACACAAAAAGCGTACTTACTTGAATCCATTGAGTAGTCGAACCAGCAAGAAGAATAGAAAATGCTGGGAAAAGGACGAAATCAAACCACAAAGGGCATCGCCCAACAGTGTCGCAATCAGCACCCTCTTTCGTCCCTTTGTATCGGCGAGACAACCCCAAAAGTACGAACCAATCAGCATGCCCAACATGGGTGACGCCGACAGCCAACCCTTATCTGATGATGTCATTTTAAAATCACATGTCGCCACCGGAAGGACGAACGATATAATTGTAACTCCAATTGCTGTGTTCATGTAGATAAGACCACATAATGCTAGTAAATTGTAGTGAAACTTTCCGAAGCCGGTTTCCAGGAGGGCTTGCTCATAATCGGTAACAGTATTGTCCATAAAATCGAGCCCTGAAACACAGCCCTTTAAACAGTGTCCTGTAACGAAGATGTCTTTGCGATCCTTACCCATCTTCTGTGCGTAAAGGTATTCGTCCGTATTTGTTGAAGGCGGCGGGCTTTTGGGATGTGGATGAGGGGCTTGGAGTTTTATATCTGATGTCCGATACCGATCCGTGATGGCTGGGCATATGGTGCTCCGTTTTCAAAGGAAATCAGTGATGACCCTATTTCTAAAAGGGTTCTCCTCCTCAGTCGCACGCTCTTTTTTTGGGCTTTCTTTTCGCGTTTCTTTGTGTATGGTGGGCGGCTTCCTCTACGCAGTGCCTCCCGATAGATGTGCACGCGTTTCTCAGGAGTAAATATCTAGCAAGCAGCAATCTGAAATGAAAGAAAAGAGAATAGTGCTGTATTCAAAAGAGAAACGAATATTTTCGGCGAGGTTACGTGTGCACTCCACTGCTCCGCGGCATATGGAAGTGAACTGTGCATCCCCAATTAGGCGTGTCAGTGGTGAGGTCGTAAAATAGAGTGAAGCACGGGGATATCAGCATTTTCAAGGATAATCATTTGTTTTTACACTCACCCTAAAGTTTATTTTTAGCCATTCGAGCTCTCGTTTCGCCGCGAAGGGTGAGGTCACGAAATGTTGGCCATTACACGCGACATGTTTGGCTATCGCAACTGTGACGGAACAGGACGCGAATAATTGAATTATTTAACTGAGTAATTGAGAGACAAGCCACGTGAATTCAAAAACCGCTGCTGTGGGGGTAGAGGATCCTTTATGTGTTAACAACAGAGGATGTAGGTACACATCTCTCTTCGTATGCAAGTCTCTGTTTTGATTAAATCATGTGGTTGCTGGATAAGTTGCTAAGGCTTAAAACACAGTCTTATTCAAGATCAGGTACATCTTTAAATCGTACATTATTCAAAGGGAACATTTTTTGATGGGACTCTGATTAGTGAATTTTGAGAAGCGTTTTCAGGACAGTTATATCGTCTGAGTAGTGGGACTGTTCACCTTGACACGTTGTCTGGGCTAAAGTAGACCCAATTATAACAGAATCGCATCTATTTGAGGACTGCAAGCTAAAAGGTAGTCAAAATTTATATCAGAGGGGGTGTGAACAGAAAGGAAACCATATCCAGGAATGAAAGGTTGGTGGTGTCAAACAAGCCGCGAACGAGCTTTCTTAGACGTTTTACCGTGCATGGTGTCTCTACACAGTGGACTTTTTTTTCTGGCCCTACTCGTAGGACCACAATCTCAAATAATCGAAACAATATTTGCAAATGAAACAGACAAGGCTATTCAACTAGAAAAGAGAGGAGAAAATCTTTATGAAACGGGTGCAGCAATTTTTGGCCAAGCCAGTTGAAATAACCAAAAGGGCCCAAACGGAGGAAAATGATATCGGTAGGCAATACCATCTCGGTAGGGCATTAAGAATATGCCCTCACTGAGAAGGATAGGAACTCCCTATCATGAGGATGAACTAACCAGACAAAAAATTATGAACTAACCCAAAGCCCCAGGGAAGAACGTCATCGTCTTAAATGGGCTCTAAGCCAAACTCTGAGAGGAACGGCGTCACTTAGAATGACATGGGTGGGTGCGACAGATTAAACTTCTAGCAAGCCACGAAGGACAAAACTAAAAGGTGTAACGCATACACATCGCAAACTGTAAGAGCAGTCCTCAATGAAAGGAGGAATGAGGTGGAAACGAAAGCAAGGACGTGGTAGGTCAAATGTTGTCTGTAAAATGATCACTGAAAAATATCACCACAGAGACGGAAGAACAAGGAGAAAGAATAAAAATGTACATTATAAGTACCTAACATATGAAGGAGTTTTCCTTGAAGATTTGAATCGTTTTTGGTCCCTTTTCACAGATTGCGTTTAAAGAACATGGAAAATTATAGAGAAATATGCAAGATATCGGCTTTTTGGACAGGTGGAGCTGGGCCTTGGGGATTAAACCTGAAACTTCCGGTTAAGGAGTCGATGAGCCAATATACTATGCCACGACAAAAGTGAAGGGCAGTAAAGAATAAAACTGAATTCATTATTAAAAAACACTTATCGGAAGCACAGCACGGATGGTCTCCTTCGTGATGAAAAACAAGTGAAAAAAAAACAAATTGATTCAATTTATACTGATTTCAATAAAGCTTTTGCTTCTTTTGAATGACTAACTACTGACAAACAAACTTGAAGTGTGTGGGTATCACTCAAAGTTATATCCTTTACCTTATCTTTTACAGTGAGTTAAAACTGGAAATTCTTCAAGATAAAAAATACATATTATATAATATTTTTAATATTCATTCGTTTCGGTTAAACACAGTTAATGTCTATTATAGGCTATACACGCTACGTAAGCAGTGATGCGCATTTACCCGGTATATACCCAAGTGGGTATATATGTGAGTAAAAACGTATTTTCCAGTAACGGTTCATATTTATTGGAATTTTAAGCAATTCGAACTCTAATTAAGACATTGCACATTCCTCTCTTTTTTTCAACTTCAAACATGTCTATGTCTTTTATCCCATAAAAACCCAATGCGGTTTTGGGGATTTTGACAGCAGTAAGATATCAAAAATTCTGATTATTTTTCTTAATATGAAAATAATTTGAATCAAAACAAAAAAAAGGCATTAGCGGGTTTAAAAAATACGTAATTGATGCAAATTAATCTGAGTAGCTGGACCCATCTTCATTGCATGTCCCATAATTTTTCCCATGTCCCATAAGTTTTCCAATTCATTTCAATGGACTAACTGTACGCTATACAACTGATGGTGTTGAATGATCATTCTGTGGCTGCTGAGGTTATAGATGCTGACAAATTACGTGCTGCGACTTTACTTAAATTTGTATACGCACAAATGCTTTTCGACCAAACCAATGGATCTATTAAAGAGGCATTTGCCCGAAAAAAATTCTTTAAACAAGAACGTTCTTATACACATAACATCAATTCTCATATTATTCGAAACTTCTTATACAAATTATATTGCAGTAATCTGCGCCGAGTCACGTAGATGACACCCTTGATTTGTTAGGTCAAGACGATCAGCCGTAATATAAATGCAGGATTCTGCTAAATGCATTGTCTTAATTAAAATTCTAGGAATGTAATTTGAAAACTAATTGTGTTTATGAGTTAGTGTTTATTTTTGGGTACATACATGTTTTAAATTCCCACCCGTTGGGTATTTACATATCCCATATTTCTGATGTGGTGTAAACGCGGTAAAAAGAACTAGTGTTTGTTATTTTTTTCATATTTTTGTCCAGTTAATGCCTTTATTTAAAACAATGCGAGTATTACCTCTTAAAAAATGTTATACTTTTGTAAAGTTCTAAAAAAATTGTATAAGAGAATTATGAAGTCTGAATTCTTACAATTCCCACTTTTCAAACCACTGCAATTGCATAAAAACGTCGATGCCCTTTAAGGTATTCAATAAACTCCATTCACATATTCGCGCTATTAGACACATATTCGGCGATTTCTGACTGAAGTTAAAAATTGTGTTTTTTTTTTTTTGTTAGGGTCGTGATTAATACAATGAACTCCCGCTTAATGGACACCCTCTTAAGTGGATGATTCTCTTAGGTGGACAAGATGCACTGTAATGGTTGGATAGTAGGTATGATTTTACTTGTCTTTTTTTCTCCTAACCGCACTGAACCAAAAAGGTACGCATATATGTACAACAAATGTTTTCACTGAGCCAACGAAGGGATTCGTTAAAAATTGTTGATTTCATATGAAAGAAAGAAATGAAAAATGTACGTAAAAAGTACGATTTCGTTGGGAAATGTTTACAGAAAATGTTAAGTTTTAATAAACGCTAGTTCACTGAGGCAATAAAAATTAGTAATACTAGGCATTAAACTCTGTTCATTAACTTATGAATTTAATCGTAATATTAAATAAAAATAGTTCGTTGAGCCAGATAACTTCAAACGAACGCTGTTCATTAAACGTACACAAAATATTTCGTTCAGTGCGAACGCTCTCTTATTTGGACAAAAAAACTCCGGTCTCGTGGCTTTCCACTTAATACCACGTTTCCACCAAGAACGAAACTGCGAGGTTTCATCAATTATCAATCGAAAACAGCACCAAAGATGTAGCATGATTGCACTCACCCTGAAAGAACAAAAAAGCACTGCTTTCGGTATGGCGTGTCCATTTTAGAAGAGAAATCAATCTATTTGACGTCTAAAATGAAGCAAAAGTAAAGATCCCTTACAATCCAATTAAGCTTCAAAAAGATAATGAACAAATTGACCAGATTATATCTACTAGCTACTAGCAAATGTTTTGGAACATGAAACTCAGCTCATAAGTTTTAAAAACAATTGAATGCATCCAATTGAATTTGATAAGTGACGTTTATGTATAGTTTAAACCTCATTTGCCTGGAGTAATTTAATCGAGAAGCTTCTTTTTTTAATGACAAATATATACCATTGAAGAAACATTCGAGAAACAGAGAGATAGGATTTATGCTCGATCATCAAGACATGCGCCTCACTCGAGAGAGTTCAACAATCACCTAGCCTCAGTGATGGCTTCGATTCGGTAGTGGAGATTCGGTTAGAATGAAGTCACACCAAGCTCCATTTCTGTGAAACAAATGTTAAAACCGTAAGGGAATTTTTTCCAAGCGGATGCTTAAGAGAACTGTATCGATCCTGCTAAAGGCGGACCTTTAAACAGGACTCGGCTTCCACTCACACAGCAAATGCGACACAAAATAAAAATATCATTCCAAATTTAAATTCCGTGGAAGTCTTATGGAAGCCCTAAACGCAATCCTTTGGACTACAAATTACGGTACGTTTTTCAAAATAGAGATTGCGCTAGGCTACAGCCGAATATTCTAACTTTAAAGTGCACTTTTCCAAACAGTGGTGTCTTCCACTGCAACCATTTGTGTTGTGTGTCGTTCCCTCACGAGTGCATGGGCCCTACAGTGATATGCCGCCTGCTAAATAAAGACCCCCAACAAAGGCGTTGCATCATGATATATGCCAGGTGACTATTATAGGATCACATGGCTCGAACCAAAAGCTGAAGTCCGGAAAGGTACTCACTTCCGATATTTTTGAAATTTCTTTCTATTTTTGTTATTTTGTTGTTTGTAAATTGTTGTAAACGGAAAAGATATGGTGCCACGAGGAAAGTGCAGGCATAACCGCGAACTCTACGAGCTGTACCAGATGTTGATCAAGGGAGGCAAGAATCCGCCGACTGAACCACGCCGAGAGCAAGGATAACAATTTTCCCCCTAAGAAACTTTTCGCATCGAAGCCTCCCGGTTCGCGAAGGAGATGTCTCCGGAATAAGGGCCATTTTATCGCGGACGCAAGACAGATGGTGCTGATGAATGGAAGAAGGACGGAAAAGGATGGAAAGCAGCTATAGCTTAGGCGCAGACCCTACAAGGGTTGATAGGTAACTAAGCATATGACTCACAAATGACAGAACCCGTTTAATTCAATTCAATTCATTTAAGGCTTAGTATCGCTGTACAACCCATGGCGTGAAGGCAACGACACCGCGACCAGGATAGATCTATTGTATCGAAGGGTTGGATTTCAAGCAAAAGACGAACCACTTCCCTCATGAAAGTCTTTTGTAGTGGCATTAGACGAATTGTACAATTTTAGTTCCACTGAAGATAGTAGCACCCCATGGAAGATAAGTTTATTTAGCCAAACTAGTGCCGGACATTCGCACAAGATGTACTCACAGGTTTCATGCTCTTTGAGACAAAGCCGACAAACCGTGTCTTGACAGAGGTTTGATTTGGTAAGGTGATATTTCAGGCCACAGGGGACAGTAGCTCGTAAGCAATATTTGCTATCATTATTAAAATGTAGTATTTCCTTATATGAGACAGCTTTTTTTCGGATTGCCTAAGACCATGACCACTGGTCCAGACCCACTGGTCTAGACGAAGTTCGTTTTCAAAGTCGTTAATCAAAGCGGTAGCTGCTGTTTAATTGACTCTGCAGTAAGGTTCTGGACCGATGAATGCTGGTGTCCTCGGGAGCTTATTTGCGTATTCGTTGCCTTCATTCCCTATATGTCCAGGGACCCAGCCAAGCTTCACTTTGGTGTGTATGGCAAGAGATTGCAAAGCGTCATAGCAGCACTTTACTGGTTTGGAGTCCATTAGATTGGACGAAATCGCATTTAGTGCTGTTTGACTGTCTGAGAATATCTGAATTCTCGTGCCCTTGATACCTTTGAGGAGGTTAAGTCTGCCGCAGACCTCGATGGCCTGCATTTCTGCTTGAAACACTCCAGGACTCTGTACCATCCAATCGGTACAGAAATCCTTGTGTTGGGTCCAAAGACTCCTGCACCCACTCCAGAATCCATCTTTGATCCGTCTGTGTATCACACGAGACTCATAGGTTCTAATGCTGGGACACCATTGGTCCATTTTTTGCGGTGCAATATTTCAACTTCAAAAAGCCTGCCGAAACAATGCTGTTGTACATTAAGAATATTCGATTCTTAAATGTCTACGAACACTGAAAACCTTACTAAGAATTAAAATTGTTCAGTGACTTATGGGTTCGATGCTCCAACAACATTTTATTGGAAACAACAAAGTATCACCGTTCTCCACTCATTTCAAGGTTAAGAAGAAGTCCCTTTCGCAATATGCTCCCTGTTCGTGTTTATTTCACTTGAGGAACTCATTTCCTCCAAGGAATCCCCAAAAGACATCACTTGGACTTCGCCTCTAATTTGATTAGAAAAAAGAGAAGAGAGACAAAAAACAAAAAAAAAAAACCACAAACTGTCTGTCACTGACCGCTGATTACATGAATTCCAACCCATCACGCATCCCCCGCGAAAGCAACTGCGAACAAAGAACTTTCCAATGCCCGACTTGGAAGACCGTCCCCCCGGAATGACAGGAATGAGATACGAATTACGATAGATAGCGTCATACTTATTTCCATTCGATACCAATCTAAAGAGGATGTATCCTTACACTTGAACATCGAGATTTTCAACGGGTTAGCTTGTGTCTCCATCGAGTGCTCGCACAGAGTCTTCGTCATCATCTCCCAAGGCTAGACTACACCTTCACTTCAACTTCAAGGTTCAATATCACAATGACTCACTGAAACGTACGAGGATTGAAAGCGACATCGTTGCCGTGGCCGTCAGCCCTTTTTTCTCGGTCCGGAATGTGTGTCAGCAGAGAAATCACTTCCATACGATCGGAGTCTAACTAATTTTCACACAACACTTCCCGTCTAATGAGAGTCGTTACGGAAAATGTGTTTTTGGTTTTTCTCTCGGAATATCTCCCAGCGGTACGGAAATTAAAATAAACACACACTCGTTAGATTCGTTTTGAGAATTTAATGGAAAAGTAAAATTCTAATCACCACACATATGGCACTGACCCGCACCGAGCGTTAAATGCACAGACACGCAAAAGTGTCCATCAATCGTGAGCTCGTCCAAGAACTCCCATTCGTGTGTCAATTAAATTAATTGCTCGTACTCGGTACACACAAAATGCCAACGCACTACGTGGTGTTCCTTGTCAAGCAGATAGGGATACGAACTGAATTCAAACACAGCCACACACGCGTCCTTAATCATCCGAAATGAGGAAAACTAATGAGACTCACTAATAATTTTCATTTTCCATATTTTTATAATTAATCCCCCCGTCCGGTGGACTTTCGCCGAACAGAAACGAAAAAGCCTTTAAGAAGGAAGTGCTGAAACGCGCCTTGGAGCGAGCCTTTTCGCTCGGCTTATGCTCTCGCGACGAATGCGAAGAGTAAGTATTTTTCGCGCTCCTTATGTTCGACCACACACGGCACAGACTAGCGCGTACTGTTTACGATTCAATCAATTGACCGAGACTGCGTTGCCAGGATATGTCAGATACTAGCCGAGCACAGGTCCTCTCTGTAGTGCCGGAGAGTGACAGACAACACAGGACACATAGCCACTGGATAGAATTTCACTATCACTATCACCGTGTCCTTCCTTTATACGTCCGGTCTCTTCCGTTTCGCAGTCGCTTTTCTTGCGAGTGAGTTTGGCATTTTCTGTATCTCCTTGCGTTGACCAGTGAATTCAAAGGACGAAGCAGAGAGAAGAAAATTAACTACAAGTGTGTGAATAGCACGAAAATGGTGGTCGTGGTGTGACAGATTTTGACCACATATTCGTGCATGCACATGGTTGTGTCAGAGATCGCTGGGGGAAAAGTTTATGCGTTTGCTGTCTCGTGGTCGCGATGTGAAGGCCCTTATATCGATTTGTATTTATTATTGATGAATGCAACAAAGAATTCAACAAAGGCAGGTTCAATACCATGTTTCATATTTCTCAGAGAAGACTCAACAAGTTCAACTCTACTTCAAAGACAAGGGGAGGGCAGGCTGTCTGGCCAGCTGTCGTGGCCGAGGATGTTTGCATTTCTAAGTTTTCATTACAAAGGCAGTGCGTTGTAACTAATCATTCATCTCGTGTTATATAGTGGAAAAGTATGAATCCGATTGGAGACGAATGGCATTGTGTTTCAGTTTTGGCCCTTTTACAATTTATAAGTCAAAATTTGACTTTGGAAAGTCTTCGAATCCAACCCGAGGGAAGGATTGCTGATTTGAAAAGATTCCAACAAATGTAGGCATGGATCAATTCATCCGAAGGGATCCAAGTAGCAGACTATTACCTTCTCGATTTCCTACTTTTGGAGCTTTAGAAATTTCAAGAAATGTATGTGAAAGGTTACATCATGGAAAATGTGGTCTGTGGTTTCCACCTCCTCTACAAGGGGTTATCTCCCGTAAAATTCGACAAGGGAGGTAGCAAAGGTCATGTCGATTGACATGAGGGGTGGGCTGGCGGACTAGTGCCAACAACAGCAGGCACCCTCGGGTTCTCTACGAACCTTGATCGCCAAACGACGCTGGAGGGGCGTTAACTCGGTTTAGGGCTGAGCTAGGTAGTTTTAAGTAAGATTAGACTTAGGTCAGTTTTAGATTTAAGTTTAGGTAGGTTACTTTAGGCATGGATTAGGAAAGATAGCTTAGCTGCGCGAGCTCCCTTCCGGACTCTTTTGGTGGTAGAGGCAATAGGCATTGGACACAGTTTCCTCTTCCACTTCCATATCTCTTCTATTTCTTCTCTATCCTATTTTTTTGTCGTACGTCCGTGGTCTGCTTTACGGTATTAGGCTTTCTCTCTCTTTCTATCGTTTCCTATCTCTCTTCTATCGTCCGACGAGCTCAGCCGTGCAACCGCAAGCGGGCCGCCATCCTCCTCCTCGACACTGAAGCTACCCGCTTAGACTGCTGCAACAAAATGGCAAAACGCAGCCTCACACAAATGGTTTCCCATGACAGAATCATACTCATTCCAGAATCTACAAAATTAACAAAAAGACATATGTGCAAATGCATCTTCTGATTTCCAAGATAAACGTGGCACCAGTTAAAAGGACTATATCGCTACTTATAATTTTGGCAGCCCTCATCAGTTATGGCACAATGGACGCAAGATTGTTCGCCTGGACGGACTCAAAGATCATTCTGTCTTGGATTCGATCACCCCTAGGCAAGTGGGTAACATTCGTGTGTCGAGAGATGCAGCGCTTAACTTCCATTGATGCATGGAGACACATGCCAACGGATCAAAATCAAGCCGACTTGGCGTCGATTGTACAGTCTTCGAATATTTGGTGGAGTGGCCCAGATTTTCTGTAATCTAATTGGGAATTTGCGATTCCAGCAGAACCTGCTGGGAACAGCACAGAAGAGGAGAAACGTGCATTCACATCGCACTGAACTTAATCTCACTCAATCAACAACTGCTCCCGTCGTTTGACAGTGGTAAGGGTGATCGCGTCTTGTCTTCGGTTTGCGTCTATCTGCAAAACTGAAACAAAGTCGCGCAATTGTAGTTCTTCAGCCACATCGGAACTACAAGAGTCAAAGTCTGGTGTGGTTAAAACAGGACCACAGATGAACAACAGGACAGATGAATTGCAAGACATACAGAAAACAGGAAAAATTCCTAAGAGCCTGAAGCACTAAGTGCCTTGATCGATGGAAATATAATACGGGACGATTGCAGAACTCACTTTTAAGTTACGACGAACAGCACCCTATCCTGCTTAATCATCAGCACCATCTCACCAAACTCATCCTCAGAAATGCACACTACCAAACCTTGCACGTCTGCAGCAATCAAATGGTAACCTATATTCTACGAACGAATTGGATTGGGCAAGTAAGGAAACGCGTTAAGTACTTCTTGCTACGTTGCACAGTATGCTTTCGTCAAAAGGCAGAAGAAATGAAGCAGATTATATGGAGCTTACCAGCAGCCAGTGTCGACAGACCCTTAAGCTTCACTGGTGTGGATTATGCAGGACCGGCCGAGATTGAATCCTGGAGAAGACGAGGCGGTAAACTATATAAAGGCTATTTCTCTGTCTTCATATGTTTGGCCAATCATTTGGATTCGGATTCGACAACCCAAGGATTTAAAGCAGCATATCGTCGGTTCAATGCACGCAGAGGTGCTTGCGCTCATCCTTATAGTGATCGCAGCACAAATTTATTTGGATCTAAAGGAGGCGAAACATGATTCGACAACTGTTGTTGACTCATTAGCCATCGCCGCTACACAATGACATTTCATTCAAGTGATTACATTTTATTTCATTTTTTAATTATTTTTTAAAAATTATTGATTTTAATATATGGCCTCCATGCTTATGAGCCTCCACGCATGAGCTGAACTTTAACAGAAAATTGTTTATGACTGCCTGGAGAGATGAAGTGGGAATCGCCTCCATTATTGATTGAATGGATTGTTTCAAATCACTCAAATTTATTGGTTTGGTTTTGTAAACTTCCCATGTGCAATAACCGTACCAGAAAAAATAAGGTGCACTCAGGTTTGGAGACGTGGGGAGCCAACGAAATATGGGGTTTCTTGAAATTTCTTATTGGGAAATTTCCATTGCAGCTCCGCCGCAACAGGCCTGGTTATGTGTGAACTTGCCGCATCTTGTATTCTCTTCCAGCGTAGTTCTGGAAAAAAAAGTTATTGTATAATTTTCAAATAACAGTCATCAGAGACTTACGGTGTGACAGTTGTCTTTGAAAAAGTATAGATTAATAAATTTTATGTCTCAACACTGTCTCTAAGTCCGACTGCCAGGAGCAACTGGGAGCGCTGGTTGCAAAGATTTTCTCCAAGTGAGACTGACGTAAAAGAACAGTGACCTCTTTGTTGAGGATTTTTATTTCAGACACTCAGAGTCAATGGAAAGAAGTTTGTGAAGGAAACAGTCTCTAGAGTTCTTCAAATTCTTTTAAGAGTAGAAACATTTTTAATTTTCTTCACGAAATTATCACAACTGATGAGACTTATTTCAAATTTTATCCAAATCACCTAAACTATTGTAACTATGACTCTGATGCTGTCCATCGTGACAATGTCATCTCCAACGAGTGACAGTTTTTGCCTGGTTTCTGGGTTAGAGAGTCCATTGAGTCACATTATCTAAAAATGAGACGCTACAAGTGAATTGCCTTACTAAGCACTGTTGGTGGAGTCTTTTTTTAGCTAAAATTAATGTTATGCACGTGGCCACGCAGCAGATAAAACAATAACTATATTGCGTGACAAATTTGTAGGGCATCTGATTTCGTTAAATGGAGAATGCAATCGGCTGCCGAGATCGTGTGAATTCACACAATTGTGCAAAAACGCGAGGAAAAAATATAAAACCTAACATTTATTTTCTAACCGACCTCGGATTTTATGCTTTGCATCAAATAGTGCGTTTTCTATAAATACAAAGTGACATCCCTCGTTGGATGATTCCAGTTTCTGCAAAGATTGAAATGTTTCATTCGGGTTTTTGAAATATCTAACAGAGGATCAAGAGACTAGGTTCTCTTATACTGCCTCACCAAACTGTCTCGTATATTCAACATGTTTGTGTAATCCTCCGTTCGATTAGTGGCGCTGGCAATATCATAAGATTAGAACCTGACACACCCAATCCGATCCTATGCTATTTTCACGCATAGGCGAGGTTTCATCAAAGTTCTCCAAGCCTGCGGGGTTTCCCGATAGATTTTTGGGCGATCGAAACATCGGGGTTTTCTTACAAGATTTCGCCAGTAGCTAGCCCCTTGAGTTCATCCGTCCCTGAAACCGAACATTACCTCAGCGTGAATTTCAGCTCATTTCGGTGTTCTCTTTCAATTTCTTTTCTGGTGTGCTGATCACTATTCATTCCTATCAACAAACAGCTGTCTTCAAACAAGGTGGGAACGGCCTATTGAGGTTTCAGTAAAATTTCATCCAAAATCCCGATTTCAGTTCGCTGGAAACGTAGCATAAGATGTTGTACTTTGATGTAAATTCAGCAATAATTTCCGACTGAGTTTCTTCTCAGTCTCGCATAATCCGTTCGTTTTCAGAAGCCGAGGATCAAGTGTTATTTTACTCAAAATTCACAAGTCTTTAATATTCCTTCTTACTTTAGAACCTTCCCATTTAAAGCAGCAAGTAAAATTCGTTGAAACAACGTTTCATACAATCCCCAAGGACAACACCCTATGGCTGTCGTGTTCCTTCACTTAATTGGAACACAAATACCACAAAGATATTGTTTTCATTTGCCGCCCAATTATTTACCAAAAGCTAACTGTTGCTGAACCATAATTTAGTTTATAATCGTCCTATTCCGACCGACTCGTGGCAGTGAATCCTCAAAATAGAACAAAAAGAAGAAGGAATAACGAAAAAAAAGGAATGACACAGAATGTTGTCCAGCAGACAGTGACTAATACAAACTCAATTACAGACCGGCTAACAGGTTCTGTACGATTTTCGAGCGCGATGATAGCCGCAGTTTTGGTTGTTGTCCCTTGCGGAGCTTTACGTCAAGGACACTTTGGGAGAAGGAGAGCGATTCAATAAGAGATTTGTTGGTCGTGGTTTGTGGTGGCGTGCACGATATGAAATGGGTGCAGTTTAGCGTAATAATGAATTGTATCTGAAAGCGAAAAAAACTAAGGGTCGATGGATGGGTCAACCTGGATGAGAACACACATGCCAGCTTTTTGTGGGTGGGTAGAATTCAGTGATTAAGAGTTCGTAGCATTAAAGTTTTTTGGGACACTGGACAGCGATTCAGTTCAGAAAGAGAGAGCGTGTGTGTGAAGTGGGCTGGGGCCTGTGGGGTCAACGCATGAGAGTTTTTCGCAGAATTTAACCGGAAATGGAAAAGGTCAGGTGGGACACGTTGTATATCTTTGTCGTCCGCCTTGTGGATCAATGAAACTTTAATGGTTGTGACATAAAATTGTATTTTATTCCAAGTGTTCGGAGTGACCGCTGAATGCTGGTAAGTTTGTGACATTTTTCTGTGTTTTCAGTCATAATTGACATTTGTGAACTAGGAAGCCCCCCAAGAGCGTGAAATAATTGTGCCTTTTTTTAACCATTAATCAGTCGATGGTGTTAATGCAGCATGAATTTCGACGTCATCATCATCATCATCATCTTCTGACCCGTATGATCCATCCTTAGTGGGGGTATACCACTCACGAGTGATCTCCAGGCAACTCGATCCTCCGCCATCGACTCTAACTCATCAGAGGTTATGCTCTATGCCCATGCCCTATGCGTAACCAGGCGAGCTTATGGACTTGGTCCAACCACCTCATCCTGGGTCTACCAAGTGGTCGCCTAACTGATGGAATCGCATTCTAGGCCCGCCTCGGAAGTCGTGATGGTGGGGACATTCGTGCTAAGTGATAAAACCAATGAAGCATATCTCTTTTAAAATGTGAGTCATTCACTACTTAAGCACAGCTCTAATCCAAAGTTCAGCAATATTAAAAAAAATCCAGGCTAGTGGTGTGAGCTAGCCGCTTCAAGAAATTGCTACGGAGCTTTCCGTGAGAGAGGAGGTTTGAAACACTGCACCAGACCAATTTGAATTCTTCACTTTTTTTCGTGTCCATTCCCCTTCAAGCAAATGCTATGACTTCCGGGCCTTCCGGGAGAGATGAGGTTTGAAACACTGCACCAGACCAATTTGAATTCTTCACTATTTTTCGTGTCCATTCCCCTTCAAGCAAAAGCTATGACTCATGAAAAAAGGATAGAAGTATGGGGCAACAATTGCATTGTGATCGCACATACATCCGGGCTGCACTAGTCGTCAGAATAATTAAATGAGAATTATGTTGTCTTAAGCATGTCATCTACTGAAACAAACAAGAGTAATTTTAGGTACACCCTCCCCGCGATTCACCTCATTCTCTTCACCTGTCGCAGTCCTGAATGAATTGTATTCTTCTTTGCATTGCTCAACATTCCTCTTGTCTATTTTCAGAGACGAGACGAAATAATGGCAGCGCAGCGTGCAAACGCTAATGCAACAGCGCATACCTCGAATATGGCCACAAATGATTGCCAACGTTTTCAAAGTCATCGCACGGACTTGTCTTTGGTTTTCGTCTCACCAATGAAATTAATTTCTTTCTTTCTCTTGGTCCACACGTCGCATGATGCTCGGCAACGGCAACAGTGTTCAAGTTTATTGCTTTCCGTCAATCCCCGTGCCGCCTGCGTTCGTCGTATGCCCTGAGCAATGCAGAGAAAGGGCTGCCGCAGATAAATCCTAAACCGGATGATGACAATGTTGGGATACAATTAAGGTACCGAACGAAATTGAACCTACATACACTTGTTTTCGGTTGTTTATCGGATGAAGTGTATAAATAAATATCCTTGCCCGTGTGATGCAGTCGGCAGAAGATGTTCTGGCGTTGACTTGGCGACACTTATTGACGTTGAACTTGATTCGATGCAACCGACCAAGTGAAATGAAATTCACTGAGGAAGGTGCTCGCTTGCGTAGTTGACTTTTGTCTTGTTTGCCTCATCGTTTATGAGTTTCAAGGTAATCAACGCCAACTAATCTAGGCAAGTTGAGGTTAAAGAATGGTTGATATTTATACAATTCGGAAACACGTGCAATCGTTGCTGACCTCACATTGGAAACTTTGAATCTTTTAAGAAGTGACTGTTGAATAAATCTGAATTTCAGGGGTACCCAAATTTAAAAAGCCGTTCATAAATCCGATTTGTTGCTGTAGTAGAGAGCTAAACAACATTTAACTTTTTCGTGTTTTAAGAGTGATGATGACGGGGTGGGCTTAAAACCATTCAGTTGTGGGTGAGCAACATTGCTCGTGCGTGCGTCTTATCGAGTGCACATCAACTGTGTGATCTTCCGTGGTCATATCCGTTTACGTATGCAATCATTCAGTGCAGCAACAATCAATGTCAAAAAAAATACGAAAGCCCCCACAGCGAGCTTATCTTCCCTTCTTACTTTTCACGTACCACTGGTAAGAAATTTATGCAACGCCCCCACTCCACAAGTTAAATTTTTGCATTTACCAAACATTAAGACAAAAAATACTGCAATGCCTCAAAGGTAGTAATAGTTTTTGGTAACTTGTTAAAAGTATACCCGTCTCGCCAGGAATTCCCATCAGTATACCCTTAAGCCTACTTTCGGACGGACAGTGAATTTCAGAGACTCGTTTTTCAGCCTCACTGCACGAATATGGAATGATCTACAACCCGCAGATATTTAAGACCAATGTGAGGTACCTCCTCTTCATTTCTCCCTCTATACCTTCGGCCTGTGCTGTGTCTTAAGTGTGACATAAGGGTATTAGCAATTCCATGAGGACGCGCAAAGTATAAAAAAAAATGTACATCCGGCAAGAAATATTTTATCTTAAAAAAAAACAAGCAGAAAACAATAAAACCATAAGAAAAGTTGTTTATTTAACGTTTTTCATTAAACGTTCACTTCAACCTTTTTTCTTAAAAATCTACTACTATGGTAGAATATCGCGAGGAAGACCTTCAGAATTGTTCATCTTATAAAACCGTTCATGTTTCCAAGATTCTACTGTACTTCAAATTCGTCGTCAACTCTCTATTCGTAACCTCCCTTGAAAAAGCTAACCTTTTGTGCTATAATTCCTTTGCGAATAATTCTTATTGCTAATACTTACTGCAAGTGTCATGTCAGAGAGAACGTAAACACACTAATGGGTCCAATTCATTTTCAAACTCGTGCAGTTGCAAGAGTCCTGAGAGATCTTTAAATACACAAATTGGTCGCCCTCGACAATATCACAGCTATTGTACTTAACCCTCATCTCATCCGTAATTGTGCGTAGATTTCTACGCATTTGGTATTTGACATGATTTTTATTTTTTGTACCCTTTTCTAGAATTCTACGGAAGAGGGATTGCGTAAAATAAGGATTTTAATAAAGTCAGAAAATTTCGGAAGTTTCCAATATGTGGTTTTTGAAAAAGAAATTAAGACAAAAAGTAGGTCTTGCCTAGTTTTTTAAGCAAGGATCAGATGAGGGTTAAAAAGTGTTATTTGGCCCAAAAAGTTGTTCTCCCCACCTGATCTGGCTGTTATATATAAACGCCCAAGACTTGAATACAACTCACACATCTGGGCTGGGTAGCCTCCAACTCACTTGCGACTTTTGGACGTTATTCAGAAAAGAGCCTTAAAATGGCAGATTCATCACTGAAACAATTCCATCTCTTGAATGTGTCCTGTCTTTCTCTCTCTTTATTTTATCGATATTTCCACAAGCAATGTTGAAATGTGCACTTGTATTCATCGTCTTAAAGAATCCAACCGGAATATACATGCGGCCGGGAGTGCCCATCAGTTTGCATTCGAGTCCAATTTTAGAAATAAATATAGGGATTCTTTATCCGAACGGATGTCTCTCTCATTATGATGTTCAGAGGCTTATAACTAATGTACATTGGTATTCCCTTTCTAACTCTCCCACATATTCTAAACGATCGTGCTATTTCAAAAATTTGAAGGGTTTGAATACCCTATGAGTACATACTGTGCTCAATAGTTGCTACCGACTTCGTGAGATTTCAAAACAAAGTTCGGATTCAAAAGCTTCAATAAAAAAATAAGCCATTACAGGGTTATAATGCTCTATTTTTTATTCGATTCAATTTTTTTTAAGTAAGCGCAAAAAAACGAACTTGCAAGAAAAAAATAATTTTAGACTTTTTACAGCTAAAATATGTCTAAATCCAAAAGCCGCCTTGAGACTTCCTTTGGTTGTTAATGGACAAAAGACAAGGTGTACCGTCTGAAATTTGCAAATTATTCCTGATAATATTATTTAATTATTTTGTTTTATTTTTTTTTTAAATCTGTTAATTTTTGACTATTTTTTTTGGTCGAAAATCTTGTCTTCACAAAAATATTACTAAACGAATTTAGCTTGGAAACACAAACTGGCCAGCTTTACGAAATAAATTCAATCTTAGAAAGATAAGTAAAAGATCTGCATGCAATTGCATTACGGGCGCAATTCACTCCACACCTTGAGTCGCCATGGAATCAATACTACAAGTAACTTCCCATGGACATTTACGGAAAGTTGGTTGCTACCCAGCAGCGATCAGGTTGAGGGAATGCAACTGCTGGAGTAAAATGCACAGTTTAAGTCGCATAGAAATAGAAAAGAATCCGAACATCCCACAGCATACAGATTATATTGCGCCTGTTATAGACTTTGAACTTGTGTATAAAACACTCATGCCAAATAGAGAAGACTGGGCATCGACATAGTCAGGGAAACTACCCATCTGGAAGTATACACAGACGGATCCAAAACGGAAGAAGGAACTGGACTAATATGAATTCTTCTCTCTGTCGGCCCGAAAGCGCTTCTAATTAGAAATAAATGCGTTACACACATCACTAGCACACACATTTTTGTGCCTAAATGTATCATGCCAATATTGTTAGCAGCCAGTCAGTTGAAGTGCATCATAAACACAACAAGTACATAACGAGGGTTTTATTTCTTTCAATTCCTGACTCCCCCTCCTACACTTTAGAACAATTATATTTTAGAAATGATCAAATAAATCCTAACTAAGTAATCAATGAGCAAGGAGAAATCAGACTTCTTCCAGAATGTCAATTAGTCCAATGCACCGTTTAACTTGTGCCGTACGTGTGAAAATCATTGAAAATTATTATCGAAATAACGGCTCAGTTTTGAATACGAATTTCTTCGTCATCAGAGTGCAGGCAATTCGATATACAGAACCACAGGGAAAAAGTTTCACAGTGACTCCTTTAACCTTAAAACTTAATCCCCTTAGCGGCATGAGAGAAATGTAAGATCGTCGCCGATCAGCTGAATTGGACTCCCAAAAAAGTTAACCCAAATTTATTTGCGGTAGCATTTAGATTATACTCACGACTTAATTGAAGCCGAACGACTATAAACAACCATTGACGCTGAATCATCTTCTCGAAGGAGGATCATTTTTGGATTAATGGCCTTGTAAACAAACAAATTTGCCTTTTTATGGGAGTGAACATATTCAAAAAAGTGTTCGACTAGCCATCAAGGTGTTCACAAAGAATGACTATGGTTTATGACGCGGCGCCATCAGTGGACATTATTTCCGTCAACGGTCTCAGGGATTAACTGACTGACTGGCTTTAAAAACGGCGGCACATAGGAGAAAGCAAAAAAGAGTGAAGGAGAAATTTGGCGACATCTCAGGGCGGGGACGGGGTTATTTCGACATAGTGTCTTAGTCTAGAAAAATCTTCTCAAACTTCGCCGTTCAGAGTCGGCATACAACTGTTGCACACCACGATTTGGTACTTTAGAAGCTAAGCCCAGGTCCACCTTGGACTGTCGTGCCGGATATATATTTTATAATATTGGTGGCACGACAGTCCGAGACAGACCGGGGCCTAGCTTCTCAGCAACCACGCATGTTGTGCGTGCTATTGTTCTTTCACGAGTTTTATGCCGACTCCCAACGGCAAAGTTGAGAAGCTTTTTCTAGACAGGAATACTCTTTGAGCATTATCCAAAGAGGTGGAGCCGTAACTTAGGAAAGACGGTAAGTTCGGATATCGAACCTGGCATCCTCCGTGTAGGAGTCGACACACTAACCCACTACGCCACGGCGACTCAAGCTGGATATACCCACATTGAATTATTATTATAAGTTTCCGAGAGCTTAGTCTACGTCAGTAAGGCTTAGTCTCTACGTTACGTCTAGGCTAACAAACCAACAACTTAGAACAGACTTGTTGCCGCCATTCAAAATCCTATTGCCGAAATAATGCCGAATACATATTGGACCGCATCATAAAAAAATGGAACGTCCCCTTAAGTCCCAGTCCAGTTAAGTACATTTGCTATTCCATACTCATTCATGGCTAGAATGAAGCTTCCAGAATAAGGCCAGTATTAAATCGCTGGAAAAGACGCAAAAAATGCAAATCGACATATAGGCCGCTTAGATGAAGAGCTATATAACGCCATGTCTAATTTTGACAAACTGTACAGCGACATGAGTCTAGCCATGCAGTCATATGCTCTACAACGTAGATCCAGCCCGAAAAATATTCGACTCTGATCCTGTGGGACAACGCAACAGAGGATGCCCACGTACAAGGTGGCGCACACGAGTCGAGGGGGACCTCAGCCAGCTTGGAGACAGTTGGCGAGAGGTCGGGCCGGCTGGAGGGGAATGTAGAGTGATGGCCAGGTCGACCCCTGACTATAGCGCACTAAGAAGACGAAGAAGATGGTGAGTATTAAATCGTACACCGTTGTTGTTTTCTTTCAATTTATTTTCCTATCATTCTTATCTGGTCACCCTGTATTTCAACAAGATCCCATCTCATCTGTAGAAGAATACTATTAAATGGGGTCTCGGTTACGTATGGTGGGTATTTAGCACGTTTTCTACTTTATCCCTTTCATGTCATTACTTTGATTAATTGAATCTTTCAAGGAGAATTAAATGTCATGTTTCCCCTTTTCAGCAAAATACTGCTTGATAGTCTGCCCAGATCTATCCCTTCCCAGACTAATCGATCCAATCTAACCCTCATTTATTTACGAATACGCCATCATTTCCAACCCTTGGTCACAAAGGAGCTTTTTATACTGAAACTAGATTATCAACAAGTCTCCTTGACCGTACTCAAACCCAATCGATTCACTCGTCCTAAACTCTTCCGCCCATTAGAAGATAAAAATATATGAAGTGCAAATATTAATTCCATTCCTAGGAAAACCGCTAATGTCACCGCACATCCATAACATGCACGCATCAAACATTCAATCGCATAAATGTGTCCCCACCAATCGTCTAAACTTCAACTACGAATTAAAAATTCATTAATTACCACCCAGGACACAGCGTCAAGGATATAATTGTTATGACTACAGCCCAGGCCCCTGAATTCAATTCTAATTACGTCTGAAGGTCGGGGCCGAGCAACTTGAACGGTCGGTCAAATCGATAAGATTGATGAATAATTGATGTGACTTACCAAGCACGTTGATTATTGAATGAGAAGAAACGAAAGGATGCAACAGGATGTGTCACTAGTCACTCCTTCGAATGATTTACGTTACTTCTTCACCAGTTGCGCATTCGTATGCACTACACTTAATCGTCATTTAAAATGTCAAAAAACTGTTGTTTTTGATTTTTTAAGTGTCCACCTGTGTATAGATCATGACACTTTGATAAAGCAACACTGCAGGACCCGTTCGACTGTCAAGCACATGCCAGATGGTTTTTCTCAAAAGCGATTTTGACAAAATTATGTAATTCTTTGAAAATCTCCAACACACGCGCTTCAACACTGAGACACCTTCACAGCTCCACACTTTGTCAACCGTCTAAACGTTGGAACGGTTTTTTTCCAATCTTCGGCTGTCTGGTTGTATAATAGTTTGGGTTTCCTTTCCGTTTGCCTCCGATTTTATTTTTTTGCGCCGCGGTCAACGTCTGTTGTATTCAAAAGTTTAACCGACACTACACATCGAGTACCGTCGTGTAATCCAACTACACCACAACCACCTCGAAGTGCAAACGTAGGTACGTGCGACTGTGCACTAGGAAATTCCCCAAAGGAAAATTTCACCCCAAAACGATGCAAAAAGAAAGAAAAGCTACTGCACATCAACGTACTATAGACGACTAGGAAGATGATCACAACGATCGTACCTATTGTATTTTTGTCAATGAACAAATAGCACTGGCACATGCAGGTAAGCTTTCGTACCAACAGCCAGACGCCATTTTGTTTTCGATTGTCTGAAAATAGCAAACTGAGACCGAATTTCGTACATGCTCCTGAGCTAAGTGTGTCCAAGCTTTGCAATAAAATCGCGAAACAAAGCAGAGAATCAATTGAACGACCAGGGGAAACAAAAAACACGTTATTTCAACGTCAAATGTTCAGCGTTTAAAATTTAAGTGCGATCATTATGGACAGGGTTGATACAATAGTAAAGGTGATATTGCATATGATGACGATTGAAATCAGATGATTTTAGCCTAACTGTGGCCATAGCTATTGCATGGCGTATTAGTCTTAATCAATCTTCACATTTATTCAAAGTGTGGGTCAAGTACATTTGTGATATGGGTGTGATTTTGAACGTTTTTGACTGAACCACGACTAGAGATATAATCTGGGCGGTGGTGTGCAATGCATGACAGAAATCGTCAATGACAATGATAAATGTTATTGGTGAAGCTGAGGTTGTGTCATAGTTTTACCAGAACAGTTGACCTACAAGCAATTACAGCCATTTTTTGGTACAGCCTCCGAGGGTAAACTTGGCATGTCTTGATTCGCCCTAGGGAAATAATAGCCGAAGTACTGTGATTTTATGTATAAGATTCTTTTTTTTTTTGTCCGTCATTTCAGTTCTGGGTGATAGATTCGAATCTCCATAAGTCAAATAATCACGGGAACAAATTTTGTGTTCGATTTATAGAATGTTTGAGTTATGGAGCAAACAAAAATACTCCTCAAGCACTTGTTTAATTTTGAGTAAGTAAATTTAAGTGGACATCAAGCAGTCAAAGGCGTCTGCACTTAGCCTTTATAAAAGTGCTAAAATTTGGGAGCCGAGCATCTTCTATCGGAGACGGGGTAACAAACCCCCATGGTACGCCGTTGGCGGCTGCAGACGAGAGAGAGGGGTGGGTCTGTATCAGGGCTCATCTCTCTTTATGGATGGCGGCGGAGAAGCTGAAACGCTGTGTGGCCAACAACGGCACTCGAAACTCCAGTCAGTTGGAGCTACCTGGAGCGCTGTCCTTCTAGAGCAACTTCGAAACATGCGGAGCACAGCTCTAGAGGGTTCTTTCAAGGACAGTTCGGAGCCTTGGAATAGAGATGGCGTCTGAAGACCCCTATAGCTTTAGGGACAACGGCGTCGCTCACAGTCTCAGCGAACTTACCGACACCGGATAAACTAGGACCCTCGGCCCGAGGGCAGGGGGTTAACTCCGTCACCACGTAAAACTCACACTGTTTAGAGACAACCAACTGTCTCGGATACGGATGTTGACCACCCCAGCAAACGAAACAAAGACAACGATTTTGACGACCTCAGCAAACGAAACAAGGACACCGATTTTTCGGTTTTGTGCATGGAATGTTAGATCCCTTAACAGACCACGTGCAGCCGAAGAACTCGCAGCGGCCCTGAATTTCGACAATGCATACATCACCGCAATCCACGAAGTGCAGTGGAATGGGACGTGAAAAAAGAGAATGAGAAACTGCGACATCTACTAGTGATTGCAACAGAGGGAGGCCATGTAGATCGCATGAACTACTCAGCTCCGGCGCGAGGAGTCTTAGGTCTGAACCCGTGGGACAATGCAACAGAGGACGCCTACGTTTAATGTGGTGGAGAAGGACCTCAACCAACTTGGCGTGCGACACCGAAGGCAGATAGCCAGAGACTGTGCTAGTTGTAGAGGCTTGTTGGTTGAGGCCCAGGTCCACCCCGAACTGTAGCGCTAAAAAAGAAGAAGTAAAATAAAGTTCAGGTAAGGCTCGATAATTAGAACTCGTGGACGTTGGAAATTGGAATACAATTTTATTTTGTGTGAACAGCTTGGAAATTTGAGGAAAATATTCCACTTTTCAAGCTAATTCTTTTCGATTTCCATTTACGCATATACTTTGTTCAAATCAATTTTGTTTGGCTTAGAATTGTTCTTTTGGCTTAGAAAAGTCTCATTGGAATCCATTAAAGAAATGCTCGCATACAATAATTGATCGGTCAAATGCTCATTGGCAGAAATGATTAATTCCTAACGTTCATGTTCAGGACACTACTGACCTGCTAAGCCTTCTTGGGCAACCTGTATCAGCTCATGAATTTTTAGTCTGAAACTCTGATAACGTTTCAATTGAAGATTACAGCAGCTGATTCCGCAGAAGATGGATTTGGAAAAGACAATTCCCACAAGTATGCAATCACCTACATGTGTAAACGGATTCGAAACTTCGGAAGTAATTTCAATCCAAAATGTGTGGAACAAGAGCAAAGTTAAGCTTTTGTCAAACAAAAGAAAAAACAAGTCAACCATAACTGATTTCTTCAAATCTAAGAAAAGTAACCTTTTACATTAGTATGTTTGTCTTTGTTTAACTTTTAATTGTTTGATTTAACGGACGATTATTCAGTGTAAATAAAAGGATATGGAAAAAAATTTTAAGAAAAATTTTAAAAGTAACATGTCGCCAAGTTCGATTTATGGAGTGTAAAATATAGGAAAATTGAAGTCTTGAAGTTTACTCTGGATCCCAAACTCTCAAGCGACCTAATTAGTTTGAGTACCCCAATCTCAGAACCCCATTGGCGTTACCACCGGGCATTGTCCCATCGGTACTCACGCCTCCAGACTAAATATCCCTTACGACGACTTCTGAAGAAGCTGCAGTCATGAAGAGGTGGAAAAAAACCATCGTAAATGTTCAATACAACGACAGAGCGCTGTCCTTTCATAGATGTGGTCACTTAGACGCCCTACACTTCAACAACTTGACAGAACTAAGCAGCATTAGTATAAGTCATCTTCATCGCTTCACTGAAAGTTCTAAATGGTTGCTTGTGGTAGCACAACGGGCCTGCTGTGGTCTAAGTGTTATTGCTACTCATGGCAGTCAACCAACCAAAGTTCTGAAAAATTTGTTTGACTTTTAGAAAATTCAAAATGAATAAGAAAAATTTATGGTCGATAGTGATGTGTAAGGAACCTAGACAAAAAATATTTATTTAATTTATTTTAATAGTCAATCTTGCAGACGGCATTAACATGCGATATTTGATTTTGCTATTGTTCATACATGATTTGAATAAGAAAATAAAATAAAATCATTGCACTAACTAACTATTATTATTATTCTATTAAGAAATTCGACTTAGTTGATGTTCGAATTACAGGGATTTTCCTGAACTTTATTCTATGCACAATTCCTTGTAATTCATCTTTTACTGTCTCATCGAACCTTATGAAACATTTGAAAAAACTAAAATGATCTAAATGCTCTGGAAGATCACGTTATAAATTTGGACTCCAACAAACACAGTTTAATCAGCGTCTAATTATTTTTATTGCTGATGAGAGAGTTGACGAGATCCGTCATAAAGTGTGAACCTCAAGTCACTATTTGTTGAAAGTTCCAATTACTACATCGAATATGGTAACATTTTTGGAACTGCTTTTATCAACGAGTTATTCGTATTAAGTTGCTTTTTCGAGGTTACATTGAACATTGTTTCCTAAAATTGAGATGAGACTCTCAGCTATGCACATTTTCGAAAGTTATTCAAACTTTTTTAACCGTTCCACAAAATTTGATATCTATGAATAAACCATTAGCGGATGTTTTGAACTGCACAGCGGTTTTCATAAAAAAAGAGCTTCTCAAGAGGAAGGATTATGCCCATGATCTAATATTCAATGGTCATAGTAAAAATCACCTATTGTTATTCTTAGCGTTGGGTATCGGAGCATACATAAATGGAAAAAAGAGATAAACTGACAGAATGTTTAAATGTTCTGTTATCGGAATTCGATTTGACTTGACTTTTGTGAAGGCATGGAAGCAAAATCATTCGTTATCTTGTGTGTTGGCCCTGGCGTTTTGGGTGTGTGCCTCGACTCCAACGCAACTTAACCTCGTTGCCTGGGTTCGATTCTCTGACGGTACGACCAAAAATAATTTTCACGGTGCCACTTCTATCGAGTTACTGACAACGGTAATAACTGCTTAGAAAAATCTTCTCAAACTTAGCCGTTCAGGGTCGGCATAAAACTGTAGGTCCCTTCCACTCGTGAGAGAACAAAAGCACGCATAACACGAGTGGTTGCTGAGAAGCTAGCCCTTCGCCCTCTACGGACTGCAGCACCACCCATATTATTATATATTCTTTTGAAATATAACAAAATAATGCATGATAGAACCTCCTTACTCCTTACTTTAACAACTACAAGAAAATTCAGGGATGGCATTTGTCCATATTGTACCTACACACAACATTCTATAAATATTTCAATGTTTGAACTAATTGGTATAAATTATGTGAAATTGGAAAGCTATTCCGTGGGATACGAAGTTTCTCTTTATGAAATTAAATACGTTTGTTTAAGCATTTCATGTACAAATTAATATCTCATGAAATTTTATAAAATTAAAACTAAATATTGAGCAACAAAACGAACGGTCCATGTGTCGCGCTTTCGAGAGTAACTTCTAAAGAAAACATCTAAGTAATTTCTCATGAAAAAAGAGCTGTAGAAATAGTGTATAAAACAATCTTTAAATTTCGCCTGATCATAACAGCAATATTGTTAATTACTTCGCACTTACTCCTCATTAGTATGTACAATGCACCGGGCGAAAATCCGCCGGTCACTAATCTCAGGAACTACTTGAATTGAAAAATCGTTTGTGCTGTATAGTTCGTTTAACGAGAAAGGCTTTCGGCTTTAAAACATCACGCTATGACCAATAGGGCGAAATATCAACAAGAAATATGTTGCAAAAACGGGGAAAAAAAATTATTGCTCTTTGAGAGTTCCCGTTGCATGCTGCTTAAACGGTTAAGGTTATGTAAAAATTGTTTGGATTATTTTATTTCAAAAGAAAGTGATTGCTTACAATTTTCATTATTACATTGGTTTGTCCTAGAGGCCGTCTACCAGATCGACATTAAAAGGAAAAAATACGTTAAATACTTATATAAACCAAAAAATATATGCTGTTTGTTTCATTATATAATGCTCCAATTAGTTAAAAACTTTCATCAACTATGCAGTTCCTGTAGCGCAATGCGTTGACTGTGTCGTTGTAGACTAAGTCCCAACCTCTGCTACCATTCAAGATATTTATTGCTTCCTCCAACTCAAGTGTCCGAGCACCGATAAAATTAATGCGGAACTCCTAAAGTATAGGGCATTTCGCGATGAAGTGCAACACGTCCTCACGTTCTCTAAGATTGCAAAGGTCTTATAAGAGTAGAAGCTCCTGGAGATGCGGCATGAAATTTAGCTTATAAAGTTCGCCTCTTATTTTAAAAATCATATTTTTATGGTAATCAAATTTGTTGAAAATATTATTATTTATCGAACCGGGGAATAGCTAGTAAACGAATACGATCCTTTCATCTTACTTTAGTTTGCGTGTTTTTCATTCTTGACTTTTTTGTATTTGAAGTCAAAAGCGTTAGGGTCCGCTTTGATGAGCTGCAGCTTTCACAAGCTATCCAGTACATCTTGGTTTCTTACATCATGAATTAATTGAATATATATGGCGATGTTTTCAGTCGGAAAATGATGTTTCAGGCCAGAAAAATAATCTTTGGATTTTTTCGATTTCGTCTCAACTTCTCAAAGTAACTTTACTTTGAATCAGCTGTTGTTATGTGGGGCACATACGACTTTTATTCGACGATCAGAAGTACCAACCAGGTGGTCCTGTAAGAGCAGACTAACTGCTCTAGAATTTTCCCGAGCAGTTACTCCATATGCAAGCCTGCTATCGTCAACTGTCATCGAATTCACATCACCGAAAACCAAAGAAAAGCTTGACAATACCAAACGTTCTGGTCACGCAAAAGAGTCCGTCACTCTAGATATCGTCGATGGGATTCATGGAATAATATTGAACGATCGAAGAATTAAAGTACGTAAGGTGTAGACATCTCATCTGAGCGAGTGCGTTAAATTTTACATGAATGCTATCCAAGCAATGAGATTATCGACCATAAGCACCCACCGGATGCATAATGGATTAGTGTGAAATGTTTGACGATTTTCAATCACAATCCGAATGAGTTCTTCCGTCATTTCGTTACATGAATTTAAAACCAAGAGACTAGAGGCCAAGAAACCTCAAATAATCCGCCTCACCCTGTGCAGTACGGTATTTTCTCATTATTGATGTACACCTTTGTCTAAATCTTTATGCGACATTTTCTTACTAAGTTCTCCTTGCCACGTGAAGCTGTTGACTCATCCATCCATTCAATGAAAACGTCGGGGAAAAAACCCGCCAACCCTTTCCAACAAGAGTTGACACCTCCTAATTATCTATTTCTGGACGTAGTCCGACTCAATGACAACATTGTAATGGACAAAGTGACCCATTAGCACTACACAATCACACATCTCCATCCACGTGTAAGTGCCGCAAGACGAATTCACGCCCAAGACCCGAAAAGACGAACTCTGAAAATAGACCCCTTGCGTGGGAGACAGCCACTTACACGGTTACCGATCGCACTACTGACACTTTCCTCACGCGAAGCATAGAGCTTATTTTCGTCTCCTTCCATATAGTCCTGAAACCATTGCGCAATACCTCATCTCAAGAGCAGAATGCGCTGCGGCCCGGCGCGACGGACCGTCATGCTGCGATTGGATCACATCCCTGCAGTCCCTTGATCGCTCTCAGCAGATAATCTAATTAATAACGATCCATGATGTGTACTCAAATTGTTTAATTAAAAGAAAAGAACATCTAGTGAATTGCTCGTTTGGCAACGCGCCCTGATGAGTTGAGTACTTTTGCCGCGTCGGCAGTGCTAGCAGAGGATTTCATGATTCTCATGATCGGAACATGTGCTTGGCCACATTTTGTAATAACCCATGCGATCAGTGGCAAGTGTCTCGTGCAAATGCTAGACGAGACCTTGAATTGCCAACAAGGCTGTGTTGAGGGTGGGGAATCGTGTGCGGGAGCAAAGGCAAAGATTCCTATTCTGTGTGTTATTTTGGTTGTTTTGTTTGTTCTCTTCTTCTTTTTGGACTTATTCGTTTGATGACGGTTGTCAGTCTTGTCGAGATAGCGGGCACAGGGTATGTGACAAATTATTTCTGAATGTAAATTCAACCGTTGAAAAAAAGTCACCAGCTAAGGCAGTGACATCGGTTTTTTTTTCTCTTCTCTATAAGAAGGGTGATGTTACAACTTACAAACTTACCAGAAGAGAACAATTTGGATCTATATAGCGAACCATTGTTGATGTGCTTAAGAATTGCAATTTCAAAGAATTGCAAGAATTTGCAGAAACTAACAAAAGGAGATGGTAGCCAACTTCAACTTCTTGAGATAGTTAGTCCACCTCCACCCCCCCTGAAATAAGAATAATATGGGTGGCGCGAAACACCGATGTGGACCTGGGTCTAGCTTCTCCAGCATCCACTTGTTTTGTGCTCGCTGGTGTTCTGTCACGAGTGGATGGGATTTACGGTTTTATGCCGACTTCGAATGCCGAGGTTTTTTTTTTCAAAACAGGAATACTCTTTCCGTAGAGGTGAAGTCCTGCTGGGGTCTGAATCTGTCACCCCCAATGAAGAAGTCGACTCACTAAGCCACTAAGTCGCAGCGGTCACCCTGCTCTGTAACCGTATAGGCTAGGTTAGATGTAAGAGTGGATGACTGCAGAAGACAGTCGCGCATAGGCCTAAGTAGGGTCATTGTAATCCCACGGGGATTGACTACTCCTAACCTTGGTGCTTATGACGAAGTGGTTTAACTGCCAAATGTAGACACACCAGAGCGCTACATGAGGTGATTTGTGGCTAGCACCTCCCCTTTATGATAAATCATTGTATGGGACACCTATCCTGCCGCCCTGCGTCCTGATTGGAGGCCTGTTTAGACTGATCGTTCGAGGCTTAGTGCTACCCATATTTTCTTTGCTTTAAGGCAGCCCATTTGTGAGTGGTCGTTTTGATTGTGTATGGTAGGCGGATGGTGGGCTGTAGCGTCGGTAGGTGCTGCATGGAAGGTGAATCTTCCCCTGGTGTTAGATAAGAGTTTGTATCACACCTATGAAGTTTATCGGCTTTGCACTCGCCCGCTATGTCCGGCATGAGGTGTATATTGGAATCTCGTTGAGAGACAGCCCGCATTTAAGGGATGTTTTTGAATTGAACATATCATTCCAAGGACTTAATTGCGGTCTGTTGATATCTCTGTTGGATATTACCATGTTCTTGACTTCCTTCTTTTATTACAATGGTTTCTGACTGAAGGTCGCATCCGACCGCTGACTGACAGTGGTCATGAAGTTCAAGAAGATAACAATGATAAGGTCCTTGGAATATACACCTACACTCACTGCTTCGTCAGTCTTCGATCTGTCTATGTGAATGGGGGATCAGCTAGTGTCTGGCTTTGATACATCCAATCCGATCTGGAGAGTTGAATACAATAACAAGACTTGACGCTATACAATCAGTGTCAGTTAAACTAAAATACAAGAGATCGTATCTGATCTGTATATTTTCAAGGGATCATCAGGAAAACTGACCCATTCGCAAAAGTACCCGACTTAGTAGACTTTTGTATTATTAAAGGGGTACCTACAAACTTCGTGAAAGTTGAAGAAAGCTTTAACCTCTCTTCCGACTATTCACCTGTAATCTTGACCATAAACAATAAAATAAGGAAAGTGGAAGGTGCGCTGAGATTGACAGATAACAAAACTGACTGTTAAAGTTGTATATATGACTGTGAGGAAATGGGTCTTTAAAAACAACTTTAGAGTTAGAACTCGAACTTGAAAAGTTTATTAGTAACATCCAAAAAGAAGACTGGTAAAATACTCCTCGCATTAAAAAAAAATACCCATATTTAATGAAAAAAATCTTCCGCCAGAAATAAAAGAACTTATCCTCGTAAAAAGAAAAGCGCGCAAGAAATGGCAGCAGTCTCGCGCCCCACAACATAAAACATACTTAAATCGTCTGTGCAACCAACTAAAAAAAGCTTAAGAACCACGAGATATCGACTTATCTTGAAGGCCTAACAAATGAAAAATGTACAACCTACTCACTTTGGAAAGAAGTCACTTTGAAGAGAAGAAGGGCGAGCCAATCAAGAAAAACAATGGAGAGTGGGCAAAAAGTGATAAACAAAAGGCGGATCTCTTTGCCGAACATTTGGAGGAAACATTCCACTTTGATGGACAAATGTTGGAAGATGATCCAAGTGTAACTTCTGTATCTGACAACTCTAGTATTGAAAGAGTATTGCCAAACGAACTCTGCCAGGCAATCAAAAATCTAAAAAACAACAAGACTCCTGGCTATGATCTAATAACCGGACAAATCCTGAAGAACTTGAAGAAAAAGGCGCTAATTAAACTCCTCTACTTTACTAACACTTCCTTTAGGCTATTATATGTTCCAAACTCATGGAAGGTTGCAGAAGTGATTATGGTTCCAAATTCTAGAGTGTCTTCAACTTGCCAATAAATAAGGAAATCATTTCGTCACAACCGATCCTATTGGCGAAAGGGATCAGTTTTCAGTGATCCGAATGAAATCTTGTATGGTTTGTTATCATGTAAGAGGTATTCAAAATTGGCTAATAACCCGTTTTCCTGTCAAACGCAATGCTATCCAGTTGGAAAGAGAAAATCCTAATCTTGTTGATGATACCACAGAGAGAGCTTCTCTCATATTACCTTTTTTTAGGAATCATTTATTTCAGTTATTTTACACTCTTAAAAGATAGGGAATCTATTCATCTTTCTTTGTATGTCTTTTTACACTATTTTTTCTGTAACGTATCTACCATGTAAAAACAAAATTAGGTATTGATTCTTTAGTAGGATAGATTAAATTCGATTGAGACTCTACAAAGTCCAACAAGAGGGAGGAGGGAGAAGGAAGGAGTAGGAAGTCAAGGATCACATTGAGAGAAGATTGAGTCCCGAAAATAACAAAATACTGTTTTGTGGGATCTTAGCTATCGTCACAAATAAGTTAAAACCTAGTTCATCAAATTGATTCGATTTGTCTGAAAATGTGATGAAGTCAAACAAAAATTATTCCAAAAAATAGCAGGTATGTCGTTTATCATCAACAAATCAACTTATACATCACTCCGGCAACAGGCAATCCATGATATTTCACACATTGGAAATTGGAATTTTACAGGAATTATTGCCCTTAATTTACATTTCCTGAGGAAAAGATTGAATAACACCCTATTCAGTCAATTGAATGCGTAGATTATTAGACGATTATTCCTTCACGATTATCCTGTCACATGTACGAGTATTCAAGGATTGTCACATGCACCACGGAGTAACGTCACTGCCACTGCTAACTGAACACGTGCCTTTCTGAGGAGGACTTTTCTTTTCTTTTTTCAAATATTGTACTTACATGTGGTCTTTCTCTAACAAGAGTATTATTCGTCCGTTCCGGCCTCATGTCTGAGTGATATCCATTCAAGAACTTATTCCTTTCCCCTCAGTTTTCAGCTAAATCAATTCACACACACGCACCAATTTTTGGGAATATTATCCTCAGAGCAACGAAATTCAATCAAAACCGATCGCTTCATCCGCGAGGAACAACGAAAATGCGAAATCAGTGAAGATGTAACTGTGCGGTTACGTTGCGAGACAATTTTTCGTACCACAAAAAAAAACCACGTTCAATTTGGGACAGCGCGACGATTCACCCAATTGTTTCAAGATCAAGTGCGGTGACAGCAATTTACGAGAAAAGCTAACAACGAGAATAAAACAAAACCAATTAAACGTTCACCTTTCCTATTTACTTGAAGTGCAGCGAATGAAGAAAACATACGAAAAAAATCTCTGTTTGTTGCCAACTGCTGGCGCACTGATCAGACGCAACTAGATGATACTTCCTTCTTACGCCACGGGCGGTAGTCTCATGCACGCTCGAAAAGTCTGTGCAAATGTCACTTTTCTCATTTGTTGTTGTTGGTTGGTTCTCGAAGGGAAGCTTTGTTTGGTAAATTTTGCACCGTCACTTGCAGCGATTGACAGTTGGTCGGTGCGCCTCGGTCGTTGGTATGTTTACCACTGAGCGTATGTGTTGCACTGAAAGTGTGCTGTCACTGTGGTCGAATTGTAACTAACAGAATCCCTAGATGATCCGTTAATTATAATGACAATGATTCACTCAGTGGTGGGAGGTCGGGGCGAGGTGGAGTGCATGTGGCCGAATTTGTTTGGCAGGCAATGCCAAATGTGAGCGGTTTGCACTTGTTGTTTTCAACTCGACACGGGCAACACTGGGTGATCTCAAATTAACAAAAATACCCTCATTTCAGTTATCACAATTCTTAAAATAATTTTATTTACATGCTCTTTGCCTTAAGCCTAGAATCCGAACACAAACTCGTATTGCACTTCATTGATCCCACTATTCGCAGATCGCCATCGCTCAGTTGAGACTTGTCGATGGCGACAAACTGTTCGCCGATACATTCAGTCCAGCACTGTTCACAATGCAAAATGGCGCGGTGTAGTAATGCGGCATCAGTGCAGGCGGTGGCGGTGGGGCAGCTCCTGCTGCGGCTGCCAAGCCAGCTGGAGTAAGGTACAGATGACTGCCGTAGATCCCTTGACGCTGGGCAATTTTCAGCCGTGACGTTAGCTGCTTCTTCCACTTGGTCCGTCGGTTCTGAAACCAGGTCTTTATTTGCACCTCCGTCAGACTTAGATTCTTTGAGAGCTCCATTCGCTTGCTCACACTCAGGTACTTGTCCTGTTTGAATTCATTCTCAAGGCGCTCAAGTTGCTTTGCACTGTACGCCTGGCGAGGCTTGCGATCGACGCCGGGCTTTCGAAACCGCTTTCCACTCGGTTTGGGAACTGTTGAAATGTGCCAGTTAGAGATAATCATTGAGAATGAGAAACGAGAGCACACCTACCTTGAAGTCCGAGGATGTAGTTGGCGGAATGAAAATGTGACTGCGGTAGGACTTTGGAGGGTATTCCGATCCAATTGCTGTACAGGAGGGCGGATGGATGTGCATGCGAGTAGTCGGGCATAAGATGCGGAAACGGGCGGACTGCTTGCGAGACTTTTCTTTCGTAGAGCTCTTCGTATCCGGAAATGTCGCCTAAGAGGAGGTTCGTCTTTGTACTCAGGGCGTCTAGAACGTTTGTTGTTGTTGCTGTAAGTAGAAAATAGACAGGAATTTTGTGTGAAAACTTATGCATCAGTCATGAAGTAGAAAATAGATCTTCTAACAGTACTGGAAATGTGGGTCGTTGCACCGTGGTGTAGTGGGTTAGTGCTTCGACTCCTTCCTATTATTATTATTATAACAGTACTTGTACTGGTCTGCACTATCTTACCATTTTACGCCAGAAATAAACCATCGTTGGGAACTATCGAGTTATACGATCATAACCGAAAATTAATCTATTCGATAGTTATTCAAAAATTTCTCATTACATAGTTATGACATAAATACGTCGAACGAAAATGTGGTCGACTGAATTCAGATCGGATGGGTTTAGTCCCAACCATAATGGACCATAATGGAGACTCAAGCTAACTCCATCGAGAAACTGTGACCATAATGACCACATCGTTGACTTTCGTTGAATTTAGTCGAAGCAGAAGAGAAATGAATTGCCGTCTACGTAAATGACAGTGGTCTTAAAAATTATGTGTAGGTCATCAGAACTAATTAAGTCCTCATAGTTTACTTGATTTTATCTACCTCGGGGCATCATCACAGTAGAGAACCGACGTAGAATCGCCTTTGGCAACCGATGTCATTTCGGTTTGTCGAAACAACTGGGATCGAAGCTCCTTACTCCAAGGACCAAGATCATGCTTTCTTCTCTCTTATTTTGCCAGTCCAGCTATATGAAGACGAAAGCTGGACGCTAATCAAAACTGCGGAGTAGATTTCTGGTGCCTTCGAAAGAAAAATTCTACGTGGAATATATGGTCCCGTCTGCGAGGAAGGTGAATGGACCGCACAACCGCGATGTGGACGTAGTCCGTCGACTGCACTGTCGGCCACATCGAGCGCATGGACAACAATGCTCCAGAAAAGATGGTCTTCGAATCCGAGCCTCCTTGTTTGAGAAGGGGAGGAAGACCGAACCTCCGGTATAAAGAGCAAGTAATCGCGGATGCAAGACGGCTTGGTCTGGATGACTGGATGCAGCGTTCCTAGGACCGTCAGCGATGGAAGGCAGCAATTGCTCAGATTCAGAACCTCCATGGGTCGTATGCCTGATAAATAAGTAAGTAGTGCTTCGACATTTGAGGATGCTTCTGGCTATTTTATTCTGATCGGACAAGAGAAACTTCTTAATCTTAAGTTTATTAAATTCAATAAAGATGTCTGATGACGAATGAATTACAGACAGTTGTGGCCCTATCAAAATCCTACAAACCCCACAACAGAGCCCAGACCTCATGCCCATTGACCATATAGCGGAACCACTAGAAGGAAAAATCCGTACCGACGATATCAGTAATAAAGATATGTTAAAAGCAGCATAATAAGTTGACTGGACTAATATAAGTATTTGTTACCCCACAAAATTGGTAGCATTCATCTAAAACCGGTTAAAGAAGATCATAAGGATAAGAGGATATCCTGCTTAATAATACCACCGAAAGAAATACGATTTGGAGATTATTTATCGACTTGTAGTAACGTTCCCTTTTGTTACGTCTTGTTGTTTCATATAAAGTACAGTATTTTCTTAATAAAAACTTCTCACAATTTTTTTATATGAACATTTTTTCGGTATTAAGAAATCGACCAATGTGTAAAAGAGCATGTGTAGAAAATAGTTTTGGTACACTAATTCCCCGAATTGAGCCAAAATTGAGTGAAAGTTGCGTAGGTAGCGAAAAATATATCCCTGTACTTATGGGACTTCGTAGTACGTACGACTTGTCGCATATTACTACAAAAATCTTGCCCTTTTTATTGACATCGAAAAATATACTCGATAAAAAAAAAATATCGATATTCACAGATTTAAAGCCCTAAACAGATTCACATGCAATGCCAGGGCTGTCTGGGAAAGCCACAAAACACTGAACACACTGGCAAAGAATAACTAATATGGGTGAGCGAACATGGAAACCACAGGGGAAATGAAAATGAAGACGTTAAGGGGGAATAATGCGACAAGAACGTCTTTTATTGGACTTCTTTCTTCATGGAAACGAGAATATAGAACAACACTTAAACGACTGATCAAATAAATGCCGCATCTAATCAGTGTTACGACTTGAAATTTTCTAAGGTGTGGTAGATCCAGAACAAGGAGAGTGATCGATTTGAGAAAGCGATGTAAATCCGTTTCAATTCTATAAATGAAATGAAAAGCTTCTCACTGTCGTCTACACATTTTTGTAACACAGTGTTATCACTTAAAAAACTTCCTTGTAAATATTTATGCATGTTTTTGTTGGATATTGTATTGTTAGAAGGGGTTATAAAAAAAAACAATTGGCATAAATATGATGAGTTCCAAGAAGTGGTCGAACATGCACTTTGGGTATATTTCAAAAAATAGAAGTAGATCTACCATAATTGTTGTCAAGTCTACCCACTACTTCTAATTCTGGGGAAGTACTACTACTTCTAATTCTGGGGAACAGTCTAGATACTCAAAACAATTCCATAAGGGTCGATCCCAGGAAAAACAAGGAGGGCCTAAATCTGAACAAGCCTGCTTGCACCTTCCACCATTCCTCCATTTTCATGAAACTAATACCTGCACAACGACTGGATGGCGCACTTGGTTGAGTGCCTGCTCTTGGTTAGTGGGGTCCCCGTTTCGAATCCCAGTGAAAGCAAAGTTAATACGCTTTTATCTGGTTCTTAAATCTGGTCCAATCACCATTTGCCGTTGATTAACGGCGCTTGTAGTAGTAGTCTGACTGTTGGTATTGTTGGCCCATTGTGACCAACATGGTCTAAGTGTGCTGGTGAATTCACAAGCAGCCCCTAAAAAAGGACTTGTGTTAGTATCAAAGGCCCAAGAAGGCTCTCGATACAGGAACACCGGCAGCATATTTCAAAATTCTTCTGTTCGCTGATCAGAACGTGTTTACCTTTGACTACGCATTACCCAATGTTTCTGTCAGTGAGCTTGATACCCCAATTTCTCTCGCTTAGTTTTAAGCTTTTCTTCAAAAAATTAAAAACGAGAAGGCACGAGGCAATGACGGTATACCAGTTGAATTTTACAAATTCTGCACTCCGAAACTGTAAAATGATCCTCTTCTCATCTTTAATAGACTCTATAGTGATGCATGTAGCCCAAGTAGATTCAACAAAGCAGTTATTTTTGCTATTTTCAAGATGCAAACTGCCTGCCCCTGGTTAGCGGGTTCGTCCCCGGTTCGAATCCCAGTGGAAGCAAAGTGGATACACTTTTATCTTGTTTTCAAATCTGGTCCCGTCACCATATGCCGTTGGGATTAAATTAACGGCTCTAACACTGAAGTAGTCGATCGGTGTTAGTAAACTAACTATGAGTATCACAGTGGACCAATATGGTCTGAGTGTGCTGGTGAATTCACTAGCAGCCCCCTTAGCTAACCTAACCTAGCTGTTGATGTATTTCAACTTTCTTTCCTTCTCGATTGCAACTGTTTGGGATGGTTCCGAGTTCTCTGACTGGTTCAAAAACAACAGTAGGTGTTCCACAAGGGTATATCCCAAGTCCCTTCCTCTTTTTCCTGTTCATTGGTGAAATCAGTCACCTACTTCCCGGCGGAGTTCTTTTTGCCAGCATATTGGTGAAAGTCTTGCTAGTACTTTTGCAGTAGTAGTTTTGCTCGCTGACAATCCAGTTACGCCGCAACTGCAAATTATCAGACTTCCAAAAGACGAAGATACTTATTTAAAATTGGTTTCTTAATGACGCTCATATTGAGATTGTTCAGGAGTTTAAGTATCTGGGTGTCCTATTGACACACAACCTTAACTATGCCAAACATTCCATTAATAAAGGCAGTGAGGCTAAACCCGCTCTGAATATGATGTGGCATAACTTTGATCTGCCCTCTAAATATCGAGTCTTCAACGCGACTGTTAATGCCTGCAAGTGTTATGGAGTCCAAGTTTTCGGACTTACGGTACCTCGAAGCCTTTGAACTAGTCCACAGGCAATTTTTCAAGCGCTTGTTCTGGCTCCCAAACTCAACAATAACTCGAGTCAGGTATAACGTTCATTTATGTACGGAGTTTGAAAGTAAACGTAAACTATATAACAAGGGTAATGAAAAAAGGAACAGTGCCCTTACTACTGCCACGCCATTCAAAGAATATAACCAGATCGCAGAATCCCAAGACACAGTTCTTCTTTTGGAGTCTAATGTTGATCTAAATGAAAAGCTATGTATTCAAAACCTCATCAGAGCACCAGATAATAATATCAGTTATTCACCCAGTAACTGCATTATAATTTCCTTAATTTTATGTTTAAAATAATCCAATCAGTCATATTATTATACTGTACAGTCCTACAGATGACTCTCTAATTTATTTTATATTTGATATCATTGAAATTGTTATATTATGCCAGTTTGCTACTTAGTTCGCTAATTGCGTCAAAGCTATTAATTTTATTTAAAATGTATTATTAAAAATTTGCTTGTATATTGTTTATTTGTAATTTTTTTTTTCAGTGTCTCTCCAGGCAGACGGCAGGTATTTGCCATGCCATAATTCTTGTAAATTGCTTTATTAATTTTTAAAACGAAATAAATATAAATATTTATTACTATCATAGTAATAATAATGTTGTGTCTAGCATCCACTTTTAAAAACAGTTTCAATTTCACACATATTCAACATCCACTCGCATTTACTGCTCCTCTCTCAATTTACATGAGTGATAACATTTGAATATCATAGTCTAATTTGCATTAGTAAGAACGCGACCAAATAAAAAATAAGTTGCACCGGATCCAAACATATCACTTACACCATTTATTCACTTGTCAAACATACTGTGCACAGTGCAAATCTTTGCAGTCACTGAACGTGCTAATTGAATTTGGCGTATTTTTTCCGCTTGTGAAACTTTTTCAAACTCAAACAAGTATCTGCTCAAATAGAAATCCGTTTAAAGACTCTAACTGCCTTGCATGTCTCAACTTTAGAACAATCGCGTTCGCAAACAAGCGCACAACAGCACCACCGACCGACCAGTTCGTTGACAAAACACAAAAGTGCGACATTATGGTGATTAACACTTCTCCACTGTCTCTGACTATAGCAGGTAAAATAACCATTTAATCGGGACGGTAATTGATAGAATAACCTCTCGAACGACACTTACAGGTTCCACATGTCGATGCAGGTGACAATTCTGCAGAATCGGTTGAGTCTTTGTCGCGTTTCGCAGGAATCTCCCTTGTCTTTCTGCCAAGTCCAAGGATGTTGTCAATACTGAATGAAGCTGACGTTTTTTTGACATTTACTGCTTCACTCTTCGTCACTCTTGACTCGGTCACCTCACTCTCGTCGTCACAAATTATCTCCTCCGAGTCGCAACTGTCAGAGGACAGAGATGAGAAGAGGAAATTCTCGTGGACTTCGCTTAACTGCCGGTTCAAGTCCATTTCACGCCGATTGCCACTTGACGAATGACCACTTAATTATGGTGTCCAGTAAAGTGTACCCGCGTCAGCATCCACCAGATGAAGCCACGCCTTCAAATTAACACGTACATGTAAACTGTGCGATACTGCCATCGCCACTGCGATACCAGGAAGATGCGAGAGAGCAGGTAATCGGATTAGGGTGAAGGTGAGAAAAGGAGCACATCTCTATCGAAAATGGTCGTTCCAGCAGCATCCCTTGTCCAGCCAATGAGGGTGGCAGTGGCAGCATGCGCATCGAGCAGCACCGCTGTGCTTTGGTTCATAGTCAACAACAAGACGTACGTGTACCCTGCAGTTACCCCGTTGGCCATTGATGTGCTAAATGCCTGATTGTCTGTTAATTTATTCATCATTCGGGTGTACTTGTGGAGCGCACCTCATTTGTGATTCGTCTCGGAGAGTTATTGGAACTTTATTGTCGTCTAAATGTTTGATTTGGATTGAACCCAATTTGATTTGATTGTCAACAGTTGAATAATATTTTTTTGGCGGAATGGAGTAAACGCGTGGAGAACCAAGCCTTCGACGTCACGTCAACTTTTTAGAGCACTCGTGAGAATTGGTGGATTATTTTTTTTTGTTATCTATTACTTAAACAAAAAATTTCAAATTTGGTTTGAACTTCTGCTACGAGTTGTTATTTATGGAAATTGCACCTGATATTCGAAATTGAAATACACAATCGACCAATTCTGGGAGAATTGAAATTATTGCTTAAAAACTTGTTATGACTCCTTTAAGACTTCGTCGATTGTAGGTGTACGTGTTCAGCGTTCATTAGAAGTAAGAACAATTATTTCTTGTAATCGCTAATGATTGGGTGAACGTTGGTTCGCTAAATGTCCTTGTTAGTAGTATATGGGGATCCATCGCAGTTTCTCACGAAACTGGCAATTTTTTATAAAACCCAAAAAATGGGCATTAAGCTGGAACTACCGATCTTTTGAGGGAATAATTGCAAGCAGCTTGATCGGTTGCGGTAACATTGTTCTTGGACGAAATAAATTAGGGATCATTAGTTTCTGGTATTTGGGCTAAATGTACAAGCCAGCCAACTCGATTCTCTATCAGCTTTTTTGTCAACAGTTGAGCCACGGCCTGCAATCGCGAATTATTTCCTTGGCGAGTGGTAAGATTAAAAACGCGATCCACATATGCTGGCGGCAGTCCACAAATTCACCAAATGTTTGTTTCAGCGGAGAAATCGTGGCTACCTGCGACCAATTAAAGTTCGGAAGTGGAGGTCATCTTTAAAGCGCTGTAGTTTCTAGTTAAAGGTTTGTGTAGACGATACGTGTCTTCCGAACTGCAATCTTCGCAAGCTCTAAAATTTCATTCACACATGAAATTTTCTTTCTTTGCAAGTCGCTACGGGATATTTGATAATTAAATGTGGACTAGTGGACATACGAATAGGAATACTTACTTACTTACTTATCAGGTATACGATTCATGGAGGGTTTGAGGTTGAGAAATTGCAGCCTTCCATCGCTGACGGTCCTGGGCACACTGGTTCCAGTCCTCAAGACCAAGCTGTCTTGCATCCGCGAAAACTTGCTCTTTATACCGGAGGTTCGGTCTTCCTCTCCTTCTCGAACCAGGAGGCTCGGATTAGAAAACCCTCTTAGCTGGAGCATTGTTGTCCATGCGCTCGATATGGCCTTCCGCACTACATCCACTCTCCTGGTACAGCTCGTAGAGTTCGCGGTTGTGTCTTCTCCTCCATTCGCCTTCCTCCAGGATTTGCCTTAGTGTGAAGATTTGGCCTATCATCGATTTGCCGGGGCGCACTGGTACGTGCCGATTAGTGCGGTGCAAAACGGCTTTAGACGTTCACACAGCTGGACAGGATCTTGTAGGCGACATTGTACAGGTTGTTGCAAGTGGTAGGATCGCCTGTTTTGTGGATGGGGCATATGGAGCTGATATTCCCGTCGTCGGGAATGCTTCGTCCTCTCAAATTCTACAGTTGATCTGGTGCGTAATCTCTCCATGAACATTGCCAACGGCCTTGAAGAGCTCCAATGGTTTACCAAAAAATGTCCAAGCCTTTTTAAAAATTCAAAGGCATGCGAACTTCAAACATGGTTCCAGCCGCAGCCGCAGCCGTCTTCGCTTCCCTAGCTTATTAGGCTGAATATATTTTTTTTATATTTACTGCGCCTACTATAGAGGGATAAGTCTCCTGAACATCGCATACAAGATTTTCTCTGCCGTTTTGTGTACTCGCCTGCAGCCGTTTATAAATAACCTGATAGGTCCATATCAGTGTGGCTTCAGGCCAGGGAATTCCACCATCGACCAGATTTTCACACTACGGCAGATCCTGGAAAAGACCCAAGAAATGCAAATCGACACCCACCACCTTTTTGTCGATTTCAAGGCCGCATATGACAGCGTGCATAGGGACGAGCTATACAACGCCATGTCTAGTTTTGACATTCCTGCCAAACTCGTCAGGTTGTGCAGGATGACGATGGAGAATTCTCGCTGCTCCATTAAGGTCGGTAACGAACTCACCGAGATCTTAAATGTCAAAAAAGGTTTTAGACAAGGCGACGCTCTATCATGTGACTCCTTTAACATCATACTGGAGAAGATCGTGCAAGACTCACACGCCAAGACTAGAGGCACGATCTTCCAGAAGTCCGTACAACTGCTAGCTTACGCGGATGACATTGACGTGATTGCCAGAACACCGCGAGCCGTCAATGAGGCGTTTGCTGGCATTGAGGCGGAGGCGGCTAAAATGGGTCTAGCGGTGAATGAGGGCAAAACGAAGTATATGCTGTCATCAAGAAAGGACACAACATCGACGTCTTGGACAGAGCGTCACAATGGGCAGCTATAACTTCGAGGTAGTCAAGGACTTCGTCTACCTCGGCTCCGCAGTAAATAGTAAGAACAACATCAGTACCGAGATCAAACGCAGAGTAACTCTTGCCAACCGCTGTTTCTATGGGCTCAAGAGGCAATTGAGTAGTAGAGCCATCTCTCGAAAGACCAAGCTAACTTTATACAAGACATTGATCATGCCAGTCCACCTATACGGCGTGGAGGCATGGACAATCTTAAAACCGGATGAGGAAGCCTTTGGTCTCTTCTCCTCTGCGTTCAATCTTTGGTCATGTTTGCGTTGACGGTTTCTGGAGGAGAAGATTCAACCACGAACTGTACGGGCTGTACAGCGATATGAGTCTAGTCACGCGTTTTCGGATCCAACGCCGAAGATGGCCAGTCCATGTAGAGCGTATGGACAACTCAGCTCCGGCCCGAAGAGTCTTCAACTCCGAACCCGTGGGACAACGTAACAGGGGACGCCCGCGCTTAAGGTGGCACAGCCAGGTGGAGAAGAACCTCAACCAACTTGGCGTGCCACACGGGAGACAGCTACCCAGAGACCGTGCTAGCTGGAGATGCTGAATTGAGACTTACTAAGGAAATTGTTTTTTACTAAGAACTTTATCATTCTGTTTTCAAAAAGCTTTCTCAAAAACCTTGGAAAAGACATGAACAAGTGAGATGGGTCTACAGCTTTTAACTGATGTCTTATCAACTTTTTTAAATAATGTCTAAGGAATAGGTACTTAGACACAACTTTTTAGAGCCGTGTGACATTTCTTCAGCGAATTGGTCCAACCTCCATCCATCTCCATAACTCGGACCAGCAAAAACCTCTGCCTGTATTAGAATCTTATTCAGATCAATGAACTTAAAAATGATAATAATAAGGGTAGCACCACAGTTCAACCTTTGAATAGCAACCACTTGCGTTGTGCGAGATATTGTTCTCTCACTACTCTCGTCACAGCTTTAAGTTTTAAACCGACTCAGAACGGTGAGGTTTGAGAAACTCTTTCTTGTCCGTAGATACTGCTTGAATACTGCCTGTGACTCGAAATATGTGCAGTTTTTTTTTTTAAATCAATACACTCAAGCGTAGTAGGCGACGCACCTACCCACTAAGCCAGGGACGCAAAGTAGAGACTTCTTAAGATTCGCCTTTTTACCATATGACCATTTGACTACAAATATTAGATGAAGAAAAAAATCTTCCCCTCCACCGAAATCCAAAACGCATCTCCTCAAATCGATCAATTCTCTGACAGATGAGGCTCTCACCTACGCTGTGAGAGCAATAGCAATATCATCATCACCTCCGAAGTGTCTTAAAAACCGTTCCTTAAAAGGTTCATTATAATCATTAGTTATCCACCGACGATGCATGGGAAAGAGTGAGAGAGCGAGCGACCCTGGGGTCACGGGGAAATTGATGGGCTTCCCTTGGAAATTGAATCATTTCGAGAACTTCAACACGCAATTGTCCGGTCACGGTCTCGGTGTGCATCGCGTGTGTGTTATTCCTCGACCAAGTGCTGGATCTCTCAAGTAGCTATTACACCTTTTAGCACCACTCGCAGGACGAACGGCTTGGTGTGCGGTGGGTGTTCGCCGTGAATGAAAGCGAACACCTAAGGTCTTCTCATCTCACGGCCGGGGCACGTAGGGCACGGATAATATGATTATTTATCATAACGAGTTTGTAAAAGGATTTTTATACCCGATTCCATGATTCCCAGCGCTACATCATTGGTTTCTTGTTCTTCTTTCCGAACATGGTCTGTCGACACCTTGACAGATGCCGGAGTGCACGGAGGCGGACGACCAAGGCGACGGACGGTGGTGGCGGGGGTGGTGTAAAATGATTCTTAAAAGCACTGGGAACCGACCAGGTGGTCGAGGGCGACCCTTTCTTTGAATGCGGCTATCCGTAACGTGGTGGTGTCTGAACCCCTAACTGGTGGTGGGCTGGTGCTTCCGGAAAATCGTATGAATGTACAACAAATCGAGGACTGTGAATGGCTCCGAGGGGAAGCACCAGCATAAAGAGATTTCTTATTCTGCAAGCGATATGGATTGGATATGGAATGTGATGTGAATTTGAAGCTTTGCGTAGTGTTATTTGACGCTGCTAATGTTTGTTTGGTTTTCAAAAAAAAGGAGCATCTCATGGATGATGTCATAAATATCGAAAAGAGGATTAAGGTTTTCGGCTGTGTTTGGATAATTTTTCTTAGCAAATATTCACATTTGTATACTCGCCCCCACTTAGACGGATGGCTTGTTTAATGCTTAACTGTAGTTCGCAGCACGCAAAACTGGGGTTTATTTTGATGTGACTGGGGTGAAGTGAACTTAACTTAAGGGAGGGAGGGACAAAGGAAACGTCTAATGACAAAAATTACTCGAAAATGATCCAAACTCTCCATATCTCCACATCACTCAGTTTCTTCTTCTTCTGGTGGCGCTACAGACCGGGGTGGACCAAGGCCACAACCAACAAACCTCTCAGCTGTCTCCAATTGCACAAGCCAACTGCGTTGAAGTCCTTCTCCACCTGCATGCGCCATCGGTTCCGTGGGCTTACTCTATTGCGTTGTGCCACTGGTTGAAGGCTTTTCAGGCTGCAGCATTTTTGTCCATGCGCTCTACATGAACCAGCAGTCTTAGGCGTTAAATCAGTAGACGCCTGGCTAGACTCATGTCGCTGTGAATCTTCTTCTCCACGAACCATCAACGCAAACACAACCAATGATTAAGCCCAGAACTTTTGTCTCGAAAAGACCAAGAGCTTCCGCGCCATAGAGCAGGACAGAAATGATCAAAGTGTTATATAAAGACAACTTGATCCTTCGAGAGAGGCCTCTTCTACTCAATTGCCTCTTTAGCCCATAGAAACAGCGATTGGCAAGGGTTATTCTGCATTTATTGTAGGTACTGTTGTTTTTCATATTATTTACTGCGGAGCCGAGGAAGACGAAGTCCTTGACTACCTCGAAGTTGTAGCTGCCCATTGTGACGCTCTGTTCAAGATAATGTTGTGTGTCCTTTCTAAATGACAGAATATACTTCGTTTTGCCCTCGTTGACCGCTAATGTCATCCGCGTATACTAGCAGTTGTACGGACTTTTGGAAGATCGTGAATCTTGTGTTAGCGAGTGAGTTCTGCACGACCTTCTCAAGAACAATGTTGAAAAAGTCACATCACTCACTTTAGTTAAAAATCCAAGATCCCCAAACACAAAACCCTCTATAGTTCGACTCCATCAAAGAAATTAAGTTTGGAATTGGTCTTATTTTAATTTCCAAACCGAAATAAGGGCAAAAAAAAAGTCTAGTGTATTTAAAGAATGAAGTGGGTGGCTCGCTTCGCTCAGGATTTTAACCCATTTTTTCTCAGGGCTTAACCTGCTCAAGCGACTTCGTGGCTCCGCTAAGGGTATGTCAACAACTGGCAGGCAGGTGCCTGGAGCTTAAGTTTAATTACATTTACTCTGGTCCATTGTGCACTTATGTCCCTGCATCGGAATTTTAGTGTTTGCGGATTTTGCAATTTGAGGCCAATTGGGTATTTTGTAGGGTATAGTAAATTCGGGTATATTCCAAGATTTAGGGATTTGGTATTAAGTAGGTATGAGAAATAACTTCCCTTTCAAAAAAATGGTGGTTCTTGTGAAGTTGTTTCCCTGCACGAACAAGAATGTTGATCGGGGCAAGTTGCCGTGAGAAATAACTTCCCTTTCAAAAAAATGGTGGTTCTTGTGAAGTTGTTTCCCTGCACGAACAAGAATGTTGATCGCTTTTTGCTCAGCACGCTGCACACATGGGTCATTTAAACGCACGGTGCCGCAAAGTCAGCGCATTTGCGTGTACTCATAAGTAAATCGAGTGGAGCACACATACGTGCGATGACGCTGCGGCATCGGGAAAAGATTAGGTTAGGTTAGAGTGGCTGTCTAACTAAAAGGTAGCCACACTTAGGCCAATGGTACGCCCGTTGTGCTACCACCAACATCTAGTAGATAGGTTAAGTAGGGTAGGCAGAAGATCTATTAGATCCTTATCCGCAAACCAAAAGCGATGAAGCTGACTGATGCTAATCTCTCTTAGTTATGTCAAGTCATAGAAATATGGGGCAAGTGACTAAGTGACTAAATCTACGAGAGAACATTGCAGTTACAAAGGAGGCGTGAAATGGTTTCTTCATCTCTGAAGCTTCTAGAGAAATTGTTGAAGTGTATACCTAATGATTTTTATGGGACAGTGCCCGGATATGACTATAAAAACTGATAAAAGTGAAATAGGTCGGTAATTATTAAGTAAAGAAGTATCGCCTTTTCCTCTAGTAGCGACCACGAATCCGTTCGTTAGTGTCCATGCTAAAGCGGTAATGGGACTATCAATGTCTTATGAAACACCATGGTCTTTCTAGACGGAGTTCCGTACATAATTAAACATGCAACCATCCATCAAAAAATACATAAATCCAGAATCACCTGCCACCAACAAGTGTCAACGTCCAATTAAATCGCGTATTCTAATTCCATCCGCAACCCCTTCTTGTGTCATAGACAATTGTTGACTGGAACCCCTTTCCCGACCACTGATTGCCCCCTCAAGTCGGAGTCTTTTCCTATTTTGCAAATGCAATATCATTTCTTTTTCTCTTTACAATGACAGAAGATGGTGCGAAAATCATCCCGCCCTCAAAACCCCTAGCCTGCTCTAAAACCTGGGTATAGGACCGAACGAGACGAGCCTTTACCAAGAAGATGATAAACAAACGCTTACCCATAACAAGACGATTAAACACATTCACTAGAGACGATGCGATCGGCGATCTTCTGGCGGGTATAACTGTCGGCGTAACTGTGATACCTCAAGCTTTAGCCTATGCGGCATTCGCTGGACTTCCAGCAGCTGTAAGATACAAGACCTTACCTGGCCTAAGTTTCTCGTCTCAATCTTCTTTCTCCACAGTACGGATAGTATGGCTCATTTCCGGGCTGCTTTATATACATCTTCCTCGGTACTTGTAAGGATGTTCCCGTCGGCCCATCAGTCGTCGCAGCTCTGCTGACGTTTCAAACCGCACAGGGACAAGGATATCTTCGGGATCAAAGTGTCGGGGTCAACGTTGGTTCAGTTTTGGAAGCACATCTTTGAGAACATCAAAGATATGCATCGTGATCCTGCTTGCGATGAGGGTAAGTTCCGCACTTCATAAACACTGCAATTCATTGTAAGCAAGCTCTTTTTCCGCAGCTCCTGGCGTCGTTCAAGATAGGTTCCAAGGATGAGACCGCCTGGACGAAGTCACAGAAGTACATCAACAAGATTTTCGGGATTGCTGTTGTTGCAATGCGGTCCTTACGATCGTATGTGAAACGATGGGCTACCTGTTCAACACTCCCGACCATGGAACCCCCTTCAAGGTTATCGGATACATTCTCCCCGGTCTGCAGACGTTTTAGTTGCCGCCGTTTTCGATCACCAGAAACACCACCGATAGCATGAAGACGGAGTCTTTCGGAGCAGAGGTGCTGTCAATTACGCAAGTGGCGTCCGAACTCCCATGGGCAACATATACTCCGGAGCTCTTGCCATTCTGGCGCTGATATTCTTCACCCCGTACTCATTCATTCCCAAGGCTACCTTGGCGGCGATAATTATTGCCGCCGTGGTCTTCATGGTCAAGGTGGTGACCTACCATTCTGATTAGGCCGCGCGAGAGTTCTAGCCAACAATTTTTCTCGAAGATGAGCTTAGCTATCATGAGTTCGGTGTTTCCTGGTAGGTATCGAAAATTTTCGAGTATTGTAGAGTTTCCGGAGCTAAGCTCCTTCCACACACGCAACGATTTTAATCTAATCGCCGTGCTGGCACGACCTGCCTGCCGAAGAGATCCATCGGCGGAAGGTTTAGGAGTGTGTTTAGAGCTGGGGAAGGAGTAATTCGCATTGTTCCTCTGATACAGATACATGCCATCCGCTGCACTCTTTCGAGCGTCTTGCAGTTGGTGACTTTGTCCAACGCAGTCCACCACATCGCGACACGACACAGTAGTAAGGGGCTGACTCGCGGCTGTAGACCCCATTTGAACCCTATAGCTTTTTTACAGCAGTATAAAATCGTACAGGCTTATTTGAAGCGTTCCTAGATGTTAGGTTTCCAGAATAGCTTCACGTCCAGAATAAAAGAGGCTCGCAAGTTTCTGCGAGACCCCTGCGTCACCGTAGACGCAGTTGCGTCTTTCAGTACATTATTTGTTATTGAACAGTACACACATGCGTCATTTTGCCGCTAATTAATCCGAAAGAAGATGTCAGACATGGAAGAATTTGATTTAGAATCATTTAACAATGAGATAAAAAAGTTTCCAGAAATATGGAGTATTGATTCCAATATATACCATGACCGGCAAAATAAAATATTCTTTAGTTAACCGATGTTCAACAGAACGATGTACCAAATAACGTAGTTTCTTTTTGAGAATATATTCCCCGAAGGCGAGTGTCGATTATTGATTGCATCGATGGTCCACAAATCCATCAATTGAAATCTATTTTGATATAAAGTGTGTTTTTTTGCAAAGCATATACGCTTAAATTATGTGTGCACAATAAAAACGATCATCGGCCCTTTTTATCATAAAAACTTGGCACCACCGATGACACTTGTGGCAGTGAAGCGTGGAATCGTTTAAGGTGATGATTGATCGTTAATGGTCACAACCTTCGGTTTGCGATTTTGTAGCGTGACCACATCTTTAAATGAAAAAATACTTAATTATCATCAATTTAAACACATTGCAAAGAATCGATTACGAAACATAAATGGAATGTATAGCCCAGACACGCTGGAACGAGTTGCATATTTATGGATGCAAGATCATTTCAAAATTATTTAATACATCAACCATCCCCTACAAATGTTCAAAAATACAGAAAAAAAAGCTCTTAGGCGCATAATATTGTGAACTTGGACATGAACCCAATGAATGAATGAATAAATTCGGGAATGAATTATCGATAACACACAGAAAATTATGGTTGGAAGCATTGCTTATATCCGCGCTTATTTCACAAGCGGCGATAGATATAATTAGTAACATAAGCGGATGTAGGATTTGTTGTTGGCGTATTTTACATGCAAATTAAAATTTAAGCGTACATACGCTTGCAAAAAACATTCACCTATGGTGAATTAAAAACGTACATATGGCAAATTTGTACACGTCTGACAGTTACTGATGTCAAATTCATTAATTCGTGCTACACAGACGTGAGACGTACACGAATATTAGATCGGGAGAGCTTGTGAGGTCTCACAAGAGGGAGATGTGTGTCTAATACCGGTTCAATGTGATCAAGCACTTGCGTGTGGGTATCGAAACAAATCATATGTGAATGAAATAATAGATTTCTGGACAGACTTCACCGCGCGTTAAAACGACGTATGTGTGCACCGGCCTTAGCTCCAATACCCAGACCAATCCCACGAATTCTGGCTGTATCCAGAGTTTAGTCCAGTTTGTTCCTTGTGGAACCAAACATTGTATACGATACGAATCTTCCAGCTCCGATTTCCCGCGAGAATGTCCCCTTTTTTGGTTTCCTTTGATTCCAGCAATTCCCGGGTACAAAACAGAGGGGCACCGAGTTCACCAAGGATCACAGACGCTCTGTCTGCATGACCTAACAAGCTTCGACGTCAGAGTGTCTGATGCTGTGGCCCTTATTGCCGCTTTCCTATAAGAATAAATACTTATCTATTTGTCGATTACGTCTTAGCGCGAGTGCTGCCTCGTGTATCCGGTTAAGACTGCACTGCAGTCGTTCCTTAATGTCAGGGATTTTTCGAAATGGTCATGCAGGACCCTCGCATCTGTACCCGCCCTCGTCTTTGAAGCAGTTTATTGAATCAGTTTATAGAACGATATCCCCTGCTGCTATTACAGTTTGTTTCTGTCATTGTTTATTTTCCCCCCAAAAGTAATGCTTAATCAGCACAGGCTTTTCCAATTTTCTTTAAAATTCACAAGGTTGTCTTCTTCAGTGATTGCCATCACATCTTGCAAACACAAACAAATTGACGCATCTTGCTAAGAACTTGACAGAAGTCTATTCGTAGGTGTCAGTTGACAGCAGCACCAGAAGAGCTTCCATGGTCCAGGGATGAATAATGCTGAACTTCCTGCATGCAAGTTCTAAAATCTGAAAGGCCGACCGTGGTTATCTATTTTGAACTCAGACTGTACACTAAGAACTCATTAGATGCTTTATGAACTTGATTAGATGCTTCTTCGAAGTGGAAGGCCTATGCTTCGATGGTTTAGTCAAGTGGCACGAATGTCCATATCATCACTGCTTCCGAGACGTGCCTTGAATGTGACTCCATTCGGTAGATGACTGCTTGACAGACCCAGAACTAGATGGACCAAGTCTACTACCAAACCTGGTTGTGCTTGGACATTGCTCCTGATGAGTTAGAGTGTATGGCGGAAGATCAAGTGGCCTGGATATTTCTCTAGCTTTGCCCCCGCCACCACTTTACTGCATCTTGCGCAAAAAGATGATGTTGATGATGATAATGATATTCCTGCTGTAGAGACATTGAGCAGACAAAAACTGCTTACAAGTAGAACAGACCATTCAATGAACACAGGCCCTAGACATGGATGTCCAAGAGCCATCCACCGATGAACTACACAAACATGACCTCACTGCTACTCCTTACAATTCCTTATGATCAGTCCAGACCAGTTTGCCTGAAATGCCAGAATTATGGACGAACACCTCGTTCTTGGACCACAGTAATGCACAGTTCCACTGCAGTGCTTCTCCAAGACCATTTCACCGAAAATTTAACTTGTGTCGTTCCGCAATTGAACAACTTTCAAATAAACAAATGAATTCACATAAGTCAACCCTGTGTTAAGCAATATCGAAACTCTGTGGAAGGCTATGTCCAAGTTAAACTGCAGCCTTCCCAGTTATTTGGATTTGATGAGATTACTTCAAATGTCAACTCTTGTCTGGTGGCTCGTCATGAGATAATCATAACTAATTGATCAACAAAGACAGTCAACCTCACAGCATAGATTACACTGGATAACACCTCCGCAGTCCACAAGTTCACGCAATTACACTCTTCGTCGAGCAAAACATCTCATTAGCCAACTATCCCGGTATTGATTCAGGCAATGTCGCACCTTTTGACCGTTTAATGATTCGTTTAGCGCCCAATTGTCAAAATGTAAATTACCCCTTTGTCTCTTCAAAGCGCGATGTTCGAAAACACCTCAGTTGGCCGGTCGATGGGTCTCGGAATTCGTTTATTTGCCCATAGTTCGGTAAGCATACCAACAGTTCATAAGCCCAATTTGCCTGTTTTGTCAACAGGCGACCAAATGTGTGAGCCTCTCCTCCGGCGAGGTGTGAAAAGTTGACTCGCCAACGAACCGAAATTCAGACTTCAGTGACCGGTGAAAAGTGCTCTGTGGGAATGAACGCAGAGCATGCCAACATGCCACGCTGAATTAACTTCACAAACGACTGCCCAACGCGGTCGAACGTCAGTGTGATGCATGTGCATCAGAGCAGAAGCACAAGAAGTCATTGTCACCACGGCGGCGGCGACGAAGAACTTCAGTTAGTTACAATCTTCCAGGCGAACAGACACGATGTCTTCACTCTTAGAGGTATCCCTACTTTTGGTGGTTCTTTTGCACTCCGTCACGGTGAAGGACGCCATAGAGTCGTTTCAATTCGATGTGAATGATATTTTGAACGAGAAGTTCATGCCGGCTCATCTGCTGGTGCAAGAGCTTGAGTCGTTCCTGAAGGGATCTCCGAACATCACCCGAGAACAGTTCTACAAGCAGAACAACACCATCTCAAATTTTACAGCGGCTTTTTCGACTATGGGCTTTCACAGGTGAGTGGACAGAGTTTCTTGAACTCCATACAGTTTGTTCTGTTTGCAGGAAAATGATGAATGAATATTTGGCGACCAACTTCCTCGCGAAGCAAATTCTCAAGGAGCTTCCTTTGGACCACAAGACGCCGATTGAAAGACGGATTGGAACACCGCCACTCAATACCACCGAAGATGTGACGAGCGTGGAAAGCAACCGGCGGAGAGGTAAATACATTCAAAATGAACTGCTGGAGGATCCTGGCTCGAAGACCTATCGCAGTTGGCTTGACAAGTAAGTTTTGCGATTATCATGTTCCTTTCTCGTGCGACGCGTTGTGTACATCTGTCCAAGCATATTGATTATGATCTTGATTTGATCTTGGCTTTGCCTTTTTTTCTTGTATTCGAGCTTATATTTTCCTTCTTTCACACACTGGGTCGATGTAAAAACTCTTTGTAAAAACAATTCTTTGGACCCAGCGACTGCTGAACCGTTGTTGAAATACCCTGGCGTGTATACACGACCAGCAACCGATGTCAATTTCAATTTCGATTTATTAAAGTATAAACGGTACAATAAGACATATGTACATTTGTACGTCTTTTACGTTGTAACAACTCAGAAAAGTATATAATCCATAAGTTAAGTAAACTAAAGAGAGGGATTGAAGAAGCCAGGATGAGGCTTTAAAAAAGAGATGAAAAGTAAGAAAGAAGGAATAAGGACGATTAGATGGCGCTGTTGGTAGAGTGCCTGCCCCGGGTTAACGGGGTCCCCGGTTCATATCCCAGTGAAAGCAAAGTTAATACGCTTTTATCTGGTTTTCAAATCTGGTCCAGTCACCATTTGCCGTTGGGATCAAGCCAACGGCACTATCACTGGAATAGTCCATCAATGGTAGAAGTCTGACTATGTATGGGTATCACAATGGACCAATATGGTCTAAGTGTGCTGGTGAATTCACTAGCAGACCCAATAACTAACCTAACTTAAGAAAAAAGGTTAAATTTAAAGCGTTTGAGATCAATGATTGTTCGTATCTAACGGTAGAGGGTTTCAAAGTTTAAAGGTGTGATGAATAAGTAGAGCGATGATGAGATGGCATTTTTTTAATTCATTTTTTATTTCCGAAATTCATGACAGACTTACATACTAGACAAAAATGCTTAAAACTTGTTGGCCGAACATTTTTACCATTTCTAACTTACTGGTCCTCGCCGGGCACTATAACCTAAACTTAATCCTATCCTATGTCTTCCGACTTTAACTAAGAAACCATGCATTTAGAGAAAATTTACTTTTTGCGTTGCAACATCCCGAACATCTCTCCTTGATACCGCCGTACTGAAACGGAGGAGACCCTCCTCAGCTCGTTGTGCGACGGAACGGTCGTGGTTGAGTCGCCCATCCACAGTTGAACGGACTATGTGAACGGCTATATTTTGTAACAGTCCGTTCATGTCTAAATGGAGAAAGGCTTCTGGGGGGACAAAGCCGTTGTGCCGTACCCTTTCGTGGTATTGAGAGTTGGGGTAGCAAGCCTCCGAGATCAAGTTATTGACCGAGTTCATCGCTCTAGAAGTATGCCCTCGGATCAACTTCAGCAGGAAATTGTCCACTCTGTTTTATAAGATAAAAATAGAATTGTGTGTACTGGGACTCTGGAGTTCTATAAAGGCAAAGCCAAGCTCAAAAACAAGCCTTCTCAAACAACCGAGTCTTTTCCATTAAGCTTGCACTCACGTTGAACCACACGTGACATCCATAAGTGAGCATTGGCCGGATGAGGGCCATGTAGCAAATAACCTTCACCCTCGCATCGAGTTGGCTCTGGCTTCTCTTCAGTGTTGAATAAAAATATGACGAGATGGTATTAGAGCATGCTCTTGAATCCTTCTTCGCTTATGGACGTATACATTTTCTTTTATATATCCCCAAAGAAGCATAGTGTCAAATCACATGATCGTGGCGGCCAATTGGCACATCGCCACATTTCCTATAGACCCGGTTTTTCTGAAATTGTGGACACATTTGGTCGATTATGCTGACCAAACAGATCACGAAGTGCACGTCATGCATTTTGACAACATGCAAGCATCTTAACTCAATTGTGTACCTCTCCATGGTTGAATTTGTCAAACACTGAAACAAAGAAGTTGTCAAATTAAGTTGGACTAGAAAACTTGACGTTAAGGTGGGACTCACATTTAACACCGCATTATGGTTAGACCATTCTTTATAATATTATGCAAGAAGAAAAAAAGGGAGATTTCAATCATCCATGTGGTGGTCGAGAGAAGTTACGATTAAGCTTTCAGTAAACATGATCAAATCCGCGTAAGCCATGAACATACCTGATAGCATCATTAAACGCTACCGCTACCAGCTTTCGTTGTGACAAAGAATCAACTTTACTACAGACAAATTCAGGGGTCGAATCACCGCATCCGTGAACGGATCGATATGCGATTAGAAAAGTTACTCGTTATACGAACGAACGTATTGGGATCATGTCATACGAATGCGTTGAAAAAGCAGTTGTCTAGTATATCTTTTCTAGTTTTTGCAAGGGCTGGACAAGTGCCGGGAAGGTGAAGCGTATTTTCTTCCTCCTCCTCGTCTCTACAGCTTCTGCAGTAGTCGTTGTGGGAGGGGGGGGGCTCCCATTCTTCTGGCATGGATACCGAGAAGGGAGTGGCCGGTGATAATGGCCACTTCTTCTTCTTTATTTGGCGCTACAGTCTGGGGTGTACCTGGGCCTCAACCAACAAGACTCTCCAGCTAGCACGGTCTCTCGCTAGCTGTCTCCAGTGGGTGTGTGGGCCTGGATGCGCCACCTTAAACGCGTGCGTCCTCTGTTACGTTGTCACACGGGTTATGTCGTCCATACGTTCTACATGGCCTAGCCATTTTAGGCGTTGGATCCGAAGACGCGGACTAAGCTCATGTCGCTGTTCAGCCCGTACAGTTCGTGGTCTCGAAGAGACCAAAGACTTTCTCATCCGCTTTAAAGATTGTCCATGCCTCCGCTCCGTACAGAAGGACTGGCATGATCAAGGTCATGTATAAAGTTAGCTTGGTCCTTAGAGAGATGGCTCTACTACTCAATTGCCTCTTGAGCCCATAGAAACAGCGGTTGGCAAGAGTTACTCTGCGTTTGATCTCGGTACTGATGTTGTTCTTACTATTTACTGCGGAGCCGAGGTAGACGAAGTCCTTGACTACCTCGAAGTTATAGCTGCCCATTGCCTCATTGACAGCTTGCTGTGTTCTGCCTTGCCAATCACGCCAATGTCATCCGCGTATGCTAACAAGTCTTTGCTTGATCTTCTCCAGGATGATGTTCATGAAATCACATGACAGCGCGTCGCCTTGTCTAAAACCTTTTTTGACATTGAAGGACTGGGTGAGTTCCTTACCGACCTTGATGGATGTTCTTCATTGTCGTCCTGCACAGTCCGAAGAGTTAGGTAGGAATGTCAAAACTAGACATGGCGTTGTATAGCTCGTCTCTATGCACGCTGTCATATGCGGCGTTGAAATCGACAAAAGGTGGTGGATGTCGATCTGCATCTCTCGTCTTTTCCAGGATATGCCGTAGTGTGAAAATCTGGTCGATGGTGGACTTCCCTGGCCTAAAGCCACACTGATATGGACCTATCGGGTTATTTATAAACGGCTTCATGCGAGTACACAAAACGGCAGAGAAAATCTTGAATGCGATGTTCAGGAGACTTATCCCTCTATAGTTGGCGCAGTCAAAGGGGTCTCCTTTCTTATGGATCGGGCAAACGATACTGAGATTCCACTCATCGGGCATGCTTTTCTCCGACCATATCTTACAGATGAGCTGGTGCATACGCCCAACCAGATCATCTCCAGCTGCCTTAAAGATTTCAGCGGACAGTCCGTCGGCACCGGCAGCTTTGTTAGACTTCAGTCTTGATATTGCTATCTTGACCTCGTCTAAGTCGGGGGAACGGAATTCTCGTCGATCATCGTCCATATTGAGTGGAACATTCTGCCTGACAGCGGTATTGGTGTCATCATCGCCGTTTAGCAGTCTGCAGAAATGGTTCTTCCTATTCTCAGTATCGACTGCGACTCTAGTACTAGTTGTCTATTCTCGTCCCGGCAGGCTTCTGTCCGAACCTTATATCCACTGGATAACTGTTTCACCCTCTGGTAAAACTTTCGGATATCGTTCCTGCCGTAGCACCTCTCCATCTCCTCGATCGCACTCTTTCTTCTTTCTCCTGAGAAGCCGGGTCTCGCCAAATAAGCCTCGAAGTCCTACATGTATCTAATTCCATCCATCTCCGATTATCGGAGTCGAGAGCATCTGCATGTAACAGGGTGTTTATTACTTGGAGTGAGGAACATGGGGTGTCCTGATTATTTGCCAGTGGCACTCCCACCCCTATCTAGGTTGCATCTAACCGCTATCTCCCTAATAGATAGACGGCAAAGTGTTACCATCTTCGATTTAATTGATGGTATATCCAGAGCCTTAATGGCCGCCTGACAATCTATGTAGATGGCGATAGATTCATTGACAGTAAGCGGGCACCCTCTTGGATAGCTTTAACTTCTGCCTGGAATACACTGCAATGGTTGGGCAGTGGAAGAGATCGAAGTGACAGTGAAAAGGATATGTCCGGCGGTGCCGCGAAAACTCCTAGTCCGGTGCCCTCATGTGTTTTTGAACCATCTGTGTAGATCTCCAGGTAGCCTGGTTTCCTTACCAGATTTTTTTTCCCAGTCTTCTCTGTCGGGGGTGATTGTTTTTAACCCAAACTGGAAGTCTAAGGCGGGTGCTCGATATCTCGCATTTCTGATTATCTCTGTATGACCTGAGCTGTATGATATGTTCCAGCGGTTGCCTTCCGGTAGCCTTAACGCTGCCTTGGTAGCTACCAGCTTCCCATAGATGTCCCTGGAAGGAAGCTGTACCAATGTTTCCATGGCAGCAGTGGGGTTGGATACACGCTGATCTTTGAATACTGCTTATCGATTTAAAATTGGATTTGTTATTCAGTGCTGGCCACCAAACAAGGATGCCGTACGTATAGATGGGTCCAACCACAGCCGTATACATTCAGTGACCCATTCTCGATTTAATTTCCCATGTGGGATGAAGGATTCTCTTCCATGTGTAAACAGCTGCCGCCACCATCTTAATGGGTCCCTTAATGTTTGGTTTCCAGTTTAACTTGCTGTCTAAGATTACTCCTAGGTATTTAGCCTGACTAGTGAAGCTGAGTTCCTTTTTCTTCAGCTTAGGGAGCTCTATCGGAGGTATGATCCGTCTTGTCGTGAATAGTACGAGCTCTGTTTTGGACGGGTTAACGTCCACGCCGGCTTTTCCTGTCCACTTCTCTATTTTATTTAGTGAGACGTTCATGATAACCCTGACGGTGTACAGTTATTAGTTTCTTTGAATATCGCTCAAGTCATCAAACTCTAATTTTGCACTCCACATAGAACGACAACGCTTGATGATATCCAACGTCAATTCTCGGAGAACAACAACGTCCCTCTAACCGATTTCAAGCCGATACAGCGAGAGACCAGCGAAAGTCGCCGCAAAAGCATCGAGAACGAAGAAGATGGCATGGAAGAAGAGGACTTCGATGACGGCGACATAACAGGCTACGCTTACAGCGGAGGACCAATCGATTCGGTAAGCGGTTACGATATATTCGGCAAGTCAGACAATGACTTAGTGACTCCTTGCAGGTTCCTAACTATCCACAAGCATTACCCCCACCTCGCCATCATCTGCCGTTTGATGCAACCAACAACATTCTGAGTTATTTGCCCCTGCACCCGACGGCGATAAGTAAGAATGGTGAGAGACTAGTGAGGATACTTCAAACCCTTCTTTGAGAGACTCCATTCACTTTTGCAGGTTACTACCCTCCGAGTGGACACGAGAACACCTACAGCGACAACTACGGCCCTCCCGTGCAGCACGTGCAGACACAACCTCAGCAGCATACCAAGGAAGTGGGTCTCAACGACATATTAGACATTGCCTTGACGACGCTGGCTTTCTTATCCTTCGGAATGTTCATCCTGCAAGTCCTCATGTGTATAACCATGGTAAGACGCGTCTTCAAGTCTCTCATCCTTAACTGTGAATCTTTCTTTAGAACAAGGAGGACACCAGCAGCATGATGATGATGCCAATGGAAGCAGACAACGGCGCAATGATGGTCAACAACAATGATGGGTCTACAGAAGAGATTCGCCGCAGGAAACGGAACTCCCCTGAGAGTCGCCGAATCGAAATGGTTTCTCCCACCACACATCCTCCACGAATTAACTTGACTCAAGACTCTATCCCTAGATGAATGACCTGTCCCGCCGTGTACTGCACTCAATTGACGCCGTTCTGCTGATACCAAAGGACGAAGGACGTTGCCACTACCATGCACTGTGTGAGAATAATAAGTTCGCTCGCCAGCAGGAAAACGGCCAGAAAATGTGGATTCCCATGTGGAGGTTTGACAATCTCTAGTTTTCGCATTTACAGCACAGTTTGAGATTTGTTTCTCGCGTAGTTTAGGGATTAGCTGGTTCTCGTCCAAGGTGACGGCAGCAAATACAACAACCGGGAACACGATTTTGGAAAGTTTGAAGGCAGCAGTCATTGGACTCGGAAATGGGAACTGCACGAAAATGTATCCATCTTGTCAAATGGAAATCATTGCCGATGAGCGCAGAGAACTGGACAAACGGATCAAGAAACGTGACTTGGAGAAGGATTTCAAGTGGACGGGGTAAAAATGTCACGTTTGTGTTATGACTTGGGGTTACTGAGACAATATTTCTTACGAAGTGATTAATAATAGCCCTTATAAACATATAAGCAAACTTTTGAACAGTGTTTTATTTTAAATGCTTTTATTTGTGATATCAAGTGGGAACACATGGTCAAACATAACGCACTGACTTGGTCGGATGATGATGAAGTGCGTTTTATTAAACATGTTGTCAGATATCACTTTTCAAATGAAGTGCAAATATAGCGTCAAAAAAAGCAAAGAAGGGGAAAGGAGATGAATTTTGGTGAAAGAATGTATTCAAAAGCGATTAAAGTTTGCTCTGGTTAACTTTGCTAACGGACAAATTTCTTTTAAATTCCTCTATTTTATCTTCTAAATCTTAGCTACACTCCTATAGGTATATTTCAAAAAATTCCTTCCAGACTTGTACCTTTTCGCAATCATTTATACCTTACTTCACTTACGGCAAACAACCACACACCTTGAAAATCGTTTAGAAATAAAATTTCGTTCAGGTCGAACAGATACTCATTCACGCTATATCGTCGGTTCAAAGGTAAAACGCATTAACTAACAAAATAGGCAAAAGGCGATAATTTGATTTAAAGACAAATTCTTTTCTCTTTTTTTCTTAGCTTGTTGTTTACCTCTACACTCTAGTTAATAATATAATATAACTCTCATCAATAAAAAATTATGTAATTAAGAAGATTTTAAGAGAAAACCTGTAAGAAGTTTTAAATAATATTGTATATACTGAGAAAACAAAATTTTGTTTTTAGAATAAATAACGAGTTTATTTCAATAAAAAGAGCAGCCAAGATGCCAGCTTAGTAGTTCTCATTGGAATCACTCTCATTTTGACCAGGGTCAGGCAAGCGCCCTGGATCTTTAGTATAGTGGGTTGGAAGGTTCTTATACCACAGCACAGTTCTTCAAGTATATGACTTGCTGTGGTAAGTTTCTCCAAATACGCTTTTTTTTTGTTTGGATAAAGGTAAAATACTTTGCATAGACCTCCTGTAAGAAAGTGACTCTTTCCTCTAAAGAGAAACTAATCAAATTCACTTGAAGAGTTTTACCATTTTGTAACTAATGTAAAAACAAAAATTATGCCTGGTTGAAGTTGTACTTATTTTCCTAAAAAATAATTTTTTCCAAATTTTGTACTTAACGAGTTTTACTTTGGACCGACGATATCAAATGTTTTTGAAAACCATCCGGTCTGTCCTACTACAGACTGTCGTTTCTAATGTTCCGGTTTGTTTGCCTATGTGAACCCCCGATCGTTCACTCTATATACTGTCCGATAAAGTCGGCCAATTTAGCTTGATAGACCGAAATGTTAGCTCTTATGTTAATTTTCTTCCCTTAGTCGCACGACTTATGGTATGTGAACACTTTTTGATCCACTTCAGAGAGCGCTGAAAAAAAAATTATATCCAATACAGATAACGAGCTTTGGTTGGATTTCTTTGAAACTTCGAAATTCTCCGATATGTGGAAAAATCCCACACTCACTTTGTTCTATTTTTCTCTCCCTGTTGTGTATACACCCCAAGGAATATAGGCTCTTTTGATATACACTCAATTCCCTTTTCATGCGGTAGATACGTTTCAAAACTAACCGCACAAAAAAAATCGCATAAGATAATACACTTATGTAGTGTAAAAAAAACGGAATGTGTTCCATTATTAAAACCAAAAAAACATATAAAAAAAGACATTAATTACATTATATAATTAGGGATACGTTCCAAAAATTGTATTTCAAAATTTAAAAAATTACTCAACGAAAGCATTAGCTCAAGTGATAATTCATTCTTACACAAATAGCATTAAGCATATGTAACTATTGTTTTCTTGCTCTGTATAGAAGAAATATTTGAAAAGGCGAATCCCATACAAAATTCTATAGAAAAACAGCGAATAACTTCAAAATCGTATACAAAAAATCAGCATTAGATTCTCGGGAAAAATCGCACAACTTCAAAAACGCATAAGAAGAGAATTGAGTGTATCCCCTTAGTTTTGACAGCAAAATTACTCTCACCAGACCGAAGTCTTTCAACTTTTTAAGTGAAAGGCAAAGCAATTTTTGTCGTACGATATGAAGTTCAGTGAAAACGTAGCTAATCACGTGCTATTTAAATGATTTCGTTATTAGGTAGAATATTACACGCTTTTATAAATGAAAACGGTGACTTAAATTAATTTAACGACAATAGTCATTTTGATATCTGTGGATTTGAGGAATGAACACAGCTGTAATTGGGGTTCACTTCAAACCACGTCTGTCTGAAGGATTACCTTCAGTAAAGCGAAAAATTTAACAACAACGCCCTATTGTGTTTCCTGCATAAAGGCCGATCCATCATTCAAAAACTGGAACACGCCAATTGGGTGGTTCATTTTTTTTTCACACATCTAGCACCTACTTCAGTGATGATGACGTACTTACACTTGTTGGATAACAAGAAAACAACTGACACAAATTTGAAAGTGAATTTAAAAACCAACTGTGACTGCCAAGAGATCATTGCCACTCATAGTGTAGGTTTCAGTATATTGTTGTTGTATTATATTTTTTCCAAAATGAGGAACTTATAACCGTCGTCTTCAGAATAGATTCTCAACGCAAGCCAGGTTCCTGCGTAAACTGGTCAGAAGTCCTTTATAATGCGTTGACAAGGTGGTCAGACGTACTAGGGTTAGCGGTTTGCCAGAAACTTTGCGTATTCTCTTTTATATCTCTTCGCCTTTTCATCCAATTACTTTATTCTTATAGCCTGTATTGAGTATTGGGCGCATGCTATGAGAAAAGGTGAAAAACATAACAATTGAGCCGCACCTAGGGTGACATTATCCCACATATACAACGCACCTACCCGATTTTTGTTTTGCCTCAAATCAATAACGAATTTTCATCAAGTCATTGTCGTAAATTGTAAATTTGGGGATTTTAGTTAAACATGTGTTGTGCGTATTATTATTCTATCATGGGTGGGTGGGACGTACTCTTTTATGGAGACTCTCAACGGCGATGTTTGAGAAGCCTTTTCTAGATAGGAATATTCTTTGAGCCTACATATTCAGTGTCTCGAAAGAGGGGGATTGAACCTGGCAACCCCGGCGTATCGATAGCGATCTTAGTTTAGGGAATCAAATATTTTTTTTTTCGTAGCTAAAACCCGTACCTATGAAACTACGCTCAATAGTCAATTTTTTGTACAGCTCTATTTTCTGTATATAGGAAACAACTTAATGTCACTTTTTTGGAATAACTGCTGTCTTACGTAGTTAATGTAAGAAAATGAAGAAGACTTAGAAACAATGTCAGAATGTAGTTGAGATGTCAATTTAATGTCAGTTCAATTGTGCTTGTATGTGAAGAATGTCAAAATTTTTTTTAAATAATGCAAAATCCACAAGTAACAAATGTATATATATTTATTTATATGGGTGGCGTGACAGTCCGAGGCGGACCTGGGCCTAGCGTAGGAGTCGACGCACTTACCCACTACGCCACGGCTACCCACAATGTAAATGAGATAATCAAAGAAAAAATCGGACATGTAGTTTTTTCGAATAACTACGCGTAATTAATCGAGTAGATGGAACCAGCAGCACTATATCTCAGTTGATTTCTAGCCAAAACTGAATATTAAGAGATAAATCGAGTGTAGCATAAAGTTAAGATTATTCAGTTTGTACTTTCCTTCATCGAAATATTTTTACCATACAAGGAACGCATATGAACGTATGATTTTGAAGTTTAAAGGTCCGTCCAGCCTTTGCTGTTGTTTCAACACTTTCCTGCTTCTTTTTCTGTCTGAAAGGAAAAAAGTCAGAGTCAGAAAGTAGGAAAGCAGATTTTACGTTTTATTCCATGTACAAAATCAAAGGAGGGGCAACCAACTACCAAAACAATTTTAAATTTTGACTTGTAGTCAAATTGTCACGGAAGTAAAGCAAAGCAACTTTTGACACAAAAAAGTAAACCTGTATAAACAGCATTTTTTTTTGAGATTTCACTTACTGTGCTGTTTAAGTATTTCAAAAAAACACGCCTATGTCCATGTATGATCATGATATAATTTATAACGAATAAGATTCTCCAAATGTACTTATTTCTAAGTTCACAAGTATGTTTAATCTGTGTACTAATTGCTTAAAAACTGCATACATAGGCTACATTAGACAAATTGTATTCAATTTGGTGAAAACGCTTGAAATTATCCAATGCATTCAATTTAAACGCAACTAACTTCGGTCTTTGCAAATGCAGATATTTGTACGTAAGTCTAAAGCATAACAACCTGGTGGGTTTATTAAATTTTCAAATGTATTTTGTAATTTATTCCTGCAAGACAATACATTTTTAATGGTAAAAGAAAATAACTCAAGTAAGAAAATGTTATGTTTACCGCATCGATATGATACATTCCAGCAGTTTTCATTGAATCATCAACGAACACACCCAGTGGGCTTGTACCATAATGCCGGTAGCTACACTACACTACACATTTCGATTCTAGCACTTATCCATCGACAAAAAAAAAACCTACTCGTCGCTTAATGTGTACACGCCACCGGCATTTGTGTTCGTGCACAAATATCGCCATCTTTGATTCCATAACCTGGCATCTTCCGTGCGATTTTTTTGAATCAAAACGAATCGAATTAAAAGAATACAAATAGGAGAATTTCCCCTTTATCAAATAACTAACTGCAGGAAGTAATTTATTGTGCAAATACCGATTTATCGTAAAGTGCTCGTCATACAGTTCGAGAGAAATAAAAATTTCAATCGCATTGCGGTCGCCCATATTCGTGAGAAAAGTGGGGAAAAAGCGAGAAGAAAGAAAGCCAAGGAAATAAGGGGAAAAATACGAAGAAAAAAGTGAAAAGCAAAAAAAAAAATAGATAAAAAAAATTACGCGACTATCATCCTATTCATCGTAGTTGCCTGCAAACGAACGAAAGGGCACGACAAAGAAAGAAAAAACCGAAACGAAAACGTAAGAAAATTTCTCCGGTGTGTCGAGTTTTGCTCACACACGTATGCATATCTAATTTTCTCTCTCTTGCCACTGCTAGAATTGTCATCGGCATTTGGTAGCTGTCCTGCTCGCTGGTCGTTAGTGCCTTTTTTCTGTAGTAAAACCGAAGAGGATAGGTTCAAAACATCAAGCGGCAGAAACACGTGCGTGAGGGAGAACACCAGCACATCAGATCATTCGCAAGTATATACTCGCCTCCATCGCCTTCGTCGTTGTCGTCTTCGTCGTCGTAGTCGTAGTCGATTCTACTTCTCTTTTTTCTTTTCTTTTTGAAAAAAAAAAGTTTTTTCGTTCTGTGCGGCCAAGAAGAATAGTTTTTTGGAAATATTTCTAACGTTAAAAACAAAAAGGAAAATAAATGTAATTTTTGCTGTTGCGAAGGCGGGCACTTCAGCGGCAGAGAAAGCTTGAGATTAACCAAAAACTTTTGTGGCAGCCGAAGCAGCAGGTGAAGACCTACCAACACAGTAATTTCAATCATCATTGCGAATAGAACTATCCGCTTTTGCAAGTGGCCAGGAGGAGGAATTAATGGAAGCGGATTCAACCGCGGCCTAAAACTTCTTCCGAACTATAGATTCTATGATTTGTTGGACAAAACAGCAACATCATTATCCTGGGCGAGTTTATTTGACAGAAGCTGCCAGCCATATCAGTGCCAGCAGCAGCAGCGGAGCTTGTGTTCAACTCGAGTCGCCAGCAACTACCGCATTGAGTCGAGGAATATCTTACCACATCGTGGACAGTTTAAAAAAATAAGGTTAGTATTTTGCAGTGTGATGAGCAATGGTTTTTTTCCTTCTCCAACCTCTAATATTAAATCAAAAAACGCGTGTATACGAGCAAATACTGCTTTATTAGATGAAAATATTTTCACGATAAATGATTTATTGAAATGTCTAAAGTTGCGTGTGCCGCGTTTACACACGTACGGGCGAAATTTCACTTCGTATCTTGTCATTCTCATAATCGCCCTCTGTGCTTGTGTATCATATTCAAATCCATTAGTGGTGTCCCACCAAAAAAGACATGAGATTCTCGCGATGAGGCCCAATCTATGTTGCTTTACGCTTTCACCATATTTTTTCGGTGTTTGTTTTTTTTTTTTAGCTTAACGATTTTTTTATCAGGCTCTTTCTCAACTATTGAATTTGTTTTTAATTAAAGCCGTTGACATTTTACTTGAGGAGGGTGACATTCGCGTTTGTTCTCTCTGTTTGCTCGTCAGCCGTGATAGTGTATGATAAGTGCCTGCAGATGCTTGACAAGATTTTGTGCTTGTCTGACGAAATCAGATGCAGGTGACCACTTGTGCGTATCCACATTTGTTCTTGTTCGGCTTCAGTGATCTGGCCAATGGAATGTGTTTTGCTTTTGAGCGATTAATTGCCCATGTGAGAGCTAGAGGAGGATTCACAGTATTACTCTCTAGCAGCATGATTGAGATTTTATGCCTCAGCATGAATGTGTTTGTTTATGTTTCGTCGGGTGTTTGTGGTTCGCGAAAATTAGAAATTCCCCCGTGTCTAGCAGTCAATTCAATTATCTGTCATTGACGAGTAAATAAAAGCTGTTTTTGGTTCCGCTGAGTCATGGCGTTTCATATGAACGACATTTATTTAAGCGGCACATGTGATTTAAAGAACAGCCCATTTGTAGATTGAATCATTTTAATTTATTCACTAGTCATGATCCGAACGTAAGGACAATGAAATTGTGCCATGGAAAACTAGAATACGCTTAACACAGAATGAACTTGGATTTCTTAAATGTCATGCTCGCATTGAAGTACTGTGAGATACTTTTATTTTCCTCTTCCTTTTGTTATACACAAGTTTATTTTGTCTTGATTATTGAAATAAATTCTTTCTTGCAGACAACATCAGTTGTTCGGTTCCATCGATGAGCTACTCTAGCCAATCGGTCCATTGGTTTGAATTAGAGCATCACCAGCATACGGGAGTGATACCGACAGCTTCTGGTAAATCTTGTTCAAAGGAAATTCGATGTGAATGTAGATTCTAATTCATGTCTCCGGCCATTATATCGCAGTTATCGTTCACGCCTAGTCAGACATCTTAAAAATGTTTCCCTGTTCGTAGTTGTCTTTCGTTCTCTAGATTTGCCACACCTATCCAAAGGTTAAAGCCCCACATTCTAAATTCCTTAAACATATCTCTTCATCATTCAAGTTATTAAATAATCTCGTGAGCATGCAGTGCCATGAAACCAAACAACCACGTGTGAAAAGTTAATTTTACTTACAATCATCATCTGCATCTAAACAACCGTGAAAATCATCTTCAGAGATGCAATGTGAATCATCATATGTTCTGTTTATTGCTGCTCTGTCCCCCACAGCAGCAAGTTAATTTATGAATATGTCTCATCGCTAATTAAACTCATAACAAATATAGAGTAGCGCCAGAGTCTGTTGTCAGAATTCTTTGAATAAATCTGTTTAAGAAAAAAAATTATATTACTCTTAAATCATTCTCATTGTTCACCGTCTGGACGCCGACGTCCCAGCTGTCAATTCATCGGAGTTTTCATAGTTTTTCATACCTTTTTCATTCAGATCGTCACGAACATGTTGGGGTGAGACACATTTCCTGCCATCTTGCGACGATGATGAGTTTGACGCAATTCTTTTAAATTGATTCAAATCTCGAATTAATCTATGGTGTCAATGACTGAACTTTGTCGTTGTCTCTTTGTTCTGAAATTGTGATGGAGGGTTATATTAATTGACATTTTCGAGGATGTCATCATGATTTTGAAGATCGTTATCATAATGATTTGCGTAAGAGAAGCTGCACACGCCGGGGCTGCAG